>JBBGZY010000251.1:15892500-16510000 GCA_037952925.1 Lithobates clamitans | reverse complement strand
AAAAAAAAAATTGCCAGCTAAAAAAATTCAGGAAAAAACGGCGTGGATTTGGAGGGGACACCCCCACGCCAAAATGGTGTGGGGTCCCCCCCCCAATCCATACCAGACCCTTATCCAAGCATGCAGCCCGGTAGGTCAAGAAAGGGAGGAGACGATCGAGCGCCCCCCTCCTGGACTTTACCAGGCCGCATGCCCTCAATAAATATATATATATATATATATATATATATATATATATATATATATATATATATATATATATATATATATATATATATATAAAATATCTGCCCCCCCACACACACACACACACCAAAGCACCTTGCCCCCATGGTGACAACCCTGGCCGGTGGTTGTCAGGGTCTGCAGACCCCGACATGTTAATGGGTATCGTACCCATTCACCAAAAAAGCAATGAAATGTAAAAAAAAAAAACAAGAACCGGTATTTGACAAGTCCTTTATTAAAAAAAATAGCTCCGAGCTGTCTTCTCCCCAAGCCCTCTTCTTGTGCTGTCTTTTCCCGGAGCTGTCTTCTCCAGCACCACTGTCTTTTTCCTCGCTGCTGTCTTCCTTTCGCTGCTGGTTACCCACTAAAAATAAAAAAGTTTGTCCTTAGGCTGTCTTCCTCTGTTGTGATGTCCCCCTTTGTCTGACATCTCTTGAATAGCCATGAGGTGTGACCATCCGATGACATTAACTGGAGAGCCAGGCCCCTTGTGACGTCCATTCCAGATTCCAATAAGCCCCCCCCGCCCGTAGACAGACAACCACCGGCCAGGGTTGTTGGGAAGAGACCCTTATCCCCTTCAACATGGGGGCAAGGTGCTCTTGGTGGGGGGTAGGGCGCAGAGTCCCCCCTGCCCCAAAGCACTCCCCCCCCCCCTCCCTATGTTGAGGATATGCGACCTGGTATGGTTGAGGAGGAGTCCCCTCCCTTTCCTGACCTACCGGACGTCATGCTCGGATAAGGTTCTGGTATGGATTTTGGGGGGGACCCCATGCCATTTTTTTTTTTTTTTGGCGTGGGGGTGTTCCATGTGAATCCATACCATGCCGTTTTTTTCGCCAGCAATATTTTTTTTACATTCAGCTGTCAGTACGCAGCAGCCAGCTTCCCGGCCTGCTCCTTAACATCCAGCTATATACAGTGAATGTAAAACAAAGCGCAAATCGCGGTTGCAGTAAAGCGCAAAGTTATGCAAGTGCCTTTTCTGGTTCATTCTGTAACCAAGCCCACCTAAGAGCTGCATGTCCCACCTTGTAACTGAATATGGCTGTTTTAATGTTACCATATATACTCGAGTATAAGCCGAGTTTTTCAGCACATTTTTTTTTGTGCTGAAAATTTCCTCCCCCCCCCCCCCCCCCCCGGCTTATGCTCGAGTTTTCTTCCTCACGTGTCCATCTGCAGCCTTACGATCTCCCGGCTGTCCTGTCAAGGTTTCTGCCTGCAGTGTGGTAATGAAGGTTAATGGTCTGGGGGAGGAAGGAAGGAATTAATTCTCTACGATCTCCCGGCACTGTGATATGTTGTCTAGTCAGCGGCCGTGCAGTGTATCAAAGCCCCGCCTCCTCCTCGTCCTCATCCGTGATAGGCTGAACACTGACTCCCTGCTGGGAAACTGAGTCAATGTCCTGTCACGGACGAGGAGGAGGCCGGGCTTTGGTACACTGCACGGCCGCCGACTAGACTACAGCAGTTCATCTTTGGCTATTTTCAGTGGCTCTGTTGTGGTTCGTACCGCGCAAGTGCTGCACCTGCGCAGTATAGGGGGGGCATTATTCGCCGGGGGACCTTTACCGGCAGGACATCGGGAGATCGTAGAGAATTAATTCCTTCCTTCCTCCCCCAGACCATTACCCTTCATTACCACACTGCAGGCAGAAACCTTGACAGGACAGCCGGGAGACATAAGGCTGCAGATGGATACAGGCTGCGCCGGGAGATCAGGTACATGAGGCAGGGAGCTTTCCCTGATGGCCAATTAAAGCCCACTGCAGATGCCTGTAAACCCCCACAGTAAATGCAGCGTTACATAATTGAGGACAGTGAGGCTGAGGCAGGCAGATGGGCACAGTGAGGCTGAGGCATGCATATGGGCACAGTGATGTTCTTTAACACATGGACAGATCTTGCCCACTCCAAACTAAACTTTTCCTGTTGTACTTTACATAGAACGTCAAGTTTTCCTGGCCACATGGAAAGACATACCTAATGAAAATGAGCTACAGTTCCAGATCAAGGATTGCCATCTGAATGCAGGTTAGTTACAATGTTTCTCACTTGACTCAGTTCACAATAGGTGAATAAAATGTACTTGCACTTTGTGGTCAACATCTGTTGCTGGTATTAGTAGACTGAAAATTAACATTTACATATAGCTGGATAATTTAGAAGTGCGTGTAAAATAATATCGCCCAAGGAGCTGCTGGAGGGTATAAGGGATGCATATGCTTCAAACCTCTGGAGTGTCTTTGCAGAGCTAAGTGCACTTGTGTATCAGCCTGCTGCTGATCTGTGTATATCTGAATCACTGGCTTTATCTGTACTAAGCCTATAAATGTTCAAGTGGTTGTATACCCTTAGGAAAAAAAAAATGTAAAAAAAAATAAAACCCTGTAAGGCAAAGGCATAATGAGCTAGTATGCAGCGCATACTAGCTCATTATAAAATACTTACCTTAGAACGAGGTTCCTGTATCGCAGGCAGGTCCACGCCGAGGGAGCTGACATTTTGCCCTCGGCATGTCTTCCAGGTCCGCGGCTCCAACGCTGTGAGTAGCCGGAGCTGCAATGACATCACTCCTGCACATTTGCGTGGGAGTCTTCTTCCCGGCAAGGTCCGGCAGCATCTCCTAGACCTTCAGCCAGGCATTCACAGCGCATGCGCCGCTGACGTCAGCTTCTGCATGCAAAGTGAATATCTCCTAAACCATACAGGTTTAGGAGATATTCATTTTACCTACAGGTGAGCCTTATTATGTTAAAAAATGGGTATACAACCACTTTAAGTCAATGGCATGTACAGTATCCCACAAAAGTGAGTATACCCCTCACATTTTTGTAAATATTTTATTATATCTTTTCATGTGACAACACTGAAGAAATGACACTTTGATACAATGTAAAGTAGTGAGTGTACAGCTTGTACAACAGTGTAAATTTGCTGTCCCCTCAAAATAACTCAACACACAGCCTTTAATGTCTAAACCGCTGGCAACAAAAGTGAGTACACCCCTAAGTGATAAAGTCCAAAGTGACAATATTTTGTGTGGCCACCATTATTTTCCAGCGCTGCTTTAACCCTCTTCGGCATGGAGTTCACCAGAGCTTCAAAGATTGCCACTGGAGTGCTCTTTCACTCCTCCATGACAAAATCACAAAGCTGGTGGATGTTGGAGACCTTGTGCTCCTCCACCTTCCATTTGAGGATGCCTCACAGATGCTCAATAGGGTTTAGGTCTGCAGACATGCTTTGCCAGTCCATTACCTTTACCCCCAGCTTCTTTGGCAAGGCAGTGGTCGCCTTGGAAGTGTGTTTGGGGTCGTTATCATATTGGAATACAGCCCTGTGGCCCAGGCACAGTACATGTTGGCATTCATTGTTCACCTAATGAACTGTAGTTCCCCAGTGCCTTCAGCACTCATACAGCCCCAGATCATGACACACCCACCAGCATGCTTGACTGTAGGCAAGACATTCTTGTCTTTGTACTCCTCACCTAGTTGCCGCCACACACGCTTGACACCATCTGAACCAAATATGTTTATCTTGGTCTCATCAGACCACAGGACATGGTTCCAGTAATCCTTAGTCTGCTTGTCTTCAGCAATCTGTTTGTAGGCTTTCTTGTGCATCGTCTTTAGAAGAGGCTTCCTTCTGGGACGACAGCCATGCAGACCAATTTGATGCAGTGTGTGGCGTATGGTCTGTGCACTGACAGGCTGACCCCACCCCTTCAACCTCTGCAGCAATGCTGGCAGCACTCATACAATTATTTCCCAAAGATAACCTCTGGATATGACACTAGGCACATGCACTCAACTTTGGTCGACCGTGGCGAGGCCTGTTCTGAGTGGAACCTGTCCTGTTAAACCGCTGTATGGTCTTGGCCACCATGCTGCAGCTCAGTTTCAGGGTCTTGGCAATCTTCTTGTTGCCTAGGCCATCTTTATGTAGAGCAACAATTTTTTTTTCAGATCCTCAGAGAGTTCTTTGAAATGAGGAGCCATGTTGAACTTTCAGTGACCAGTATGAGAGAGTGAGAGCGATAACATAAAATTTAACACACTTGCTCCCCATTCACACCTGAGACCTTGTAACACTAACGAGTCACATGACCCCAGGGAGGGAAAATGGCTAATTGGGCCCAATATGGATATTTTCACTTAGGTGTGTACTCACTTTTGTTGCCAGCAGTTTAGACATTAATGGCTGTGTGTTGAGTTATTTTGAGGGGACAGCAAATTTACATTGTTATAAAAGCTGTACACTCACTACTTTACATTGTAGAAAAGTGTAATTTCTTCAGTGTTGTCACATGAAAAGATATAATAACATATTTACAAAAATGTGAAGGATGTACTCACTTTTGAGAGATACTGTACCTCTCTCAGTACACATGCTGCAATCTGCATTTTACTAATAGGACCACATGTTCTACGTGCAAGTGCCAGTTTGGCGATTGTTCAACATCCTATTTTCCAAAGCATTATGTTGCATATTCTGTTTGCTTGCTTTTGGAGTACAGTTGCGACATGACTGTTTTCACAAAGCACAATATAGAGCCTTTCAATAAATGCTTAATAGAAGGTTTAGGATTGAACCAGGGAAATTAAATTTCAAATGTACACATTTGATCTGTTAATTTGAAATGCCAGAAGGCAGAACAGTGAGACAGAAAGAGGCAGACATTGATTCCACTATATAGCAATGTTAAATTCTAGGCTAACATCAGAACCTATGTTTGAAATACCAATTTGATATCTGTCTAACCTTCCAAAGGCTTTGTAATTCTGTTCATTCAGTCTCATTTGTTACTTCTGCTAAGTCCTGTATTCTATGGGACCTTCACTGCAATTGAGCAATACAGAGTGGCCTAAGGTATTCATATCCCCCACTTAGTATTGTGCCACCTTCAGGAGTACACTAGGTAAAACCAAAACCCCCACACTGTGAAAAAAAGCTCAGTTATCAGCCTAATGTCTAGTCGTTAAAACTTAAATAATGAACTGCAAATGGTGAGTGTGGAGGCTCCAGGGTTCTCTTCAGTGGAGTTACTGTTGGGTTTAGGGGTCAGTGTGCTTTTGGGACATCCTCCCCAGTTCAGATGCCACTGAATGCTCAGTTTAGGGCAATATGCCCTGTGTAACGGTCTACGTGGGCTCAAGCGGGAGGTGCGGGACCCATTGCCAGCCGATACAAACACTCTGTGCTGGGTGGTAGTAAGGACAATGAGAGCCGCAGCTGCCATCTATAAGGGTGCATTCCCCTGTTTCTGCAGGAAATAAGAAGGGCTGTTTATGGAGAAGTCAGTCCTCCATTTCATCTCCAACCTTCACCTCTCCCTTCAGAGGTTATCAGATTTAAGTCCAGCCATTGAGAGACTGCAGGCATAGGGAATAGAGATTCCAATTGCAGATTTAGAAAAATTCTAGACTGTTTACTCAAACCTCTTCACAGTGTTCAAGAAGGGTGGAGCATGACCTGTCTTGGATCAAAGCTTTGAAAGATTTTGTCAAAATTTGCAAGTTCAGGATACAATTGATCTGGTCGGTAGTGGTGTTCCTGTATCAGGGGCACCTTCTGCCATCTATCGATATCAAGTATGCTTTCTTCCATGTACTCATGTATTGGGGGCACCAGCAGCTCTTGCACTTCACAATAGGGGCGGAGCATTATCAGTTTACAGCTTAATCACTGCTCTTGTGGTGCACCAAGTGTTCACCAAACCATTGGCACCAGTGTTCGCCGTCTTGAGGTCAAGAGTGATACTAAATGTTGTGTACCTAGATGATGTATTTGGAGCAGAGTCCTATTTGGAACTGGAGTCCAACCTGTCTATCACCATTCAGACTCTGGAGGATTTGAGATGGATCTTGATTCTTGAGAAGTCCTTGCTACTTCTGTCACCTGATCCTGGATACCAACCAGGCAAAGGTGTTACTTCTGTTGAATAAACTACAATTCCATGTTCACCTACTGCATGCTTGTAGGTGTTGGTCTATTCATCACTGCATGTGAGTTTTGAGGATCATGATAGCATTTCGAAGCAGACCCTTATGTACAACACCACTCCAGGAAGTTGCAGCATGAGATCCTGTCACAGTGGAACAAGACTCTTCTGTCTCTGGACAGGGAGATCAAGTCATCGGACAAAAGTAATTTCTAATTTGCTGCATGCGCTGTCTTCTGCTGCTGCTTGGGAAGTCATTTCTTCCTCTTTGCTGAAAAATGACAACAATGGACGCCAACTTGTGCAGCTGGGGGAAGGACTGGGTGTCTGGTCCACCCAAGGTTCTTGGGGATAGGAAGAATCCCTGTCCCTCATCAATTTGCTAGAATTTCAAGTAATTAGGTGGGCTTTGCTTCACTGCCCGCACCTACTGGGGAGTTACTGGGGAGTTACCCTCTGCAGGTGCATTCAGACGACACCACAACAGTGGCATACATAAATCCAAGTATGTGAGGAAGGTACCAGGAGTGTGGTGGCAGCAGTGCTGGACCTATTTTGTATCCAGAGTTGGGCAGAGAGTCATGTGTCTCCTTTCTTGGTCAAAAATGTCTGTATAAGAGATAGTGGACCCATCATTCTGAGGTTATTCAATAAATCTGCCCGCGACTAGAAACACCAGATGTCGATCTTCTAGTGCCCTGCCTCAATTGAATGGTGGACAGGTTTGTAGCATAAGCAAAGGACTCTTGGCTAGACACAGGGGACGCATTGGTGGCTTTGTGGGATGGCTTGACTCTGATATATGCTTACTCGCTGGTAAAACTTTTGCTGCAGCTGCTACACTGGATAGAAGGGCATTTCAATGATTTTGATGGCTCTGGATTGGTTCAGCAGGTCATGGTATGTGAGTCTCGTTCCTCTGGTAGTGGATGCGCTTCGGGAAAAGACCGGACAAGGAATTGTTCACAGCTGTTGAAAGCCAAGTGCTGAGAGAGAGGGTTATCATATTCAGTTATTCACACCATGCTTAAAGCTGAATTCCAGGAAACCTACAAAATCCCCCTTACAGTGAGGCTGCACCCCCACCACAAGGATTAACTGCTTGCATATGTCAAGGAGACTTGGTAAAGCATTTTTACTTACCTGGTTCTCTACTCCAACAGGCACCTCCACACAGCTAGACCATTCCCTGCAGCCTCTTCTCCCCTATTGTTCAGCGGTCTAAGATCCCTTGAGGTCATCAAGACCAATTCAGGAACCATAGCATAACAGTCCCCCGTCAAAGCATAGGGGAATGGAATCTGCTTGGGCAGTGGAGAATTTGGTAAGTAAAACTCTTTTTCCAACCCCCTAGACCAGTGTTTCTCAACATTTTTTCAGTCAAGGCACCCATTCTAAAATTTAAAAAGCTAAAACTAATAGTTTTACACATTGCAGCAGCAGTCACACGTAGGGCGCACATTAGAGGTGATTTATTCTTACAGAGCAAATATGCCTTTGCACACTGGTACTGACTAGTATTCTAGTGTTTCTCTTCTCCCTCAGTTTATCTCCTTCACTCTTCCAACATGACTCTAGTGCTGATATAGGCAGGAATGGGGCAAATAAGAAAGCCATTCAGGCACCTTATGTCCTTCCTATTGACAAATGAATCATCGGTTAAGATGCCAGCTTGGTGCCCAAGGTTGTCAGATTGTACAATAACAACCTGTAGTTTTGTGTAACAAAAAGGCAGGCTTGATCAATTTGCTGGCTTGTTTACAATTTTTGGGCATTTTGGGGCAATTTTTTGACATTTCACCAAGGCATCCCAAAGAATCCAGAAGGCAAGGCAGAAACAAGGCTGACTTAGACCACGTGTCAAACACAAGGTCAGAGTGCCAAATCTGGCCCGCCAAGCCATTTAATGTGGCCCTTCCACCTCTCCTGCAGCTCGAGCACCCCCCCGTCTCCGCCCCCACCTTGTGTCAATTGGCAGCAGAGAGAAGGATAGAACTCCTCTGCCAGATCCTGCGCTTCTCTGTGCAGCTGTGGAGAGGCTTGCCTCTGCCCCCCCCCCTCCATACCCTGCACTTTCTGTCTTCCAGCTCTGCCCCCAGCTCCTTCCCAGCAGCAACACAAGGTAATAGAGGTGCAACGTGATGTAAGGGAGGGTGGGCGACTCTTGACATCTGCTTATAATTATTATGAGAATAAATACAGTTATATGCTAGTTGAAAAGGGTGGTTGCACACTGCTGGTATCATCCTGTCAGGAACCGTGAACCAGACTGTAACAGAAAATGCCGTAAAAATCACACTTTTAATGTAATTGTAAAAATGGTACAAATCAAGAATGTAGTCAAAACATAAGCCAGGGTTTGGAATCCAAAACGTGTAATCGGACGAGCCGGTAATTGGGAAGCCAGGAATCAGCATAGTAGAAAGCCAAAGATCAGGATCAGGAACCAGAAGGAACATCAGCCGGGCAAAGTCTTTAACAGGGACACAGCAGAGACACTCAGGATATGTTGACCAGGCGAAGGCCCCAAAGGAATGAGCAAGGTAGCTTAAATAGCAAGGGGCTGGCTGTAGGCTGAACTGATGAGCAGGTAGTGATTACCAGGTGAGCCACTGTGGAAACAATGAGTGCTGACAATAATCCTACAGCTGAGCAGCCCGGGCAATGAGAAGAGGGCTGCTAAGAGCCCAGCCCTGACACATCCATAAAAAACTTTATTGGAGACTTCCCAAGTGGAACACCATGGCAGATGCAACTGTCCCTTTAAGGGCAACTATAATGCTGATGCAGGCCACAGTGAAATTGAGTTTGACACCCCTGCCATAGACAGTCCCATTGCAACCTTTTTAGGTTTCTGGAGTTAGGCTTTAAGGCTTGCAAGGCCGCAATTTTGTAAGATTTATTATCATACTTCGGAGGATGTATTTTGTCCATCTCCTGGTTTTTCTACAACATAGGGTGAAGCAGTTGTTTTTACGACTGCTATGTCATTTACCTGAGCTTGTTTCACAGTGTGGAGGGGTTTTGCCTTGGACTGGCTTTTGTTTTTATTTAGTTCCTAGTGTCCCACTTTTGTAGGTGGCACTTTACCCAGTAGGTGATGATCTAAAGCAGAGCTGTGTCCTCTTATAAAGGCAGACAAAAGGGGAGTACAAATGATCCTATTTTTTCCTGATCATTCTTTATTTATATTGAATAATTAAAAATGGCAGTAATAAAATAGTAAAGAAAAGCAAGATTCTGCTTTTATTTCTTCACACGGGTAGAGTGTTAATTGTTTATTTCGAAAATCTGCAAAATAACAATTTTCACTAGAATGCATAGCAACAGGATCAGGAAATCTGAATTCATCTCATAGACGTCCCCACCCTCCTGAACTTGTTACCAGCTTGTTATTCAAGTAATGTTTGTGCAAATGTCATGATGCTGGCATAGGACACAGTTATAGAAAAATCTGCAGTTTCCTCTTTTCTGCAGAACTGTTTAAATAATCTTCATATGGAGCTCACATGTTGTATAGAAGTACACAATTATTCTAGATCAGCCTTTTTCAACCAGGGTGCCTTCAGGTTTCTTCAGGGGTGCCTTGGCAGAATGCCTAAAAATTGCCCAAAAATTGTATAAAAGCCAGCATGTGTATCAAGCCTGACTTTTAGGTACGTAAAGCTACAAGTTTTTCATTGTGCACCATCACAACCTTCCAGCCGTCGGCATCCTAACAACCAATAACATCATTATTTGATAAAGACATCAGGCGCTTGCAGAGCAGTCTTATTTGTCCCTCTTCTGCCCTTAAGCACTGGGGTCACATTAGCGTGAGGGAGGGAGAAGAGAAACACTAGAATACTAGTCAGTACCAGTGTGCAAAGCTTTATTTGCTTTGAAAGAATAAATGCATTATGTAAAACTATTAGTTTTGTTTTTTACATTCTAGAATGGGGTGCCTCAAGATTGTGCATAATTCTAAAAGGTGCCGTGACTGAACAAAGTTTGAAAAACACCGTTCTAGATAAAATACAGCACAGCTTCATCATATCACTGGGCAGCTTTGGCAGTCAAATATTTATCGTGTTTACTTATAATCGCTTTCCTGTGTTGACATGTAATTTGTATCTGATATCAAGGAAGGTTTTAATTTTTTGTCCTTACAATAAAGAAGTCTAATATTGGGTACAGTTATCACAGGTTTTGGGCATATCTCTCCATATGAGTGCGTGGGGCAAAAGTAACATTATACAGGCAATATAGGCTTCTTACAGTATAATTAATGCCAAAACTTTCTTGGCTTATTAGCAAGTGTGTCCTGTTGGGCAGATTTCCCTTGATTTCCTATCCTATAGGCACAACAAGAAATGGGAGGAACTCTTTCTTGGACAGTTGTCAACGGAAAAATTGGATGATATTTCCCTTTTAATCCTTTTCTGATAACAATATAAACAATTTTGGATTTTCCTTCACTTGCAATCCCGTGACAGTGGTAAACAGGACAAACAGAGAGCATGGGAGACATTTATGAATGCAGTTTTATGGCGTTTTGCATTTTATTTTTTTTTAATGTTGCACTGTGCAAATGTGTGCAAGATATCATTGATACATCATGTTTGATTAAACAAAAAGTCAGGATACATTACTGTCACTAACAAAAATCAATGACCACATAGAACTTCTTGCTCAGGCATCAGTGTTAGTAATCATATAATAAACCATGTAAAATACAATATAAAAACAAAACACACTCACATTTAAGGTACATAGAGTGCAAACAATGCATAAAATATAAGTGCTGGACGCAGAACCAAAAGAGCACATCTGGCATCCCAGTACTAAGCAGATCACTGTATATTATTATTATTATTATTATACAGGATCTGTATAGTGCCGACAGTTTACGCAGTGCTTTACAACTTGAGGGTAGACAGTACAAATACAATACACTTAAATACAGTAGGAATCAAAGAGCCTTGCTCATTAGAGCTTACAATCTGAGAGGGAGGGTCAAGTGAAACAAGAGGTATTAACTGTGGGGGATGTGCTGATGGAGAAAATAAATGTACAGTTGTTAGATGGGGGCCAGATAGGCTTCTCTGAAGAGATGCGTTTTCAGGGATTGTCTGAAAGTGGACAAATCAGGAGATAGTCAGACAGATTGAGCTAGAGCGTTCCAGAGGATGGGAGAAACCAAGAGAACGTTTTGGTTGGTATTTTGAGACTAATTATTAATTTAGCTAGGGGCCAAGTTGTGGATGGCTTTCTAAGTTATTGTTAGTATCTTTAATTTATTGGATGAGTGGCAGCCAGTAGAGGGATTGGCAGAGAGTGGTAGCAGAGGCTGAGTGGTTTGTAAGGTGGATGAGCCTCTGGCAGCAGCCTTCATGATGGACTGAATAAGAGATACTCTATTTAAAGGTAAACCAATGAGGAGGGAATTGCAGTAGTCAAGGCGAGAGATGACCAGAGAGTGGATTAGAAGGTTTGTGGTGTTATCGGTTAGGATATCGCTTAAGGTCGAAGCCTGCATGGGTTCGAAATAGGAAGTGCACCAAAGCTAGGCCAGAAGTGCGTCATCTGGCATACCTCCCAGCCACACCAAACTTGTTCCCAGCATAACTTCTTTCAGCCCCAACATTTGTTGTGACTTCCGAGTCACTTGGGGCCCGGCCTGAAGCTGCATGGCATAAGGTATGCAGAGTGAGAGCTCCGGCTGATCTCGTCTCCTTCACACCGATCCTTGCGGGCATAATCACCTCTCCTACCTACACCGTCTACCTTCAACCTCAAGGGACCCATATTGCCATATGACTATTCTGATCATGAGAACAGTCAGGAATCAGCCCAGAACTACATGGGAGAATCTTGTCAATGATCACCAAGAAAACAATAAGTAACACACTACACCGTGAAGGACTGAAATCCAGCAGCGCCCATAAGGTCCCTGCTCAAGAAACCACAGTTTGGTAATGAACATCTGAATGATTCAGAGGAGAACTGGGTGAAAGTGTTGTGGTCAGATGATGAGACCAAAATCAAGCTCTTTGACATCAACTCAACTCGCCATGTTTGGAGGAGGAGGAATGCTGCCTATGACTCCAAGAACACCATCCCCACCGTCAAACATGGAGGTGGAAACATTATGCTTTGGGGTTGTTTTTCTGCTAAGGGCACAGGACAACTTCACCGCATCAAAGGAACGATGGATGGGGCCATGTACCGTCAAATCTTGGGTGAGAACCTCCTTCCCTCAGCCAGGGCATTGAAAATGGGCCATGGATGGGTGTTCCAGCATGACAAAGGAGTGGCTCAAGAAGAAGCACATTAAGGTCCCGGAGTGGCCTAGCCAGTCTCCAGACCTTAATCCCATAGAAAATATGTGTAGGGAGCTGCAGGTTTGAGTTACCAAACCTCACCCTCAAAACCTTAATGACTTGGAGAGGATCTGCAAAGAGGAGTGGGACAAAATCCCTCCTGAGATGTGTGCAAACCTGGTGGCCAACTGCAAGAAACTTCTTACCTGTGATTGCCAACAAGGGTTTTGCTACCAAGTACTAAGTCATGTTTTGCGAAGGGGTCAAATACTTATTTCACTCATTAAGATGCAAATCAATTTATAACTTTTTTTAAATGCATTTTTCTGGATATTTTTGATGTTATTCTGTCTTTCACTGTTAAAATAAACCTACAATTAAAATTATAGACTGATCATTTCTTTGTCAGTGGGCAAATGTACAAAATCAGCAGGGTATCAAATACTTTTTACCCCCCACTGTAGGCTGCCTCAATCCTTTCCTGTCTTTTCTTGTAATCCCAGACAGACTTAATGATGTTGAGACCAAATCATCACTTCCAGGACTCCTTGTTCTTCTTTACACTGAAGATGGTTCTTATTGACATTGGCTGTATGTTCGGGGTCATTGTCCTGCTGCAGAATACATTTAGGGCCAATCACATGCCTCCCTGATGGTATGGCATGATGGATAAGTATCTGCCTCTATTTCTTAGCAATGAAGACACCATAGGTCCTGACCAAATTTCCAAAGTTATTTGTAGAAATTCAGCTCCAAGCTTGCAAGGAACCTCCATCATGCTTCACTGTTCGCTGTAGCTGCTCTTCAGCCCTTTGCAAACAAACTGCCTCTGGCTACAATCCAGAGCAACTGCTGCCATTTTCTGCACCCCAGTTCCTATGTTTTTGGGCATAGGACATGGAAACAAAGCTAATCGACTCACCTATGCATGAAAACATAGGAACTAGGGTGCAGAAAAATGGCAGCAGGTGCTCTGGAATGATGAGTCAAAAATTTGAAATATTTGGCTGTAGCCAGAGGCAATTTGTTGCAAAGGGCTGGAGTGTGTCTACAGGCAACAGTGAAGCATGGTGGAGGTTTCTTGCAAGTTGGAGCTGAGTTTCTGCAAATGGAGTTGGAAATTTGAACATGATCGATGGTATCCTCAATTCAGAGTAATACAGGCAGATACTTATCCATCATGCTATACCATCAGGGAGGCGTGTGATTGGCCCTAAATTTATTCTGCAGAAGTACAATGACCCCATGCATACAGCCAATGTCATTAAGAACTAAATTCAGTATAAAGAAGAACAAGAAGTACTGGATGTACTGGTTTGGCTCCCACAGAGCCATGATCTCAACATCCTTGAGTCTGTCTGGGATTACATGAAGAGACAGAAGGATTTGAGGCAGCCTACTGTACATCCACATAAGATCCATGGTTATCTCTCCAAGATGATAGGAAAGACCTGCCTGCCGAGTTCCTTCAAAAACTGTGCAAGTGTAACTAGAAAAATTGAAGATTACTGCTATTTTGAAGGCAAAGGGTGGTCACACCAAATATTGATTTGATTTGTATTACTCTAATGTTCATTTACTTTCCATTTTGTTAGTAGTTTATTTTTATCAATTAACACGTCTGTTTCTGAAAGCATTCCTAATTTCCAGCATTTTTCACACCTGCCTAAGACTTTTGTCCAATACTGTGTGTATGTATGTATTTATGTATGTACTCTCGAAAGTGAGTACACCCGCAGATTTTTGTAAATATTTTATTATATCTTTTCATGTGACAACACTGAATAAATGACACTTTCCTACAATGTAAAGTAGTGAGTGTACAGCTTGAATAACAGTGTAAATTTGCTGTCCCCTCAAAATAACTCAACACACAACCATTAATGTCTAAACCGCTGGCAACAAAAGTGAGTACACCCCTAAGTGAAAATGTCCAAATTGGGTCCAATTAGCCTTTAACCTCACCTCCCCGGTGTCTAGTGACTTGTTAGTGTTACAAGGTCTCAGGTGTGAATGGGGAGCAGGTGTGTTAAATTTGGTGTTATCACTCTTACTCTCTCATACTGGTCACTGAAAGTTCAACATGGCAACTCATGGCAAGGAACTTTCTGAGGATCTGAAAAGAAATACATAAAGATGGCCTAGGCCTAGGCTATGAGAACATTGCCAAGACCCTGAAACTGAGCTGCAGCATGGTTGCCAAGACCATACAGTGGTTTAACAGGACAGGTTCCACTCCGAACAGGCCTCGCCATGGTCATCCAAAGAAGTTGAGTGCATGTGCTCAGCATCATATTCAGAGGTTGTCTTTGTGAAATAGACTATGATTGTTGCAGAGGTTGAAGGGATGGGGGGGTCAGCCTGTCAGTGCTCAGACTAAATGCCGCACACTGCATCAAATTGGTCTGTATGGCTGTCGTCCCAGAAGGAAGCCTCTTCTAAACATGATGCACAAGAAAATCAGCAAACAGTTTGCTGAAGACAAGCAGACTAAGGACATGGAGTACTGGAACCATGTCCTGTAGTTTGATGACACCAAGATAAACTTATTTGGTTCAGATGGTGTCAAGTGTGTGTGGTGGCAACCAGGTGAGGAGTCTTGCCTACAATCAAGCATGGTGGTGGGAGTGTCATGGTCTGAGGCTGCATGAGTGCTGCCGGCACTGGGGAGCTACAGTTCATTGAGGGAACCATGAATGCGAATATGTACTGTGACATACTGAAGCAGAGTATGATCCCCTCCCTTCGGAGACTGGGCCGCAGGGCAGTATTCCAACATGATAATGACCCCAAACACACCTCCAAGACGACCACTGCCTTGCTAAAGAAGCTGAGGGTAAAGGTTATGGACTGGCCAAGCATGTCTCCAGACCTAAACCCTATTGAGTATCTGCGGAACATCCTCAAACAGAAGGTGGATGAGCGCAAGGTCTCTAACATCCATCAGCTCCGTGATGTTGAGAATTAGAGGGCAATAGGGACGGACTTTACATGAAGCACGCAGCAGCAACTGAATACAGGTGGACATGTAGAAAGGGTATTTATTAGTACATAACATGGATATACATAATGTACATAACGGTTGGGGTATAGTTCCCACATGATAAAACATAATAATAATATGAATATCAACTGTATTGCAAAACAATTTACCAGAATCCACCGAAATTAAAGTGGATGTAAACCCCCCAATTTTTTTTTTTTTTTTTTTTGATGTCATAATGTAGAGTATAAGATTTCCTATCATTTGAGCCCAGTCTTGACACAAAGAGTTAATCCAGCTCTGAGCAGTCCTCTTTTATTGTTCAGTGACATAAAACTTGACAAACAGAGAAAAACTTTGTCAAATCCTCCCCCTTGCTGTGAGTGACAGGTGATTTACATATCTCGTGCACTAGCCTAAGACATGCATTATTTTTTTAATTCCCACACCCACTCCTTACTTCAGCAGCTCTGCAAGGATTGGCTGTTCCACACCTCAGCATGATTTGGCATGCTGAAGTCATGTGGTTTTTTTCCTGTCTTTTCACTGGATGTTAGAGATAATAGCAGAAGTTCAGTGTAAGAAATACACAGAAGAAAATACATATTGACAAGGGGAGTGTAGAGGTGGGCGGGGAGTCTACTGACATCACGACTCCACCCACCGAGCTCCAGACAACAGACCCACCCACAGAATCTGCAGTTTTTCGCATCTCATAACAGACAGAGGGGAGACATTTGACAGGTAAGGATACATGCAGGAGGCATGTATATCCTTATAGATAACCACTATGGCAGTAGTTTAGAAAAGGATGACATTGGGTTTACATCCACTTTAATAAATATACAAACGTTAATGACAAGATATTGCCTGTATGGTCTACGACCTCACTATTCCCAGTGAAGATTGATAAAATTGTAAACATAATATACAAAATTTCTGATGACCACATGGGTGGTACAAAACTGCATCTTTGTAGCTCTACGCGTTTCATGGCTTGTAGCCACTCATCGGGAACAGGTACGTCTAAATAAACAAATAAAAAAATGATCTAAATATTCTGAATATTCTGTCATATACCAATATGGGGGAGGAGTGGGAGAGGACTCCAGTGGCAACCTGTAAAGCTCTGGTGAACTCCATGCCCAAGAGGGTCAGTGTAGTGCTGGAAAATAATGGTGACCACACAAAATATTGACACTTTGGGCCCAATTTGGATATTTTCACTTAGGGGTGTACTCACTTTTGTTGCCAGCGGTTTAGACATTAATGGCTATGTGTTGAGTTATTTTGAGAGGACAGCAAATTTACACGGTTATACAAGCTGTACACTCACTACTTTACATTGTAGCAAAGTGTAATTTCTTCAGTGTTGTCACATGAAAAGATATAATAAAATATTAACAAAATTCTGAGGGTGTACTTTTTTTTTTCAATTCTGCTTTCACTTGTGTTTTCATGCAACCTTGTGAGATGTATGCTATTTGCATTTGAATGATTACATCTGTACTTATACTTGTTGACTTTTGAATAAGATTTGAATCTCATTTTCAAATATTGAAATAGAAAATGTGAAATTACTTCTAAGCCATCACCACTGTATCAGAAGCTTATGAGAAAAGTTGTGACTTTATGTACACCTCGACCATTGTATTTAGTGCTCCATCCCCCACCCTGGTATTTACTTTTTTTTTTCATGTCATTTAACCTTGTAGCATTTTTTTGTATTGTACTACCCAAAACTTGAATAACCCACAGCCCTGTTATATATTTAGTTTAATTCTTTGTCATTAAACATTGTAGTATGTTTTGTATTGTACTACACAATAGTTGAGTAAAGAAATATTTGACCTGAATTATGCTTTGGTCAGACAGATACAGTGCATCTGGACAGTATTCACGGTGCTTCACTTTTTTCACATTTTGTTATGTTACAGCCTTATTCCAAAATGGATTAAATTAATTATTTTCCTTAAAATTCTACAAACGCCATAATGACAGAATGAAAGAAGTTTGTTTGGAATCTTTGCAAATTTATTAAAAATAAAAAATAAAAAAAATAAATCACATGTACATAAGTATTTACAGCTTTTGCCATGACACCCCAAATTGAGCTCAGGTGCACCCTGTTTCCACCGATCATCCTTGAGATGTTTGTACAGCTTGATTGGAGTCCACCTTTGGTTAATTCAGTTTATTGAACATGATTCGGAAAGGCAGACACCTGTCTATATAGGGTCCCACAGTTAACAGTGCATGTCAGAGCACAAACCAAGCCATGAAGTCCAAGGAATTGTCTGTAGAACTCCAAGACAGTATTGTATTGAGGCATAGATCTAGGGAAGGGTACAGAACAATTTCTGGAGCATTGAAGGTCCCAATGAGCACAGTGACCTCCATCATCTGTTATTTGAAATAAGTTTGGAACCACCAGAACTCTTCCTAGAGCGGGCCGCCCGGCCAAACTAAGCGATCGGGGATGAAGGGACTTAGGGAGCTCACCAAGAACCGAATGATCACTCTGACAGAGCTCCAGTGATTCTCTGTGGCAAGAGTAGAACCTTCCAGAAGAACAACCATCTTTGCAGCACTCCACCAATCGGGCCTGTATAGTAGAGTGGCCAAATGGAAGCCACGCCTCAGTAAAAGGCACATGACAGCCCCCCTGGAATTTGCCAAAAGGCACATGAAGGACTCTCAGACCACGAAAAACAAAATTCTCTGGTCTGATGAAACAAACATTGAACTCTTGGAATGAATGGCAAACATCATGTCTGGAGGAAACCAGGCAATGCTCATCATCTGGCCAATACCACCTATAGTGAAGCACTGTGGTGGCAGCATCATGCTGTGGGGATGTTTCAGTGGCAGGAGCTGGGAAACTAGTCGAGATTGAGGGAAAGATGAATGCAGCAATGTACAGAGACATCCTTGAAGAAAAACTGCTCCAGATAGCTCTGGACCTCAGACTAGGGGGATGGTTCATCTTCCAACAGGACAATGACCCTAAGCACACAGCCAAGATAACCAAGGAGTGGCTATGGGACAACTCCTATGAATGTCCTTAAGTGGCCCAGACTTGAACCCGGTTGAACATCTCTGGAGAGATCTGAAAATGGCTGTGCATCGACGCTCCCCATCCAGCCTGATGGAGCTTGAGAGGCCCTGTAAAGAAGAATGGGAGAAACTGCCCAAAAATAGGTGTGCCAAGCTTGTAGCATCATACTCAAAAAGACTTGAGGCTGTAATTGGTGCCCAAGGTGCTTCAACAAAGGATTGAGAAAAGACTGTGAATACTTATGTACATGGGTTTTTTTTTTTCGTTTTTTTTTTTTAATAAATTTGCAAAGATTTCAAACACACTTCTTTCATGTTGTCATTGTGGGGTATTGTTTGTAGAACTTTGAGGAAAATAATGAAAAATCAGGTTAGTCAGTTCTGCAATTTAAAGGTAACCTGTATTGACAAAGATATGGAGGTTGTCATTGCTGACCTTGTTTCCAATTTTAGTTCCTTGGCCACTCTAGTAATTCAGTAGCTCCAGTATTTTTTTGGTCTCTGACCTGGAAGAAACATACAGCTCTGACTTTGCTTGTTCCAGGTCAATGACTCAGAACGTACTGAGATCAAAGCTAGCATTATTAAAGGAGGTAAACAGTGGCAGGTCCTGTTTTGTTCTCCTTGCAGGTTTCCTTTATAGGGTGCTTTTATCCACAGTTTTGTCCACATAAATCATGTGGGTGTAATAATTACGAAGACTGATGAAAGGACTTCATCATGGAGAGGTAACCTGTGCCACAACTCCCACTCATGCCAGTAAACAAGCATATCTAGGTATCTTTCTTTGCAGCATGACCCTTGTTTGTGTTAACTACATGTGAAGTCTTAAAATGATGCTGATTGTAAAGGATTTATTTCCTTTACAACCCCGTCAGTTGTCACATAACATCCTGTTTTTCTCCCTCCGTTGAGCAGTTGTCAGCAGTTGTCATTGTATTGAAATACCTTCTTGAACTATTATTTGTGTCCTTGTTGCTTCGCCACTCGTGTACGTGTGTGCAGTCTATTAATCTCCACCTGTTCGCCCTCTTCCCTGTAACAAGATGAAGAGTAGTGAGCATTTGAGAAAGAATCACAGCTGATTCCAGTTCAGTGGTTCTGCTCTAGCAGAGAACGAGAGAGTACACAAGAAAAAAGGATGGCTGCTAAAAATAGCACAGGTCATGTGACAATCTGCTGGCATTACATCTGAAAGAGTTATTAACCCATGGATTCCTAGGGAATTTATTGCTGTATTTGTGAGTAGTTGGAGAAGAAAGACATCCACAGCAGTGTAGTGTTTGCACAATGCAGGGGCCATAGCAAGCACTAGGAACCTTCAAGAGTCAAATCTTTTACTGTTAGTGACATCTGTTGGCCTGCAGCAGGGGTATGACATGGCTTGGTCGTATCTACTTGGAAATGACACCTTCCCAGCAAAAGCTGACATGTATATGTGATGACACACGCTATTATAAATCCACAGTAAGCCAGACTGGAACACATGGTGCTATGCCTCTGTGTAATTGCATGTCCTTTCTACAAGTCCTAAGCAACATCGGTTGCGCAGAGCTTTCAACACATCTGCACTTATCCTTTTATCTATGCAATGAAATGCAAACTACTCAGATACAAGGAATTGGCAGAAATGTTAGTTAAGCCACACATAGACGGATTGATTATTTTTATACAGGATTTCTATAGTTTGCACAATGCTTTAATACATAATGGGAGACAGTACAGTTACAATACAATGCAAGACAAGAGGGTTAGAAAGGTCTTGGTTGTGAATATGTATGTGTGTATGCATAAATTGAACACGTTTATGTGCCTAAATATGGATCTTGACTTTATTAATATGGATATGCAACAAGCTTGCATTACTAACCAAGGATGTTAGAGCTCCATTCTGAATGTTTTCTATTACTCAAGGATATGATGCTAGTTGGGGTTCTCTAATTTACAAATCCCATGGGCTTTTCTCACATACGTTTCCTGGTTTACATGTCATTTAAGGAGTTTGTGAAATGTTAATTCATACATAGCTTTTCCTAGCTTACTGATCCACACTAGAACATGCATAGTATCTTAAAGCGGATTTTCATTGCATCCGAGCGCCACAAACCAATAACACCATTTAATTCATTTTTATTTTTTAACTACTTAACGACGGCGTTATAGCCGAATGAGGGCTACTGCGCGGCTTGATAAGTCTGGGAGGGCGTACATTGACGTCCTCCCAGAATCTTGCTCCTGTGCGCACCCCGGAACATCCGTGACCACCGGGTCCTCCACACAGATCACGGTAAACAGCCGCTGACAGCGGCCGCTTACCATGTGATCGCTCCGTCAAATGACGGAGCGATCACATGGTAAACACATCCATCCATGCTCATCCATCCATCCATACTCGGCAATACTCATCCATCCATCCTCAGCCAGCCATCCATACTCAGCGATACTCATCCATGCTCATCCATCCAGCCAAGCTCAGCAATACTCATCCATCCATCCATGCTCAACCATCCCATCCACCCCCAGCCATACCCAGCCGTACCCAGCCATCCCATCCCTACCCAGCCGTACCCAGCTATCCCATCCGTACTCAGCCATCCCCATCCACGGCTCATCCATCCCCATTCATGCCACATCCATGCCACTAGAGTGCCTCACAAAAGTGTAATAGGTAGTCAAATTAGATTTGACATTTATGCCCCTAGACCACCTGATGGCGCTCCCTGCATGTTGGGCCTCTTTATGTGGCCAGGCTGTGTAAAAGTCTCCCACATGTGGTATCGCTGTACTCAGGAGGAGTAGGAGAATCTATTTTGGGGTGTAATTTTTGGTATGTACATGCTATGTGTTAGAAATGTTGTATAAATGGACAACTTTGTGTAAAAAAAAAGTGTTTTCATTTTCTTTACACATTTTCCAAAAACTTGTAGAAAAAAAATGACATGTTCAAAAGACTCACTATGCCTCATAGATTATACGTTGGGTTGGTTTTTTTACCAAAATGGGGTCATTTTTGGGGCGTTTCCATTGTCCTGGTGCTCCAAGGTCTTCACAAATGTAAGGGGTAGTCAAGAAATTATATGTGTAATTTATGCTCCAAGAACGCCTGACAGTGCTCCCTGCATGTTGCGCCTCCCTGCATGTTGCGTATGTGGCCACGTTGTGTAAAAGTCTCACACATGTGGTATCGCCTTACTCAGGAGGAATAGTAGAATGTGTTTTGGGGTGTAATTTGTGCTATGCATATGCTGTGTGTGAGAAATAACCTGCTAATATAACAATTTTGTGAAAAAAAATAAATCTTGATTTTGCAAAGAATTGTGGGAAAAAATTACAACTTCAAAAAACTCACCATGCCTCTTACAATACCTTGGAATGTCTACTTTTCAAAAAGGGGGTATTTGTACTTTCCTGGCTTGTTAGGGTCTCAAGAAATGAGATAGGCTGTCAGTGCATTAGGTGTGATCAGTTTTCAGAAATTGGCACCATAACTTGTGGACTCTATAACTTTCACAAAGCCCAAATAATATACACCAATTTGGGTTATTTTTTTACCAAACAAATGTAGCAGTATAAATTGTGACCAAAATTTATGAAGGAAAATTATTAATTAGCAAAAAACAGAAACTGAGAAAAATGTTTTTTTTTTTTTTTTTTTTTTTTTACAGAATTTTCAATCTTTTCTTTTATAGCGCAAAAAATAAAAAACCCAAACATGATTAAATACCACCAAAAGAAAGCTCTATTTGTGTGAAAAAAGGGACAAAAATTTCATATAGGTACAGTGTTGCATGACTGAGTAATTGTCATTCAAAATGTGAGAGCACCGAAAGCTGAAAATTGGTCTTGTTAGGAAGGAGGTTTAAGTGCCCAGTGGTTAAAGCAAACTCGCTCATCCATCCACATCTCTATGCTTTATTTTGTTCAGAAATCACTTTGATAAACACCCCCTAGCATTTCTGGCTGTGGCCATCTTGAGTAGGGGAAAATGATTCATGTAGCATTTACCTTCTGGAGTCCATCTGCCCTCAGCTCAAGCATGCATGCAGGAGAGTGTGCTTAGCTACCTCTCCTTCTCTCCTGAAGACTCCTGGGATGTATGTCATAGTTTGCCTTTGCAAGAAAGCAGGGAGTAACTGAGGTAATGTAAAAAAAACACATTCCTACATTTTGTGTCCTAAAAAAATTACAAAATAAGGCATCAAATACTTACCACACCACGTTTCATCCACATCACTTTATGATCCACCTAGTTTTACTGGTTCTTCACTGTCCAACTTCTCTCTACTTGACTCTGCATCCCTGATTAACCACTTAAGCCCAGGACCATTTGGCTGGCCAAAGACCAGAGCACTTTTTACGATTCTGCACTGCGTCGCTTTAACTGACAATTGCGCGGTTGTGCGACGTGGCTCCCAAACAAAATTGAGTTCCTTTTTTCCTCACCAATAGAGCTTTCCTTTGGTGGTGTTTGATCACCTCTGTGTTTTTTATTTTTTGCGCTATAAACAAAAAAATACCGACAATTTTGAAGAAAAAACGCATTATTTTTTTACTTTTTGCAATAATAAATATCCCCCCAAAAAAATTAAAAAACATTTTTTTTTCCTCAGTTTAGGCCGATACGTATTATTCTACGTATTTTCGGTTAAAAAAAAAGGCAATAAATGTATATTGATTGGTTTGCGCAAAAGTTATAGAGTCTACAAAATAGGGGATAGTTTTATGGAATTTTTATTAATTTTTTTTTTTGACTAGTAATGGCGGCGATCGGCGATTTTTATCGTGACTGCGACATTATGCCGGACACATCGGACATTTTCGGCGCGATTTTGGGACCATTCACATTTATACAGCGATCAGTGCAATTAAAAATGCATTGATTACTGTGTAAATGTGACTGGCAGTGAAGGGGTTAACCACTAGGTGGCACTGTAGGGGTTAAGTGTGTCCTAGGGAGTGATTCTAACTGTGGGGGGGGGCTGTGTGTGAGACGACACTGATCACTGCTCCCGATTACAGGGAGGGGTGATCAGTGTCATTAGGCAGAACGGGGAAATGATTGTTTACATTAGCATTTCCCCGTTCTTCCTCTCTGAGAGACGATCGTGGGTATCCCCACGGACATCGAGTCCGCGGGACCCGCGATCACACTCACAGAGCTCGCGGCGTGCGCCCGCAAGCCGCTTCTTAAAGGGCAACGTACAGGTACATGATTCTGCTTGTATGTGCCCTTCTGCCGCAGTATATTATACGAGATTTATACGAGTATATCTGCGTTAAGCAGTCAGGAAGCTGTTAAATTGGTCTCTAATATGAAATCTTCCACCTACATACTTGATCCTATTCCTGCCCATTTATTTAAATCCTGTTTTAATTCTCTATGCCCTATTATTCTCAATATCATAAATGACCCCCTTAGCATTGGTTTTGTACCAAAAATCCTCAAAACTGCCGCCGTAACCCTGGTACCGAAAATTCCAACATGGCTCTGAACAATTTAAAAAACTTTCGCCCAATATCTAACTTGCCCTTCCTTGCCAAGATCCTTGAGCAGGCTGTAATATCCCAGTTACATAATCGCCTGACTCCAAATAACCTATTTGAACCCCTCCAATCTGGTTTTCGACAACTGCACAGCGCAGCATAGCACAGAAACTGCCATGGTCAAAGTCACTAACTGCTTTCTGTTAGCTTCTGATTCTAGCTCTTCTGATTCTGGCTCTAGCTATTTTTATTCTGCTAGATCTTAGTTCTGCCTTTTGATACTGTAGACCACAATCTTTTACTCTCTAGCCCTGAAACCATATTTGGCGTCTCAGAATTTGCTCTGAAATGGATTAAGTCATATCTCGCTGATTGCTGTCACTTTGGTTCCCTTGGCAGATTCCAGTCTGGAGTTGGTCGTGTTAAGTGCGGTGTAACTCAGGGCTCAATCTTGGGGTCCCTTACTTTTTAGCATCTACATGTTTCCACTTGGCCAGCTGCTTAGATCACACAGGCTCAATTATCACTTCTATGCTGATGACACTCAGATATACATAAACACTAGACTGGATTCTACTTTGGCCACTTCTCTCCTATCTAACTGTATTTGTGATATAAAAACTCGGATGGCCCAACATTTTCTTCAATTAAACTGTGACAAGACTGAAGTCATGGTTATTGACACCCTCAATCAATTACGTAAGACTAGTCCTAATAGCTCATCTACTGTACTCGAGCTTCAGTCTAAATTGAAAAAATCTAGGGATGATATTTGATGCTAATTTAACCTTTGAGATACTCTTTTAGGCAAGCTTAATTGTTCCTTTTTCCTCCTTTATGTTATCCTGTGTATTTCTTGTGTTTTTCCTTGTAAAGTGCTTTGAAAAGCTACCTTTAAAGGCGCTATATAAAATAAAGTTTGTTATTATTGCTATAAAAAAGTGTGGGGGGAAAAAAACATATACAGCCACCAATCCAAGACCATTGCACTGCAGTACTATCAATGTTTTTTTCTTGGGTTTAGATAAGTTTTAATCTTCAAAGTTTACAGCAGGGGCACTGAAATTGCAGCTCCTCCTTCCTAATTTTTTCTGACAGCAAGGACTTGGAAGCCTGCCAGCTTTCTAATGTAGTTTAAATATATTTTTATTAGAAAGTTTTCAAAAGTGGTAACAAAATATGGCTTCACATCATAGATATAGAACACAACATTTTGAGTCCTATACATATAAAAGAAATATACATACAGAAGAAATATACTGAGTACTTTGTACAACTTTTTGTTTTGTTTTTTCCTTTGTGTAACAGCAATTCTTGCTGCTGTGATTGTATTTCATATGTGAATAACTGCTCTCATACAGCTTTGAAGACAAATCGTACACAGACAATGAGTCTCTTTTTAAATGACATCTTTCATAAAACTGGTTTCTGTTGTATTCAAGTATAATGGTCAGACATTGTCATTGCATAAAGAAAACTATTTTACTATCTATGTGTAATTTTCTTTTTAGACGCTGTTTCCAGTAAGCTGCAAAATAACAATGTTTACACTATCGCCAAGCGGAATGTGGAAGGACAGGACATGCTGTACCAGTCCCTAAAACTTACCAATGGCATTTGGATCTTGGCAGAGCTGAGGATACAGCCTGGGAATCCAAATTACACAGTAAGTGTTTAGAGAATATGCAACCCAAAATGCAATTTGATTAAATGCCATGAAATCGTTTTGACTATCCAGTTGTACTCAGCAGGCTCATGTTTTTTTTCAATAAAAATAACAAACATGTTATACTTACCTGCTCTGTGCAGTGGATTTGCACAGAGCAGCCTGGATCCTTCTCGGGTCCTTCTTCTGTTCTCCTGGCCCCTCCCTCCTGTCGAGTGCCCCCACACCAAGCAGCTTGCTATGGGGGGCACCCGAGCCGAGTCACAGCTCCCTGTGTCAATTCAGACATGGAGCTGCAGCCCGGCCCTGCTCCCTCTCTCGCCTGATTGGCTGACTGACTTGAAATAGCAGCAACGGAAGCCATTGGCGCCGCTGCTGTGCCTCAACGAATCAGGAGGGAGAGTCTCGGATGGCCAATAGACTGGTGGACATCGCTGGACAAAAATGGGGCTCAGGTAACTAATTAGGGAGGGGCTGCTGTACACAGAACTATACATAGAATGCATTAAGAGGAAAAAAAACCTTCTGACTTTACAACTCCTTTAAATTATATACTTCTTTTGGATAGCCTCAAAGTGTACTTCCACTTTTGCGGCTAAATTCAGATAATGCCTTCTTCATATTTGCTAACTGTTCCCACTTACATAGCATAACTTTACCACACTGTAAACTTTATCTGTACCATGCCGGCAGATCATCCTTATCATTTGTAAAATAGATTTGAACACTGTCTGTCCTAACAAAGGTTTAAGGCTCCGTTCACACCTGAGCGTAGTGCAGCAACAGCTGTTGCACCGCATTTTTTTTTTTTTGTGTGTGTGTTTTTGTGGTGCATTTGTTGAGCGACACCATTAATTTGAATGGGCCTCCCTCCGCTCCAAAGATCTCATGTACCAAATTTTGGCACAGAGCCAGGAGCATTTGGCAGTGCGATTTTTGTCACTATTTTAGCACGTTTTGATGCTCGACAAATGTGGCAAAATCGCACCACATTTGGGTTAAGAAATAATTGCATCGCAAATATGTCCCATGTTTTGCCACGTTTCTGGAATCGCGGGCGAAATCCTGCGATTACGGCAACGATTTCAGTACGCTTAGGTGTGAACAGAGCCTAAAGGTTTAGAAGCTGGTCTTCCTGTGTTGTATGTTACTGAGAAGGAAAGTCAGCCTTTTGGGAAAAACTCGCTTTGACATTGTGCACAAAAATTCTTGCCGTCAGCCACAAGACCTTCTCCTGAGAAACCTCTAAAATGTAAGAATTACTAACAAAAAAAAATAATAATAATTAAGAAAATAAAGAAATCCTTATGCTTTGTGAATGAGAACACATAACACACATATAGTGGGTTGGTTTTTCATTTGACTGCAAAAGTAAAAATACAATTTAAAGACCCAACAGATATACAGTATATGGTATTAAATGTCACAAAGGAAACCTGTACTGAGAAAAATATGTAACATTTTAATGCCAACTTCTTTCTGAAAAGGCGATTTCCTCAGTTCCAAGTAAGTTCTGAGTCGCTGACTTGGAATAAGCTTGTTACCAATGAAGTCCTAACTCCAGATCTGTCAACTTGTTTTTGGTCACACTCCTCCTTACAGTTCCCAGTGCTAGTCCAGAACAAATGCTGACAAACCAAGCTTCAACTACGATAACCTGCGCAGGGCCAAAGTGCGTCCAATAGCGATCATAACAAGTACATGCTAGCTGTTCGGAGAGCCGCGAATAGCTGCAGCCTCCAGTGAACTGTAATTATAGTGAATGGGGCCAGCGGGTACACCTAGCCGCTCATAGCCACAGCAGGAATCTTCTGCAATTTGCACCATCGACAGTGTGAATGTAGCCTTGCTATGTCTGGTCCTGGACAGCCTCTGGCAGTGAAAGCTTAGTTTGTTTGCCTTTTGAGGACTGTATTATCATCAGCAAATTTAATGAGCAAGGCAGGGGAGACTTGGTACAAATTTATGTTAAAAGCAAATTTTATACTTTCAAGGCAATTTTAGTTAATTAGTTGGAGGACTTCTGTAAATACATTTTTACATAGCCACTTATATTTTCATCTTATGACCCTTATGAAGTGAGCATTGCCACTTTTTCTATGGTCTTGGGTTATAAAGTTGTATTTATTTGTAGTTCTAATTAATTTCTGGAAGATTGTTGTTTTCCACTTTAATCTGTTTAGTAGAGTACCCCTATATTTGTGGCCCAGAAAGGTTTGTCTAGAATTGCCATAGTTGGACCCTTTGCAAACAAGTGTTCCATGCCCTTAAAAAAAAAAAAAAAGCTTCTCAGCTGCCGTTAAAATTAGGGATGCATCGGCCGAAAACAGGGCTATCAGTGTTTTGCCATGCGGTGCACCACTAATTTAAAAACTTGACCCTTGTTTGGCTCCACCTACAGATTTGTCTTGCTTTGAGCAAGTTTGGTTGAAAAAATACAAGTTATCGCTTGAGAATGGTTAAAGTAGAATTCCAGCTAAAGCCTAACTAGTCTTAAAAATGCTCCCTCCTAACACCTCTACTAACTAACCTGTGTAGAAAAGATGCCTATGCTTACCTATTTTCAGCCCGGTCTGACCTGGTTGCATGATTCAGCTTTCTGTGTGAGCCAGCTGCAGGGGAGAGGAAGAACTGTCAAACAAAACCAAAGAAAATTTCCAGCTCAACTTACCAACCAATCTGCAACCAACCAAATTATTCTGTCTAACAGTTTGTGTTAAAAACAGGTGTTTAGTTTGCACACATTTGCAAATATATGCGTAAGCTACAGAGCCACTTAAAAAAATAAAGGAATGAGGGGGGTGCAGAATAAACACCTGAATACGTTTATGGGAAGGAACACAAAAACATACAAAGTAGCGTAGACTGTTTTTTTCTTTTTTTTTTGTTTGTTTAATCTGCATAAGTCGCTAAGCTTTAAAGAGAGAATTTGTCATTTGCACCTTAGGATTTTTATATAATCAGGGAAAGTAGCAATTAATTTAGAATATGTAAGTGACTCCTGAACTAAGGGTACACTGCAGCAAGCACCTGATAAACTGATCCTTAACAGAAAAAGTGGGGTGAAATGAGTAAATGATGGCGTAGCGCTGTGTAAATGCTGATATACTAAAGATATGTGCAGTAAAAAGCAACATAAATGTTATAGTATTAAGAGGGAAATGCCACAAATAAACAGTGTTAATTGGTAGTGAAGGCTGAATCCAAAATATAGGATGAACATCAAACAGATAAACGATAAACAAGTGAAACAAAGTGTAGCAAAAGTCCAACATGCACAACGAAGTATAAAATATATAAGTGCAATTCAAACAAGTTTGAAACAAGCCAACGGTTAGAAGGTGTGATCCAAAAATGTTTTATTGTGACAGTCTAGAGATTTTTTCCAAAATGCAAAGTAGATCCCTCCACCATGAAACAACAAAAGGCGGTGCCTGGCCAATCCTCTGTTATAGCACCTTTGTGTGTGCAAGCCCCTCGCCTTACTGCCGTAAGGTTACAGCATGAATAGATCACCGGCAGTGGTCTTCAGAGGATCCCCCTTGGTTATAAATAAAGGGCTTCCTTCACTAATTTGCTCGATATGCGGGAGTTAAAAATAGGAATGAGATGTGCCCATAGGGTAATCCAGTTTAAAAATGTATTTATTACAGCAAACAAACTAGATACACTCACTCTTAAAATGTAAAAAACCGGCAGCAATCCACGAGCGCCGAGCTCGTTTACTTCCGTCCAATCTTGGTAATACCTATTGCTCCAATCCCGACATCACATGACTTCATCAGGGGATCAATTGATTTAAATGTGCTTATGTACTGTTCTAAAATTACCTATTGGATTATTTTTCTGATGACGGTGCATCATTGCATATAGTGTATTATTTAGTGTTAGCAATTGTAAAGTTGATGCTTCACAGCAGTGACCTTCAGAATTTACTAAAGTAGGTTCAGACATATGCTTAACCACTTCAGCCCCGGAAGGTGTTACACACTTCTTGACCAGGCCATTTCTTGCGATACAGCACTGCGTCGCTTTAACTGACTGACTGACTCGTGCGACACTGTACCCAAATAAAATTCATGTCCTTTTTTGCCCACAAATAGAGATTTCTTTTGATGGTATTTGATCACCTCTGCGGTTTTTATTTTTTTGTGCTATAAACAAAAAAAAAACGACAAATTTGAAAAAAAATATATTTTTTACTTTCTGCTATAATACATATCCGAAAAAAAAAAATGTAAAAAAACGAATTTCTTCATCAATTTAGGCCAATATGTATTCTGCTACATATTTTTGGTAAAAAAAATCCCAATAAGCGTATATTGATTGGTCTGTGCAAAAGTTATAGCGTCTACAAAATGGGGGATAGATTTAGGGACTTTTAATTTTTAGTTTTTACTGGTAAAGGCAGCGATGTGATTTTTTTTTTTTTTTTTGTGGGACGGCGACATTGCGGCGGACAAATCTGACCCTAAGTGACACTTTTTGGGGACCAGTGACACAAATACAGTGATCAGTGCTATAAAAATGCACTGATCCCTGTATAAATTACAGGGACAGGAAAGGGGTTAACTCCAGGGGCGATCAAGGGGTTAAATGTGTTCCCTGGGAGGTGTTTTCTAACTGGGGGGGGAGTAGATTCACTGGAGGAAAAGAGAGATCATGATTCAGCTTAGCTGAAACACGATCTCTTTCCTCCCTGACAGATCAGCGGTCAGCTTTGTTTACATCTCTCCTGTGAACGACCGGCAGGTCGCTGATTGGCTCCTGCTGTCCAATCACAGTGGGAGGGGCAAGCACAAGTGCCCTTTAAACGCCGTGCACAAAATTACATACAGGTACGTGATTTTGCGCACCCGTAAATGTACGTGGGGTGGTCTAGAAGCTGTTAAAGAGTGTCTGAACCCTAAAGAAAAAGGTATTGTATTGCAGTTTACTAGTTTTTTGATGTGATAGTAGATGGTGTTATGTTTTTCCCAATATCTGGAAGTTCTGGGTCTTTTTTTAAGTACTTTAATGTCAAAATTAACCTGTTGGGGTTAGTTCACTCAAAGGTGATTTGACAGCTCTCTAAACTCGTATCTGTTGTTCTTTCATATGTTTTGTGGTATTCAGCACAAGATTTTTCTGCCATCTGTTCTGTTTACCTTGGGTCCAGCATTTCCTTCTTCTTTGGGTTACTCCTATGCCTCCTATTGTAGTCTTTAAAAAAATTAGAATCTAACAGGCAGGGTGAAATTCATTGTATTGGGAAATGCCAACAGCATATAGTGACCTTTTCTTTTGCTTCCCCACCATTCCAATCAGCCAAAGTTTTTCAGTATTCTAAGCTCTTAAATAACCATTTTTTTTCATTCTTTCAGCTTTCTCTGAAGTGTCGGGCTCCAGAGGTGTGTAATTATGTGTACCAGGTCTATGACTCCATATTGAAGAACTGAAGTGGCAGTCCAGTGGCTGATGTCTTACAATTGTACACTAGATATTTCTGATGTAAAATGTCTCATAACCCTCCTTGTATTGGATTATCCATTCCAGCTCTTTGAAGCTTTGCTGTCAGAGCCCTGAGCAGCGATCTGGATTGTAGAAGGCACTTGTTATATATCTCTGGATGGGCAGTGACTGCCTATGGCCTCACAGGCTAGACACATACACAAGTTCCTACATGAGTATATACAGACTAGCAGCTGTAATCATATACATGAAGTAGGGCTTTGTTAAAACATGATGTATTTGCCATTTTTATTGTGCTCATGTTGCTATATACTATCCTGTTTCATGTAGTTGTTTCTTGCCAATATATCAGCCTGAATAAACTGGAGTAGTCATGTAGTATCAGGACTGAGTATGGACAGAAGCTTTATCGGCTTGCTGTGCACTGATCCAATATCATTTCATGACCATAAATTACCTACATTGGCCTAGTTTTATGTTATAATTTTGTGTTGACATATCTGCCATACTTAACCTCTAAAAACAATTTTCCAGTAGATGGAAAAAAAAAAAAATTATATCATTCTTTGTGCCACGTGTATACTCCTTGTTGTGATATTCAGCTGCTGCTTGACACCTTCCTCTGCAAATGTACATTTCGTGCCAATGCTCAGTGCATACTAGCCTGACTGAGGATGTCACCTGTGTGTTGTAAGGTCCAGTTTTCAAAGTAATATGAAAAATGTTGTAAAACCAATAAAATGTGTTTAAGAAAAATAAGATGGGTAGTTTCTTTTTGCACAGGCATTTTACAGCTATTCTATCAGATAAAGACCTAGAGTGAGCTAATTTACAGTGGATATAAAAAGTGTACACACCCCTGTTAAAATGTCAGGTTTCTGTGTTGTAAAAAAATAATTTCTCCACCTTTAATGTAACCTATAAACTGTACAACTCAATTGAAAAACAAACTGAAATCTTTTAGATGTAATGAGCGAAGTAAAAATAAAAAAATAAAATAATATGGTTGCATAAATGTGCACATCCTTACACTAGTACTTTGTTGAAGCACCTTTTGATTTTATTACAGCACTCAGTCATTTTGGGTATGGAGTCTATCAGCATTGCACATCTTGACTTGGCAATATTTGCCCACTCTTCTTTGCAAAAACACCCCGAATCTGTCAGATTGCAGAGCATCTCCTGTGCACAGCCCTCTTCAGATCACCCCACAGATTTTAAATCGGCCTCAGGTCTGAGTTCTGGCTGGGCCATTCCAAAACTTGAATCATCTTCTGGTGAAGTCATTCCTTTGTTGATTTGGATGTACTATATGCTTTGGGTTGTTGTCACGTTGAAAGATGAAGTTCCTTTTAACCACTTACGGACTGCCTGCCGCAGATTTACGTCGGTACTTTGAAGAGGAATGTCGGGGTTATGGCAGCAGCTAGCTGCCATAACTCCGATATCCTCTTCTTCAGCAGGCGGTCCGCTTCAAGATAAAAGTGGTCTCTGCTGGGGATTCGCCACGAGATCACTTTTGTCATCGGCAGGAGAAGGGCCCCTACTGCTGCACTTCGGTGCCCTCCGCTGCTTAACGGAGCCCTCGGCATCGGTGGAGGCGATCAGATCGGGTCTCTTGCTGGGAATGGAGATGAGTGAGGGGCAGATGGCCCCCACCCGTCTCCATTTCAATGCAGGGCGGAAGCGATGTCAAAACGTCACTTCCGCCCATAGCTCTTAAAGGGCCTCTTTTGTATTTTTTTAAATGCCAACATTTTTTTTATATTGTATTTTAGTGTAAATATGAGATCTGAGGTCTTTTTGACCCCAGATCTCATATTTAAGAGGTCCTGTCATGCTTTTTTTCTATTACAAGGGATGTTTACATTCCTTGTAATAGGAATAAAAGTGACACAATTTATTTATTTTTTTTAACAGTGTAAAAATAAATAAGAAAAAAACTTTTTTAAACGTGCCCCGTCCCGACCGGCTTGCATGCAGAAGCGACCGCATACGTGAGTAGTGCCCGCATATGAAAACGGTGTTCAAAGCACACGTGTGAGGTATCGCCGTGATCTGTAGAGCGAGAGCAATAATTCTAGCCCTAGACCTCCTCTGTAACTCAAAACATGCAACCTGTAGATTTTTTTTAATTGTCGCCTATGGAGATTTTTAAGGGTAAAAGTTTGTCGCCATTACAAGAGCGGGTGCAATTTTGAAGGGTGACATGTTGGGTATCAATTTACTCTGCGTCACATTATCTTTCACAATATAAAAAAATTGGGCTAACGTTACTGTTGTCTTATTTTTAATGCAAAAAAGTGTATTTTTTCCCAAAAAAGTGCGCTTATAAGACCGCTGCCCAAATACGGTGTTACAGAAAGTATTGCAACGACCGCCATTTTATTCTCTAGGGTGTTAGAAAAAAAATGTATAATGTTTGGGGGTTCTAAGTAATTTTCTAGCAAAAAAACTGTTTTTAACTTGTAAACAACAAATCTTAGAAAGAGGCTCGGTCCATAAGTGGTTAATGTTCAGCTTTCTAGCAGAAGCCTGAGGGTTTTGTGCCAATATTTGGAACTGTTCATAATTCTCTTTACCTTGACTAAGGCCCCTGTTCCAGCTGACGAAAAACAGCCCCAAAACATGATGCTGCCACCACCATGCTTTTCTGTGGGTATGGTGTTTTTTTGGTGATGCGTGGTGTTGTTTTTGCACCAAACATATCTTTTGGAGTTATGGCCAAAAAGTTCAACTTTGGTTTCATCAGACTATTACACATTTTCCCACATGCTTTTGGGAAACTGCAGATGTGTTTTTGCAAAATTTAGCCGGGCTTGGATGTTTTTCTTGGCAAGAAAAGGCTTCCGTCTTGCCACTCTACCCCATAGCCCAGACATATGAAGAATACGGGAGATTGCTGTCACATGTACCACACAGGTAATGCTACGCTGTGCCCAAATGAGATTTTTATCATTTTGTTTGCACAAATAGAGCTTTCTTTTGATGGTATTTATTCATGGCTCTGTTTTTTATTTTTTGCAATATAAGCGAAAAGAGAGCGGAAATTTGGAAAAAAAAAAACAATATTTTAAAAGAAATCCAATAAAATCGAATTTTGTCATAATTTTAAGCCAAAATGTATTCTGCTACATGTCTTTGATAAAAAAAATCCCGTTAAGTGTATAATTGGTTTGTGTGATCACGGACATATGTACGCAAATGATCATGTGCAGATGCGTGCAGATAATCATTGGGACGTGATTTTATTGTTAAATCTGTGGGGGACAGGTGTTTTTACCATGTGGGAACATGTGAGTGGGGGACATGTGTTTTGGGGACGTGTGTTTTACATTGTGTACATGTTTTACATGTGTGTTTTACACTGGTGATCAGTGTGTAAAAAAAGCTGTAAAAAAACAGCCCATACTCACTGATCACCAGCCGGCTGCAGCGATTCGCTCTCCTCTCCTCACTGACCACTTCTGTGTGAGGAGAGGAGAGTTGATCGCCTAGCAACTGGCTCTCTGTTTATATCACATGATGGCTGTGATTTGACACAGCCGTCATGTGATCAGGAGGGCCAATCACAGAGCACTCCTGCCGATCGGAGATGCGCCGTGTCCGGGTGACACGAGCGCATCGGGATCGCACCGCTGCACGGGCGCGCAATCCGCCTCCTTCTGAGGGATGTTCCTGAACATCCACTTAGGAGTGAGCACCCACCCAGCCGTACATATCAAGTGGCTGGGTGGGAAGTGGTTAAAGCAGATATAAACCAAAAACTGAATGTATTGCAAATTGCAATTCTGTAGATTACCAAAGACATCAAACGCAACAATGAAACTATTTTCCTTAACATTTGACAAATAACCCTACGGTACCCCCAATTGACTATGTTAAAAAGGGTGTGGTTAACCAAGCCTTTAATTCAAAAACACAATCTCTTGCTGCTCGGTAGACAATTTTCTGATTTTCTCCGGCCGGAAGAAATTCAAAATATGTCTTGCGGAGCCAACAGATAGATATTATCAATTTGGAAGAAGTCCTAATTTAACAGGGCTACCAGATTTGATTGGGCAATAAATTATTTCCCTGGGACCACAATAGCCAAATTAGTTGCAATACAGGTTGATCTTAATTTCACGCACACACAGCTTCAACACACGGCAAGACAAATAATGTGCAGGGCCGGCGCTACCACTAGGCCAAGTAGGCAGCCGCCTAGGGCGCAGCCACGGCCTCTGTCTCAGTGAAGCTCCAGGAGTGTGTGAGCTCGCCACTGTTCAGTGCCGGGCCGGCTGTCCCAGGAAAACATCCACTGCGTGCCACCAGTGTCCCCCTGAGCGCCCGCTGTCACATCCCCTCACGCAGTGCCGGGACCCCTTTGCTCCAACGTGTACCTCAGGTGCGGCTCTGTGTGTGTGCAGCGTAGGGGCGGGGCTCGGTGGAGATAGGAGCATCGAGAGGTTCACTCCAGCCGTCTTTAACTGTCGGAGTTCTGTAAGGTGCTTGGTCATATCAATACTTGTGATGAGGATGTCATCGACGTATGCCAATGTTCCTCGCTCTAAGGCATCTGGCAAGGTCTTGTGCATGAAGACAGCAAATTCATGGCCAGAAATAATATAGCCGACAGGCGTACGCACCCAGCAGCACTGTTAATTCCCAGAACTGAAGGCTAGTTTATACTGATCTTCTTCACTGACTTTTATGGTCCAATACCCCTGGGCACAGTCTGGGGCTGAGAATACCTGGGACCCTTGGAGCTGGGCAAGGCACTGGTCTATGATATAGGGTGCAGCCACCCTGACATGTAGACATGCCTGTTGAGTTGTCGGAGATCAGCGCACAAGCGCCACTGTCTGGTTTCAAAATACCCAGGATGAGGTGATTGTACGAGCTGTGAATGGGCCTAATTATACCCTGTTCATGTAACTTCCTAATGATCTTGTCTAGAGAATCATAGGAGGCTAGCGGAAGTCTATACTGCTTTAAAAACACTGGTGGGGCCTGAGGGTCTGTCTGGATTCTGGCGATGTGGAGTTCAGTACTCCCACAATTGTAAGAATCCTGAGCAAAGAATTATTGGAATTCAAAGAGAATTTTGCAGAGCAATTGTCACTCAAGATCATTGGTGCATGCATCAGCTAGGGCTATTATCTTTTCGACTATCTCTTAGAATCCAGAAAAGCTGCCCTATCTCATAGGCCTCTTCAAGCTTGGTGGTCAGATCATTGGTTATGTGATGTGTACTTCTCTCCCAGTCAGGTCCCTTGGGGTACTATTGTTCTTTGATCTACATCCTTAGAATGGAAGGGATAAATGGACTCTATGGTGAACATACCCTCAGGTAAAGAATTGAGCGATTGTTCCATTAATTTCTCCTCAGATAAATATTCATCTGGTATGAGTCCAATCACTTGGTTGGTGACTCCAAATTTATAATACCCCGTCTCTACCGCAAGGCCGGTAAGGGTGCCCTTGGGTAGGTTAAGGTCCTGATTTGAGAGGTTGTGGATGTAGATGGATATTGTAGACTGATGTGTGTTGATCAAAGGTGCGTGAGTAATTTTTATTCCCTCCTCCTGTATTCTCTGGGACAGGCATACTAAAGCATCTGATCCCTTCAGTTTTTGTCCCTTTTTTTACATTTATAGGGAGTAGGAAATTTTATATGCCCCTGGGGATGATAATTTCTCGAGATACCTGAACTTCAACAGCATAAGGCATTTGTTGCTGGAATTTCAGGGCTGAGATCATCCTGGTATCCCTCGGGGTTCCCCTTTAATCGACTCCATAAGTAGTCATTTATCAATTCAATTTGGGTGGCAAAATGATGCAGTATGTCGTTGCCGAGGTAAATTTGGGATTGGGGATCATCCAGCACTATGACAACGTGGGTGGTTGTCTTATTACCTATAGTGATATTTAAAAGGTATCTAGCAGTTGAGTTATGGTCCTCAGAATCATCAATGGCATCTGACATCCAATGTCACTGAGGAGAGGAGAAACGGATCATTTCCATTTCGGAAAGGTGGCTAACAAGCCCATGGTTCACAAAGTTATGCTCTTGTTTTAAACCAATTTTGGCATACTTTGACCTATTAACCACTTGCCGACCGCCTCACGCCTATATACGTGAGCAGAGCGGCACGGGCAGGCAAAATCACGTACCTAGTACGTGATTGCCTTCCCGCGGGTGGGGGGTCCGATCGGACCCCCCCCCTGGTGCCAGCTGCGGTCGGCATTTGGCTGGGAGAGTTGAGAGACGAGGGGGAGGCCATCCGATCGTGGCCCCCCCCTCGCGATCGCTCCCAGCCAATGAGAAACATCCCCTGCCTCTGTATAGTACACAGAGGCAGAGGATGTGATGTCACCTCTCCTCGGCTCGGCAGTTTCCGTTCCAGCGCCGAGGAGAGATGACATGTAAGTAAGTGCACAACACAAACACACACAGTAGAACATGCCAGGCACATTAAACAGCCCCGACCCCCCCCCAATCACCCCCCCCCCCCGTCACAAACTGACACCAAGCAGGTTTTTTTTTTTAAATATTTAGGTTCGCCGTCAGCGTTTTATAGCGTCGGGGACCCCCATATACTATCTAATAAATGTTTTAACCCCTTGATTGCCCCCTAGTTAACCCTTTCACCACTGATCACCGTATAACCATTACAGGTGACGCTGGTTAGTTCGTTTATTTTTTATAGTGTCAGGGCACCCGCCGTCTATTACCGAATAAAGGTTTAGCCCCCTGATCGCCCGGTGGTGATATGCGTCGCCCCAGGCAGCGTCAGATTAGCGCCAGTACCGCTAACACCCACGCACGCAGCATGCGCCTCCCTTAGTGGTATAGTATCTGAACTGATCAATATCTGATCCGATCAGATCTATACTGGCGTCCCCAGCAGTTTAGAGTTCCCAAAAACGCAGTGTTAGCGGGATCAGCCCAGATACCTGCTAGCACCTGCGTTTTGCCCCTCCGCCCAGCCTAGCCCAGCCCACCCAAGTGCAGTATCGATCGATCACTGACACTTACAAAACACTAAACGCATAACTTCAGCGTTTGCAGAGTCAGGCCTGATCCCTGCGATCGCTAAAAGTTTTTTTGGTAGCGTTTTGGTGAACTGGCAAGCGCCAGCGGCCTAGTACACCCCGGTCGTAGTCAAACCAGCACTGCAGTAACACTTGGTGACGTGGCGAGTCCCATAAGTGCAGTTCAAGCTGGTGAGGTGGCAAGCACAAGTAGTGTCCCGCTGCCACCAAGAAGACAAACACAGGCCCGTCGTGCCCATAGTGCCCTTCCTGCTGTATTCGCCAATCCTAATTGGGAACCCACCGCTTCTGCAGCGCCCGTACTTACCCCCCATTCACATCCCCAACCAAATGCAGTCGGCTGCATGAGAGGCATTTTTATGTCCTCCCGAGTACCCCTACCCAACGAACCCCCCCAAAATAGATGTCGTGTCTGCAGCAAGCGCGGATATAGGCGTGACACCCGCTATTATTGTCCCTCCTGTCCTGACAATCCTGGTCTTTGCATTGGTGAATGTTTTGAACGCTACCATTCACTAGTTGAGTATTAGCGTAGGGTACAGCATTCCACAGACTAGGCACACTTTCACAGGGTCTCCCAAGATGCCATCGCATTTTGAGAGACCCGAACCTGGAACCGGTTACAGTTATAAAAGTTATAAGTTTGCAAAAAAACCACAAACAAAAATAAAAAAAAATAGTTGTCGTTTTATTGTTCTCTCTCTCTCTATTCTCTCTATTGTTCTGCTCTTTTTTACTGTATTCTATTCTGCAATGTTTTATTGTTATTATGTTTTATCATGTTTGCTTTTCAGGTATGCAATTTTTTATACTTTACCGTTTACTGTGCTTTATTGTTAACCATTTTTTTGTCTTCAGGTACGCCATTCACGACTTTGAGTGGTTATACCAGAATGTTGCCTGCAGGTTTAGGTATCATCTTGGTATCATTCTTTTCAGCCAGCGGTCGGCTTTCATGTAAAAGCAATCCTAGCGGCTAATTAGCCTCTAGACTGCTTTTACAAGCAGTGGGAGGGAATGCCCCCCCCCCCTCACCGTCTTCCGTGTTTTTCTCTGGCTCTCCTGTCTCAACAGGGAACCTGAGAAAGCAGCCGGTGATTCAGCCAGCTGACCATAGAGCTGATCAGAGACCAGAGTGGCTCCAAACATCTCTATGGCCTAAGAAACCGGAAGCTACGAGCATTTTATGACTTAGATTTCGCCGGATGTAAACAGCGCCATTGGGAAATTGGGAAAGCATTTTATCACACCGATCTTGGTGTGGTCAGATGCTTTGAGGGCAGAGGAGAGATCTAGGGTCTAATAGACCCCAATTTTTTCAAAAAAGAGTACCTGTCACTACCTATTGCTATCATAGGGGATATTTACATTCCCTGAGATAACAATAAAAATGATTTAAAAAAAAAATATGAAAGGAACAGTTTAAAAATAAGATAAAAAAGAAAAAAAATAATAAAGAAAAAAAAAAAAAAAAAAATCACCCCTGTCCCCCCTGCTCTCGCGCTAAGGCAAACGCAAGCGTCGGTCTGGCGTCAAATGTAAACAGCAATTGCACCATGCATGTGAGGTATCACCGCGAAGGCCAGATCGAGGGCAGTATTTTTAGCAGTAGACCTCCTCTGTAAATCTAAAGTGGTAACCTGTAAAGGCTTTTAAAGGCTTTTAAAAATGTATTAATTTTGTTGCCACTGCACGTTTGTGCGCAATTTTAAAGCATGTCATGTTTGGTATCCATGTACTCGGCTTAAGATCATCTTTTTTATTCCATCAAACATTTGGGCAATATAGTGTGTTTTAGTGCATTAAAATTTAAAAAAGTGTGTTTTTTCTACAAAAAATGCGTTTGAAAAATCGCTGCGCAAATACCGTGTGAAAAAAAAAATGAAACACTCACCATTTTAATCTGTAGGGCATTTGCTTTAAAAAAATATATAATGTTTGGGGGTTCAAAGTAATTTTCTTGCAAAAAAAAATAATTTTTTCACGTAATCAAAAAGTGTCAGAAAGGGCTTTGTCTTCAAGTGGTTAGAAGAGTGGATGATGTGTGACATAAGCTTCTAAATGTTGTGCATAAAATGCCAGGACAGTTCAAAACCCCCCCAAATGACCCCATTTTGGAAAGTAGACACCCCAAGCTATTTGCTGAGTCATGTCGAGTCCATGGAATATTTTATATTGTGACACAAGTTGCGGGAAAGAGACAAATTTTTTTTTTTTTTTTTTTTTTTTTTTTGCACAAAGTTGTCACTAAATGATATATTGCTCAAACATGCCATGGGGATATGTGAAATTACACCCCAAAATACATTCTGCTGCTTCTCCTGAGTACGGGGATACCACATGTGTGGGACTTTTTGGGAGCCTAGCCGCGCACGGGACCCCGAAAACCAATCACCGCCTTCAGGCTTTCTAAGGGCGTAAATTTTTGATTTCACTCTTCACTGCCTATCACAGTTTCAGAGGCCATGGAATGCCCAGGTGGCACAAAACCCCCCCAAATGACCCCATTTTGGAAAGTAGACACCCCAAGCTATTTGCTGAGAGGTATAGTGAGTATTTTGCAGACCTCACTTTTTGTCACAAAGTTTTGAAAATTGAAAAAAGAAAAAAAAAATTTTTTTTCTGGTCTTTCTTCATTTTCAAAAACAAATGAGAGCTGCAAAATACTCACCATGCCTCTCAGCAAATAGCTTGGGGTGTCTACTTTCCAAAATGGGGTCATTTGGGGGCGTTTTGTGCCATCTTGGCATTTTATGGCCTTCAAAACTGTGATAGGTAGTGAGGCGTGAAATCAAAAATTTATGCCCTTAGAAATCCTGAAGGCGGTGCTTGGTTTTCGGGGCCCCGTATGCGGCTAGGCTCCCAAAAAGTCCCACACATGTGGTATCCCCGTACTCAGGAGAAGCAGCTGAATGTATTTTGGGGTGCAATTCCACATATGCCCATGGCCTGTGTGAGCAATATATCATTTAGTGACAACTTTTTGTAAATTTTTTTTTTTTTTTGTCATTATTCAATCACTTGGAACAAAAAAAATAAATATTCAATGGGTTCAACATGCCTCTCAGCAATTTCCTTGGGGTGTCTACTTTCCAAAATGGGGTCATTTGGGGGGGGGTTTGTACTGCCCTGCCATTTTAGCACCTCAAGAAATGACATAGGCAGTCATAAACTAAAAGCTGTGTAAATTACAGAAAATGTACCCTAGTTTGTAGACGCTATAACTTTTGCGCAAACCAATAAATATACGCTTATTGACATTTTTTTTACCAAAGACATGTGGCCAAATACATTTTGGCCTAAATGTATGACTAAAATTTAGTTTATTGGATTTTTTTTATAACAAAAAGTAGAAAATATCATTTTTTTTCAAAATTTTCGGTCTTTTTCCGTTTATAGCGCAAAAAATAAAAACGGCAGAGGTGATCAAATACCATCAAAAGAAAGCTCTATTTGTGGGAAGAAAAGGACGCAAATTTCGTTTGGGTACAGCATTGCATGACCGCGCAATTAGCAGTTAAAGCGACGCAGTGCCGAATTGTAAAAAGTGCTCTGGTCAGGAAGGGGGTAAATCCTTCCGGGGCTGAAGTGGTTAAGACTATTTATCCAGATAGGTATTTTCCACTTCTGTCAGGAACTGGGCGTGATTTCAACCTTTTCTTAGTTTTATTTTCCTGATGGAAGGATAAGGTCAGTACATTATCTTAGAGGGAGATCTCTTTTATGTTATCATGGGGAATTTTAAAAAATATGGTCCTCGTCTCCTACTCCCAGGCCATTATTGTCAGGTTGGATAACCGTAACATCGGGGAACTGACTATTCCTGAAATGGATTTTTAGGGAACCAGGCCTTTCTTCCATCTGGTGGCAGTGTCGCCTAAATAGGGAGTTTTCTCCTAATTAATCAGGGACTTGACTATTACTTGGTTCACACAGTCAACAATTGTGTTGAGCCTCTTAAGGAGATCCATTCCAATTATCATATGATGGTGTGGGAGATTTTCAATAATAGGGTGCTTAATTTCCTTATTACCTAATTTAAGTTTAAGCCAGGCAGTACCCATGACTTGCAGTGGCTCCTAAGTTTTGGTTTGTTGGGCATTGAATTGACTACTTCATTAAATTGTTCCTGCGACAGGATGGTGGCTTGGGATCCAGTGTCAATTAAATCTGAAATGGAGTGATCACCAGCCTCATGTATCTTTACTGTAGTGAAATATCTTCCATCAGATTCAGTCAACTCTCACATGAAATTAGCGTGGTTGAGGATCTGTGGGCTTTCCAATAATTTACAGTTGGCATTTATCTCACTGCATATCACAGCTTCTTTGCGTTTATGATTTCTGTGGGATGGCCTGCGGGGCTTACTCGAGACAGAAGCACAAGGAGTAGAAGGCATCCCGCCCGATTGCTTAATTTACAACGACTCCCAGTGTCTCAGCTACATTAGAGGGGTTAGAAGGATACTGAAAAACGAGCAGCATTAACAACTCAGCACTGATTTCCCCTGGCCCTTTGATGGAGCCCCCTGTTTAGGGGCATGTCAGGAGTATGGTGTGTGTCTCCTGTCATCGCACCCAGGGTTGTCCCCTACTGGAGGACTGTCTGGGGTTTTATGCATTCTGTGACCCTGGGATGGTCAAAGGAGTAGCCCCTAAAAAAGACAGGTTAGCAGATTGGCGGTTAATCAGGTGTCTCATTTGTTGGCACATTTGATTAATCTGGGTCTCTGCCTGTTCAATTCACCAGCCCATGGTACCCTCTAGCGATTTGCCCTATTTTGCCTGACCCAGTTATGTTCAGAACGGGACTGCAGAGATGCATTGGACTCATCATCACTCCTCTGGTCTTGATGCTGCGGCCTTTCTCTCCCGTTCCCGTGGTTCCCTTTTGATTTTGGGGGATTAGGGGAGCTACACCAACCCTGGGGTTACTTATGTGTTCCTGATTGGGAGGTGGTCGGCTGTTTTTAGGATTTTCATCAAAATTAGGGTCTCTTATGAAGCTGGGGTTTCTGTAATAACCGGGGTGCCCATGGAAGTTGGGGTTTCTGTTTAAGTGTGGGTGCCCTTGGAAGTTGGGGTCTCTACCCCGTCAAAGTTAGGGTTCCTGTTAAAGTAGGGGTACCTATTAAAATTGGGATCGCGATTAAAATTTGAATATTGGTTGTTATGGGACCCCTGCGGATATCCTCTCTGGCCCGCTAACTCTTTCTGACCTTCTCTAGATTGTCTGAGTATACTCTCAGCCTGTTGGAGCTCGATTGACAGGGATTCTATCTTCTCTTTTTTGTTATTTAAGGTGATGTGGGTTTCCAGCAATTCTTTCTTTAAGGATGGCATTTGTTTGGCAACTTCATTACACAAAAAACCCCCACAAGATCGGCCAAGACTCCATAATGAGCCGGTCTCGACTTTGTGTCTTTTGTGCTAGCAAAAGCCATAATCAGTTGGTAAACCCTGCCACCTTAAATTTTAAAAAAATATCACTCAACCTCTGGGCCTGTTCTTTCTCCTCTTTGATAAACTTCTCTAAATTGCCTTCTAGGTCTAATCTTACGAATGTATTCGGCTACACTATAGTTAAGAACTCCACTTTTTTTCCTGAGGTTCAGTAGCCTTTTTCGGGTTTGAGGTAGCTACAGCTGGGGTGGTATTACCATCCCGGCTGTTTCTGGATGAATTTGATTCGTTATCACTTCCTGCCATTTTACTATACAATGTCAAGTCGCACAGCAACTCACAGTAGTGGGAACAGAGCCTTTTTTTTTAGAGTACAAGTGTTGCTCTCGTGTCCATCCATCTCTGACCAGTCTTTCCTGTTGAATGAGCAGGCAAAACAAAATGTGTAGCGCTAAAAGTTCAATATAAACGAAAGTGTCCAACTGATGATTCCAGGTATCACAGAAAACTCAAACAGTCCTCCATGTATATGAAGCTCATGGATAAGCAGATACTATTCCAGTGACTTCGTGCAAAGAATGTATCATGTGTGACATCAAAGGTGATCACAGAGGAGAAGCACCACCACCAACATTAGGAAGGCTTACCAGATAGCGTTGACCCAAAAGAGCGTACGCCCAACTGGGTCAAATCAGGCTTGGGTGGTGGGTGATGATGGTCGTTCCTGAGGAATGATGGAAATGAAGATTCGGAAGCCGACCAGTAGCTAGTGGGTCCCTCAGGGTGATGATGAGGAGCAATCGGCCATAAATTGGAATGAGAAGGAGAGAAGCCACATAGTGTAATTCCGTAAAAAATACCAAATTTTATTTAAAAAGGGGTACACTCACATGAAATACTTAAAAAACAGCGCTGTAGAAAGAATGGCGGCAGTGGGGTCCTACCCGACGCGTTTCGTCCTATTGGACAACATCTTTCCTGCTGAATGAGGTTAAAGGGAACTATACTTTATACCATTTTATTCATTGTTTTGTTATTCAGTATGCAATGTACCTGCTTACCTGCTCATTACAAATCACTATTTATGAATACAATTATGTGCATAGACACTAATACTATTGCAATGTCAAAAAAGGATGTAAGTTATGTGCAAAATCAAAAGCAAAGTAAAAAATCAATTTTCCATTTCCTTTTTATCCTCACAGATCCCTTGAGCCACTGTCTTTTTTTTTTTTTTTTGTCCGCCTCTTGCCCTTAGGGACGTTACCTTTAATCTGTTAGGCACGTCACAGTAGGGATATGTGTGTATTTCACGTATTCCCTTTTTTTAGCCTCTGCAATATTGACATCTACCTCTGTGGGGAGCTTATACCGTGCCGGCGGCGTTCTGTGATCGCCATCGGACGGGGGGGGGTGACATCGTGTGCGGTATGACTGACTCATGCGTGTCACCGTGCATGCATGTCGCCTCTCACGTCGCGTTATTACGTCGGAGGCGACGGAGGAAACCGGGGCAGCCCAGCCTTCCAGAACGCCGAGGTGGCCACAGAAGGGCTGCTATAGGCGGCTCATTGGCCCCCTCCTGAGGGGAACTTCCAGAGGCAGAAGCACACACCTGTTACCCATTTTCAAATTAATTACTAAGGTACTTAAGATATGCCCCCCACCAGCAGTCCTCAGACAACGCCCGGGGAGAGCACACATATATGCTTTGCAAGATGGATGGGTAAGAACAGACATTAGTGTGCTGCCGGGTTTCATTATTGAAAAAATCTATTACTGATTAGTTTATTACAAATCTCTTCAACACAGATGCAGTATTTATACTCTTCTGATCTGAACACACAATTACTTCAACAACGCAAAAAGGTATTAATCATTTTATTTTTAATCTCCTTTACTTTTTGTTTATGCAATACATGGTTACTCCATAGCACTCTTTGTAACACTCACCTTCACTAGGCATCCTCTCGTCCTTTTGGTTTGGATGCATTAGTATCACACCACGTATTTTGTCTCATTCATATAAACCTTATTGAATACAATACACTTGTAAGTTTTTGTCACCTTTTTAACATTCCTATTTTATTTATTTTTATTTTTCACTTGTGTTTTGTGGTATGGGCATGAATTGCTTATGTGCACACCCTCAACTTATATTTGATTTAATACACATATATTTTTCACACTACACCCTTTTTTTTTTTTTTTTTTTTTTTTTTAAATGACATGCATCTTTTCTAATGGATTATGCTCATTTGGTCGCCATAAGCGGTAACCACCCACACATGCACCTATTTCCTCACTTTATCTTGCCGACACATTATCATTGTGTCACTCCTTACTGTTTATAACATACCCAGATCATCTGTTGTATGCCTTACTAAGATGATTGTGAGAACAACGCATAGTTCACCATCACAACCAAATAGCAAATGATATACCATGTACGGCGTGACATGGTTTCTCCTTTATAGAGATTGGATATAAACTTCCCAACCTCTCTATGGAGAAAAAACCTAGATTATATATTAAGTTAACATTGAAACAACCCCGGCAGCGCACAGAGGGGGACTCCTTTCATTAAGGTTCTCCCCCTCTCACAATGTCCTAAAAAACTACTCTTACCTCTTTGGTATGCTAATTATGTATAATTACAATTCTCAGGTGCTCCTGCCCATTTGATTCCCAGTTGGGGGGCCGTTAAACATATGACCTCTTGTAAGCCTCACAGATCGGGGTCGCCCCCTTGGGTTGAGGGTATGGACAGGCTCTCAGTGGGTCCGGGATCGAACTTGAGAGGATTATTTGGTTTTTAAAGAAGTCTGGTTAAGTGAGCCTTCCTGGCGGAAAGGGTAAATACACTGTGATTACATAAATCAAACACGAAACAATGTAGACGTAATAAATGATACTGCATTGGATATTGAATTACATGACAATTAGAATATTGAAATCTGTCCTCTTGATGTATTTATAGAAATGTAAGGTCTCCCTGAAGAAGACCATAGCCGTTGAGATCGAAATGCATTGGGGCATTTCCATACATCGGATAGTGCAATTTTAAGTGTAACAATGTATCACTCTTGATGTATAACCTTTCCTAGCCCAATTTGTCTCGCCTTGTATATACCAGAGCTCATATTTTAATTAATTTTTTATATATGTTTTGTGTCTAACCACCCTTTGAAATAATAATAAAAAAATCTGTGATTTTTTTACAAAATATTTGACTCCTATTTGCTGCTAAAAAGCCCCATGGGTATTAGCCTCCCCTCACTACTAGCTGAAATCAATAGGTTCGGCCACTTTAGCAACTACAAATTAAATGTCTCCAAAACAGAAGCACTGAACCTTTCACTATCTCAAAATACTTTGACATATCTAGGTACTGCTATCCCTAGTTGTACATCAGACATCTATGCCCTAAATTTTAGCCCTCTTTTATCTAAGCTGCGACGCCTCTCTGAGGAACGCAAAGACTTATCAATGTCATGGTTTGGACGTATGAGTACACTGAAAATGGACATACTTCCAAAATTACTATACTTATTTCAAGCTCTTCCAATTGCTCTCCCATCAGCTTTTTTCCGTGCCCTCCGTACCATGGCAATTCGCTTTGTATGGGGAGAGAGCCACCCCAGACTGAAACACAAACTTCTATGTGCTCCTATACATAAGGGAGGAGTTGGTCTGCCCGACTTTGAGGTATACCATAGCTCAGCTGTAATCTCTCGAGTTCTGGAGTGGTTCCCTCGTCCCCTGATCAAGGTATCAACCTTGATAGAACAGGATATGGCATCGGACGACCTCAGAGCACTTCTCTGGGGAGCTGACAAAACATATAAATCCATCGCTAGCCTATCCCCCCTCACCAGAGACGCCTTAGCGGTATGGTACCGGAAAAGAGAGACATACTCACTATCTACTGACCCGAGTCCCCTCACTCCCTTATTTGATAACCCAGCTCTCCCAGAAGGTAGCCTTATACACAATCTGGGAGGTTACTTGAGAGATCCCTGGCCTACAGCACAACAATTTGTAGATCCAGAGACGGGTACCTTTGTGACTCCCCATAGCACAGCCGCCTTTAAAGTGACATGGCTTACTCGTTTACATCTAACCTCCTACGCCAAGAAACTTCATGCCTCCAATCTCATACACAGGCCTCTGACCGGATTCGAACAACTAACCACTTACACAGAGACGCCTCGCCACACCCTATCACTGGTGTATAAGTTGTCAATAGATTACATTTATAACAACCTTCCTAAATACACCACTGCATGGTCAGAGGAGCTGGGAAAAGACATAACAGAGGCGGAATGGGGTAAAGCTTTCCTTTTTACCCATAAATCATCTATCTCGAGTTACACTCAGGAAAAAAACTATAAATTAATATCAAGGTGGTACCGGGTCCCAACTACTCTCAAGACTATGTTCCCATCTGCATCCGACGTATGCTGGAGATGTAACTCCGCAACAGGCTCGTATAAACATATCTGGTGGGAATGTGAGGTAATTCGGCCTTTTTGGACACAAATTTTTCAAATTTATAATGAGATCTATGACAAATCTCTCACACCTTCCCCCACCATAGCACTTCTCTCCGTTCTTCCAGGGACCCTCAAATCCCAAAAACACAGTCTGCTCAAATTCTTTCTGAGCGCAGCGAGACAACTAATTCCTAGGCATTAGAAAACTGCCTCTCCTCCATCCCTCATCGAATGGGTAGCTGAAATAAATGATATTATGCTCATGGAGGAGATGCAGGCTAAATCCATAGAAAAAGAAGCAAAGTTTTCGTTCATCTGGAGTATCTGGAGGCATTACTCTACTTCAGACAAGTTAAGGAATAGACTTTCACCATTAAATACAACATAAATAAAATAAATAAATAAATAAATAAATAAAAAATAATAAATAAATAAATAAATAAATAAATAATAATAATTAAAAAAAAAAACGGAGGTCTTCTACTTCCCCTCTTAACCTTTGTGTCATTATTACACAAACAGTTAGGTGTGGTCCGCTGCCTCCAACCCCCCCCCCTACTTACTCCCCTCCTCGGGGTTCCCCCTTTTCTCATCATCCCTTTTCTCCTGTCTATTATTCTTTAACTCCTCTATCCCTGTATTCTTTCTTTCTTCGATAATCACTTTATATGCCAAATATATTTGTAACTGCCAACATATAATCTAGGCAGCCAAGAAATTCGAAATACCATCAACCCCGGTTCTAAGGGTACATATGGAAAATCTATCACCTCGGTCTCGGGAGCAGCAGGATCCCATTGGGGCTTCTGAGCCAGAGGGATAGATAGTATGATAAAATATGCATAGTATCTGAACCTTTTTTGTTACTAACATCCTTTCTATTCACATTCACGCATGTAAAACTGTACTATATAAATGTTTACATGTTTATGTTGTGGATCGGTGTACCCTATGTTTGGGTCCTGATCTAGTTCCTGTACTTTTCTGTTATTAATGTGAAAAACAAAGAATAAAAACATATTGAACCTAAAAAGCCCCATGGGGAACTTTCCACTTTTTTCTTTACAACAGATATCCTTTACTACGTATATGAAAATACAATCACCAGTATGTTTTGTAATGTGGTAAGATTTCCTCTTACAAGTTATCTCAGCAGTGCTTGCCAATTTTATGTTGTGAGTGTGGTATGTAATTTTAATGATATAAGTATGGGGAATTTTAAATAAATAAATTAAGTGTTTTGACGAGCGGTACGTGATAAATAAAAGGGTAATGTCTGAATCTACCTAGAATGAAATCGCAGTGCCTCCAGCCACTTACGGCAGTTAATAAAAAAAAATTGAACTTTGTTCAGACAATCAATAATATACCACAATCATTTCCTGAGTTTGTTAATCTAATTCTTACCAATGTATAGATATCTCCCAATTAAATAAATAAGTAAATACATTTTAATAATATACAAGTATAATTATACAACTTCATACAAAACCGGAATTTCTGGTGATTAATATTTTATACACATTACCAAAGACATCAAACGCGACAATTAAAAAAAATATTTTCCTTAATATTTGACAAATAACCCTAAGGTAGCCCAAAACAACTATGTTAAAAAGGTGGTTAACTGCACCTTAAATTCAAAAACACAATATCTCTTGCCGCTCGGAAGACAATTTTCTGACTTTCTCCAGCTGGAAATAAGTCAAAATATGTCTTGCAGAGCCAACAGATAGATAGATCTTATCAATTTGAAAGAAGTCCTAATTTAACAGGGCTACCAAATTGGATTGGGCAATAAATAATTTCCCTGGGTCAACAAAAGCAAAATTAGTTGCAATACAGGTTGATCTTAATTTCACCCACACACAGCTTCAACACATGGCAAGATAAGCTTGTGTTCGTCCAGAGAGTGTATGTCAGTGTGTGAATCTGTGGTCCTCGGTCCCTTCATTCATGTGTGTTTCTCCTTTTGTAGGGTGCAATGTAATTGTTGGATGGTTACCTCCCTCTCCTCATGTTTACCATCTCGTGATTGGTTGGTTCCATATATGGGAGGTAACTGCCCTAATTCTCACCCACCCATCTGTGATCATGGTAAAGGTGTAATCAGAATATGATGTCTAGTGATATTATGAAATGTATTTTAATATGTTTCATGTTCATATAATATGGCGATTGCTTGCCTTATGCCCTGTCATTTGCTGTCCCCATCTCGTGTACCTTGCTGGCTATAAGAAGTTTATACCTAACCAAATATTTTGAGACTGACAGAGATTTATGGAATCAAACAACACCACCTTTTAACCATAAAAGACTGGTGTCAAATTCTTGTCCAATACATGGGTGACTTTAATACACATTGATTTATGCAAAAAAAAAAAAAAAAAAAAAAAAATATATATATATATATATATATATATATATATATATATATCAGTGCAAAGTGGATTTGCCCTTAGTAAATAACCCCCTCTGTGTACTTCAGATCCTCTCCTCCTTTCTTTTTCCGCTCTGCCAGGATTGGCTGCTCCATACCTCAGCATGATTGAGCATGCTGAAGTCATGTGGTGACCTTTCTGGGTTTTGACTGGATGTTAGTGATCATAGCAGAAGTTCAGTGTAAGAAATACACAGGAGAAATGCATGTTGACAAGGAGTGTAGAGGTGGGCGGGGAGTCTACTGACATCACGACTCCACCCACCGAGCTCCAGACAACAGACCCACCCACAGAATCTGCAGTTTTTCGCATCTCATAACAGACAGAGGGGAGACATTTGACAGGTAAAGATACATGCAGAAGGCATGTATATCCTTATAGATAACCTCTATGGCAGTAGTTTAGAAAGGATGAGAGTGGGTTTATATCCACTTTAAGGACTAGAAAGCTACAATATATGCATTTTTTGTTCTTGAGTTTCATTATCCTTTAACTACTTGCTGACTGCCCTATAGCAGTTTTACTGCTACAAGGCAGCAGCTGTGTGCAGGATCAAAGATATATATATATATATATATATATACACACACAGTATTTGTGATCCCGCACTTCTGCCTTCAGGGGGGCATGCACGCGCCCCGCTTCTTCTGTGATAATTCACAGGAGAAGCTGATCTGCAAAAGCCAGGCACTCAATGTCCATTGGGCAGAGACTCAGAGGGGAGCTCAGCCTATGTAAACAAGGCAGATTTCCTTTCTGACAACAGAACAAAAACTCTTGCGCATAAATGTGTTAGCCCGACAGTTCAAGGTTCAGGATGGATGGGGTATCCTAGCGATCAAACAAGAAAACAGAAAAGAGAGGGCGCACCGGCCTTGTGCATTATCCTTTAACAAGTTTATTTAAAATAACATGTAATAAAACTATTTATAAAGGTAGATGAGAATCATGCTTCAGATAGTCATAGACTTATGACAGTCTGTACACTGGTGGCAATCTCCAGATCCTACGAAGAGGATGTGAAAACCACTGCTGGTTGACGTGTTTCGAAAGTAACACCTTCTTCAGAGCCTTACGGTGTTCATCTCTTACAGCTACTTAAATATATGTGCTCATCAAGGAGGCACAAATCGAAATGACTCTGGTGCCCCTCCCATGTAGGTGGGGGGTCCAAAGGCAGACCTTGGCACAGCACCTTGGAAAACACCTATGTACGCATATACACATGCCCACATATAGGAATGCTTAGAGGAGACCCATGCACAGCACACAAGTACACGCATGCACACAAAGGGGCCAATATAAACAAGCCCCTGCAGCCAAACCAACCCACAAGCTCAGTAACAACAACAATAATGATAGATGCACACATGATGCGACACTACAACGACCACAGACCACGGGGCAGGCCCCAATCACAGACCCCACACCTATGGCCACATGCATAAGAAAACTGTGTGGGGAGATGGTGCACAACGGCCCGCACGCGGAAAGCACCAAAAAGCAAAACCGAGAAAATAACACCAGCAAAGGCACCCACACTGGCATCCGTACCTGACCCAGCAAGAACCACATCCATTCTGCCATCCGAGGGGGCAAGTCCCGTCCTCCCCAAAACAACACCGCACAATGTAGACAATCATTTGACTCGGAGGATGTTTTACCTAAGAGGAGCTCTGTGATGCCCATAGGCGGCGGATGGAACACACGCCGCGTTTGTTGGTATTATTTGCAGTCTAGATGGCGGAAGTGGAGGCTGACGTCATTTCCTGTGCGCCCGCTGTCACGCTGAATCAAAATCAGCAGTGGAAAATGCCTTCCGCCATATTATTGAAGGTGTACTATAGAGGCCAAAGGCGGACACATGACCAGGCTCACAGGAAAGAAACAGCCATGCCAATATGGATGGTGAATGATAGAAATAGTTAAGAATAAAATGAATAGATGAAAATAAAAATAAAACGAGGAAAAATGGAGGAAAAATAGAGAACAAAATGGAAAGAATAGAAAAAATAATTATTTTACTTTATTTTATTCCATGTATATTTTTTCTATTCTTTCTATTTTTTGAGATGAACACTGTTAGGCTCTGAAGATGAAGGTGTTACCTTTGAAACGCGTCAGCCAGCAGCGGACTGTACGTCCTCTTCGTAGGATCTGGAGACTGCTACCAGTGGACAGACTGTCATAAGCAGATTTCCTTTCTGACAGGGGAAAAGGGATTGATTTGGTGTTCCTGTAAAGCAGGGACTCAAATCCATCTCTTTCCCCAGAAAAACAGCAGACATGGCAAATACAAACACTGGCTAGGCACACATTTAACCCTTTGATCGCCCTAGATGTTTAACCTCTTCCCAGCTAGTGTCATTAGTACATGCAGTGCATATTTTTAGCACTGATCACTGTATTATTGTCACTGGTCCCCAAAAAGTGTCCGATTGTCTGCCACAATATCGCAATTCCGCTGCAAATTACTGACTGCTGCTATTACTAGTATAAAAAAAAATCCAGTATATATCCCATGGTTTGTGGATGTTATAACGCTTGCGTGAAACAATCGATATATGCTTATTGGGATTTTTTACCAAAAACGTAGCAGAGTAGATATTGTCTAGGGATGAGCCGAACACCCCCCGGTTCGGTTCGCACCAGAACCCGCGAACGGACCGCAAGTTCGCACGAACGTTAGAACCCCATTGACGTCTATGGGACTCGAACGTTCGAAATCAAAAGTGCTCATTTTAAAGGCTAATTTGCATGGTATTGTCCTAAAAAGGGTTTGGGGACCCGGGTCCTACCCCAGGGGACATGTATCAATGCAAAAAAAACTTTTAAAAACGGCCGTTTTTTCGGGAGCAGTGATTTTAATGATGCTTAAAGTAAAAAAAAAAAAGTGAAATATTCCTTTAAATATCGTACCTGGGGGGTGTCTATAGTATGCCTGTAAAGTGACGCGTGTTTCCCATGTTTAGAACAGTCCCTGCACCAAATGTCATTTTTAAAGGAAAAAATCTCATTTAAAACTGCTTGCGGGTTTAATGTCATGTCGGGTCATGGCAATATGGATGAAAATCAGTGAGACAAACGGCATGGGTACCCCCCAGTCCATTACCAGGCCCTTTGGGTCTTGTATGGATATTAAGGGGAACCCCGCACCCAAATTAAAATAAGGAAAGGTCCCTATATACTCTGAACAGCAGTATACAGGCGGTGCAAACAAGACAGGGACTGTAGGTTTGTTGTTAAGTAGAATCTGTTTGTAATTTTGAACATTTTTAATGTGTTTAGCTCCAGCCAAAAAATCTTTTCTAAGCTTTTTGGAAAACATAGGGAAGGGTTATCACCCCTGTGACATTTGTTTTGCGTCTTTCCTCCTCTTCAGAAGATTTCACCTCACTTTTTTGTCCCAATGAAAAATGTTTTTTGAAAATTTGGGTTTTTTTGTGGAACAAGGATTGGAAAGCATCAGTGGAAAGGAGAAATTGTTTTCCCATATTAACTCTTACAGGAGAGAATTTCCCTTCCTTAGGGGTAGATTTCATCTCACTTCCTGTTGTCTCCTTCCGTTTGCAAGTAGGAGTCGTTTGTAAGTTAGATGTTTGAAAGTAGGGTCCTGCCCTATATACTCAGCAGAAATTTGGGCCTTAGGTGTTGCTGTGGCCAAAACACTGTAAGCCCTCACAGGGCCCTGCTGTGAAATATTAGATCAAGAATTGTAATTACATGCCCCTGTTGAACAGGAGCTGAAAAATTAGGCCTTAGGCACTGGTGCTGGTGCCACAACACTGCAACCCCTCACAGACACTCTAGTTGAAACGCAGGAACAAGCCCTGCTGCAAAGTATTGCATCAAAAATTGTAATTACACGCCCCTGTTAGACAGGGGCTGAAAAATTGGGTCTTAGGCACTGGTGCTGGTGCCACAACACTGCAACCCCTCACAGACACTCTAGTTGAAACGCAGGAACAAGCCCTGCTGCAAAGTATTGCATCAAAAATTGTAATTACACGCCCCTGTTAGACAGGGGCAGAAAAATTGGGTCTTAGGCACTGGTGCTGGTGCCACAACACTGCAACCCCTCACAGACACTCTAGTTGGAATGCAGGAACAAGCCCTGCTGCAAAGTATTGCATCAAAAATTGTAATTACACGCCCCTGTTAGACAGGGGCAGAAAAATTGGGTCTTAGGCACTGGTGCTGGTGCCACAACACTGCAACCCCTCACAGACACTCTAGTTGGAATGCAGGAACGAGCCCTGCTGCAAAGTATTACATCAAAAATTGTAATTACACGCCCCTGTTAAACAGGGGCTGAAAAATTGTGCCTTAGGCACTGGTGGTGGCGCCCAGAACCAAAAATGTTCTTACAAGCTATCAGCGTGATGATTGAGGAGGAAGAGGATAATTACTCAGGGATAGTCACTCAGCATCAGCATAGGCAGTCTTTGAAGGGATCTGAGATTTCAAAAAAAATTATTCGGTTACATCTGCATCAGGTGCTTGGTAGCTGGTGGTGATCCAAGACTGATTCATTTTTATGAAGGTCAGCCGATCGACCGAGTCGGTGGACAGACGCACCCTGTGATCGGTTACCACGCCTCCAGCAGCACTGAATGTGCGTTCCGAAAGAACGCTGGATGCAGGACAGGCCAGTAGCTCAATTGCATACTGTGCAAGCTCTGGCCAGTGATCCATCCTCAAGACCCAGTAACCCAGAGGATTTTCGGTGGGAAAGGTGTCCAAGTCTGATCTTGCCCCTAGGTATTCCTGCACCATGTAAAACAGACGCTGGCGATGGTTGCTGGAACCGATCATACCTTGGGGCTGCGGACCAAAAAATTGTCTGAACGCATCGGTCAGACGGCCACCTTCTCCACCGCTCCTTCTTTGACTGACCGAAGCCTCAGCAACACGTTGTCCAGAAACAGGAGTTTGTAACCTCCCAGTCTCTGGGAACGCGTTGCACAGACCTTTCTGCAAGGCCTCCCGAAGATGTTTCATCCTCTGCTCCCTCTGCGATGGCAAGATAAGGTCCGCAACCTTACCCTTGTAACGTGGATCAAGGAGGGTTGCCAGCCAGTATTGGTCCTTCTCCTTGATACCACGAATACGAGGATCCTTACGCAGGCTTTGCAGGATCAGGGAGGCCATGCAGCGTAGGTTTGCTGAGGCATTCGGTCCGGAGTCCTCTGGGTCACTAAGGACAACAACGTCCGCAGCCACCTCCTCCCAGCCACGTACAAGTCCATGTGTTCCTTGGGACTGATCCCTTAAAGACTGCTGATGCTGAGTGCCAGGCTCCACCTCCATACTGACACAATCTTCCTCCTCCTCCTCCTCCTCCTCCTCGTCCTCTTCCTGTGTGATCGGCGGGCACGCAGGAACACTGTCTGGATAAAGGGGGCCTTGAGAGCTAAGGAAGTCCTCCTCTTCCTGCCTCTGTTCTGCCTCAAGTGCCCTGTCCATTATCCCACGCAGCGTGTGCTCCAACAGGTGGACAAGGGGGACAGTGTCACTGATGCATGCACTGTCAGTGCTCACCATCCTCGTGGCCTCCTCGAATGGTGACAGGACAGTGCATGCATCCCTGATCATGGCCCACTGGCGTGGGGAAAAAAAACCAAGGTCCCCTGACCCTGTCCTGGTGCCATAGTCGCACAGGTACTCATTGATGGCCCTCTGCTGCGTGTGCAGCCGCTGCAGCATGGCCAACGTCGAGTTCCACCTGGTGGGCATGTCACAGATTAGGCGGTTCTTGGGCAGGTTAAACTCCTTTTGGAGGTCCGTCAGCCGAGCACTGGCATTATATGACCGGCGGAAATGCACACAGACTTTCCTGGCCTGCCTCAGGACATCCTGTAAGCCCGGGTACCTGCCCAAGAACCGCTGCACCACCAAGTTAAGGACGTGAGCCAAACAGGGCACATGGGTCAGTTGTCCCTGTCGGAGGGCAGAGAGGAGGTTGGTGCCATTGTCGCAAACCACCATTCCTGCCTTAAGTTGGCGTGGCGTCAACCACCTCTGAACCTGCCCCTGCAGAGCTGACAGAACCTCTGCCCCAGTGTGGCTCCTGTCCCCCAAGCACACCAGCTCAAGCACCGCATGGCATCTTTTGGCCTGCGTACTTGCGTAGCCCCTTGAACGCCTACGGAGCACCGCTGGTTCCGAGGAAGAGGCCATGGAGGAAGAAGAAGAGGAGGGGGTGGAGGAGAGAGGTGTGTCACAATCAGCATTTTGGAGGCGTGGTGGCGGAACAACCTCCAACACTACTGCACCTTGTCCTGCATCCTTCCCAGCTGCCAGCAGAGTCACCCAATGCGCCGTGAAACTTAAGTAACGTCCCTGTCCATGCCTGCTGGACCATGAGTCAGCGGTAATATGCACCTTACCGCTGACCGCCCTGTCCAGCGAGGCATGGACATTGCCTTCCACATGCCGGTAGAGAGCCGGAATCGCCTTCCGTGAGAAAAAGTGGCGTTTGGGTACCTGCCACTGAGGAACCGCACATTCCACAAACTCACGGAAGGGGGCAGAGTCTACCAACTGAAAAGGCAGCAGTTGAAGTGCTAGCAATTTTGCCAAGCTAGCATTCAACCGCTGGGCATGTGGATGGCTGGGAGCAAACTTCTTTCGGCGGTGCAGCAGCTGGGGCAGGGAAATTTGCCTGGTACAATCTGACGTCGGTGTACCAAAAGCAGATTGCCCATAAGTACTTGGCTGTGACACACCTAATTCTACACCTTCATTCCTCTCACTGCAGGTCGCAGAGAGGACTGAAGGTCTAGTGGGGTTGGAAATCTCAGCTGATGAGGAGCAAGGAGAGATCGTCTTTGTTCTTTGGTGTGGGTCTTTTAGATACGCTTGCCAACGAACTGCATGGCAGGTCAACATATGTCTGGTCAAGCATGTGGTACCCAAGCGGGAGATGTTTTGGCCACGCGAGATACGCTTGAGACATATATTGCAAATAGCAGCGGTGCGATCTGATGCACTCGTCTCAAAAAAGGCCCACACCAAAGAACTTTTTGAATAACGCGCAGAGACTGCAGCGCCCTGCACATGTGGAGCTTTGGGGTGTGATGCAGTCAATGTGCTGCCCTTAGGCTGGCCCCTGGAGGGCATCCTGCCTAGTTGGTGATGTGCCACCTCCTCCTCCTCCTCCTCCTCCTCCTCCTCCTCCTCCTCCTCCTCTCTCCTATCAGGCACCCACGTTGAGTCAGTGACCTCATCATCCCCTCCCTCCTCATCACTGGAGCAAACCTGGCAGTATGCTGCAGCAGGGGGAGCATGACTGCCAGATTGCTGTCCTTCTTGGGCACCCCCTCTGTCCGTGCTCATGTTACTGCCTTCATTGAGCTCAGTATCATCATCAGAGCCTTCCAAACGCTGGGCATCCTCCTGGAGCATGTACCCAACACTGTGGTCAAACAGTTCGAGGGAATCCTCAGGAGGACATGGTGGGGCTAGGGAAGGAGTCACTGATGACATTGAGCTGAGGGAAGAGGCCGCTGCTTTGCCAGACAAAGCACCCTGGGCATGGGTGAGAGAGGATGAGGAGGATGAGGACGGCTTGGTCATCCACTCGACCAAGTCTTCCGCATGTTGCGGCTCAACACGGCCAGCTGCCGAAAAAAAGGCCAAGCGTGTCCCATGGCCACGTGCTGATGAGGATGCACCGTCTCCACGACCAGCACTAGACACAGAGCCTGCTTGCCCTCTCTTATTGGCTTGTGACTGTCTGCCTCTCCTTCTTGGCCTTCCAGACATACTAATGGCCTGTAGCTGCACTAAGCTGGGATAGAACACCTGTAATTTTCTTCAGGTAGCTTTATATACTGTAACCAGACAAGCCTGCCTGTCAGTAGGAAGATAACAGGAACGGATCTAGCTGAACACTGTGAGCAGGACGTACTGCACTAAATGTATATAGCAGGAACGGATCTAGCTGAACACTGTGAGCAGCACGCACTGCACTGAATGTAAATAGCAGGAACGGATCTAGCTGAACACTGTGAGCAGGACGCACTGTACTGAATGTAAATAGCAGGAACGGATCTAGCTGAACACTGTGAGCAGGACACACTGCACTGAATGTAAATAACAGGAACGGATCTAGCTGAACACTGTGAGCAGGACACACTGTACTAAATGTAAATAGTCTAGCTGCCTGACCGTGGTACTAATAGGATCAAAAAGAACACCTGTAATTTTCTTTAGGTAGCTTTATATACTGTAACCAGACAAGCCTGCCTGTCAGTAGAAAGATAACAGGAACGGATCTAGCTGAACACTGTGAGCAGGACGCACTGCACTGAATGTAAATAGCAGGAACGGATCTAGCTGAACACTGTGAGCAGCACGCACTGCACTGAATGTAAATAGCAGGAACGGATCTAGCTGAACACTGTGAGCAGGACGCACTGCACTGAATGTAAATAGCAGGAACGGATCTAGCTGAACACTGTGAGCAGGACGCACTGCACTGAATGTAAATAACAGGAACGGATCTAGCTGAACACTGTGAGCAGGACACACTGTACTAAATGTAAATAGTCTAGCTGCCTGACCGTGGTACTAATAGGATCAAAAAGAACACCTGTAATTTTCTTCAGGTAGCTTTATATACTGTAACCAGACAAGCCTGCCTGTCAGTAGGAAGATAACAGGAACGGATCTAGCTGAACACTGTGAGCAGGACGCACTGCACTGAATGTAAATAGCAGGAACGGATCTAGCTGAACACTGTGAGCAGCACGCACTGCACTGAATGTAAATAGCAGGAACGGATCTAGCTGAACACTGTGAGCAGGACGCACTGCACTGAATGTAAATAGCAGGAACGGATCTAGCTGAACACTGTGAGCAGGACGCACTGCACTGAATGTAAATAACAGGAACGGATCTAGCTGAACACTGTGAGCAGGACACACTGTACTAAATGTAAATAGTCTAGCTGCCTGACCGTGGTACTAATAGGATCAAAAAGAACACCTGTAATTTTCTTCAGGTAGCTTTATATACTGTAACCAGACAAGCCTGCCTGTCAGTAGGAAGATAACAGGAACGGATCTAGCTGAACACTGTGAGCAGGACGTACTGCACTAAATGTATATAGCAGGAATGGATCTAGCTGAACACTGTGAGCAGCACGCACTGTACTGAATGTAAATAGCAGGAACGGATCTAGCTGAACACTGTGAGCAGGACACACTGCACTGAATGTAAATAACAGGAACGGATCTAGCTGAACACTGTGAGCAGGACACACTGTACTAAATGTAAATAGTCTAGCTGCCTGACCGTGGTACTAATAGGATCAAAAAGAACACCTGTAATTTTCTTCAGGTAGCTTTATATACTGTAACCAGACAAGCCTGCCTGTCAGTAGGAAGATAACAGGAACGGATCTAGCTGAACACTGTGAGCAGGACGCACTGCACTGAATGTAAATAGCAGGAACGGATCTAGCTGAACACTGTGAGCAGCACGCACTGCACTGAATGTAAATAGCAGGAACGGATCTAGCTGAACACTGTGAGCAGGACGCACTGCACTGAATGTAAATAGCAGGAACGGATCTAGCTGAACACTGTGAGCAGGACGCACTGCACTGAATGTAAATAGCAGGAACGGATCTAGCTGAACACTGTGAGCAGCACGCACTGCACTGAATGTAAATAGCAGGAACGGATCTAGCTGAACACTGTGAGCAGCACGCACTGCACTGAATGTAAATAGCAGGAACGGATCTAGCTGAACACTGTGAGCAGGAAGCACTGTACTGAATGTAAATAGCAGGAACGGATCTAGCTGAACACTGTGAGCAGGACACACTGCACTGAATGTAAATAGTCTAGATAGAAGATAACAGGAACGGATCTAGCTAAACTGAATACAGTGTATATATATATATGCAACACCTGGGATGCATATATATACACAATACACTGTAAGTGCAGCTAACTGATTGACTGTTCTGCCTAATCTATCTAACTCAAATCAAACACTGTCTCTCTGTCTATCTCTTTCAACGCCGGAACACACACTACACAGGGCCGCCGTGCAGGCGGCCTTATATAGTGTGGGGCGTGTACTAAATCCCCTGAGCCATAATTGGCCAAAGCCTCCTTGGCTTTGGCCAATTACGGCTCTCTGTTCAGGCGGCGCTGTGATTGGCCAAGCATGCGGGTCATAGTGCATGCTTGGCCAATCATCAGCCAGCAATGCACTGCGATGCCGCAGTGAATTATGGGCCGTGACGCGCCACACGAATTTGGCGCGAACGGCCCATATCGTTCGCAATTCGACGGACGGTCGAACAGCCGATGTTCGAGTCGAACATGGGTTCGACTCGAACACGAAGCTCATCCCTAATATTGTCCTTAATTTTTGAAGAAATTTGATTTTTTTTTCAAGTTTTTTTTATTGGATATATAAAAATATGTTTTGTTTTTTTTTCAAAATCAATGGTCTTTTTTTGTTTATAGCGCAAAAAATAAAAACCACAGAGATGATCAAATACCACCAAAAGATTTGTGGGAAAAAAATGACATACGTTTTATATGGGTACAGCATTGAATGACTGCGCAATTAGCAGTTAAAGTAACGCAGTGCCATATCGCAAAAAGTGGCCTGTTCATAAAGGTGGGGAAAAACTTCCAGAGGTCAAGTGATAAATAGCCTCTACCACCACATTTGAAATAATGTGTTCTGTAGTGTGAAAGCTATACAGTGTTACATATTGAACACTTTACCTTTGGTATATGTAGTCTCAGAGCACACGCTTTCTTTAAAGAAGTTAAGTGCTGAAACTTTTTTACAATTTATTTTAGAATCATTTCTGAGCATGTAAATTTTGATAATTTGTTTTGGTAGTTTTTCCTTTTCCTGCATTTTTTTTAAAATGGAAAACACAAACGCATTGGTACACTTTAACAAAAACCTTACCCAGAGCCGTGGTTTCCTATTATGTAATGCAATGAAGTGACAGCGTTATGGGTAATCGTTGTGTACCAGCTCTTATAGAATGTAAAAAGTTAAAACATTAGATCTGTAAATGTCACAGTTACGTTTTACTCTATTGTTATTTCACAAAGCCCAATGTCAAAAAAGTGAAAACAGACCGAAAATAGACGTTAAAATAAGTGGAAATCTTTTTTCCCCCTTAGCTGGAGCCATTAAATAAATTGTGCTTGTTGCTACTGAAGCACTATGTCATATTAATAAATTCACAAATAGTTAATGAATAGATTTAGTCTTAAGGTGAAAACTTGGTCAAATGGAAACTATTCATAGTGCAGTATGCTTCTTTCCTAAATAGCACAATATTTATTTAAGGCTAAAATGTTTGGCAGGCCTTCAGGCAGTGCTTATCTGTAGTGCATAATGAAGGCTGCAAACTGCATAGAGCTTTTTGTTCCCGTGTATAATGATGTTTAGAATCAGTGGAATGGATGAGTAGATAATCCGTCTCTGTATTGTAAGCACGGATTTTGCCATTAAACTATTATTTGCTTTTTAAAAACAACAAATCATCATTGATGGCCTAAATATATCAAAGTGCTTAAAGGAGAAGTACAGCCAAAGCTTGTTTGGCTGTACTTCCCCTGTGGATCACAGGAGTGCAGTCTGCGCTTCGGGCTGAAGTCACAGAGCCGGTCCAGGCTCAGGAAAGATCGTAACAACGAAGTCGGGATCTGTCCACATGCCTGCACCGGCACCCAGTTCAGCCTCTCAGCTAGCTGCTGAGAGCCTGAGCTAGCTGCTTTCTCTCCCTCCTCAGTCCAGAGATCCAGTGAGCGAGGAGGGGCAGAGCAGACAGTGGTAACTGACAGTTACCAGCTCTCTGCTCACGGAGCTGTGAGAACCGAGCGATCGGCGGTGTTCGATTACTCAGTTCTCAGTGTTAGTGCCGACTTGGGACAGATGCAGCATTGGACCGATGCTTCATTCACCTAAGTATGATCCTGAAAAAGAAACAAACCCCCATACTTTTCTTTTAAGCTATCGAACCTCTCTAAGAGGTTCTTCAGTCTCTAGAAAAAAATGAAGTCCGCAGCTAGGAATCCTGTAGCTGGTGACTTTTAATATAAGGACTCTTACCTGTCCAGGGATCCAGCGTCGTCCTCACCTAAGCCGTTTCTTTGCCAGTCTTCGGGTCCCCGACACTGGCATGTTTAGTGTGGGAAAGCAGGTTGCGACTCCTAGCAGCGGAAGTGGGAGCATGAACCAGAAAAAACTAAGTACCTGCCCCCCACAAAAGAAAAAAAAAACAAGCCTCCAATATTGTTGGAGGAGGGGGGGATTCTTAAAAGTGGAACTTCCTGTTTAGGGTAAAGTTCTGTTTAATGCTCAAACGTGGTCCCTTTCATTTCATGTTTTGCATCCTGCAGCTACTCCCACCTCCAAGATTTTTTTGCATATTGACAACCAAGGAAAGGCAGCAAATGATTGAAGAACTGTTAACATGTACCTCAACTCAAAAAGTGAAATGGCTGTGTTATAGGAAACATCTAGATATGTTCATTGTGCCCAAAGTGGAATCATCCACAAGGCAACCAGGATAGAGCTAACCGCACAACGGATTTCTAGGGTGCCTAGCTACACCCTTCATGTTAATGCAGTAAACCAGGGGAGCACAAATGGTTAAAGTTGTGCGCCTGTCTGACAATTCACAAGGGAGGATTCACTTGTAAGAAATTGGTGCATGTTGGGGGCAATGGTAGTACAGACAAAGCAATTTGTGTAGCTTCTCTGTACTTATTGCAATCTTTATTAATGTTATTTGAAGAGATGGGGGCGGCCCAACTACTACTTCACCTAAGGTTCATTCTGCCTTAATCCCTCTCTGAGTGTGCCTAAGCAGTACACTGAAAGATTTGCCTTTTTGTCTTTTACCTCACCAGTCATCAGCATGGCAGCTCTGACATGAAAATGCAAAGCATTGTCTCTACCCAAGATGGTATCCTTCAGTCAGACACAGGGGGGAATTTTTCATGACTGGGGCAGCCAGAATGCAGAGCAGCTGTGCATGGCAACCAGTCGGCTTCTATTTTCAGCTTGTTCAGTTAAATGGGTTTTAAACCCTCGTGTTTTTTTCACCTTGATGCATCCTATGCCCGGGGGTTCTAGGCTCCTGATTGGATAGATTGATAGCAGCGCAGCCATTGGCTCCCGCTGCTGTCAATCAAATCCAATGACGCGGGCACCGGGGGGGGGGCAGAGCCGAGTCTGGCATTCTGTGTCTATGCACGCAAATGCTGGACTCTGGAGTGCGCCTGCAAGGTAACCCCCAGGGAGAGTGCGAGTCGGAGCCACGAGCACCGCCAGGGGACCCCAGAAGACGAGGTTCGGGGCCACACTGTGCAAAACAAACTGCACAGTGGAGGTAAGTATGATATGTTTGTTATTAGAAAAAAAAAGGTTTACATTCACTTTAAGCTTCGAAACTGAAAGATAAAATCTGATTGGTTGCCATACACAGCTGTTTCAGTTTTGATAAATTTATTTCATAGTGTCGAACAAGGAATAATAAGTCCGTAATGGGGAAAAGAACAGCTACAGGGAGACCTCAGGTAATATTGGTGACTATTATTTTGTCCCAGTCTGCTTGCCTTTTGGGCACAACTGACATGACTAATAAAAATGCATACTGCTTGTGAGACATTTGAATTTCAAAGAGGACCTAAAGTGAAAGCTGTGCTCAAATATAGGCAGCCAGAGGACTAGTCATCAGTATTGCCTGTTGTCTCCCTGCAGCTGATCTTTTTACTATTAAAAACTTACCATGTTCTGTACACTGATCGAAAATTGGCCCGTCCTTGTTGAACTGGATGAATTTCAATCTGTCTATGGCCAGTTTAAGAAGTATTCATTTTTTTTCCTGCCACAGAGTACAACCCTGCGTGGCAGGGTGGGGGACCTCATTTTCTACTGCTGTAGTTCAGTAACATTTACTGTTGATTTAGCAATATGATGGTTCTGTTGCATTTGAGAAGAGAGTTGATGGTACTGCTCTGGTTAGGTTGGCTGGCGTTATGTGACATCCTCCATTCCCAGTAGATGACAGTTGTGTGGAAACGCGTCGGACCGGAGAGTATATGTAACGTCATCTGAACTAGCTGGACAAGTGATACTGCCACTAGAGATATTGTTTATGCTTGCATTTCTTATCCTTGTTGTAAGTGTAATTTTTACCCTTCTTAATAAAATGCCTGGCTGTTTTACACTATGAGACTTCTCCTTTTTCTGGATATATGGAACGTATCCCTACAATCATATAGAAACACACTATTTAAGACCTCTATACCTGAGACATCAACACCCGTGATTACTCTCTCACAAGCTGCTTTGATCTCTGGGATCCATTGCGTCTGGTAAGAGGCTAATTTTTTCTATTGTTGACGGAGCACTTTTTATCTTTTGGGCACTGGTGGTCAAGGAAGTGGAACATTTGATATTTACACACTTGTATTGCTATGTGCATCCTCTCCTAAGTGTGTGGACTTGTTACATGGACATTTTTTTGCACTGAGATTTCTTTTCATTTGTGCACTCATTTTTTAAATACTATGCATATAATTTAAGATTTATTTTACCTTTTGTTTGTTGGATCAGAGTATTTTTCATGTACATATTTACCTAAGTTGGGTCATTATTTGTTATTTGTTGTGAGAATTAATTAATATGATTGATTTCACTGATCTCATCTGCTATAAGGTCACATTGGTTCAGTTTTAAAGGAACAGCGCATCATTATTTGTATTTTTGTTCTGTTAAAATGGAGAGCTGTGGGTACTGCTCTGCAGGGGAAGAAAGTTTATAATACACCTCTGTAAGGAAAAGAGCTGATTGTATTGATCTGTTTGGGAAGAAAACTTGGGATAGAACCCAGTCCTGGTTGTGGTGGTGGTCTTGATGGTGGTGGTTGTGGTCAGTGGGGAAAAGGAAGGGTTGGATAGCTAAGGCCAGATAGCGATACAAAACTAAAATATTTGTTTTGGCAGGAATATAATTTTTTATCAGATTATTTATGCAGATCCTAACACATGTGAAATTAACATAAACAAACCTATTCAAGTAAAAAACATATAGCAGTTTTCCATTAAAATTATGCTAGATTTGCCTGCAAAAAAAAATGTTAAGACACTTGGAGTTGCTGATAACATAACAACCAACCAGATCCCCCTTTCTGTTTTCTAGGGAAGTATAAGGAAATTGAATAATTGGTATTGGATGATATAGGTGTGCCTTGTTTTTTTTTGTTTAATAAGTTTTTATTAGAGAACAAGATACACATCACAAGCAAGTGTAAACGTCACAGAAAGTAGGCTAACAATGTGACATTCAGTGGTCTGTAGATTATAGATATGCACTGTAAATTACCCTAGTATAGACCTTTCTGCAATTTTCAATTATGGCCTGAAGTCGTATGATTATGCCATCTTGTCATATGTAAAAACACTTTAAAATAAGTAGCATAGGGCAGAGGCTACCATAGCCTCTCCAGAAAGAGCCCTGATTAACACATTAAAACATAAAAGAAATAAAATTAAAACAGCAAGAAAAGAAAGAGATGAATGAAGAGAGGTTAAAAAGGGGGGGGTTCGCCCCAGTCAATCTCCCCATATCGAGTAGTCTAACAAGCGACACATTATTTCGATTGAAACATGATTTCCGCAGAAGCGGACGTATATTTGAAGCAAACCAGCAGGACCATATTTTTTTTGAAAGGTCGACTTTATTTCTAAGGGAGTGTGTAAGATCCTCCATATAGTATATGTGGTCTACCACTATTAGCCATTGGCGTAGAGTGGGTATGGTCGATTGTTTTCAGTAACGGGGAATAAGGGCTTTCGCTACATTGAGCAGGTGTGGTGTTACTGATTTTTTATACAATCCTGGTTTGTCTGTACAGTGCATCAGTATAACCCATGGGTCGTTAGGAATCTCAAAACCTTGGATCTCTTTAATCCAGTGAAGGATATTCAGCCAATAAGGACGGATAAGGGGGCAGAACCACCAAACATGGGCATGTGTTGCTTGTTCACTGCATCCGTGCCAGCATAATGGAGATTTTTGTGGAAAGGCCTTATGGAGCACCACTGGGGTATTGTGCCACCTTGTCAACAGTTTATAGTTGACCTCTGCTGTATTGGAAGATATCGAGGACGTGTGAGACAAATGGAGGATTGTGGATCTCTGAGTCTCTGAGAGATCTTTATGAAGGTCTTTCTCCAAGGTGCTGATGAAAGTGGGATGTCCTGTGGAGGCTAGCGTTTGTAAGGCATGGTAGAAGTAAGAGAGGGGCTTCTCAACTGGTTGTTCTTCCGAGAAAGCGGATTCAATCAGTGTCAAATCCGAGGTGGTACGTATAGGTTTGGGCAGAGAGTGAACAAAGGCTGTCAGCTGATGGTAACACCATTGATCCATGATTGTCGCTGTAGGGGTAAGGATGAGCATTGAGAGGGGCACAATGCCTGATGCGGTGGAAACTTCATGTAGCAGGGCCATAACCCCAAGGTTCCAGGCATGGATTTTGGGATCTATGTTCCCAGGGGGAAATTAGTTGTGACCAGTCAGAGGCATCAGGGAAGAGTTATGTGTCCATTTGTGTAATTTACACAGTGGGTCCCAAGTTGCGAAGGTAGAACATGCGAGTGGTGAAGTGGTTGCGGACAAAGATCTATATTTCCTTGGGATCCATATTTGTGAGAAAAGTTCTGCGCCACATAGATTAATTTCTAAGGTTACCCAAAGCTTAGAGTCTCTATGATCTTTCCAATCTGAAATTCTGTTCAATACTACTGCCAAGAAGTACCTTTTCATGTCTGGTAGGGCGAGGCCTCCTTCCCTTTTGGGTCTAGTAAGGAGGGTTCTAGCAAGTCTGGGTCGTCTTCTGTTCCTCACATATTTGGAAATCGGGTGTGCCTTGTTTTATTCCTCTCACACACACATTAAAAAATTAGGTTCTATGGGGGACAATCCTGAGGGCCAGTTCACACCACAAAAAACACACTTCCGCATTTCTGCATGCAGTTTGCAATACAAAAACAGCACCCCAGATGCTTGCATTCTGGTGCTTTTTTCCCCTCTTGTTTTTTTTTTCCGCTGTACCAGAAGTGACATCACTAGCGCTCCGCTGAACGTGTTGCATCACTTCCTCAGGATCAGTGACACAATGTGTTGGCAGAGCTGGTGCCATCACTTCTGGTTAAACATGAAATCAGAAGTGCGGTGAGAGGTGTTCTGTTTGCTGCATAAAACACTACCATTCAATGTTTAACCACTTGCCGCCCGCCCTATTACCAAATGACGGCGGCAAAGTGGTTTGATATTCCTGACCGGACGTCATATGACGTGATTAGGAATATCAAGCCGCTGCACGCCCCCGGGGGCGCGCATCGCGGCGATCGTTGTTGCGGGGTTTCGATCTGACACCCTGCAACACCGATCTAGGTAAAGAGTCTCCAACGGAGACTCTTTACCACGTGATCAGCCGTGTCCAATCACGGCTGATCATGATGTAAATGGAAAGAGCCGGTGATCGGCTTTTCCTCACTCGCGTCTGATAGACGCGAGTAGAGGAGAGCCGATCGGCTGCTCTCCTGACAGGGGGGGTCTGTGCTGATTGTTTATCAGCACAGCCCCCCCTCGGATCCTACCCAGGACCACCAGGGAAGCTGTCCAGGACCACCAGGGAAGCCATCCACACTGGACCACCAGGTATGCCCCTAGACCCCCAGGGAAATGCCACTGTGTGCCCAGGCAGCTGCCAATCTGTGCCCAGGCAGCTGCCAATCAGTGCCCACTTCAATGCCTGCCAGTGCCACCAGGGATGCCCATCAGTGCCTCATATCAGTGCCGCGCATCAGTGCCCATCAGTGCCGCCTATCAGTGCCCATTAGTGCCCAGCAGTGCCGCCTATCAGTGCCGCCTAACAGCACCACCCTATCAGTGCCCAGCAGTGCCACCTTTCATTGCCTATCAGTGCCAACCAGTGCCACCCATCAGTACCCATCAGTGCCGCCTATCAATGCCCATCAGTACTGCATATGAGTGCCACCCATCAGTGCCGCCTACCAGTGCCCATCGTCAGTGCCCGCTCATTGGTGCCACCTCATCGGTGCCGCCGTATCAGTGCCTGTTAGTGCCGCCTTATTAGTGCCCATCAGTGTAAGAGAAAACTTACTTATTTACAATTTTTTTTAACAGAAACAAAAGCAAAACTTTTATTTTTTTCAAAAGTGCAAAAAAAAAAAAATAATAATAATAGAAGGCTGGAAGCTTATTTATAGTGTTGCGCTGTGAGAAAATCTTTATTCTATGTTTGAGCACTATCCCTAACTGGAGGCTGGAATGGTCGGGACCACACGCACAATGCGGGCAAAATAGCCAGGAGGTGGACATGAAAGGATTATAATTTAAAGCGCTGTTGACCTATATTGCATATGAGTCTAGGATCAAAGTAAACGAGCATTTCACTTTGAGGTGGAGCACACGGTGGCTTCTGGAGTGGTGGCACAAATGCATATTGCTACGCATGTTACGAACACTGGTGGTTTATGCACCTTACAAACAGAGTTATTTTGAACTGTTGTGAATATATGGACTTTGGCATAAGATATATGGCACTTTTAATGTTGAATGAAATGCACAATATAATTGTTTGAATATATTTATTGTTTATGGAGTTTCTTTTGTATGAAATATAGTAAATAGTATTTTTAGGATTTTTAATAGTTTTACACATTCATACATAGACGTTCAGTCACTATTTTATTTAATTCACATATTAAGCTAATGTCAATTTTTTAAAGGAGCAGCGTACTACTAGATTCATTAACATTTGATTTAGCAGGTGTGGGAGTACACTTCGTAGCAGTAGTTCCACACACATATTAACAGTTCGGAAAATTAAAGTGTGGCAGAGCAGGAGTAATTCTCTCATTTACTTAACCACTTCAGCCCCAGAAGGTTTTACCAGAGCACTTTTTACAATTTGGCACTGCTTCGCTTTAACTGGTAATTGCGCAGTCATGCAACGCTGTACCCAAACGAAATTTGCGTCCTTTTTTCCTACAAATAGAGCTTTCTTCTGGTGCTATTTGATCACCTCTGCATTTTTTATTTTTTGCGCTAAGCACAAAAAAAAGAGAGACAATTTTGAAAAAAAAACAACAATATTTTTCTACTTTTTGCTATAATAAATATCCCTAAAAATGTTTTTTTAAAAACAATTTTTTCATCAGTTTAGGCCAATAAATATTCTTCTACATATTTTTGGTAAAAATCGCAATAAGCGTATATTGATTGGTTTGCACAAAAGCTTTTGCGTCTACAAACTGTGGGAAAGATTTATGGCATTTTTATTGCATTTCTATTATTTTTATTTTTTTAACTAGTAATGGCGGTGATCTGCGATTTTTAGCGGTATTGCGACAGACAGATCGGAGACTTTTGACACATTTTTGGGACCATTGACATTTATTTAGCGATCAATGCTATAAAAATGCACTGATTACTGTATAAATGACACTGGTAGGGAAGGGGTTAACACTAGGGGGTGATCAAGGGGTTAAATGTGTGCTCCCTCAGCGTGTTCTAACTGTATGGGGATAGGACTGAGTAGGAGAGGAGGCATTTCGCTGTTCCTACATGGTAGGAACAAGCAATATGTCTCCTCTCCTCTGACAGCACAGGGATTTGTGAGTTTACACACACAAATCCCCATGCTGGCGCTAATGCACGCGATCGCCGGCCACGCGCTTTAGGTCCCCCGCTGTGTAGCGGGCGCACGCGTGCCCTCTGGCAGCTCTTACAGGAACCCCGTATATATACAGGGTTTCACATAGCGTTGCCATTGTGCCCCAGTATATGTATGCAAGCCGATCAGGAACCAGTTAATAGATAGTAAAGAAGTGTTCTTCCCTAAATTTTATGAACATCTACAAATGAGTATGAATGCCCTATAAAAAAAATTTAAAGACTATATATGCACCGAGAAAATATGTACACTGTCATAACTAATGTCTCCTGAAAATGCCTGGCTGTATTGCAAATCCATATGTTCATTTTTTTAGCATCACTAATGAGTTAGCAATGGCAGCCTACATATTTTTCTCAGTACAGGTTTTTTTTTTTTTTTCATTTTTTCCCTGATGCGCATGCAGGTAAAAAATATTTTTTTATACTGGTAGGAAGGGGGGATGATACTTATTTGTTTGCAAATGATATCTTCTCAGATCTACACTGTTGGCATTTGATGCACACAAGAGCTTTTTTTTACAGAAGGACATGTGTTAACGGCCATTTCTGTTTACCTGTAGCAAGAGATGGCATTTAGGACACATAGCACACATCTTTGTCTCAGTGGGACAGCTTTTTGCACCTGCCACAACACCTTAGTAAAGGGAGTGTTGTTTATAAGGGACAGACTTTTCTGTGCTCAAACCTCATACATTTTATGAAATGTCACATATAGTGGTTGCAAGAGCCTCAATAGCTTTAGTAATTTACTGATCAGCATCATTCAACACTTAAATATTTACCTGTTACAAAAAAAATAGCTTCACTGGAATGTGCTGACATTTTATTTTCACCTTGAATTTTAAGTGTTGTGGTTTTCAAGCACCTTGTGACCAGCCATAAGTCTTCATGCACACGTTAGCTGTCTTTGGTCATTTTTCAAGAATTTTTTAGCGCTTGTACAGACTGTGTTTCAGAAGCATTTTTTACATTATTTTTTAGGCAATGGAAAGCAAATTACTAGGCAAGAAAACATGAAAAATGCATGTTACACATTTTTTTCCAGGTGCTCTCTTTGAAATCCATTGGGGCCAAGACATGTGTCTCTGTTCCGAAACAAACATATTCTTTGGCCAACTAGGTGGTAAAATATAATCAGTGCAATCAACAACTTAAATATATGTGCAAAATATCATCCAGTTAATATCGTTTGCCTTATAACATAGACTAAGACTGCTGCTAAAACCTTCTTGAGTATGTTTAAACTCTTCATAAACATAAAGTGCAAAATATACATGCAGCGCAATCACATATTGAGTATAACACTAATGGAACAATAAACAGAATACATAAACTCAAATAGCCAATATAGTATACAGTAAAAAAAGTCCCATATATAAGAACTCCACCACTTTGTAAACATAAAGTGACAGTTCATTAAGTTTCTTCCAATGTGTTCAGTGCCCACCACCTCTGAATAAAGTGTCTGCTCACCTCCAGTCCCTAAATCATGCTACTTCACTTCTTGGTTCCCAATTATCAATAAGACATGTCATAGAATAAAATTGAGAAACCATAGTGCTCTCTGCTTCCAAATATTTTTTAAACTGAACCAGGGATTAAAAGCACTCACATGGATATTTAAAAAACAAACATAGAATCAGCTCACCACACTGATACAAATGACAAGTTGTGACATCACGGGCTACGGCTTCTCCCACCAATACGCGTTACGCCCTCATCATAGGCTTCTTCAGCAGGTGGGGAGCCGTCAACTAAAAAGAATTTATATAGCCCTATCTCTAATTGACCTGTTAACCATTACTTGTGTGGACATCCGTGGTTAGGTAGGGCAAGTGAACACACCTGATTGGTGACAAATTCAAAGGTGTCATGCTCTGTCTCTCTCCTCTTCCTCCCAGCTCCACGCCATTCCCGTGACCACTTCCGCTCTAACTGGTAATTGCACACAACCAGAAGTGACGTACAAGCAACAATGATGTCTAGGCTGTACTTACGACTGTCCTTTTCATGAAGTCACTTCCGCTCTTACTTCGAATCCAACTACACCGAAAGTGGCGTGTCGGCAAGTGCTATACACTGTCAGAACCCAGAAGTGACCAGCCCAGAGCCTCACGTAGTCACCCGAAATACACTCTAGCTATTAAATCAGGGACACTAACTACCAATCAATATATTTACACATCCAAGAAGATGTGCCCATACCATATCTATCTTCCCCCGGATGTCCACCAAGTATAACTACCTAATGTTTAATAAAATACACGTTTATGCATCATAAATAAAAATAATAAAAAAATATATATATTAAAAATGAATATACAAAAACACATACAAAAATTATCTTGTTGGAATTCAACATGAATTAATATCACATTTCTGGAGTGTTTACATTGGTTTTCATTCCCAACAGTCAGCCAAACTGAGGCCTGGAGGACAGGATGCCCCCCCCCAGGTTGGAATGTAGCCAGTTATACCTCTATATTTACATGATACTAGAGGCTCCAATCTGTCTATGAGAATGCCTGATTAATGACTCTGCAAGCAAGCTTCAAAGAGAACCTAACTGACAGAGATGATGAATGAGTTGAGATACAGAAGATCGAAGACCCAGGATTTGACCCCAGTCAGATAATGGCAATTTATGGACAAACACTGCCCCCAGAGGCCAATTATGGGAAGACGGTCAGTAATATAACCTGTTGAGGAAACGCCCCAGAGATACTGTGATTCGTCCAACCTAATGCACTAAATTTATCACTAAGATCAAAGCCAGGACTTTGGTTTCATTAATCCAAAAGCATTCACGCCTACTCATTTGCCTGATGTAAATCCTCTCCAATGTTTAGTAACCTTCTCAATCCCCCAGAACTTGACACCTGATGGGTCCTTATTATATGCCATTCTGAAATGTTTAGGGACGCTATTTTTCTTTTTTCTTTTTCTAATATTAGCCATATGTTCTCTGACTCTCACTTGTAGCTCCCTAGAGGTGTTTCCAACATATTATATGCCACAATTGCATTCCAACATGTAAATGACCCCCCCTAGTGGAGCATGTGATGAAGTATTTAATAGTATAAAATGTACCTGTGGCAGTGGCCATAAACTCTTTTTTCCTTATTAAATTACACTTGGAAGTCTTACATTTACCACAAGCATAAAAAACCAACCATGGATGGAAAGAGGTTACCACCAATGGAAGGCTTTCGGGGCATCTACCACTCCTGGGGCCAATATTTTTCTCAGTGCTGGTGCTTTTCTATACACACGTTGAGATTGAGGGGGTAGGACTTTACCCAATACTCTATCCTTTTGTAAAATATTTCACTATTTCTTAATAATTCTCTCTACTTTTTTACTTTGGGCATTATAGTCTAAAATTATTCTAAAGTGCTCATCTTTAATCTGGCCCACTCCCATTGATTCTTTATCTATAATAAGTGTATCAATATTTCTGACTATTTCTATTTCTTGTCTAATACTGGACTGGTCATACCCTTTCTCTAAGAGCCTCTTCTCTAGAATCTCAGACTGTCTCAAAAACTCATCCCCCTCTGTACAATTCCTCCAGAGAGTATTGAATTGTCCCCTCAGGGTGTTGAGAAGCCATGACTTATGATGACAGCTATCTAAAGATATGAAGCTATTCCAGTCTGTGGGCTTAAAATATTTTTTAATACACAGAATCCCACCATTCTTATTAATTTCTAAAACTAAAATGTTCACTTCCTCTTGATCTACATGCCACGTTAAGGTAATATTCTTATTATTCTGATCTTATTTATGCATGAAAGTTCTTAGTTTAGATTTTTCCCCCTGCCAAATCATAAAAACATCATCTATATACCGTTTGTAACAGATTATTACAGATTGCCTGGATTTATCTTTAAAACTAGCCTCTTCCTCAAAGTGGGCCATAAAATTGTTGGACACACTGGGAGCAAACCGAGCCCCCATAGCAACTCCTGTCACTTGATGATAGTACTGGGGAGCATACCAAAATAGTTATGTCCTAAACCATGTTCCAAGAAACATCTAGGTGTTTATTGTCCGCATTAGGGGGAATAAAGGTTACCTACTAAATTATTGGGGGAATTATTCACCGGATTAGCCAAAAAAACCTATTTTAATATTAACAGTCCGAATGAACTTCTGAATATGAATATACATCTGTAATTTATTCAGGTTCCTTGTTGAGGTAAATTTTAAGGACTTTCAACTCATTTCTAGAAAGATCAGTCCCACACAAGTTGTATATATCTTCTCTTGCTGGTGTTTTCCTGCTCGTTTCCCTCTCTTCCGCCTCTATTTATTCCAGATTTGTTTCCAGTTTATCCTTCCCCCATGTATCCCCTGATCAGGGTCATCCATGGTCCTAAAAAATCACCTCTATCCAAACCGATAATAGGAACCTCCTGTCTATACCAATTATTTGTCTGGCCTCCTTGATTATAATAAGGGTATTGGCCCTGTGGGGTTATATTGTGATTAGGTCTCCTATGGGGGCCTCCTCTATTGTAACCTCTTCCTCTCTGTCCATTTTGTTTCTGTGGCCCTTCATTATAATATTGTGGTATAAAATTGCTTTGTGGTCCTTGTTTAAAATCTTTCCTAGGTTGTCCTACACCAGACCCACTCTCATTCACACCATCCCCACCCCCTTGGGGTACCAACTGTCTATCTTCTCCTAGGGTAGAGGGTTGTGAGGGGATATTATTATCTCCTACTTTCTATTGCCATTTAAAAAGTAAAATTTTTCCTATAATCCTCTGCGTCTCTTTTTTTCAGTTTTTTATCCTTTATCTTCTTATCCATTTTTCGGTTTTGTTTTTTCTTTAATTCACCAGAAAGTATCATAAAATCAGAGTTATCTTTCAATTGCCCCATCTTTCTTTTTAACTCTGTAATTTGGGTCTTGATTAACCTCATCTTGCTTGGTTTCAATTTAGATGGAAATCTTTTGGCATTGCACGGCAAATCAACAGGTTCACTTTTATGCTGCACTCTCCAGTAGCACATACACACTTTTCCTTCTCTTCCTAATGATTCATTCAGCCACTGAGAGCAAAAACAATCTCCAGTACTTGGCATTATGGCTCCTCCTTTTTCTCATGTAACAGCACTGGTGCATGATTAATGGCATCTTGGGTACCCATCTCAGCCACAAGGTGGAAGCGGGGACAGGAAATCAGTCCTTATCCATTTGTTAAAGGATAAGTTCATCTTTGGGAACATGTTACATGTCCCACCCAATTTTAGGGTGGAGCATGTAACATGTTCCCAATACTGCAGCCTTTTTTTAAGTGTATATTGAATATAGTGAAAATAAAGCAGAGGGGAGTGATTTGAAAAAAAAGCTTATAAAAGCAAATGCCCATAAACTCTTCTAAACTCTCATGCAATATGAGTTAGTATGAGCATTATTTTTATTTTTTTGCACTTTTTATGCCGCTTTTTTGTCAGAGGTTCTGTCATTTTTTTCCTGCTCCTAGTGTGCATGGGCCCTCACAGGTCTTCCTTTTTTTCCCCTTATAGCAGCTGAATGGAAGGCTTCCTTTTTGTCCCTTATAGCGCCTGAATGGATCAGTAGGAGAGCAAAAGGAAAATGATGATGATGGGGTCATCATTATAGCATATCTGTTGCTTTTTCTTGCAAGGACGAGTCAAAGGTTTGCTTTTAAAATCAATTATTTCAAAATGTCACAGATGCATTCAGTATGATGCAGTAAACACTGTACGTTTGATGTCTATTGTATCGTGTATTGGCAAAGTTAAGTCATGGGTCGATCTCTCGCTGTGAACAATAGGCAGAGAAAATATGCCTCTTCTTGTTTCCACCTAAGGGATTTGGCATGATTCGGCTGATGTTCTACTTCATTGTGTTCTTGGTGAAAAGACTTGTTCTATTCTCTGTGTAGAAAAGCGAGCATTTTTTAACATACTGGAAAATCTCTGTGTGCAATAGCTTCTTTGACTTGCAAGTATGTGTTGTCTCTAAGAAGTTAACACTTACATGACCCAACTGTTACATGAAATACTTGAATCTACTGATCATTCATAGACGTCATGGAAAAAAAAAAAAAGAAAGCACTTGGTTGGTTGCTGGGGACAGCACTTCCACTTTTTCAAAATACCTGCTGTGAGTATACTATCGTCATTCATAGCTATGAGCCTAATGTTTATGAAGCTCCATCTCTGATGCTGTGTTTCTGTGCTTTGCATTTTTAGATTAAAGAAATAGTAGCTTGCAAACTCTCCGCCTGCCTCACAGGATGAGCAGCGGGCAAACTCACCACATTTCTAAACACTTTCTATTTTTATCTATACTGTGAACGGCTACATTCTAACAAGCTGTCTTTGCCATGTGCCTCATACTAAGACTTCCCATGGGCACGTCCTCCGAGAAGCAGCTGCAGCTCCTAAATGAACACAGCACAATGTTCCTTGATTAAAGTCACTGCTTCTCATATCATGCCTTTTTGCTGGCATAATGAAAAGAGCTCTTTATTCATCGACTGTTGTATATTGTAATCCACAAGTATTATTTCAACAACCTGCATGCTGCCGTCATTCCACTGTTTGACCGCACATCAGTTAAAATTTGATTTTAGGTTTGATGCTATATTACGCACTCCGCTATTTAAACTTGAAATATGAATTGCAACAATTTATTTCAAGCTTTGTTGTTAGGTCTAAACATTGAAAGAAATAACCACACAACATACAAGACCTTGAGATCAGGTAAATACATTTTTTTCTCATTATTTCATACACATCTTTTTGTTATTATTAAAAGGGTTACTTGTAAAAACAATCTATTGCAAACAGGTTTTATTTATAATTCATATGTTTGCTAGCAAATGTGTGCCTATTCATGCAAGAGTTTATGTAGGCTGAATAGTTTTAGGGCCCTGAGTGATTCACAACAAAGTTGTATGCTTTACTGACCGATCAGACAATATTTGAATTGGTGAAGTGTGTCATCTCACTTGTAGCTGATACCCTTAATCAAGGAGGCAGAAGGTATTATCAAGAAGAAGAGAGAGAACTGATTGTGGTGGCAAACAGAGTGGAAGCTGCTCAGCAAGTTGGGGTGGGGGCTGACTTTGTACTATTGGGGGAACAGACCAGAGCAGGAGCTCATCATGGACTAGTGAGGACAGAGAGAATAAGCAGAACAGGAGTTTATCCTAGGGGGATTCAGAGAGAAAGGGGAATAGAGTTTATGTTTATGGACCAGGGGAAGAGAGAAAGTTGAAAATGAGCTTACAGGTGGGGCCAGTTGATTTGGACCCAAGATGAGGAAAAGGCACATGGAGACCACAATAAATGGCATGGTTACTATTTGGTTCAGTGGAAATAACAATTAACACTTGAAAAACAGCAGAAAGATGCTAGCTTCACAATCTCAAAGTAATCCAATGTCAGAGTCTCTATATCACAGGTAACAGGTGCAAGGGCTCTCAGCAATGTAAGGGACACATTGGAGTAGCTCCCGCACTAAATGTTTTCACTGAACAAGGCTTATGTTACCAGAGCAGCATCTGAGTTGCAGGGTGGCTGTTAGGCAAAGCAGCAGTACATGCAGTCCTTGAAAGACTGATTTACTGGATCTATGTCACAGCTCTAGAGTCCTAGCGGTAGTGTAGCCAACCCAACAGTAATATCCCCCTCCTTGTCGGGAACCTTTCCCTGGGGCTAATTACACTGTCCCTATCCAGCATGGATCCTGTCCCTACACTATCCACTTTGCCAATGTGCACCAACTGCAGTGGGGAAGTGCTATTTATTAGTGTGACGGACCATCCAGCACCTAGCTTGGGTGCTTCTGTCAGTATACAGCTTCCTCCAGTCTGGAACCAAGTATTCTAGCTGAATATTGCACCCAAGAACTAGACGACACTAGCTTAGGTGCAAACTGGAATGCACTTTATTGTAAAATCACACAGAATATATAGCACACAAGATCAGGTAAGAGCCTGATCACATTACCCTAACAATGCAACTGCAAACAGTAGTCTCATTAGCACATCTAAGGAACAGCCAACAGCGAACTGTGATCAGATTAACAACTAGTCACCTAGACAAGCCTAGGTGACTCAGGTCACTGCCCACGAAGACAATGCTTTGATTAATCAGGGATCCCACCCCAACTCAAACTGTCCGGCATCAGTTTACAACCCTGAATACTCAAAGTACATTACACATGCTGTCTTCAGGTCTATGGCTTTAACCTGTGTAATCTGTCCACTTTACAAGGTTCCTCTCAGCCTCGATTCCCTCTGTACAATGGCCATCAACACAGCGCCACCTACAGAGGGAAGGGTAAGCTGCACCAGCCTACAAGCTGCTTAACCACCTCCCACCCGGCCACTGTACATATACAGCCGGGTGGTTGCTTCCTCCTTCTAAATGGATGTTCAGGAACGCCCTTCAGAAGGAGGCGGATCACAGGCACGTGAGCGCGCAGCGGCGCAATCCCGATGTGTTCGTGTCACCCGGACACGCCACATCTCCAAATGGCAGGAGGGCTCTGTGATTGGCCCTTCTGATTCCATGAGGGTTGTGTCCAATCACAGCCATCATTTCACGTAAATAGAGAGCCAGTTGATAGGCGATTGGCTTTCCTCTCCTCATACGGAAGTTGTCAGTGAGGAGAGGGAGAGCGGATCGCTGCAGCCGTCCGGTAATCAGTGAGTATAAGCTGATTTTTACAGCTTTTTACACACTGATCACCGGCCCAGTGTCCCCACACAATGTCCCCAAAATAGTGTCCCCAGAACACTGTCATCACACACATGTCCCCACACAATAAAAACACCTGCCCTCCACATATGTAACAGTAAAATCATATGTCCCAATGATCATCTGCACACATCTGTAAATGATCATCTGCGTACATCTGTCCGTGATCACACAAAACAATTATTATATACTGGATTTTTTTTTACCAAAGACATGTAGCAGAATACATTTTGGTTTAAATTTATGACAAAATTAGTATTTATTGGATTTCTTTTAAAACAGAAAGTAGAAAATATTGGGTTTTTTTTTCAAAATTTCCACTCTTTTTTTTTTGCTTATATCGCAAAAAAATAAATAACTGATTTGTGAATAAATCTCCTGTATTCTACGTAGTAAGTGCAGCAGAATTTGGATCGGAGGGAAGGCATATATCAGAGAATACTGATCCCAAGGAATTACTAATGCGTCTATCCCAACAGCAAGAGGATCCTTGGTCCTGGATACAAACCCATCCAGCTTGGCATTGAATCTGGATGCCAGCAGATCCACATCTGGGGTCCCCCAGTGTTGGCAGATCTGTAGAAAAACCTCGTGATGCAGGGACCATTCCCCTGGCAACAATTTCTGGCGACTTAGGAAGTCTGTCTGCCAATTGTCCACCCCCGGTATAAACACTGCCAAAAGAAACGGGGCATGCTTTTCTGCCCAAGTCAATATGTAATTTACTTCTCTTTGGGCTGCCCGACTCCTGGTACCTCCCTCGTGGTTGTTATATGACACTACCGTGGAGTTGTCGGACTGGACTTGGACAGGGAGATCCCATACCCTGGACATCTAGAAGCGCAGAGCCAGATGAGCTGCCCGAATCTCCAATAGATTGATGGGCAAGGACCTTTCTGCCTGGGACCATATTCCCTGGACAGACGCCTCCTCCAGGACTGCTCCCCAGCCGAGACGACTGGCGTCTGTAGTTACCACTCTCCAAGCTGCTGGTGAAAAAGATTTTCCTTTTCTCAAATTGCTGGTTTTTAACCACCAAGAGAGATTCCATTGTACCTGTAGGGACAGAACCATATGATGATCTAAGGTTCGAGCAGACCTGTCCTAGGCTTCCATAATACTGTTCTGGAACACCCTGGAGTGGAACTGTGCATATGGAATTGCATTGAAGGATGACACCATTTTGCCCAGCAACCTCATGCACAGCCGAATAGAAGGTCTTGGTTCTTTTTTCACCTTCTGAACGAGTTCCACTATGGAAGCGACCTTTAAGGGGGGTAAAAACACCCTTTCTTGGGTGGTGTTTAAGACCAGACCCAGATATACCAAGGCTTGGGTTGGACAAAGGGCTGACTTGTCCATATTTAGAATCCAACCTAGGCGTTGTAAAACCCGCACTGTTCTTGACACATTTTGGATCAGGATGGGGCAAGAGCAATCCCTCAGGAGAAGATCGTCCAGATATCCTACCATGGAGATCTTCTGGGACCTTAGGGATGCCAAAACCGGGGCCAGAACCTTTGTGAAAACCCTGGGTGCTGTGGCTAGACCAAATGGCAGTGCCACGAATTGAAAATGACGGCCCTCTACTGCGAAACGCAGAAACCTTTGATGTGGTCCAAAGATCGGTACGTGAAGGTATGCGTCCTTGATATCTATGGACGCTAAATAATCTCCTTTTCTCAGAGATTTTATTATTGAACGAACCAACTCCATACAGAAGGACCGGATGTTTACAAAGCGGTTGAGAGCCTTGAGGTCCAAAATGGGCCAAATAAGTTTATCTTGGTCTCTTTAGACCACAGGACATGGTTCCAGTAATCCATGTCCTTAGTCTGCTTGTCTTCAGCAAACTGTTTGCGTGCTTTCTTGTGCATCATCTTTAGAAGAGGCTTCCTTCTGGGACGACAGACATGCTGACCAGTTTGATGCAGTGTGTGGCATATGGCCTGAGCACTGACATGCTGACCCCCCACCCTTCAACCTCTGAAGCAATGCTGGCAGCACTTATATGTCCATTTCCCAAAGACAACTTCTGGATATGACGCTGAGCACGTGCACTCAACCTCTTTGGTCAAGCATGGCGAGGCTTGTTCTGAGTGGAACCAGTCCTGTTAAACCTCTATATGGTCTTAGCCACCGTGCTGCAGCTCAGTTTCAGGGTCTTGGCAATCTTCTTATAGCCTAGGCCATATAGAGCAACAATTCTTTTTTTCAGATCCTCAGAGAGTTCTTTGCCATGAGGTTCCATGTTGAACTTCCAGTGACCAGTATGAGAGAGTGAGAACGATAACACCAAATTTAACACACCTGCTCCCCATTCACACCTGAGACCTTGTAACACCAACAAATCACATGACACCTGGGAAGGAAAATGGCTAATTAGGCCCAATTTGGACATTTTCACTTAGGGGTAAACTAACTTTTGTTGCCAGCGGTTTAGACATTAATGGCTGTGTGTTGAGTTATTTTGAGGGGACAGAAAATTTACACTTATACAAGCTATACACTCACTACTTTACATTGCAGCAAAGTGTAATTTCTTCAGTGTTGTCACATGAAAAGATATAATAAAATTATTACAAAAATGTGAGGTACTGTGCATACTTACATTGGTCTAAGCTGGACCATTGTAACTATGCAAAAATTACCACATCAACTTCAACTTTAACCCTTTGCTAGGACAGACAGTGTTTAAATATTGTTTGATAATGGAGATCTGCAAACACAGTACAGTAATTATAGTACACATTAACTTTCCCACTTTTTTGCCTTCCATGAGAGAACATGTAACAAAAGGAAAGTAGGTGCTATCCCAATTTGGCTGCTAAGGTTAAAATACACTTAAAAGAGAGACAATGTGAAACACTGAGAAAATACCCAGAGGAGGAGCTACTTGAGATTGAGAGAGGGCATAGTAGGAAGTGATTATGGTTACGGTAAGGAAGGGAGGCATAGTAGAAGCTGTTTATGGACAAATGGGAAAGGAAGCAGAACAGGAAGTGATCAGTGCCAGTGGCAGGAAGACTGAGTGCTGATTGTGATAGGGCCAGGTGATCATGATTAGGGATTGGGGGTCAGTGCATTATCTAATTACAGAGGTGAGAGAAGGTAGAGCAGAAGCTGATTTTTTTAGGGGTAGAAGCTGAAGCACACTGGATGGAGGCAGAGCAGGAGCTGGATTGATCATGGTATAGAGGGGGAGGGATTGGAATGGCAGCTGATTGCAAGGTAGCAGCTGATTGTGGAGCAATGGGGCATAGGAGAGGAGATGTGATTTAAACTCAAGTGCATTACAGAGATTAGAGAGAAAAGATACAGCAGCACAACATACCTCCAATATGCATTAAACCAATTTCTAAGTCATATCAGAAGTGTGTACCTTAATGGGGAAAACAATACTGTCTACCTGATTTTGAAGTGGTGCTGAAGCAAAGAGGTGATTGGAATCAGGCAACCACTATAACAGTCAATAGTCAATATGCTGATAGAGCCTTAGCATACATTGTAACACAGAAAGGATGGTGTTGTGGAGAGAGAAAAATGGACACTGGAGAAATGACAAAACAGCAGCTAAAGAGAAGTGGGTTGCACTTGAACTCCAGGCAGGTATAAAAAATACAAATCAATGTGTCTCTGTATTTAAAAAGAACTTTACATTACAACGTGATAAACGTTCTTCAACAAGGAACATACATTCCACATTAATAATTATGCAAAATGAGTGTGTGCTGTAAATTGACCCTGGCATTGCTCCTGTTTCTACATGCTGAAGGCTGCCATTTTGCTGAAGCCCAGAGCCCCTGAACAGCAGTAAATCATAAAGTAGAACGAAACCCATCAATTTATCGGTTTAAAAAAATAGATACATTCCTGGAATGCCAGGATTGCTGTCACATTTGCTTGTGTCCTCAGCCAACGTGTCAAACTATCATTTAGCTGCTGTCATAACTGATCACATGTGCAGCACCATGCAGTTGTGAATCAAACAGAAGCAGCTATCTTGGCTGTAAAGGATAGGAGGGTTTAATTCCACTTTAAGGCTGTCAGCAGTTCGGCCTCTAAAAATTCAACAGTGCCTAAAAATGGAGAGCAACTGAGCATGTGCAGAGCAGAGTGAGACAGTGTATTACTGGATTACAGTATAGGCACTTATTTTTAATAGTTCCACTTTAAATACTTTACATATTTTTATTTCTCAAATAAAGTTTTTTTAACTGGTTCCCGACCGGCCGCCACAGTTGTATTGTGGCAGGTTGGCTCCCCTGGGTGAGCCGCCCGTAACTCTACATCGGCCCTTTAAGACGCTGTTGGAGGCGCCCGCATGCTCGCAGTGCGTCCTGGAGCCGGTGTGAGTGCCCGCTGGGCATCCGCGATCGCTCGTGACAGAGCGAGAACCGGGATCTGTGTGTGTAAACACACAAATCCCGGTTCTCTCAGGGGAGAGGAGAGAGATCGTGTGTTCATACTAAGTATGAACACCGATCTCTCTCCTCCCCTAGTCAATCCCATCCCCCAACAGTTAGAACACACCTAGGGAACACAGTTAACCCCTCGATCGCCCCCTAGTGTTAACCCCTTCACTGCCAGTGACATTTTTACAGTAATCAGTGCATTTTTATAGCACTGATCGCTATAAAAATGTCAATGGTGTCAAAAAATGTGTCAAAATTGTCCAATTTGTCTGCCGCAATATCGCAGTCCCGATAAAAATCACAGATCACCGCCATTACTAGTAAAAAAAAAATAATAATAATAAAATGCCATAAATCTATCTCCTATCTTGTAGGTGCTTATTTCGATTTTTTTTGTTTACCAAAAATATGTAGAAGAATACATATCGGCCTAAACTGAGGAAAAATTTAATTTTTTTTTTAATTTGAGATATTTATTATAGCAAAAAGTAAAAGATATTGGGGGTTATTTACGAAAGACAAATCCACTTTGCACTGCAAGTGCACTTGAAAGATCTGAAATGAGTGGAAGCTCTGCTGATTTTATCATCCAATCATGTGCAAGCTAAAATGCTGTTTTTTATTTTCCTTGCATGTCCCCCTCGGATCTACAGCGACTTTACTTCCAAGTGCACTTTTAGTGCACTTTCAAGTACACTTGCAGTGCAAAGTGGATTTTCCTTTAGTAAATAACCCCCATTGTGTTTTTTTCAAAATTGTCGCTCTTCTTTTGTTTATAGGGCAAAAAATAAAAACCGCAGAGGTGATCAAATGCCACCAAAAGAAAGCTCTATTTGTGGGAAAAAAAGGACGTCAATTTTGTTTGTTTACAGCATCGCATGACCGAGAAAATGTCAGTTAAAGCGATGCAGTGCAATGGCCTGGTCATTGAACAGCCAAATCTTCCGGGGCTGAAATGGTTAAACAGATCGTGCCAGCATTACAAAATCCATAACAAGTGCACCACAATAAATCATAGTGTTTTAAAATCATAAATGCATCTTAGCAGTAAGTGACAAAGTATAACAGTCAACTTGTAAAGAACAGAAAATACAAAATAAAGAAATGGTACTTGATAAATTATGTATGTATACCCCATTGCCTGTGAATACCGTCATCCCCTGCCAATTATCAGGCGATCCACAACAAGTTTAACAGGCGCCAGGCCTGGTGTGTGCACCCAGGGAGCCCATAATTTATCGAATTTACCAAAGCTACCCCTAAGTTCAAAGATATATTTTTCTAGTTGGAGGATATCTCCCATTTGGACTATCTATTCCTTTAGAGTGGGGAATTAGTAGATGTCCAATGCCAAAGTAATAAATTACGAGCCTGGAACAATGCCCTAGCTGTGGCCTGTTTGAGAACATCCACCAGGAGATCACACAGAATCCCCAACGGGCATTGTTTTGGTTCCTGTGGTACATGTACCTGGAACACCTGGTTATTGGTAGCGATAACCCCCTTCCAATATCGGTGTAGCTTTGGGCAGTGCCACATAAGATGGATCAGATCCCCCCGGTCTCTGCCACATCTGGTACATGTGGGAGTTTCCTGTATGCCCATGTGGAACATCCTCGCTGGTGTGTAGTGAACCCGCAGGAGCAGATACAACTGCGTTGAGCCACATTCAGTGAGCATTGTTTGACTGCTAAGAGAGCCTCTTCCCACTGCTCCTCCTCAAATGCTCCTACGTCCTTCTTCCACCTAGATATCACACTAATAGGATGGTCCCGTAGGAAACTGTTCAACAGCATAGAGTAACATTGCGAGATTAATCTTTTATAGGAGTCCACCGCTTCCATGTAATTAAATATCAGGGCGGGCGATTGTATCCCAGGGGCGGATCCAGAGCCTAGTCTCGGGAGGGGCACTGCCATAAAATTTTGCGGCCAATTTGTCGGGCAATGGCTGGTGTTGGCGCTTCAATCATAACAGCACCATGGTTGATGTGGTGTCAGGATGATTGAGGCGCATTATTTATATTATTACATTGTAATGTAAAATGAAATCGTTCAACTCACCATAATGCAGAATCATTGGGAGCCCTGAGCATGTCACTTGCTACCGTCGCCTGCCACCAGATGCAGCGTGTCACTTGCCAATGTCGCCTGCCACAAGATGCGGATTGTCACTTGCCAATGTCGCCTGCCACAACATGCGGATTGTCACTTGCCAATGTCACCTGCCACAACATGCAGATTGTCACTTGCCAATGTCGCCTGCCACAGGATGCGGATTGTCACTTGCCAATGTCGCCTGCCACAAGATGCGGATTGTCACTTGCCAATGTCGCCTGCCACAAGATGCGGATTGTCACTTGCCAATGTCGCTTGCCACAAGATGCAGATTGTCACTTGCCAATGTCGCCTGCCACAACATGCGGATTGTCACTTGCCAAGTTGCCAGTGGATGTGTCCTAGAGTGAGGGCGGGCAGTGAGAGATATTGTAACTCATCAGAATATGCATGCAAAAGCATATTGCTTTGCTGCCATCTTGGTACACCCTCACTTGTCAGCAGTAAGACTAGAGTTAGAAGTCGGCAAGCAGACATCTTTATACACCCACCGGAGTCTTGCTTTTCACAGTTATTTTTAATAGTAAACTCAGCTTATTTAGTGAAATATAAGTTGAGTTTACTGTTAAAAATAACTGTGATAAGCAAGACTCTGGTGGGTGTATAAAGATGTCTGCTTGCCGACTTACCAACACTAGGCTTACTGTGGACGAGTGCGGGAGTACCAAGATGGCCGCGACGCAACGTCCCTTCAGTCACATTATCAGAAGGGGAGCGGCTTCAACACCTGCCTGCTCGCTGCCTCGCTCAGCCTCAGTCACACACCAGCCGCCCGCTCCAGGCCCTGTCACACTGTCACGTCGGTCGGCTCTGAGAGACTCGAGTCCGACCTCCGACGTGACGCCGTGACTCACTCACTCACTGCAGTGTGAGTGTGACTGACCGTGACGTCACTCGTTGCTAATGCCAGGGCCGCCTGGCGTCTAGCAACGAGTGCAGAGCAGGGAAAAGGCTCCACCCACCTATCCTTCCTTCAGTGTCAGTGACCGCCGCCGCCACCCGTACATACCACACGCGAGTCTCTCTCTCGGCGCCGCTGATCGGCACATGTGAGAGAGAGACTCGGGCCGGCAGCGGAGCGCAGGAGACAGTTACATTAAGAGTGTGTGTGCTATTATTTCGGGGGGGCAATTGCCCTGTTGCCCCCCCCCTGGATCCGCCCCTGTTGTATCCAAGTATCAGGCCCTCTTTGTGCTTTTATTGCATTGGTGAAGTTGCATATAGTAGAATAGCATTGAGTCAAGTAGTCAAAACCGCTCTCGTAAGTCCGCAAAGGAGCGCAGCCTCCCATTAGCAAAAACGTGGTGCAAATGAGTGATCCCAAAGAGTGTCCATCTTGCACTATATTTTAGCTTAACCTGCTCTGGGTAGTAGGCATTACTCCAGATAGGGCTGAACCTCATAAACCATGTAATCTGTTGCAGTTGTCTAACCTTGTTCCAGGTTTTTTGCATTAGGGCATATGTAGGATATAACTTGTTCGATTTGCAGAAGGCTAGCCCCTCTAATCCCTGGGAAATCTCATGCTCTAGCTCCCAGTGTCATTTGTGTTGGTACTACAGAGTACCTGCTCTCCTGTTTCACCTAGCGCTCCATCCGCAGCAGTCAGCCGTAGGGTCCATAACCTTGCGGTGCACTCCAGACCCCAATGGGGTGCATCTGTCACCTGGACTCAGCTGACCTGACATGAACTGACTTTGTGTGATTCTGGCTGGGATTCATGTGCTAAAGTGTCCACTTCTTCAACTTTCTTATACCACATTGGGAACTCTCCTTTATGATAGCCCTTTGGACTTTTTATGCATATGTTTGTTTGAACTCATAGCGCGACTCTGATATATTTTGTATATACTGTATTTATTGGCGTATAACACTCACTTTTTCACCATGAAAATCGGGTGCAAATAGTGCATGCGTGTTATACGCCAATACTTGTTTTAGCTGCCTCGGAGGGGACAGGGAGGGGGGCGGGACGAGCACCGTCAGATTACATACAGTGAGAATCTCCTGTTTACTTGGCGGCCTCTGTAATAGGAACTCCCGTCTCCTGGGCCGCCATTGGACCACTGTTCTGTCTATCATAGGAGATTCTCACTGTATGTAATCTGGCGCTCGTCCCGCCCCCCTCCCTGTCCCCTCTGGGCTGCAGATGGGCATCGATCAGGCTGCACTGATGGCAATGGTGAGGCTGCATTGATGTGGACTGATGAGGCTGCATTGATGGCACTTGTGAGGCTGCAGATGGGCACTGACCCTTATTTTACTTCAAAGTTCCTTATTTAAAATTTAAGTTTTTTTCTTGAAACTTCCCTCTTAAAATGAATATGCGTGTTATACGCCTGTGCGTGTTATACGCCGATAAATACGGTAATTGTATGCAGTGAAGGACACTAATTAAAATGTTACTGAACCCAGGACCCTACATTCACCATATCTGTTCTCCCACAGTACAAAAGAACATGTATGTCAGCAGAACAGTTCCTATATGCAGGGTAGTAAGAAAATGATCACTACTCCCAAAGTGATCATTTTCTTACTACCCTGCATATAGGAACTGTTATCTTCCTCACTTTGGAGCCAATTATTTATGAGGATTGTGGGACTATTGTCATTTGGGCTAACTATTGCCCTGTGGAGAGGTGTTGCATGCCTCTATTATTGGTGACTTTATGTATTGTAGTCTCAGAACACTGAAGATATCCATTCTATATGTGTTCACTGCTGACATACACATTACAAATATTGTCGCTATCGCTCATCTTCATTGGGAGACTGTGCATCTTATTAGAAAGTTAACTGTAGCGCACTATTGTTTGTTTGACTATTTATTTTAAGTGTCAGAAACACTATGAGAATGGTTGCAGCTTTATTATTTAGTCATTTTCTAATTTGATATATTTAATCACCCATCAGCGCTTTAGTACACTTTTTCTTCTATCACACAGAACATGTAAATGCAATTATTTTAGTAAATATAAACAGCTAAATACCCTTTCTTCTCATCAGTGGTATATAGCAGTCTTGTGACTTCTACCTGGCTGAGCACTGGTTAAAGCTTGTAGGAGGAGTTTTCATTCTCCTCTGGCTGTCCTATAAGGCTGCATGACCCCTGACCCTCTGTCTGGACAGTGCAGATTGGCCCTGTGCTGATCACATGCTCCTTCCAAACAAAAAATTAAAAAAAATGTTTAGCAATCCACACCAAACTGAGCATGTGCAGAGTGCCTCCTAGTGCTCTGTACTATTAGCAGATGGATTGGCAACAGTAAGAGAAGGGGAGGATCATAGAAGACAGGATCAAACAGCAGTTTTACACAATGTGGAGGATTAACCCCTTAGGTTCCATAGTGAGTATAACAAGCATGCTTTACTGCATATACACACTGATTTTACTGTTGTGGGTTTAGTAGCACTTTAAAAACACAGAAGACAGGTCTGCTCTGTTGATTAAAAGCCAATAGTCACATTATATATCTCACCCACGATGAATAATGTTTATAGTGTAATTATTGAATTGCTCTCTATAGCTCACTTTATTAATAATATTAATCCTTTATTTTTTCCCTGTTTAAGTTTACTTTAGATATTTGCATAACTCAATATGGTCAGTATCACAGTATGGTTTTGTGCAGAATCGATCAGCAAACAATCTGTCAGCATATTAGTGACTCTTTATTGATAAAAATGCTTCAGCTAATGCCTTGCACATTAGCAATACTGTAGTACCATAATTAACTACAATCTCCTTGGTTCTGATACACAGTCACAGAGCCCATTAGTAATTAAACTACTATTCTTTTTTATTCTCAAAGATGTGCAATGTATGCACATTGACTATAGACAGTAATTAATTAGCAATTGCAGCCAGCAAGTACAATCAGCTAAAGTTATCCAGGCAAAAATACCACTAAACCTATGTCAGAAAGATAATTCATTGTATCTATTTTATATAACTGCATGTAGGCAGATCAATCAGGCTTCATGATGCTTCTGGTAGGTCTGCAGGCTCTAGTCTCATGATCCTGTGCTGTGCAATCTTATGCCCTGTACACATGATCGGACATTGATCTGACATTCCGACAGCAAAATCCATGGATTTTTTCCAACAGATGTTGGCTCAAACTTGTCTTGCATACACACCGTCGCACAAAGTTGTCAGAAAATCCGATCGTTCTGAACGCGGTGACGTAAAACATGTACGTCGGGACAATAAATGGGGCAGTAGCCAATAGCTTTCGTCTCTTAATTCATAGGAAAAAGTCCGATGGAGCCCACACACGATCGTAATTTCCGACAACACAATCAGATCGCAATTTTTCCATCGGAAAATCGGACCGTGTGTACAGGGCATAACTTCTGGAATCATGAAACATCCAGTATATATGAACCATTTAGAAGATGAGAATACTATAACTATAGGTTTTTAAGTATATCAGTAGAGAGGCTATGTCCCCATAGTCTAAAAAATCCAGATTCCTCTTTGTCTTCTCTGTCTCTTTTTCTGCAGGTCATTGCTGGCATCCTTTGTGTCTCTTCTAAAGTGAAGGGCTGAACTTCATTTTATAGGGCTGTTCAAATAGCAAGAGTATGATAAGCAGCACCAATAACCAAAGAGAGGTTGATGATGCCAGAATAGACGCAAATCCATTCCTAGCTCTTTCTAGGGAACTGCAATGAATCACATTCCATCAACTTATTGTATATGCATACATATATGCACCGCACTATATTAAATAAACCTAAATATTTAGATATATGAATAAAAATATATATTGTGAAAAAACTTATGCTATACATATTGGCGGAAATTTACTAAAACTGGTGCACACAGAATCTCGTGCAGCTGTGTATAGTAACCAATCAGCTTCTAGCTTTTAGCGCTGGTTCACTTTGGTGCGATTTGACATGTGATTTGACATGTCAAATCGCATGTCAAATCGGCGGCAAATGCCGCCAATGGCACCGCCCTAATCGGTGCAACGATTTCAAAAAGTCGTTTCTGTATTACTTTTTGCGATTTCAGGGTGTGATTTCTATTGACATCTGTGCAGAAACCCGCACAGATGTCTGTGAAATCGCAGCCAAAATCGGGACTGACATTAGAGTTGCCACCTAAACCCAAACACATATGAATTACACAGGTTCTGAAGGCTCATTTAATGCAGATACGGCAACAAGTGAGTTAAATTACCATCTTAATCAGCCACAGAACCTGTGTAATTCATATGTGTTCGGGTTTAAAGGGATGATATGGCAACCCTAACTGACATGCGAGAGTGAAATTGTGCAAGTTTGGCTGAACTCGTATGGCTTCATTCCTGCAGCTCAGTGTGAACCTGGGCTTATTGTCAAAGCTTAATTGAACAAGCTGAAGTTAGAAGCTGATTGTTTACTATGCACAGCTGCACCAGATTCTGTGTGCACTAGTTTTAGTAACTATCCATGTTCATCTATGGTCCAAGTGTCCAGTCCCAACAAATGTCAAAATTCTCTACTTGAGGTGTGTCAGCCTAAAATGTGCCCATGTGGTCACCTCCATCTCCACTCATGTGGATATACAATCATGTGCTGAATTGGACCTTCAAATTTAAAAGGTCTGAAATATGAAGTCCCCCTTTAAGCTGTGACAAGCTCTATTGGAAGATTGAGCCTTATTCTACCATATGATCAACAAGGAAAATCCAAGATGATCGCTCCAAATAAAAATTTAAAAGCCATAGTGTTCTCCGTTTATATATAAAACCCCAAATATTTATTTAAAAATTGCACTCACATCAAATATGCACAGAACCGCTTATCAATAAAATCGAACGAGAGCAGGGACTCATAGCTCACTTGTAATGCCACTCAGGATAAAGATTCTGAGTGATATAGTATCTCAGGGGCGGTTCCTCACCTTTGATTAGTGAAAATTTTCCTTCGCGCTGGCAGATGTAAAATAAAATAGTGACTAGATAATTTCTAATAAAATAATCCTATAAACGGGTGTCAATATTGCAGCAAAATGGGGGTGTTTCACACCAACACTTGATATAGTAGATATTGAATGTATTTCTCGCAATATTACCAGTACTTAATATGTGCAAGTTGTATAAACATAAACATAATTAAAACTGTTGGGTAGTGGTTGCTCCAGCTGTAATTATTAGGATCAATGATCTCTAAATTGGCCACATATAGCAATACCCACTACCTATAGGTAAAGTGATGGTGCTAAAATAATATGCTAAAAAATCTATTTTGCTCTTGTGACACAAAGATCATGAAAACAAATTGAATCCGTGAATAAATAAGCATAAATAAATAATTAAGAGTGAGCTAATTTTTTCTAAAGTGCTACTGCAAATGTTATATATAACATAAATACATAGATAATCACAATACCAGCAATAATTTTAAAAAAGGGCTGCCAAAATTCATGCGAATGTGACTTTAAAGTGCAAGTGGTGAGGTGGTATAATTATAAATAAAATAGAAAATATATAAAGTTCATGAAAAAGAGGTGGCAAATATTGAAAAAATATTAAAAATAGGTTTTTCTATTTGGATCTGTTCTGTCTTGTATACTGGGTGTGTTAATCTTGTGGTGGTGCCTTCTAGTGTAGTCTCTCAGAACTCTCACCTTGATTATGCAATAAACAGGCATATGGGTTGTTATGACTTTAAGACGTGGAAGCAGTGTCTGGGAGCCTCTCCTTCTTTGCTGTTATCTCTCTATGCTTTCTTCTCTGTCACTCTGCTCTAGTAAAACTCAGTATCAAGGAAGATAAAAAGGGGAGGAGGAGAGAGAAGAAAGGCTCCACTAGTGTATTAACGTTTTTAAATCAAGAGGGGAGTATTTATTAGGTTATTCTTCTTACATTTAAAACATTCAAAACAGGCAGAGTAAAAACTGAATGATCTGGCGTTCTCAGCGCCCTCTCACTTGTGCTTCAGTGTGCAAGCCGCTCCAGCCAATCCCTACGCGTTACGACACCGTCACGTGTCTTCATCTTCACCCAGATGAAGACACGTGACGGTGTCGTAACGCATAGGGATTGGCTGGAGCGGCTTGCACACTGAAGCACAAGTGAGAGGGCGCTGAGAACGCCAGATCATTCAGTTTTTACTCTGCCTGTTTTGAATGTTTTAAATGTAAGAAGAATAACCTAATAAATACTCCCCTCTTGATTTTAAAACGTTAATACACTAGTGGAGCCTTTCTTCTCTCTCCTCCTCCCCTTTTTATCTTCCTTGATACTGAGTTTTACTAGAGCGGAGTGACAGAGAAGAAAGCATGGAGAGATAACAGCAAAGAAGGAGAGGCTCCCAGACACTGCTTCCACGTCTTAAAGTCATAACAACCCATATGCCTGTTTATTGCATAATCAAGGTGAGAGTTCTGAGAGACTACACTAGAAGGCACCACCACAAGATTAACACACCCAGTATACAAGACAGAACAGATCCAAATAGAAAAACCTATTTTTAATATTTTTTCAATATTTGCCACCTCTTTTTCATTAACTTTATATATTTTCTATTTTATTTATAATTATACCACCTCACCACTTGCACTTTAAAGTCACATTCGCATGAATTTTGGCAGCCCTTTTTTAAAATTATTGCTGGTATTGTGATTATCTATGTATTTATGTTATATATAACATTTGCAGTAGCACTTTAAGAGTGAGCTAGTTTTTTCTAATTATTTATTTATTTATGCTTATTTATTCACGGATTCAATTTGTTTTCATGATCTTTGTGTCACAAGAGCAAAATGGATTTTTTAGCATATTATTTTAGCACCATCACTTTACCTATAGCTAGTGGGTATTGCTATATGTGGCTAATTTAGAGATCATTGATCCTAATAATTACAGCTGGAGCAACCACTACCCAACAGTTTTAATTATGTTTACACAACTTGCACATATTAAGTACTGGTAATATTGCGCGAAATACATTCAATATCCTCACCTTTTATGACCTCAGGAGAACCGTATGTTATTCCGATATTTTCAACTACAACATGCTTTTAAGGCCCAGTTTTCTCATTCTTTACTCTTATGCCCTGTACACACAATCGGACATTCCGACAACAAAATCCATGGATTTTTTCCGACGGATGTTGGCTCAAACTTGTCTTGCATACACACGGTCACACAAAGTTGTCGGAAAATCCTATCGTTCTGAACGCAGTGACGTAAAACACATACATCGGGACTATAAACGGGGCAGTAGCCAATAGCTTTCGTCTCTTAGTTTATTCTGAGCATGCGTGGCACTTTGTGCATTGGATTTGTGTACACACGATCGGAATTTCCGACAACGGATTTTGTTGTTGGAAAATTTTATATCAAGCTCCCAAACTTTGTGTGTCGGAAATTCCGATGGAAAATGTGTGATGGAGCCCACACACGGTCGGAATTTCCGACAACAAGGTCCTATAACACATTTTCCTTCGGAAAATCCGACCGTGTGTACAGGGCATTAGAAATATCTGATGTTGAAAGCTTACTCAGATCACCTGATGGGGATAAACCCCTCTCGGCCCTTTACTCTATATTAGCTGCTCTTAATACCTCCAAGGTTTCTGAGTTGTTCTCGCTCTGGCAGGATGATGGCAGGATGATTTTACGCACCCACACTCACTCAGGTTGAACTGGATGGACTGGTGTTTTTATTCAACCTTACTAACTATAAAACTATGTAACTATGTAACTATATACCTGCACTAGTGGATGATAACTGGGAGGAGGACCTCCAACAATATCTTCCTCTGATGATTTTTGCGCATGATAGAGTTACCCAGCTTAAGTTTTTACACGGGGCCTACTACTCCCCTGTCCATTTGGCAAGAATTTACCCCACCAGAGCAGCAGTGTGCTCTAAGTGTGGTTTGGACAATGCTACCTTCTTTCACATGTTATGGTCCCGCCCATATTTGCAGGACTTCTGGAATGAAGTGGTAAATTACATCAACCTTATTGGCAAATTAAGGGTCCCTTGCGATCCTATACCCCTATTGCTGGGTATTTGTGACACATTAGAAGCCCCACAGTCCAAAAAACTTTGTCTTCCATGCTAGAAAGGCGATCCTCCTGTAATGGAACCAGCCTCAACCGCTCACTATACCGTTATGGAAGTCCTTAGTGAATGCAGCTCTACCGTTATATAAACTGACATACTTGGAAAGTGATTGCCCATAAGATTTGGGCTGCACGGGTTAAGGCGAGGCAGTTGACTCTTGAGTAGTGTTCAGAATCTTCTCCTCTCTCCACCCCCTTTTTTTTGGTTTTTATCTTTGGGATTTAACTTTTTTAATGTGTATTTGACAATAAAGGATCGCTCCTCGGCTTCCCCACTGGTCATTCCCCCCCTTCTACCCTTTCACGTGTATGCCTTTGTCCTTCCCACCCTTCCCCTCCCACGCCTCATCCTTCCCCTCCCACGCCTCATCCTTCCCATCCTTCGTTACCCCAACCCCCCCAACTTTTGTCTCCTGCTTAAAATATCCCTACTGTTTGAGTCCCGTACCTTGACTAGTTTTTAGTTCTGTGATATGGTACCATACTTACTTCAGTTCTCACCAATCTGAAATGAATGTACCACTGCTGTTTTTTTGTAAAATAAACTTTTTTAAAAAAAGATTCTACAGATCCATGACTGTTGCTGTATGCTCTCTCCTCTCGCTCAACTGTGTGTAACTGACAGGTCTCGGCGCTCTTCCCTACATGTTACGTCATCGACTTCTACCTCTGAATGTATTTGAATATTTAGGTTTATTTATTTATTATATTGCAGTGCATTCATATACACATATATTCTGGTAGAATTTTTAACTTTGTAGCACCACTGCTTTTCACATTATTGTTTATTGGAGTGAGCATGAGATTTTTACTTACACTTATTAATTCTGTTGTCACATTTGCTAGAGGGACTTGTGCAAGCTCAGGATTTGGGCAAATTCCAGCATGTACAAACTTTTTTGTCCAATATATTAGCATAAATTTGCACAATCATTCAATGGTATATTGCAATGTTGACTGAATCTGGAGTCTTTTGTAATTTCCTGCTCTTACTGATAAATTCCTGCGTTTTTTTTTATAAAAAAGAGCTACTAATATGACAGGCAGCCCTGTTACAGCAACTGTAATATTGTAATTTATGGGTGCAATTTTGACCAAAATTGTCTGATTATTTTTCATCTTTATTTTCAATTCCCATTAATTTTCCCAGCTATAAAATAAACTCTATAAAGAACGAGTCACATAAATCATTTCAATGTAACATTCTATGCAACTGTTTTGTGCCAAGTGTAATTGTTATGTTATTTATAGAGCAAGACAAGCTAGTGATAGATAGGAATATTCAAAATGCACAATGCTGATGGCTGGTTTATTAATCTATGCCAGACTTCAGAGTCAAGCTAGAGAACTCTAAAAATGTTGTAGTGATAAAAGCATAGGACAATTACAATTTATTTAACACAAGAAATTGCACAAATTTCTCTTCTAAATCTAAAGGTGTGTTTGAGTCAAGTGATCTTTTTAAAAATGACATTCATTTTAGCTCAGCCAAAAATGTTGTGGACTGGAACTCATCCTAGAGTTAATAACAAAGATGAAGATACATGTAGTCTTGTTGTGTAAGGCAGTTCAAAAAGCAGAGCTCATGTGCAAAGCTATAGTAGCTAATCAGAATGATGTGACTGCAGTAACATGACTGTACACAGCAAGCTCCTCAACTGCAAACCCCAGCATAGGAGTCACAGCAGGAAACTGGTGCAGGAAAGAAACCGTTGCCAGGCCATTACTCACAAGGATGAAAACCATCCGCACTCAAAGTCTTTCCGATTGCTGAGAATGTATTAAAACAGACTCCAAAGCCCCATACACACTATCAGTTTTTCTGCTGAGTTAGTCCTTTAGATTTACCAAAACCATATAATATGAGGTCAAACCTTAGGAGTTTCAATGTGTATGCAATCAGGCAGGCCCTTGCACTACATGGTTTTGGTAAATCTGAAGGACTAACTCAGCAGAAAAACTGATAGTGTGTATGGGGCTTTACAGTAGGTTTTAGGGGTGACAAAAGAAATTCTGATGCTTTTCACAGTAAACAAGCTTGGTCGTGCTTTCTATGGCTAAGCACGTTTAGTGTGAAACGCGTCACAAATTCTGTCGCCACTAACACCTGCTTTTAGAGCCTGTTTTAATAAAGTCCCAATGAGCAAAAAGACTTTAAGTGTTGATCATTTTATTCCTTGTGAAGCAAAATGACTGGTTGCTACACTTTGCATGTCTTCGTTGCTCTTTACAATGCCTTGTCAAGCAAGCTTAGTAAATGCAATGTCAACCTGCAACTGAAAAGAACTCCTTGATATACAAAGCTTTCCAGTACATATTTTTGTCAGGGCTGGGCTCAGCCCTTCCTTCTCTGAGCTGGCCACTCACCTGTTGGCTAATTGCCAGCTCCCATCTCTCTCCACAGTTATCCAGCTAAAGTTGATCCTGCTCGTCAGTCCTGCCTACTTAAGCCATCCAGTCCAGAGGAGCTCTGCCTTCACCTTGGTCACATCACAAGAAACTATCTCCTGCATTCCTGTTTTATATACTGGCTTTGCTGACATCCCTTCAGGCTACAGATCTTGCTTGCTGTTCCACTACTTTGATCCCTGACTCCTTGCTTGGCTGACGATCCGTTACGGTTACTGAACTTTGGCTATGTTTTGACTATGTTTGTTCTTTTTACTTTTATTATTAAACAAGTGTGATTTAACTGTACTTCTGTCTCTGTCTGATTTCATGGTTTCTGACAGTAGGCGAAGGCCATGAATTCAGAAGTTACAGTCAATCCACTTGTTAATATTTTTTCCAGACTGGATGAGCAAGATCACCACATGAATCAGTTTACCATAGCGTTACAAATGTTCCTGAGTCATACGGCTCACCTGGAATCTCCCACTGTGGCTGCTCTGGTACAACCTGAGTTGCAGGCTGTCCCTGCTGCTGCGCCAATCTCTGTGCAGGCACCCTCCTCGAGTATTACCTCTATAAGAGGTATGTCTGGTTCCGTCCGCTTCCCCAGCGATTTGGGGGTGATCCATTTCAATGCAGAGGGTTTCTCAAACAGGCTGAGATATACTTTGAGATGCTGCTCCAGGCGTTTCCCACAGACAGAAGTAAAGTAGGTTTTGTGATATCTTTGCTTTCTGAGAGAGCCTTGGCCTGGGCAAACCCTGTATGGGAGACGCAAAAACCTGTTGTCTTGAGTTACCCTGAGTTTGTGGCCTCCTTTAAAAGGGTATTTGACGTTCCCGCATGCTCCACTTCTGCTGCCAAGTGCCTCATGTCCATCAGAGTACAAGAACTGTTGCTGACTACGCCATTGAATTCCGTACTCTGGCAGCAGAGGTTGCTTTGAACAACCTTTGAGCAGCCCTCGTGGCTGCTTTTTCTCATGGTCTCTCGGATTCCATCAAGGATGAGATAACAGCCTGAGATATACACACTGAGCTGGAGAAGTTGATCACGTTTGCCATCTTCATTGACTCCAGACTCAGAGAAAGACTCTCTTTTAAGGAGCGCTTGCGGAAGCCTCCTGTACGTTTGCCTCCGAGCTTTGCAGTCCCACCTGTGCCTCCCTCCCCTCCCATGCCTCCTAGTACTGAGTCGGTCAGTGAAGATGAACCCATGCACTTGGGCTTCACGCGTCTCTCTGCGGATGAGAGAACCTTTAGGAGGAGGGAGAGATTGTGCCTTTATTGTGGCCAGGCAGGTCACTTTTTGAAGTTTTGTCCTACCCGTCCAGGGAACGCCCGAACCTTGAGGTCCTGTCACGGGCAGACCTTAGGTGGTGTTTTTCGTCCCCAGTTATCCAGAAGGATAAGCCCCTGGTTTCAGTCACCCTTCCTTGGGCTGAGTCATCCATCGAGATACAGGCTCTAATCGACTCTAGGGCTGCAGGCCTGTTCATTGATGCTGCCTTTGTATCGAAGTACTCAATTCCGCTGCAGCTGCGTGACACTCCACTTGCCATTGAGGCTCTTGACGGGAGACCTCTACAGCCTGCCCATGTGACTCATGAGATGGTTCCATCGTCCATGGCCATAGGGGCTCTTCACCATGAGATAATCCAATTCCAAGTTATTTCCTCACCTAAGTTTCTGCTGGTTATTGGTTATCCTTGATTACAGAGGCACAACCCCTCTCTTGATTGGCTCCGTGCTGAGGTTCTCTCCTGGTCGCCACAATGCAGTGCGACATGCTTCCAGAAGGTAGTCAAGGTCCTGTGCACCTCTTCACGCTCCTCCCTGCCAGAGGAGTACCGCGATTTTAGCAATATCTTTAAAGGTCAAGCTGGTAGTTTGCCTCCACACCGGCCTACGATTGCGCAATTGACCTTCAACCTGGTGCCATACCCCCTCGTGGCCAGGTTTACCCTTTGTCGGTCTTGGAGGATAAGGCCATGGAGGAGTAGGTTGCAGACGCACTTACTCGAGGTTTCATCCACAAATCCTCGTCTCCTGTTGGTGCTGGTTTCTTCTTTGTGAAGAAGAAGAGCGGTGAACTGAGACCTTGTATTGATTATAGGGATCTCAGTCGTTTCACAATTAAGAATGCCTATCCGATTCCGTTGATTACAGAGTTATTTGACTGCCTCAAGGGAGCAACGTTTTTCACGAAGCTTAATTTGTAAGGGGCATACAATCTCGTGAGGATAAAGGAGGGCTTCGAGTGGAAAACTGTGTTTAACACCAGAACAGGTCATTATGAGTACCTCGTAATGCCTTTTGGCCTTTGTAACGCCCCGGCAGTTTTCCAGGAATTTATGAACGATATCCTCCGAGATTTGTTGCAGTTATGTGTGGTGGTTTATCTTGGTGATATTCTCATGTTTTCCAAGTCCCTGGAGAGCCACCACACAGATGTCTGTTGTTTGCTTCAGAAACTAATGCCGTGTACACACGACCAGACTTTGACAGCAAAGGTCAGACGGAAGGAATCCGCCGGACAATTCCATTGTGTGTGGGCTTCATCGGACCTTTGCTGTCGAAAAATCAGACAGGCTTTAGAAATAGAACATGTTTCAAATCTTTCCGACGGACTCGAAATATGTTCGTCGGTATGCTAGTCCGACGGACAAACAACGACGCAAGGGCAGCTATTGGCTACTGGCTATGAACTTCCTTATGCTAGCCCGGTCGTACGTCATCACGTTCGAATCAGTCGGACTTTGGTGGGATTGTGTGTAGGCAAGTCCGTTTCATCGGAACTCCATCGGAACTCCATCGAAAGTACGTTGAAAAGTCCTTCGGAGTTCAGTCCGTCGAAAATCCGGTCGTGTGTACACGGCATTAGAGAGAACAATCTCTATTATAAACTGGAGTAGTGCGAGTTCCATCGTTAACAGGTTAAATTCCTGGGCTATGTTATTTCCATTGCTGGTTTTTCGATGGACCCAGAGAAACTTTCGGTAGTCCATCAGTGGTCCCCACCGTAGGATTTACGTCCTCTGCAGCGTTTCCCGGTCTTATCGGAACTATTATCGGAAGTTTGTTCGTAACTTCTCATCTCTAGTCAAGCCCCTGACTGATATGACCAGAAAGGACGGTAACCCACAGAGTTGGTCTCCGGAGCCCATTAAGGCCTTTGAGAGTTTCAAGGCTGCCTTTGTTTCTGCTCCTGTGTTGGCACATCCTGATCCTACGTTACCTTTTAACCTTGAGGTTGATGCTTCTGAGACTGGTGTCGGTGCCCTTCTGTCTCAACGTTCTACTTCTGAGAGCGCTATGCATCCTTGTGAACTGATGTGGAAATATTGGGCAATTTAGGAAACCGCTATCATAGGTCAATTGGCTTCAGTATAAATCACACAAATAGGAAACATAAGGGGAATACAAAGACACTGAATTTCAAGAGTCAACTTCCCTAAACAACGAACCTTGCTAGAAGGCATAAACTGGGATAAAATCTTAGGAACAAAGAACACGGAGGAGAGATGGGTTTGCTTTAAGAGCATATTAAATAAGGGCATTAGCCAATGCATCCCATTTGGTAATAAATTTAAAAGAGTGAACAAAAGTCCTGGATGGCTTAACTCCAATGTAAAAATGCATATAAAAGCAAAGAAGAAGGCCTTCAAAAAATACGAGGTTGAGGGATCATCATCAGCATTCAGACTTTATAAGGAATGCAACAAGAAATGTAAGGGTGCAATTAGGTCGGCTAAGAACACGAAAGACACATAGCGGAGGAAAGCAAAAAAAAAATCCCAAGAAATTCTTTAACTATGTAAACAGTAAAAAAGAAAGGACAGATTATATTGGCCCCATAAAGAACGAGGAAGGTCATCTGGTTACAAAGGATGGGGAGATGACGAAGGTATTGAATTTATTCTTCTCCTCAGTCTTCGCAAGGGAATTGGGGTCTTCAGTAACCAAAACTGCAGTGTTTATCCTCAGGACACATCACAGGAAGCACCTCCATGGTTAACAGAGGACAGAATTAAAATTAGACTTGAGAAACTTAACATTAATAAATCACCGGAACCAGATGGTTTGCACCCGAGGGTACTCAGTCAAATAATTGCCAGACCATTGTTCCTAATTTTTACTGACAGTCTACTGACTGGAATGATACCAGCTGATTGGAAAAAAGCTAATGTAGCACCAATATTTAACCACTTGCTTACTGGGCACTTAAACCCCCCTCCTATCCAGACTAATTTTCAGCTTTCAGCACTGACGCACTTTGAATGACAATTGCGCGGTCATACAACACTGTACCCAAATGAAATTTTTATCATTTTTTTCCCCACAAATAGAGCTTTCTTTTGGTGGTATTTGATCACCTCTGCGGTTTTTATTCTTTGTTAAAAAAATGTAAAAAGACTGAATTTAAACAAATATATATATATTTTGTTATAAAAAAATTAAAACAGGTAATTTTTCCCCTTCATTGATGTACGCTGATGAGGCGGCACTGATAGGCGACAGTGATGGGCACTGATGGGTGGCAGTGATGGACACTGATGGGTGGCAATAATGGGAACTGATCAGTTACACTGATAGGCAGCACTGCTAGGTGGCACTGATTGGCACTACTGGTGGGCATTGAAAGCTGGCACTTGTGGGCATTGATAGCTGGCACTTGTGGGCATTGATAGGTGGCACTTGTGGGCATTGATAGGTGGCACTGTGGGCACTGTCAGGTGGCACTGTTAGCTGGCAAAGATGAGGCAGATGCGCCTCTCCCACTTCAGGACCTCTCATCTGAGCCGGTGATCAGCTTTTTTTTCTACTCACACTATCAGCATGAATAGAAGAAAAAACGATTACCGATTTTTTGTTTAGATCATGTGATGACCGGCTCCTTACTCGGATCGGTGATCAGCCGAGTCTCAGTGACTCGGTGAACACAGCGCGCTCGGCGCGTGCCCTGCATGGCACGTGCACAGGGGAGGCCATCATATGACGGCCTCCCGGGAATTCAGGTCCGCGCTGTGGCCGTCATTTGGCCGTAGCACGGATGTCAAGTAGTTAAAAAGGGCCCAAAATACATTCCTGGGAATTACAGACCAGTTAGCCTAACATCAATAGCATGATAGTATGCAAGCTCTTGGAGGGGATGATAAAGAACTATATACATGATTTTAGTAATGAGAACGGTACCATTAGCAGTAATCAGCATGGATTCATGGAGAATCGTTCTTGCCAAACCAATCTATTAACCTTCTATGAGGAGGTGAGTTGCCATCTAGCTAAAGGAAGGCCCATAGACGTGGTGTATCTGGATTTTGCAAAAGCATTTGACACAGTTCCCCATAAATATTTACTGTACAAAATAAGGTCCGTTGGCATAGACCATAGGGTGAGTACATGGATTGAAAACTGGCTACAAGGGCGAGTTCAGAGGGTGGTGATAAGAGGTGAGTACTCGGAATGATCAGGGATGGGTAGTGGGGTCCCCCAGGGTTCTGTGCTGGGACCAATTCTATTTAATTTGTTCATAAATGACCTGGATTATGGGGTAAACAGTTCAATTTCTGTATTTGCAGACAATACTAAGCTAAGCAGGGCAATACATTCTCTGCAGGATGTGGAAACCTTGCAAAAAGATCTGAACAAATTAATGGGGTGGGCAAAAGCGCTTTAGACCAACTGATTTGGAAAAGGGGTTCAGGTCCGCATCCCTAATACAATATGCAAAAGCAGATTTCCTCAAAGGTGGGACCATGAAAACTCAGAAAATAAAGAATATATATAAATTGGTAGAAATGTATTACAAAAGATAAATAACATTATACAACAAAAACTAAAACACATGATGACAATGAGATGGTCCAGACAAAAAATGAATAATGGAAGAGGCCCAAACCAACTGTCAGAAAGACAGATAAATCCAATGCGTTTCAACATGTGAGGTTAGGGTCTTCTTCAGGGAAAAGGAATGGGCTGAGAACTTCCAGATGAATACAGACAATCTACAATATCAATATAAACATAATTATACATAGAAACCCAAAATATATTATTCAATAGACACATCAGCTGAATAAGTGTAAATAAACAACTATTGATATCAATACCGACCTCAAGTGTTAAACGTTTCAAGCACTGGAGATCATATACTCAACAAAGAGGGAGACAGGAACGTCCAAAATGGCGTTAAAACAAGCCAAAATAAGATGGAAAAAAGTCCAAGTGAACCCCCCCTGTGCCTAAGGAATATCTCCCAAAAGGGGAGATTATAATAATACTGTAGATTGTCTGTATTCTTTCTGACAGTTGGTTTGGGCCTCTTCCATTATTCATTTATTAATTTTTTGTGTGGACCATCTCATTGTCATCATGTGTTTTAGTTTTTGTTGTATAATGTTATTTATCTTTTGTAATAAATTTCTACCATTTTATATCTAATCTTTATTTCTTTATCGTACATCACGGGACACAGAGCACCATAGTAATAACTATATGGGTTATAGGCCACCTTTAGGTGAATGGACACTGGTATAACCAAAAAGTAAGCATGAAGTCCCCCTCCCTATATAACCCCTCCCATACCGGGAGTACCTCAGTTTTTTCGCCAGTGTCTAAGATGTTGGTCATGGTTGATGAAGTGCTAAGAGAGCTCTGCTAAGTAATCCCTGACGGGATTAAGGGGCTGTGCAAATGGATCCATCTAAAGTGCTTGAAAGCCAAATGAATGGTACCTGGGCCTCATGCAGGAAGAAACAAGGTTTTTGCCTGTAATGCTTCTCTTTTGAGAGCTGGACCCTGGGACCCGGCACCTTAATCATGTTAATACAGCCAAAGAGTTTTCTGGCAGGGTGCTGTACAGGTCCAAGGGAGTGGACCCGTGAAAGGTCCTTGAAGGTCTGGCATGACACGGCCCGCCGTGATGGGTGAAGGCTGGATCTGTCTGTGATAAGTTCCAGCAGTCCTGCGGCGGGATCAGCTCAGTCAGAAAGACAGGGAATGTATCTATATATGATTCACTTGATCTTTCTGGTGTGAGTATGTGATTCCTTGCCTTTGTTTTGCCACTAGAGGATGTAAAAGCTGCATACCTGGCTTCCAGCATTCCATGCTTCCCCTGTGATGTGCTCAAATGTCACAAAGGCTTCCTGAGGCAGCATTGCTATTTCTCCTGCTCTGTCAGCCATCAGTAGGGGTTCGGGGGGACCATCCATCATCAGAGAGGTCTGATTCCCCCCTGCTGAAGACCCCCGCCCCCTCAATCTGCTACAGGGCCGGCTATCTCCACGCAGAGCACTAAAAAGGGATCCTTTTTTTTAAAAGGGGGTGGAGCTTAAACGCCATCGGCGTGCACGTGGAGCGGCATGCACGTAAGACACGGCACAGGCACAAGGCTCACTGCTTAAAAGCTTTACACTCTGGGAGTGTCTGGTTGGCTGACGGAGGGACACAGAGCGCACAAGGGCATGTAAGCTGTATGGGTGTGTGGATACAGGCATTTCCAAGGGGCACGTTTACTCAGCATTGAGACTGAGCATTTATAGCAGCATGTTATGTAAATTGCTAGACTAAAGCTTGGCAGTAGATGCATTTAGTTTAGTACCTCTGCTTTTTTTGTGCTTAGGACTATGTCTGCCCGTAGGAGGGCTAATTCATCAGGGGGGAGTGCAAAGTCGCTGCAGTCAGAGACTGAGGCTCCTAGTTGCACGCCCACAGTTCCATCCTCCCCTAAAGGACCCGGAGCATCTGGCGAATTTGAGCCATCTTGTCTCACAGGCATGGTGGCTACCCCCAACATGTCAGCTTTTGTATTCGTCACTAAGGACGATTTAGCTTTTTCTCTGGCTGGTTTGGAGGGAAAAATTGTTTGCGTCATCCTCCCAGGAGGTGAGAAAACGTGGCAGGTTCCCTTCTCCTGCCCTTGACCTTCCCGTTTTGGAACAACAGTGGGCTTATGATAGTGGGGTACCTTTGAGTGAAGGAGGTTCCGGTGACTCCTCTTCTGAGGATTCAGTGTCTGAAGAACCTTTCTCAACTTCGCAATCTCAGAACTTGCCAATTCAGTCCCTTACGGACATGGTCTGCCCTGGATATAAGTTGCCTCCTGCAGAGGTGGATGAGGTTTCCTTCTCCTCTTCTGGGTACGCTAAAACCCCCACAGGGTTATCATGCTTTCCCTATGCACCTGTTACTGGAGCAACTGATGTATGCTGATTGGGATCACCCAGATAAGCAGTTTTCTCCCCCTAAGAAATTTTTATTTCTTTACCCTATGGAGAAAAAGTTCTCAAAGAGATGGGATTTGCCAGCAGTGGATGCTGCTATCTCCTCTGTGAACCATGGGAGCAATACACTCAACTATATGGGAGAACTAGAGGTCTCCACCCATGACACAGGTGGACACTAATGAGAGGCACTGATGAGGGAGTGGGGTGCTCCTCGCCCAAAAGGATTTAGTCAGAATCCATACAATAGACAAACAAGATATTTGGGGGGCACACCCTAAAAGATGCATTAAAGATGGTGCAGCCATAAGACCATACAACAGATTTCCTACAATAGACAAACAAGTCATCAGTGCCTTTCTTTTCCAGAGAAGCAGGATCTCCCAGTCTATGGATAGTGTGGGACCCACTAATCATGGGGTACTTTGTCACAGTAAGTGGGCTTAAGCACCATATAGCAATATGGTGTGACCAAATCCCCATATTTTTTTATAATGTTTTTTGAAAATGTCTAGGTGTTTTAAATAAGCCTTGCAGGAGGTAAATGTCTTTTTTGCATGTGCGCGCTGTGATATTTTGTTTTGTTATGTTGATACCTATGCGCAGGACTCTGTGGCTTAAAAATTGGTCAGCCAAGTTACCATGCAAGAAGCTCTTGGCTGGGTTTCCCTTTCATGGAGAAAGATTGTTTGGGGAAGATTTGGATAAATATATCCAAAAGATTTCTGTGGGTAAGAGTACCCTTCTGCCGGTTAAGAAAAAGAATAGACGGCCTTCTTTCAAGACTTCCCCTCCTATGCCTGGGGCAACAGGCAGTATTGACGGCCTCCAACGTCAGGGGCAAAGGGTAAGCCTCATAACCAGACACAGGGCTACAAAAAGCCCTGGGGTCAGAAGTCCACAAAACAGATTTCCAAGGCTTCCTTGTGAAGGGGCGCCCCCGCTCGTTTAAGTGGGGGGAAGACTGCGGTGGTTTCAGAAACTTGGCAAGAGGAAATCCAAGACAAGTGGGTCCTTTTTGTAGTAGCCCTAGGCTACAAACTAGAGTTCCAAGAGTTTCCACCATCGCGCTTTCAAAAATCAAACGTTCCCAAGGACCCAGTAAAGAAAAAGTCCTTATTTCTGGCACTGCACCGATTACTGTGTCAGGGAGTGATAATAGAGGTTCCCTCAGAAGAGAAGGACATGGGGTTTTATTCAAATCTCTTTATGGTACCAAAACCAAATGGAGATGTCAGGCCCCTATCTAGATCTCAGGGATCTGAATCATTTCCTAAACATCCGCTCCTTTCTAATGGAGTCGATTCGGTCAGTTGTTTCCACCCTACAGGTAGGAGAGGTTCTAGCATCCATAGATATCAAGGATGCATATCTACGTGTGCCAATATTTGCCGCTCACCAGAAGTTTCTGCGGTTTGCACAACCCAGGAAAGATGTTCTTACCTCAGGCAAAGGACAACGCTCTAAGAGAGCTGATCCAGGTGATCAAGGCAAAGAAGGGTCCTTCCATTCTCCTTTGCATGAGACTATGAGGGAAGATGGTAGCTTCCTACGAAGCGGTTCCCTATGCCCAGTTTCATTCAAGACTGTTGCAACACAGCATTCTGTCTGCTTGGAACAAATGGATCCAAGCCTTGGAATATCCAATGAATCTGGCTCCAAAGGTACGCCAGAGTCTCAACTGGTGGTTGATAACAAGGAATTTACAGAAGGGGAAATCCTCCATTCCATTTTTCCTGGAAAGTAGTAACAATGGATGCCAGCCTATGTGGCTGGGGAGCAGTTCTAGAAGAGACCACTGTTCAAGGGAAGTGGTCAGAGTCCGAGAAGACCTTGTCCATCAATATCCTAGAGATTCGGGCAGTACGTCTGGCTCTAACAGCCTAAACGTCCAGGTTGCAAGGTGCTCCTGTCAGGATACAATCCGACAATGCCACAGCAGTGGCCTATATCAATCACCAAGGGGGCACCAGAAGCCACGCTGCCCAAAGGGAGGTGGACCATATTCTGTCTTGGGCAGAGAAACATGTTCCTTGCCTATCTGCAGTTTACATTCCAGGAGTCGAAAACTGGCATGCAGATTTTCTTAGCAGTCAACAGTTGTTGCCGGGAGAATGATCTCTACATCCCGGTGTCTTTTTGGACATATGCCAAAGATGGGGTACGCCGATCTATTGGCGTCCAGGTTCAACAAGAAGTTGGACAATTTTGTGGCGAGAACAAGGGATCCACTTGCACTTGGAGTAGATGCGTTAGTGATCCAGTGGAATCAGCTTTCACTGATTTATGCATTCCCTCCAGTTCAGCTGATACCATGGCTGCTTCACAGGATCAGGGAAGAAGGGAAGACGGTAATCCTGCCTTACAAATGCTAAATTTAACAGTATGGCTATTGAAGAATCTGGGGCTTTCAGGTTCGTTAGTAACCACCCTGATTAATGCCAGAAAGCCGGCCTCCAGGACCATTTATTACACGGTCTGGAAGGCCTACGTCACTTGGTGTGAAACCAAGGGTTGACATCTTCGTAAATATGTCATAGGAATAATTCTGGCCTTTCTACAATTAGGAGTAGAAATGAAGCTGGCCTTGAGTACAATCAAGGGTCAGATTTCAGCCTTGGCAGTGTTTTTCCAAAGGCCGCTTCCTTCTCACTCTTTAGTCCGGGCATTCATACAAGGAGTAACTCGGATAACTCCGCCAGTTAGAATACCCTTGTGCCAATGGGATTTGAATCTGGTTTTGTCGGTGTTGCAAAGACAACCCTTTGAACCTATTCAGAATATTCCTTTGATCCTTCGGACAAGGAAATTGGTATTATTAGTTGCGATAACCTCTGCAAGAAGAGTATCAGAATTGGCTGCTTTCTCCTGTAAAGAGCCATATTTAATCATTCACAAGGATAAGGTTGTGCTGCGTCCGCACCCAACCTTTTTGCCAAAGGCAGTGTCTGGTTTTTATCTGTATCAAGATGTTTCCTTACCTTCCTTTTTCCCAGAACCTCGTTCTGCAGAAGAAAAACTATTACATTCTCTCGATGTAGTGAGTGCAATTAAAGCCTATCTGAAAGCGACTGGTCAGATACGGAAAACTGATGCTTTGTGTTGCCGGAAGGCCCTAGAAAGGGTCAGGCAGCATTGAAATCTACTGTTGCTAAGTGGATTCGTCAGGTGATTAGTCAGGCTTATGGCCTGAAAAGAAGGTTTCTCCCTTTAAGATTAAAGCGCACTCTACCAAGGCAGTCAGTGCTTCATGGGCAGTGCATCATCAAGCCTCTGTGGCTCAGATTTGCAAGGCCGCTACTTGGTCGTCAGTACATACATTCACAAGATTTTATCAAATGGATGTAAGATGGCAGGAGGACACCGCCGGTGCAGTGTGCTGCAGGCAGCAGTATAGGTCCTCACGCCTGGCGGCTATTTGCTTTGTGTCTCCCTCCTCTCAGGTGGCATTGCTTTAGGACATCCCATATAGTTATTACCAGGGCTTTTTTTCTCGGAAAATAGGTGCAGGAACTCCCCCTGTCTGAGTCACCCCTTGTCTCTGCCCCCTACCCACCTCTGACCATTGTCCCTTGATTCCACCCCCTACTAGTACTGCCCCTTTTAGAGAATACAGAACCAAGTATCATTTTGTGGTGCTAAATCATGAGTATGGAACATGTTATTGATAAAAAGAAAAGCAGTAAAATAGATCCCTGCAGCCAGCAACAATAGAATCCAAGCAATAGATCCCCACACAACAATAGACTCCCCCAGCAACAATGGACTCCACCCCAAAAACAATAGATTCCCTGCAGCAACAGTGAACCACCCACAACAAAATCTCACACCCAGTAACAAAATATCTACCCAAGCAACATTAGACGCCCCCCCCCCCCCCCGGCAGCAACAACAGATCTCCCAGCAACCAGCATTAATGGATCCTCCAGCAGCCAGTAAAAATAGACCTCTCCCTCAACAGACTCAACAGTAGATCCCTTCCAGCAACATAAGACCCCCCCAGCAACAATAGATTCGCCATCAGCAATAATAGACCCTCACACAAAATCAGATCCCCACCAGTGACAATAGATCCCCCAGCAGCCAATATCAATAGACCCTCCAGCACACCCCACACCTCATGCTATTACATACATTTAGTGCTGGAGGTGCTGGAACTGCGTTCCCCAGCGCTCCCGCTGAAAAAAAGCCCTGGTTATTACTATGGTGCTCTGTGTCCCGTGATGTACGATAAAGAAAATAGGATTTTTATAACAGCTTACCTGTAAAATCCTTTTCTTGGAGTACATCACGGGACACAGAGGTTCCTCCCTTCTTATTGGGATATGTGTATATATTGCTTTGCCACAAAAACTGAGTTACTCCTGGTATGGGAGGAGTTATATAGGGAGGGGGACTTCCTGTTTCCTTTTTGGTTATACCAGTGTTCATTCACCTAAAGGTGGCTTATAACCCATATAGTTACTACTATGGTGCTCTGTGTCCCGTGATGTACTCCAACTAAAGAATTTTACAGGTAAGCTGTTATAAAAATCCTATTGTTCTGAGTGTTCATGGTCCTTAAAAGTCCCACCTTTGGGGGAATCTGCTTTTACAAATTAATAGGGTGGGAAACTACATGGAAAATGAGGTTTAATATAGAAAAATGTAAAATAATGCATTTGGGTGGCAAAAATATGAATGCAATCTATACATTGGGGGGAGAACCTCTGGGGGAATCTAGGATGGAAAAGGACCTGGGGGTCCTAGTAGATGATAGGCTCAACAAAGGCATGCAATGCCAAGCTGCTACTAACATAGCAAACAGAATATTGGCATGCATTAAAAAGGGATCGACTCCAGAGATAAAACAATAATTCTCCCGCTCTACAAGACTCTGGTCCGGCCGCACCTAGAGTATGCTGTCCAGTTCTGGGCACCAGTCCTCAGGAAGGATGTACTGGAAATGGAGCGAGTACAAAGAAGGGCAACAAAGCTAATAAAGGGTCTGGAGGATGTTAGTTATGAGGAAAGGTTGCGAGCACTGAATCTCTGGAGAAGAGACGCTTGAGAGGGGATATGATTTCAATTTACAAATACCGTACTGGTGACACCACAATAGTGATAAAACTTTTTCGCAGGAAGGGAGTTTAACAAGACACGTGGCCACTCATTAACATTAGAAGAAAAGAGGTTTAACCTTAAACTACGTAGAGGGTTCTTTACTGTAAGAGCGGAAAGGATGTGGAATTCCCTTCCACAGGTGGTGGTCTCAGCGGGGAGCATCGATAGTTTCAAAAAAACTATTAGATAAGCACCTGAACGACCACAACATACAGGGATATACAATGTAATACTGACATATAATCACACACATAGGTTGTACTTGAAGGACTTGTGTCTTTTTTCAACCTCACCTTCTATGTAACTATATACTAACTGTTAAGTAATATTTATGTTTGGGACTGAGGCTTTTTTTTAAGGGCTGTAGGACAGCCTATATAAACCTTTTACCCTTTATCCCTGCAAAACTTAAAGGGTAACTCCACTTTCATGGGAAAAAATTTAGCATATAAAAAAAATAATATAGCATATACAATTGTGATACAAGTCATATTGTAATTGAATGTTAATAATAATTACCTTTCCTTTTCCATCTGCAGCGGCTGTAATTTTCTGTAAATGCAATGCAATAAGGCTACCTGGAGGTGTTCTGTACACAGAATGTGTAAAGAACGCCCCCCAGAAACATAATTTCCTGCTTGTGTGATTGGCTCACTGATTTTCCCAGAAGTCTGCCTTAAGATACAAGTCAGATTTTAGGCATCCCCTGCAACAAAAATTTCATTTTTGGCGAGACACATCCAATAGGAACAGGTCTAGCAGTTTTCCTTATGGTCGATAATTCTGAAACCACTCCCATTAGATTCGCCTAGCACAGGGGCTTGGAAGAACAAACAGGAATTTCTTCAGAATAACAAAAGGTAGGAATCTGCAACAAAGTTTGTTAAAATCATTGTAATGTACATACAGTGTCTTGAAAAAGTATTCACACCCCTTTAAAATTCCACATTTTGTCATGTTACAACCAAAAACATAAATTTATTTTATTGGGATTTTATGTGATAGAGCAACACAAAGTGGCACATCATTGTGAAATGGAAGGAATATGATAAATTGTTTTTAACATTTTTTACAAATATGTGAAAAGTGTGGCGTGCATTTGTATTCAGCCCCCCTGAGTCAATACTTTGCAGAATCACCTTTCACTACAATTACAGCTGTAAGTCTTTTTGGCTATGTCTCTACTAGCTTTGCACATCTAGAGAGTGAAATTTTTGCCCATTCTTCTTTGCAAAATAGCTCAAGCTCTGTCAGAATGGATGGAGAGTGTCTGTGAACAGCAATTTTCAAGTCTTGCAACAGATTCTCAATTGGATTTAGGTCTGGACTTTGACTGGGCCATTCTAATACATGGATATGCTTTGATCTAAACCATTTCATTGTAGCTCTGGCTGTAGGTTTAGGCTCATTGTCCTGTTGGAAGATGAACCTCTGCACCAGTCTCAAGTCTTTTGGAAGGTTTTCTTCTAATGCCGCGTACACACGGTCGGACTTTTCGGCTACAAAAGTCCGACAGCCCGTCCGACAGACTTTCGACAGACTTTTGGCAGACTTGCGGCGGACTTGAGGCGGACTTTATAACGAACGGACTTTATAACGAACTACATACGATCACACAAAAGTCAGACGGATTCGTATGTGATGACGTACGACCGGACTAAAATGAGGAAGTTGATAGCCAGTAGCCAATAGCTGCCCTAGCGTGGGTTTTTGTCCGTCGGACTAGCATACAGACGAGCGGATTTCTGGGTCCGGCGGAGTTACGACGTAAAGATTTGAAGCATGTTCCAAATCTAAAGTCCGTCAGATTTGCGACTGGAAAAGTCCGCTGAAGGTCCGGTGAAGCCCACACACGAGCGGATTGTCAGCCGGATTTGGTCCGTCGGCGTCCGTCAGACAAGTCCGGTCGAAAAGTCCGACCATGTGTACGCGGCATAAGAGTTCCCTGTATTTGTTTCCATCCATCTTCCCATCAACTCTGACAAGCTTCCCTGTCCCTGCTGAAGAAAAGCATCCCCACAACATGATGCTGCCACCACCATGCTTCCTGGTGGGAATGGTGTCTTTAGGGTGATGTGCAGTGATCATTTTCTGCCACACATAGCGTTTTACTTTTAGGCCAAAAAGTTCAATTTTGGTCTCATTTGACCAAAGCACCTTCTTCCACGTGTTTGCTATGTCCCCTACATGGCTTCTTGCCATCTGGCTTTTTTAATTTTTATGGCTTTCATTCAACAGTGGCTTTCTTCTTGTCACTCTTCCATAAAAGCCAGATTTGTGGAGTGCACAGCTTAAAGTTGTCCTGTGGACAGATTCTCCCACCTGAGCTGTGGATCTCTGCAGCTTCTCCAGAGTTATTATGGGCCTCTTGGCTGCTTCTCCGATTAATGCTGTCCTTACCGGGCCTGTCAGTGTAGGTGGACGGCCATGTCTTGGTAGGTTTGCAGTTGTGCCATACACTATTTTTGGATGAGGGATTGAACAGTGCTCCGTGAGATGTTCAAAGCTTGGGATTTTTTTTTTATAACCTAACCCTGTTTTAAACTTCTCCACAACTTTATCCCTGTCCTGCCTGGTGTGTTCCTTGGCCTTCATAATGCTGTTTGTTCACTAAGGTTTTCTAACAAACTTCTGAGGGCTTCACAGAACAGCTGTATTTATACTGAAATTAAATTACACACAGGTGGACTCTTTTTACTAAATAGATGACTTCTGAAGGCAATTGGTTCTACTAGATTTTAGTTAGGGGTATCAAAGTAAAAAGGGGTTGAATACAAATGCATGCCACACTTTTCAAATATTTATTTGTAAAAAATGTTGAAAACCATTTATCATTTTCCCTCAACTGCACAATTATGTGCCACTTTGTGTTGGTCTATCACATAAAATCCCAATAAAATAAATTTAAGTTTTTGGTTGTAACATGAAAAAATTTGGAAAATTTAAAGGGGTATGAATAATTTTTCAAGGCACACTACACTTTAAATCTACAGCTCATCCTTTTTTATCAATATAGATAACAAAATAAATTGTGATGTTGATAATAATTATTAAAAAGAATAAGGTGTATGTAGAGTATGTGACACTTATGGTGAATCATTGTTAACACCAAGTTTCTCTAAATTAAATAATTTTCAGTTCTAATCACAAAATAATCATCAATGATAATCCAAAAAATTATAAGCAAGGATCATAATAATGAACAGTTAAGAAACACAGACTCCCTTACATGAGTGGTTAGTGCAGAACCTAATCCTTCCTAGCTGCCAGCAGAGTTACCCAGTGTGCCATGAAGATAAAGGTAACATCCCTGACCATGCCTACTGGACCATGAGTCAGCAATAATATGAAACTTGCTGCTGACTGCCCTGTCCAACAAGGCCAAAACATTGCCTTCCACATGACGGTAGAAAGGTGGAATGGCCTTACGTGAATAAAAAAAAAATTTGCTTTGGAACTTGCCACTGTGGTACAGCACATTCCACAAATTCACAAAAGGGGACAGAGTCTACCAGCTGAAAAGGCAGCAGTTGAAGTGCTAGCAATTTGGCCAAGCTAGCATTTAGACGCTGAGCATGTGAATAGCTGGGACACTATTTTTTTTACGGTTTAGCAAAACTGCTAAACTACTAAACTGCTTTCATGCCACTAACTAACCTGCCTAATCTAGCTGTAAATCTCTCAATCCCCATGTCACACTACATACGGCCGCCGTGTAAGCAGCCTTATATAGTGTGGGGCATGGACTATTAACCCCCTAAACCATGACTTGCTAAAGGGACCCTTCCTTTGGCCAATCATGGCTCTCACAGCAGATCGTGCTGTGATTGGCCAAAGCATGCAGGTCAGGTGCATGCTTTGGCCAATCAGCAGCTGTCAATGCACTGCGATCTCGCGAACGCCCCATATGTTCGGTTTCTTTGTGAACAAACACCCGATGTTCGAGTCAAACTTACGTTCGACTCAAACTTCGGGACCAGCCCTACTAGCCAGGTGGTACAGAGTCCCATCGGTTTTGAGAAAATTTATCTTCAAACATCCAACAGATGCAGGAGACTCGGGGGGGTGGAGGCCACACTACTCCATATATTTTGCTTGTGCAATAAATTATGGACCTTCTGGTCACAGGTCATAACCTTTATCAAACAGCAGACAGATTTTGATTTAGGAACTGACCCAGACCATTACATGTTGCTTCTCTGCCATCTACCCCATCATACATACAAAAAGATACAATGGTAAAGAATCTTGTAAATATGGCTAAGGCATGAATTCCAGCCCTCTGGAAACAGGAGACTCCCTCACAAATTACACTGTGGTTCTCAAAGATTTCTGAAATTCACAGAATGGAAAATCTTACAGCTACACCTAAAGGTGGGGAAGAAAAGTTTAGTTATACGTGGATACAGTGGAACATTTCTATGTGAAACAACAAGGTGTGGCGCTAATAAAGTGTACTGAGCATCAATGGAAAAAACAAAAAAGTCATAGTGGGTGATGGTAATGCATAAGGTGAGAAGGGTTGTTACCCTGAATAGATAGAGATGATACCTATAATATACCAAAAGAATAAGGGAAGAGGGGTATCCCCCCAGAGGAGTAATAAGTGAATGACTAATACCAATAAATAGTAAGGAATATTGAAAAATGAGCTGCGTATAACTCCTAATAATAAATAACAGATAAGTGAATCTATTATAGTGAGTGTAACCTCAAAGCTGAATGTGAATAGCAGATTGTGAATGACCTAAAAACACCCAATTAAAAAATGAACACAATATATAAACTAACGTGGCTATAATAGAAATAGATTCAACAATATTATGTGTCTGTCAGACTTATAGTAAAAATCTGAAATACATGGATGTATCAAAAACGTAGGCATGTGGAATTTAAATGTCCATCTCTGAAGTATAGGTTAGTTACGGTGCCAGTATGACACTGTAGGTGCTCCCAGTCTTCATATGTATTTTAATGGGACTGTTAGGGACATCTCTGCATGTAAGGTGATATCTTCTCTCAGCATGACCATATCATCTCAGGCAGATAAATATAAAATGCCCTTACCAGAAAGGGTGGACTCACAGGTCGTTGGCGGTGAGTGAGAAAGGCTTGTGCCATCAACGGTGGAGTGGATCAGATTCGGATCCTACCGGTGGACTTGGCTTGGAAGAGCAGAAAATACCACAAGATGGTGTATCCCTGAAGAGGTTAGATTGGACCTAGGTGTCCTGTTGGACCCACTTCGATCGTCAGCCTGATTCTACCTAATCATCGACAGTCCTCATGGAAGGGCAAGGAAAAAAGGAAGAACTTCCACATAGTGTAAATCCGTTAAAAATGATAAGGAACTTATTGGTATAAAAATTGCAAGGAATTATATCCAACAAATAAAAAAATGGGCAGTAAAAGTTGGGCTCAATTGAGCTGAACAGCGCAGTAAGTGATGGTTAGGGTAAACAAACGGACCCGACGTGTTTCGTCCTCTAAGACTTCTGCTGGGGTGTCACAATTATTCAGATTGTTGTGTTGGCTGCTTTATTCCTTTCTTTTTCCTTAATAGGAGTTGGTGCAGCATTTTCCATACTTATTTCTATTTTGAACATTTTTATGTGTTCTCGGGACCATGAAGAGAGGCATGATTCGAGTGGATCCCAAGACTGGCCTTCGTGCGTGGACAGCCTATGACTCTCCTGCTTTCCCAGCCCCAACCACTATCACAAAATATATGTAGACAAAACTGTCCAGCAAGAGTGACAGGAACACAGGTTGGCACAAAGTATAACCCTTCCAGAGATGTTTTCATTATTCAACCCTTATTCATGTGGCTCAACTGTTACTGCAACTGCACAAGCAGTTAACTATTAATATTATTATTATTATTCAGAATTTATACAGCGCCAACAGTTTATGCAGCGCTTTACAACATGGGGGCAAGACAGTATAGTTACAATACAAATCAATACAGGAGGAATCAGTGGGCCCTGCTCGTTAGAGCTTACTATCTAGAAGGGAGAGTCAAGTGGAACAAAAGGGAATAACTGTGGGGGATGAGGTAATGGAGAAAATGAAAATACAGTTGTTAGGTGTGTGCAGGATAGGCTTCTGTGAAGAGAAGTGTTTTCAGGGATTGTCTAAAAGCTAATAGAGTAGGAGATAACTGGACAGATTGGGGTAAGGTGTTCCATAGGATTGGAGAGGCTCTGGAGATGTCCTGGAGGCGAACATGGAAGGAGGTGACGAGGCTAGAGAGAAGGAGGTCTTAAAAGGACCGAAGAGAACAAATAGGTTGGTATTTAGAGACTAGGCTAGTGATGTAGCTAGGGGCTATGTTGTGGATGGCTTTGTAAGAAGTTTTTAGTATTTTGAATCTAATTTATTGGGTGAGCGGAAGCCAGTGGAGGGATTGACAGAGAGGAGTAGCAGCCACAGAGCGATTGGTAAGGTGGATGAGTCTGGCAGCAGCATTCATGATGGAATGAAGGGGGATAACCTATGTAGAGGTAAGCCAATGAGAAGCGAGTTACAGTAATCGAGGTAAGAGATGACCAGGAAGTGAATTAAGAGCTTTGTTGTGTCATTGGTTAGAAAGGGGCATATTTTGGAGGTGTTGCGGAGGTTGAGGCGACAAGATTTGGACAGTGATTGGATGTGGGGCTTAAAGGAGAGTTCAGAGTCCAGGACTACACCTAGGATCTAGGCAAGCTGGCATGGGCTTATAGTTGTCAAATCAATTTTGACAGAAAAATCAGGGGAAGGGGCACACGGGGGAGGAAAAATGATAACTTCGGTTTTGAATAGATTGAGTTTGAGGAAGTGGTGTGACATCCAGACTGATATATCTGTTAGTAAATTATTGATACATGAGGCGACGAAGGGAGTGAGGGGTAGAGAAAAAGAATTGGGTATCGTCAGCGTAGTGGTGGTATTGGAAGCCATGGGAGGCTATCAACTGACCCAGGGAGGAGGTGTAGATTGACAATAGGAGAGGTCCAAGAACAGAACCTTGGGGGACCCCAACAGAGAAGGAGGGAAGGGGAGAGGACAAGTAGAATTGTAAGTAACGCTAAAAGTGCGGTTGGATAAATAGGAGGAGAAACAGCGAAGAGTACAGTCACAGAGACCTCATGGAGTTTTTGAGGAGGAGGGGGTGGTCAACCGTATCAAAGGAAGCAGAGAGGTCCAAGAGTAGGTGTACAGGGTAGTGTCCATTGGCTTTGGCCATTAGTATGTCGTTTGTTAGTTTTAGGAGAGCAGTTTCTGTGGAGTGTTGGGGACGAAAGCCAGACTGAAGGGGATCAACAAGGCTATTATCAGCAAGGTGGTAGCTTAGTCGGTTGTAGACCAGACGTTCAAGGAGTTTGGATAAAAAGGGGAGCAAGGAGATGCCTACAGGCGTAGGTTGTTAAGAATGGATGGGTCCAGTGAGGGCTTTTTAAGTATGGGGCTGACAAGTGCATGTTTTAGGGAGTTGGGGAGGATGCCAGAAGAGAGGGAGAGATTGAAGATGTGGGTTAGAGAGTGTAGAATAAAGTCTGAGGGTGAACGTAGCATTTGCGAGGGAACGGGATCCAGAGGGTAGGTGGTAAGATGGAAATTAGCAAGTAGATTAGCAACCTCGTCTATAGTGGTGGGGTTGAAAGAGGGAAGTAATGGTTGGACCTGTGGGCACGAGGTGTAAAGCGTGGAGGGTTTCTGAACAGTAGAGATCTCCTTGCGAACTATTACTTTTTTAATGAAGAAAGCAGGGGGAAGCAACAGAGCTAATGTCTAACTTTGACTTTGTGTGCTTTGATAAAAGGATAAGAAAATGCACATAATTCAAAAACACGTTTCTGTATTCTATAATGCAGGGGCCGGCAACTCATCGAACGCATTCTACTACTACTGCACGCATGTGACAGGTAGACCGTGAACAGGTCCCTGCCCCACCAACCCTCACTTTTTAGGTGCAGGTAATTCATCCTCCCTCCCAGCCTCCTCCACCGCTGTCATCAGTGCAGAGCGGAGAGCGGGAGGCAGCCCTGTACAGAATTGTGCTGCCTTCCACTCTCTCCTCTGAGTACACAGGTAGGACGTGTGTGTGTGGGGGGGTGTTGTTAACAAAGCAGAGGACACTGCTGTGGGAGGGAAGGGGGCAGAAGACACTGCTGGGAGGGGGGAATAGGGCCCAGAGGTCACTGCTATGGGGAAAGGGGGGCAGAGGACACTACTGTATAGGGAGGGGGTGATGTGAAGGGCAGTAGAGGACATTGCTATGGGGGGGAAGAGGACATTACTGTGGGGGGAGGTAATGTAAAGGGGGCAGAGGAAACTGCTATGGGCATCCCCATAGCAGTGTCCTCTACCGCCCTTCACATCACCCCCCACAGTAGTGTCCTCTGCCATAGCAGTGACCTCTGATCCCCATTCCCCCCCCCCAGCAGTGTCCTCTGCCCCCCTCTTCCCTCCCATAGACAGGTATTTAAAAATCTGAATACCCAGCATTTCAGGGATTCAGGTTTTACTGCTCCCCTACTCTGGTGACCTAAGGCTTAGGTAGCTGCTTCCTCTTCCGAGGATCCCCTTTATTTTCCTCCTGCAGCAACTTAAAGCCACCTTCTCCTCCTCTCCCTCCCACCATCGTACACCTGCTGCAGGAGGAAACACCAGGGGACTGGTTTCAGTAAATGCCTCCCTAGCTGCCCTTCCTGTCCTTGTACCTCTTTTTTTCTGCTTCCCAGTCCCCTATGTGCTCCCCTTTCACCAAAGCCCCCTAACAGGGCTCCTAAAAAAAATCGTAAAAAAGTAATACAAAATAAAATGGTAAAAAAAAAAAAACAACTGACGATCCCGGTGATCTTTGATCTCTTTCATGTTGTTCAGGTAGAGCTCCACCTCTCAAAGGTTGCCTACCCCTGCTATAATGCATCCAAATTCAAACTATATTCTTAACCCCACACTTAGTAAACAATGCTTTAAACATTCTGGTATGTTACTATGTTAGATGCTACCAAAACTAAAAATTAGGTTTTGTGCTTTTGTTATGGATTTTCACCAGCCATGTCAGAACATCAGGTGTGTAACAGGAAATATTTAAGAGTTCTTTCACATGGAGTGGAGTCGGCTTCGATTAGCAGGGGGTCAGTGAGCAGATCACCTGCTAAATTGGAACCAAACGGGATGGATGTCAGCTTTTTGACATCCGTGCCCATTCAGTTTGTGCAGACCCCAAAAAAAACTTTATGGGTGGCTGCATTTAGGTCTGCAGTCCTTTTCTATTTTATTTTCCAGACCTTGACGGGTTTGGAGGTAGGTGGGTGTAAACAGACAGAAGCCCGTTTATATCCGCCTGTCCATTCAGCTGCATGGAACTTCCAATTAGGTCCGCCAGAAAAACTGACAGGTGGACCCAATTGGAATGTCCTATGAAAGGGCCCTAAGTCAGATTTTTTTTTTCTTACAACATAACCATAAATTTATGTTCCAGCACTGTCCCCAACCTCTTTATTTGTATAGTGATTCCAGACCTTTTTTGGGTTGAACCACAGCCAACGTCATTCAACCCACCTACTGTGAGGCCAGGGCATTGGTGACACACCCCCTGGATATATGTCATGAAGCAGCCTTGGCTCCAGAACTATGCAGAGCTCACGCATCATTACATGTGTGCCACTCAGTCTATGACAGTGATGGCGAACCTTGACACCCCAGATGTTTTGGAACTACATTTCCCATGATGCTCAACTACACTGCAGAGTACATGAGCATCATGGGAAATGTAGTTCCAAAACATCCGGTTCGCCATCACTGGTCTAGAAGGAAGAACTGCCCCCTGCCACCACTGAGGAAGAAAGGGAAGGACCCCTGATGATCAGCCAGAATGCTGAAGGGAGGAAGGTAAACGGGTGTAGCAATATGGACTGTTACCAGAAAGCTTTGTTCCTTTCAGTGTTCTGAACTTTGTCACTGTGATTATTCGTGCAGCCAGTGATCTTATATCTGTGTGCCAACAGAATGAGTTATGGGGCATATAATCCTGTTTGAATCTGCTGCTGTGCATCCATGTATCCTAAGACTACAAATCCCAGGACCCTTGCAGTGGCCTGAAGGTTGCTGGGAGAGATGATAAAAGGAGCTGAGAAGCCCGCGCACGCTCTCTTCTTCTGGGCCTGACGCAGAACGGACCTCTCTGTATGACAGTGTCAGAAACCATGAATCAGACTGAGACAGAAGTACAGTTAAATCTCACTTGTTGAGTTCAGGAACCGGAACGGATAGACAAGCCAAAATGTCAGGGAGCCAGAGATGAGTGTTGTAGAACAGGAAGCAGGATCTGGAGCCAGAAGAAATGTCAGCCAAGCAAGTCTTTAACAGGCACACGGGAGAGCATCTCTAGAGATGTGACCAAGGTGAAGGCAGAGATCATCTGGGCTGGACAGCTTAAGTAGGCAGAACTGATGAGCAGGATATCATCAACAGGTGAGTCACTGTGGAGAGATAGGAGCTGCCAATTAGCTGACAGCTGAGCGGCCAGCTCAGAGGAGGAGGGATTGAGCCCAGCCCTGACAGTACCCCCTCCTCAATGACCCCTCCCCCTCCAAGGACCACCAGGCTTGAGGGGAAAATGTCTATGGAAATCACAGAGGAGGACAGGGGCATGTACGTCCAAGGATGAGACCCAAGAGCGTTCCTCCGAACCATACCCTTTCCAATGCACCAGGTACTGTTTGTGCCCACGGAACCTACGGGAGTCAACAATGGACTGTACTTCATACTCCTCATGACTCTCAACCTGTACAGGGTGAGGATGAGACACCGAGGTTGTAAAGTGGTTGCAGACCAAAGGTTTTAATAAGGAGACATGAAATACATTTGAGATACGCATATTAGAAGGAAGGTCTAGAGAGGGCGTAGCTTGGTCATGGCGGAGTGAGGACACTTGCTGTTTGAGCTCCCGACTCCCGACCTGCAGAACTTGGCTGATATGCTGACTTTGACCAACTTTTGTGGATTGCCATGCACTACAACAAACGCAGGAGGACCCAAGGTTCATCTAAAGCTGTGACAGAAGCTCCTATTAGCCGTTATTTCCTGGAGACAACGTGGGCCACCCCAGCATCGTAGGCCTTGGCAACACGTGGCAAGCACAAACCCATGAGCACAAACTCCCCAGCGATAGCTGCCTCTTCCCAACAGGTGCCGAGCTCCTTGGCGGGCCTGCCGGCTATTCTGGATCCATCGGCCGCTTCCTCCCTTGGTCCGGGCTCTCTCCCTCAGACATCCCAGGAGGATACCAAAAATCAGGACCCTGCTTCACGCCCTCCCGACGAAGGCCGGCATGGAGGCCTTGGTACAGCGGATGGAAGAGCAACACCGCCATGATTTCCAGCAGCTTCACACGAAGGTACAGCACGTTGATGTACGCTTTTCTAAGGGGGAATCATCAGTGAGTGCCCTGGAGAAGGGCCTGGCAGAGGCGCAGATCCACATAGAGGACCTGGAGAACTGGAGCCGCAGAAATAACTTGCGGCTGCGAGGACTGCCGGAGGCAACAGGCCCAGAGAGCCTCCAAGAAACAGTGAGGGCGATACTGCTAAAGGTTCTGGACCCTGACCCCTCTACCACGCTGGAGTTCGACAGGGTTCACAGGGCACTGGGACCCAGACCGTCCAACCCTGATTGTCCATGCGATGTGATCTGCCGACTCCACCGTTATGTGCTAAAAGAACGGATACTCAGGGCATCCTGGCCAAAGGGTCATATAGAGTTTGATGGCGCACAGGTATCCATCTTCCCTGACATAGCTAGAGCCACTCTGCAATGGAGAGCAATGCTGAAGCCCCTTTTGGAATTCCTGAGATGCTCGGAGCTGCCTTCCCCCTCCAGCTTAACATCCACAAGGACAGCAACTCCTTCTGGCTACGTCAGATCTCCCTGACCTCTTTGCCTTCCTTGACACTGAGCCAATCCCCTTACCAAACTTGTTAGATCTGCTGCCGCGCAGGGACACGTGCCCGAATGCCAGGGGCCTACGATCGGGTTTGCCACGTCGCACACCTCGTAGACAGAGAGGAGATCGTGGCCCAGGTCAGGTGGGCGACCCTGAAACTTAAAGCCAATGCTACAGGAACGTCAGTTCTCCGCACATGACGCGGTACCTTGTTGTATTGTTTCACCCACTTAATTTAATGGTTCTTAAACTGGTCACCCCATGATTCCCCCTGGAGTTTTGAACTCTTTTTCGGGCAACCTCCGGTTGGTACTTCAACACTGCACAAACCTGGCCCCCCACACCTGTCTGCCCCTCTCACTGTGAGGAACTCAAGCACCCTTTGCAGAGATGTCAACAGATAGGAACAGGGGCGCATGCTACACAGACGAGCCCAGTACTGTGCGCGCCATAGAACACAATCATTGGATGTCCCATGCTACTTCCCCATTGATTGCCAGTACACCTGTTTTCAAAAAGACTTAAACAGCGGAGGGAACAATTGACTTTTGGCTCGGTAGTGGGGCGGTGATACCGCTTCCGTCTCTTCCCCTGTAACCGATCAATGCTGTGGAGGCTGCTTTTGCACTGGAAATACGCCTAATCCCTCTCTTGGGGTGAGAGGTCGGCACCTGATGGCGGGAGGATAGTTGAATCATGCTCCTTTAGCCTTCTGTACCCCTCCCTGGATCCTCTCCCACCGCCTCACCCCCGGCACATATACAGGAGATCCCAGCAAAAACGCTTCAGTATATGGATCCCAGTACAAATGCACCCCCTAATACATACTGTAGATATCCGTATATAGTCATAATGTGCTCTTATCAGTATAAATTTACATTATATAGATCCTAGTGTGTACAGTAGACTTCAGAGTGAAAATCTCCTTATGTAGTTCTATGTATGAGAAACGCACAATGGTGCGCTCTAACTTGAAACATATGATAGCACTTGTGTTCTTCCTCCAAGAGATGCACTTCCGATCTGAAAACTACCAAAGCTTCAAGATCGCACTTTTCTGACGCTGTACCATGGCTGCTCTTCGGACTCCAGGTCAAAGGGAGTCAGCGTTCTGATCCGAGGGCTCGATCCCTTGGCGGCTGGGTGATCAATGGAGTGACGTAGAGGGTAGAGCCCTATTTGTTAAGGAGACACTGGGCGGCTCCCAGGTTGACCTATACCTACCTAACTCAAATCAGATTACATATCTAGAACCGGTCCTAGCCAAACTGGGTGACTTTGCAGAGGGGATGGTGATGTTGGGGGGGTGATATGAACTTTACGCCAGATCCTACCCTGGATGCCTCTAGGTGTACATCACAGTTCTCATATGCGGCTATTAAATGCCTGAAACAGAACTTTCATGCATTCCACATCTTGTGGACGTGTGGCGGATCCTCCATCTGGATCAACGAGATTATACCTTCTACTCACATCCCCATGATTCTTACACCAAGATCGATTTTTTTCTGCTACCCCAATCTCTCCTGTCCAGGGTTAAGTCCGCATCCATTGGCACTATCACATTCTCGGACCATGCCCCAATCTTTGTGGACATAGATCTGCTATCCCCATCTCCTAAGCAGTGCTGTGGAAGATAAATTATTCCTTGCTCCAGAATGCGGAGGTTGCGGAGGAGATCTCCCGGGAACTGAGACGCTTTTTTGATTCCAATGCCGGTGAGGGCAGTGCCCCCATGATGGTATGGGAGGGGCATAAAAGTTACTTCAGGGGTCTCTTGATCAAGATTGGGTCACGGATAAAGAAAGCCAGGGTCCAACAAATAATAGATGTCTTGGCCAAGATTAGATCTCTGGAGTCCATCCACAAGCAGTCCCTAGCAGACAAAACTCTGGCTGACCTTACAGCCCTCAGGTCCCAACTGCGCACTTTGGCTTTGGACAGAGCTAAAGCCACAATAGTTAAGTGGCGGCACACTTTCTACGACAGTGGTTCTCAACTCCAGTCCTCGGGACCCACCAACAGGCCAGATTTTAAGTATTACCTTGGAGAGTTGCAGACTAGAATACTTCAATCACTGAGCAGCAAGTGATATCACCTGTGATGTATTTCAGCTATCTTGCAAACCTGGCCTGTTGGTGGGTCCTGAGGACTGGAGTTGAGAACCACTGTTCTACGAACATAGTGATAAATGCAGGAAAGCTGTTGCGCGAGCTTTGCAAGCCCAACGGGCCCACACATTTATTCCGGAGCTATTAGACAGAGTACTAAAGTCCAAGATACGGAAAAGTTAGCCGACATCTTTAGGCAGTACTACATCTCTCTCTACAATCTCCCCCATCCGCACTCTTCCAAGGAGAAATCCTCCAAGAAGAAAGTGATCCAAGAATACATATCTCGTTCGGGACTTCCCCGCATTGCAGATGAAGATCTGGCAGATCTTGATAATCCTCTCTCAGCCTACGAAGTGACAGGGGCAATAGCACAATTGAAAGCAGGCAAAGTGCCGGGCCCGGACGGCTACTCTCCCCTTTATTATAGGTCCTTCGGGGACCTTTTGACCCTGCACTTCCTCTCGACATACAATGGCCCCGGCGAGGGGACTATCCCACCGAGAGACACCCTTCGAGCTCACATTGCAGTGATTCTGAAGGAGGGAAAGGATCCACTAATGTGCCAAAACTACAGACTCATATCTCTTTTAACTGTGAACCTTAAAGCGGGGTTCCACCCAAATTTTGAACAATATCTGTATGTATTCTCTTCCTTGCCTAGATGCTGACATGCCGTTTAAAAAAATTTAAATTGCCGTAATTACCTCCTGATTACTTCCTGGTTCTCCTCCCATGGGAGTAGGCGTGTTTCTAGCCTCTCCCAGACTTCTGGGAGCTAGTCTCAGGCTTCCCAGGATGCCAATGAGCATGTGCGGGAACGAGCGGTGAATGCTGGGAGCACAGCATTCACCACATCCAGGAAATAAATGCTTGTGGGCTTCAAATGCCCACAAAGAAGATGGAAACCGCCTGCAGTGAATAATATAAGTTATTCTTTCCGACAAAATCTGACACAGGTGGACATATTACACACAATATGTGAGTATGTAATGCTGAGAAGAAAAGTTTGTGAATGAACTCAAAAAAAAAAAAGATAGTTAGGTGGACCCCCGCTTTAAGATATTTGCCAAAATACTCTTCATGCGCCTGATCAGGCATATTCCCCAACTGATCCACTTAGACCAGGATGTATTTTTCCCAACGAGAGAGGCTAGGGACAACACAACCAAAGCGCTCAATCTTATCTATGCCGCGCAGAGGTACAAAATCCCCCTGCTACTCCTTTCCACAGATCCCAAAAAGGCATTTGATAAGGTGGACTGGACCTTTCTGACAGAAACGCTGCGCTCCATCGGCCTGGTGCAGAGGATGATGCACTGGGTTCAGGCCATCTATTCGTGCCCCTCCGCCCAAGTAAAGGTGAATGGACACCTTTCATGTCCATTCGAGATAACTAACAGCACTTGTCAAGGGTGCCCACTGTCCCCCTTGATTTTCATCCTGACCCTAGAACCTTTTTTACAGACCGTTAAAAATAACCCCGACATCTCATGTCTTTATCTGGATAACACTCTCTCTCCAAAGATTGCGGCTTTTGCGGACGACCTTCTTTTCTTTATATCTAACCCTCTGATCTCTATTCCGAACCTGCTCTCGGAATTGAAGGCTTGCGAAATGCTGTCTGGGTTCTGAGTTAACTACCAAAAGTCAGAGGCACTGAAAGTCTCCTTGCCGGCCTTCACACTAGCGCTGCTACAAATGGACTTTCCGTTCCGGGCCTTGGAACACATCAAATATCTGGGGATTTGTCTCCCCAGAAAGCTAGAAGATGCATTCTCGCTGAACTCCCCCCCCCTACTGATGACAATCAAAAAAGACTTGCTGTCATGGCAGAACGGCATGTTCTCGTGGTTCGGACAGTGCAACATTGTGAAAATGAATGTGATGCCTCGCCTATTGTATCACTTTCAGGCGTTACTCATGAAGGTTACGAGCTTGTTCCTCAGGGCAGTGAACCGTGCTTTGGTCACTTTCCTATGGACACTGGAACCACCTCAGCTGGCACAATCTACATTGAAATTACCCAAACTTAGGGGTGGCATGGCGTTCCTGGATGCTAACCTTTACCATATGGCATGCCATCTGAAACGGGTCCTAGACTGGTGTCGCCATGGTGAACTCAAACAGTGGGTTAAGGTGGAACATATCCTATCGAGACTGCCACTCGAGTCCCTACCATAGTGCTAAGAGGACCTACCCCAGCAGATAATGGACCACCCCACGATAGGAGAGACTAGGAGGATCAGCTGGAAGGCATTCCGGGACTTTTCGGTTGTGCCTCTACCGTCGCCGCTCTTGCCCATAGTGGGGAATCCAGCTTTTACCCCTGGACTCCAAGACCGCAGATTTCAGGACTTGATAATAGTGGAGCGTTCACAAGCTCAACATTTTGTCACAAGCGGACATTGGATGACGAGACAGCAAATTATGGCCGACCCAGGCCTGTCAGGATTGTCCTTCTGGCAAAAGGTCCAGCTGGCACACTTTCTTGGATCCCTTCCTCCCCCGGCGTTGTTCCAGAGGTCTCTCACCACCTTCGAACAGCTTTGCTTGGAACAATCCACACTGCCCCATGCGGTCTCTCTAACCTACGAACTGTTGACAACACCACCAGCAGGTCACAAGCCTCCATATATAGCCGGGTGGGAGAGAGAGTTGGAGGTTGAACTGACCGAGAAACAGGTAGATAGACTCTATCTTATTTCTTACAAGACTTCGATCTGCGCTAAACACCAAGAGGCAGGCTTCAAGGTACTAACCCGGTGGTACCACACCCCGGTAAAGATCCATAAAATGTTTCCCCAATGCTCGGATTTATGCTGGAGTTGTGGAGAGGAGACTGGTACCCTTCTTTACATTTTTTGGTCCTGCCGGCTCTTGCAACCCTACTGGACAGAAGTTCATCGTATCGTCCAAAAATTTACCAACAGAGACATTCCAAAAGATCCGACCTTTTTCCTCCTGCATCACCACAACATCCCCAGTAAAGTATATATGAAGTCCATTCTGCCCCTCCTGGTCACAGCTGCCAAGGGATGCATCCCACTGTTCTGGAAACAGACGCAGCCTCTGTCGATTGCCACTTGGTTGAAAAAGGTTGCTGATTTAAGTGCGATGGAAGACCTGATAGCTACTGAGAAAGGCCTTTACGAGAAATATACTAAAAAATGTTACTACTGGCGTGAAGTCGTATACTCTGAGGAGTATGTAGGACTAGCTCTAAGTCCCCCATGAAGGAGGACACTTCTGGAGAACTCTTCTGCCTGGATGAGGGTTTAGACCGTTGGACCCCCCCCCCCTTTTTTTGTTTCTTTTTTTCTTTTCTTTTTGCCCCTCCATCCCCCTTCCTGCCTCCCCCTTCTCTTCTTCTCCCTTTTGGATCCCTTCGGGCCAACTCTGACTCTTTGAACTTTCTAAAACACGGTTTCTACCACGGAAAATTGACACACAGGATACGGAGACTCCTCATTCTGGGCGGTAATCATCTACATCTATGTGAACAGTTAAGACTACAAGTGCATTAATTCAGATGTAATGGTATCCTCTTCTGTATTATTTTTTAAGTCTTTTGAACCCAACAACTGCGTATGTCACTCTTTTTCTTTTGCAAAAATAAAGTATTGGAAAAAAAAAAGAAGGAAGGTCTAATGCGTAAGCCACTGGGTTAATCCTGCAAAGAATATGGAAAGGCCCAATAAACCGAGGTGCGAACTTCAGAGAGGGAACACAAAGTCAAAGGTTGCGAGATGACAGTCAGACCCTGTTCCCAACCTGGCAGGAAGGTGCAGGCAGGCGTCTGCAGTCAGCATGGAGTCTGTACCTATCATTAGCATGTTGCAAAGCCTCCTGGACTTGCCCAAGATGCCCAAGTGGAACAAAGACCACGGAGATGCTCCTCTAACGCAGGAATACTCTGTGGAACAAATGAGTCAGGCAACATGGAAGGTTGGAAACCATAGTTCGCCATAAATGGGGACAATTGGAAAGCAGAATTCAAGGCACTATTGTGAGCAAACACCGCCCACGGTAAGAGGTCTGACCAGTTGTTATGATGGTCAGAAATGTAGCAACGTAGGAATTGCTCCAAGGACTGATTGGCTTGTTCTGTGGCCCCATTAGACTGCGGGTGATATGCAGAGGAGAAACCAAGTTGAATTCCCAACTGTTCACAAAAGGCTCGCCAGAAGCAGGACACAAACTGACTACCCCTGTCCGAGACAATCACCTTTGGTAGCCCATGTAAGCAAAAGATCTGCCAAGCAAAAATGGAAGCCAGTTCCTTAGAAGTGGGCAACTTCTTAAGTGGAATACAATGAGACATTTTCAAGAACCGGTCAACCACCATAAGGATAGCTGTGTTGCCCTGGGAGTTGGGTAACTTCACAATGAAATCCATAGACAGGTGGGTCCAGGGCCCCTCCCCATCAGGTATGGGTTGTAGCAGGTCCACTGGAAGGTGTCATAGAGTCTTACTCTGAGCACACATGGAACTGGCAACTTCAAAGGCAGTTACATCAGCACATAGACTAGACCACTAGAATTGTTGAGAAATGGCCCAAAAAAGTTGATTCTTCCCAGGGTGGCCAGCAGCCTTGGGGGAATGGTAAGTCTGGAGCACGGCAGTACGGAAACTCTCTGGGACAAAGCAGCCGTCACAAGGTTTCTCAGAAGAAGCATGAACTTGAGCAGCAAGAATTTTGTCACCCAAAGGAGAAGTGAGACTGGTGCGAACCGTAGCCAGAATACGATCAGAGGGAATTACAAGAACCGGAACCGACTCCATCTTGGAAGTGGAGGAAATTGTCATGACAAAGCGTCAGCCCTTCCGTTGTTAGTACCGGGTAAGAATGAAACAATGTAATTGAAACTAGACAAGAAAAGAGCCCATTGTGCCCTTCTGGGAGAGAGAGATGTTTAGCCTCAGACAAGAATGTGAGATTCTTATGGTCAGTAAGAATGAGAACCGGCACAGTGGTACCTTCGAAGAGATGTCTCTATTCTTTCAGGGCTAAAAAGATCGCTAACAGCTCCCTGTCACCAATCTCGTAATTGCACTCCGCAGGTGACAATTTCTTGGAAAAGTAGCCACAAGGATGCATAGTGCTCTCAGAGGTAAAAAAAAATAAAATAAAATTTTTTTGAAGATCAACACTCACTATTTGTTATCACAACACTGGGTAATGATCAAAAGTACCCGTGTGGTATCCCTAAAAATTGCAGACTCACCAGTATATGGTGCGGTCTCCGTGCCTAAATATAATAGCTGTAAAAAGAAGGATTACAGGGGAAAGGACTCCACTGAGAAGAGACACAGGCAGACCAAGCTGCTTAATAAGGGAATAGATTTATTACAAAAATTTGTTTAATACAAAAAGATGCCAAGACCAGGTACCCATCACCAACACTAAGATCATGTTAAAATTAGACAACCTTGTCTGTTTAAGAGCAGCTGCATTACACTTTCACTATGCATGCACACACCTATAACCCAAGCAGGAATTAATTAAAGTGAATAGTATTTGTTGGACTAAACTAGAAATCCCAGTGACGTGCACCAAAGGAGAAAAAGCCCATCCTGTTACTAAGTTTAATTAAGTAAATCTCCTTCAGGGGAATAGCTTTGATTAGAGGATTAATAATTGAGTCAAATTGCTAGTCCCACAGGAACAGTATTGATTGAAGTTGTAGCTAGGTAAAGCTGCCAGTGTAGAGAGGTGGAAGGGATCCACCGTTTGTGGCTAATCCAGAGGTACAAGTATACAATAATCCAGGATTGAATTAGATACTTTCGCTGAAAGTTCCATCATTGGATAACAGTAGCAAGATGACACTATTGTGAAGCAGGCAAAGACAGGCTGAGGTATAACAAAATACTAGGGGCAAAGTAAACCAAAGGTCCGCTCACTCGACCATGTGTGGAATGATATGGTTACAGTCCAGATGGATATATTGTTATTCTCCGGTCCGGGAGCTATATATGCTGTCCTGTATGTTTTGTTTCAGAGCAGGGGCCGTGGGGCTCCAGCAAGTCATTTCCTTCACCTCTGTACTGCTCTGTACTGCTGTAGAGTCCTCTGGGCCACCGTCAGCTCACCTCAGCAAAAATGGTTGCCGTTAGCTTCAATCAATCGACTGTGCATGTGCAAGTGTGATGTGGTACATCATCCGTGACGCACAGAGCGTCTCTGTCGTGATGCAAGATCCATGACTCAATTATTAATCCTCTAACCAAAGCTATCCCCCTGAAGGAGATTTACTTAATGAAACTTAGTAACAGGATGGACTTTTTCTCCTATGGTGCATGTCACCGGGATTTCTAGGCTAGTCCAACAAATACTATTCACTTTAATTAATTACTGCTGGGTTATAGGTGTGTGCATGCATAGTAAAAGCGTGATGCTGCTGTTCTTAAACAGACAACGTTGTATAATTTTAACATGATCTTTGTGTTGGTGATGGGTACCTGGTCTTTTTTTTTTTTGTATTAAACACATTTTTGTAAAAAATGTATTCCCTTATTAAGCAGCTTGGTCCATCTGTGTCTCTTCTCAGTGGGATCCTTTCCCCTGTAATCCTTCTTTTAATGCTCTCAGAGGTAGGACATTGAGACAGCAGGGCACCAACTCCAGTCTCAGAAGCATCAACCTGAAGGATAAAGGGTAACGTAGGATCAGGATGTGCTGACACAGGAGCAAAAACAAAGGCAGCCTTGAGACTCTCAAAAGCCTTAATGGACTCCGGAGACCAACACTGTGGGTTACCGTCCTTTCTGGTCAGATCAGTCAGGGGCTTGACCAGAGATGAGAAGTTACGAATAAACTTCCGATAATAGTTGGCAAAGCCAAGAAATCGCTGCAGAGGACGTAAACCCACGGGTCAGGGCCACTGTAGGTTTCTCTGGGTCCATTTAAAAACCAGCATCTGAAATGACATAACCCAGGAATTTAACCTGTTTCCCAATGAAATTCACACTTCTCCAATTTACAATAGAGATTGTTCTCTCAGTTTCTGAAGCACATGATAGACATCTGTGTGGTGGCTCTCCAGGAACTTGGAAAATATGAAGATATTGTCGAGATAAACCACCGCACATAACTGCAACAAATCTCGGAGGACATTGTTAATAAATTCCTGGAAAACTGCCGGGGCGTTACAAAGGCCAAAAGGCATTACAATGTACTCATAATGGCCTGTTTTGGTATTAAACACAGTTTTCCATTTGTCGCCCTCCTTAACCAGTTGCCGACCGCCTAACGCAGTTGTACTGCGGCAGAATGGCATGGGCAGGCAAAATCACGTACCTGGTATGTGATCTGCCTCCCGCGGGCTGGGGGCGCATCGCGCCCCCCCTGGTGCCCGAGGCGGTCGGCATCAGTGGGGAAGCTATACAGGCTGAGGGGGAGGCCACTCATTCATGGCCACCCCTCGCGATCACTCCCCACAAATGAAATTCTTCCTCTGCTGCTGTAATATAAACAGCGGCAGAGGAAGTGATGTCATCTCTCCTCGAGCCGGGCTTTTCGTTCCGGCGCCGAGGAGAGAAGACATCAATGTGAGTGTCACCAACACTACACTTTCAGTAGAACACACTAGGCACACTTTTCACCCCCCCATCACCCCCTGATCACCCCCCTGTACCCCGTCACAGTGACACCAATAGCATTTTTTTTTTTTGCATTGGTGTCAGTTTGTGACAGTTATAAGTGGTAGGGCAGTTAGGGACCCTTTAGGTCTTGGGTACCCCCTTTAGGTCTAGGGTACCCCCCTAGTAAAGTTTTAACCCCTTGATCACCCCCCATCGCCAGTGTCACTAAGCGATCGTTTTTCTGATCGCTGTATTAGTGACACAGGTGACGCTAGTTAGGGAGGTAAAGATATAGGTTCGCCGTCAGCGTTTTATACCCTGTTTCCCCGAAAATAAGACCTAGCGTGATTGTCTGTGATGGCTGCAATATAAGCCCTACCCCCCAAATAAGCCCTAGTTAAAGTCCTTGTAGGTCTTATTTTCAGGGTAGGGCTTAATTTCGGGGAAACAGGGTAGGGCTTATTTGGGGAGTAGGGCTTATATTGTAGCCATCACCGACAATCACGCTAGGTCTTATTTTCGGGGAAACAGGGTAGCGATGGGGACCCCCATATACTACCTAATAAAGGTTTTAACCCCCTGATTGCCCCCTAGTTAACCCTTTCACCAGTGATCACGGTATAACTGTTACGGGTGACGCTGGTTAGTTAGTTTGTTTTTTATAGTTTATTATAGTTTCAAGGCACTCGCCGTTTATTACCTTATAAGGGTTTAACCCTCTAATCGCCCGGCGATGATAAAAGTTACGTTTTTAGGGTCAGATAAGGTCTGCGTTGCCCCAGGCAGCGTCAGGTTAGTGCCAGTACCGCTAACACCCACGCATGCAGCATACACCTCCCTTAGTGCTATAGTATCTGAACGTATCGATATCTGATCCGATCAGATCTATACTAGCGTCCCCAGCAGTTTAGGGTTCCCAAAAACACAGTGTTAGCGGGATCAGCCCAGATACCTGCTAGCACCTGCGTTTTGCCCCTCAGCCTAGCCCACCCAAGTGCAGTATCGATCGATCACTGACACTTACAAAACACTAAGCACACATAACTGCAGCGTTCGCAGAGTCAGGCCTGATGCCTGTGATCGCTAACAGTTTTTTGGTAGCGTTTTGATACAGTCGCTGATAGTCAGGAGCTTTTTTGCCTGTGAGTCTCACTAGTGTACCCCTAAATTTAGAGCCCAAAATGGCAAATCGAAGGTACACTAGTGAAGAGGCCTACACGTTTCTGAGCATGACAGATAGTGAAGAGGAAGTCACTCATCTGTCAGATTCAGGCTCAGAATACGATCCTGTAGACGACAGCGGCTCCATGACAGATAGCTCTGACGACAGAGTTGTGGTCCCTGCCAAGGTCAGGTGTACCAGACCCCAATCTTCTTCTTCTGTCCTTGAAGTGCAAGAACCGCAGGTCCCTCGTATGGAGCAGAGAAGTACTAGCGCCGCTATTCCTTCTGGTAAACTGGCAAGCACCAGCGGCCTAGTACACCCTGGTCGTACATCCAGCACTGCAGTTTCACGTGGTGACGTAGCGAGTCCCATAAGTGCAGTTCAAGCTGGCGAGGTGGCAAGCACAAGTAGTGTCCCGCTGCCACCAAGAAGACGAACACAGGCCCGTCGTGCCCATAGTGCCCTTCCTGCTGCATTCGCCAATCCAAATTGGGAACCCACCACTTCTGCAGCACCCGTACTTCCCCCATTCACTGGCCAACCCGGCATTCAGGTGGAAACAGTTGATTTTACGTCACTGGATTTTTATTCGCTGTTTTTTACCAAAGATCTCTATAGACCTATTGTGGACCAAAGCAATTTGTACGCTGGTCAACACATCGCCACTATTCCCCAATCCTCCCTTGCCAGAGATTAAAAACCAATTACGGTTTCCGAATTTAAGATCTTTCTGGGCCTTTCTCTCAACATGGGCATAAATAAAAAGAGTGAGTTGCGGTCATATTGGTCCCCTGACCCAATTTATCATATGCCCGTGTTCTCTGCCTCCATGACCAGGGCACGATACGAGCAGATTTTGCGGTTCATACACTTCAACAACAAGGAACTCTGTCGTCCTCGTGGAGACCCTGAATACGATCGGCTCTACAAAATTCAGCCCCTCGTAAACCACTTCAACCAACGTTGGCAGACTTGTTTACTCCCCATCAAGTTGTCTGCATTGATGAGTCCCTGATTACATTTTCTGGCCGCTTGTCATTCAAACAGTACCTTCCCAGCAAGCGTGCCAGATACGGGGTCAAGATGTATAAGCTCTGTGACAGGGCCACAGACTATACAAGGAATTTTTTTGGTCTACGAGGGCAAAGATAGTCACGTAGAGCCGACAAACTGCCCTGACTACATAGGAAGTGCTGGCAAGATAGTGTGGGACTTGGTATCACCCTTATTCGGAAAGGGGTACCACTTATATGTGGACAATTATTACACGAGCGTGCCACTTTTTAGTCACCTTTTTGATCACCAGATTGGAGCATGTGGCACCGTGCGACCTAATCGCCGGGGCTTTCCCCAGCGGCTTGTAGATTCCCGTCTTAGGCTGGGGGAGAGAGCCTGCTTGCAGTGTAATAATTTGCTCGCTATGAAGTGGAGGGATAATAAGAATGTTTTCGTTCTTACCTCCCTTCATGCAGACACGACGGTCCAAATTACTACGGCGACTGGTGTTGTGGAGAAACCCCTCTGTGTCCACGAATATAACCAAAATATGGGAGGGGTGGACCTCAACGACCAGTTGTTGGCGCCGTACCTGGTTGCCTGTAAGGCCAGACGCTGGTACAAAAAAGTGTCTGTTTATTTATTTCAATTGGCTTTGCTGAACGCTTATGTGCTATACAGAGCTTCAAGACGGACTGGATCCTTCCTTAAATTCCAGGAAGAGATCGTCAGAGCCCTTCTGTTTCCAGACGGTTCCCACCTCACCTTTCCCAACCAAATGCAGTAAGCCGGCTGCATGAGAGGCATTTTCTTTATGTCCTCCCGAGTACCCCTACCCAACGAGCCCCCTAAAAAAGATGTCGTGTCTGCAGCAAGCATGGATTTAGGCGTGACACCAGGTATTATTGTCCCTTCTGTCCTGACAATCCTGGTCTTTGCATTGGTGAATGTTTTGAATGTTACCATACACTAGTTGAGTATTAGCGTAGGGTACAGCACTGCACAGACTAGGACACACTTTCACAGGGTCTCCCAAGATGCCATCGCATTTTGAGAGACCCAAACCTGGTACCAGTTACAAAAGTTAAAGTTACTAGAAAAAAAAAACCACAAAAAAATATAAAATAATAAAAACCAAAAATAGTTGTCATTTTATTGTTCTCTCTCTCTAGTCTCTCTCTATTGTTCTGCTCTTTTTTACTGTATTCTATTCTGCAATGTTTTATTGTTGTTATGTTTTTATCATGTTTGGTAACCGTTTTTTTGTTTTCAGGTACGCCATTCAGCTGCAGAGCGGATTTATTTATCTTGACAACAACAGCGTTTGCTCCCACGATACATAAAGCCGTGACTCCAGCGCTGTCGGAGGTGATTTCACCACCACAGTTACATACTTCAGCATATATGCCGAAGCGTGGGGGCAGCAGTGGGTGGAGGAGCAATTTGCTCCTGCCTTTTGCGGGAGGATGCCCGCATGCTTCAGCATATATATATTTTAGGCACAGGTTGCATTTAAATGTTTTATTTTTTACTATTTTTTTTTGTATTTGCTTTGCAGGTATGGTAAGTCTTACTGTTATACTGTAATGTTACTTTGTTTTATTGTTAACCATCATTTGCTTAGCAGGTACGCCATTCAGTTGCAGCGTGGATTTATTTATCTTGACAGCAACAGCGTTTGCTTCCACGATACATAAAGCCGTGACTCCAGCGCTGTCGGAGGTAATTTCACCACCACAGTTACATACTTCAGCATATATGCGGAAGCGTAGGGGCAGCAGTGGGTGGAGGAGCGATTTGCTCCTACCTTTTGCTGGAGGATGCCCCCATGCTTCGGCATATATAAACAGTGCATGTATGCCCATCATTAGAAGTGGGTGGATGAAGGGAGGTATTCTAATGGTGGGCATACCCACCAATCAATATCTTTTTTTCGTTCAGCCCACAGGCTGCATGAAAAAAAAGTTTACAATATATGCCTAACAAGGACCAGCAACGTACTGGTATGTTGCTGGACTTTGAGTGGTTATACCAGAATGATGCCTGCAGGTTTAGGTATCATCTTGGTATCATTCTTTTCAGCCAGCGGTCAGCTTTCATGTAAAAGCAATCCTATGGGCTAATTAGCCTCTAGACTGCTTTTACAAGCAGTGGGAGGGAATGGAGGGAATCCGAGAATGCAGCCGGTGATTCGGCCAGCTGACCATAGAGCTGATCAGAGACCAGAATGGCTGCAATCATCTATATGGCCTAAGAAACCGGAAGCTACGAGCATTTCATGACTTCGATTTCGCCGGATGTAAACAGCGCCATTGGGAAATTGGGAAAGCATTTTATCACACCGATCTTGGTGTGGTCAGATGCTTTGAGGGCAGAGGAGAGATCTAGGTTCTAATAGACCCCAATTTTTTCAAAAAAGAGTACCTGTCACTACCTATTGCTATCATAGGGGATATTTACATTCCCTGAGATAACAATAAAAATGATTAAAAAAAATTAAAAAATGAACGGAACAGTTTAAAAATAAGATAAAAAAGCAAAAAAATAATAAAGAAAAAGAAAAAAAAAAAAAGAGCACCCCTGTCCCCCCCTGCTCTCACACAAAGGCGAACGCAAGTGTCGGTCTGGCGTCAAATGTAAACAGCAATTGCACCATGCATGTGAGGTATCACCACGAAGGTCAGAACGAGGGCAGTAATTTTAGCAGTAGACCTCCTCTGTAAATCTAAAGTGGTAACCTGTAAAGGCTTTTAAAGGCCTTTAAAAATGTATTTAGTTTGTCGCCACTGCACGTTTGTGCGCAATTTTAAAGCATGTCATGTTTGGTATCCATGTACTCGGCCTAAGATCATCTTTTTTATTCCATCAAACATTTGGGCAATATAGTGTGTTTTAGTGCATTCAAATTTAAAAAAGTGTGTTTTTTTCCAAAAAAATGTGTTTGAAAAATCGCTGCGCAAATACTGTGTGAAAAAAAAAATGAAACACCCACCATTTTAATCTGTAGGACATTTGCTTTAAAAAATATATGTTTGGGGGTTCAAAGTAATTTTCTTGCAAAAAAATAATTTTTTCATGTAAACAAAAAGTGTCAGAAAGGGCTTTGTCTTCAAGTGGTTAGAAGAATGGGTGATGTGTGACATAAACTTCTAAATGTTGTGCATAAAATACCAGGACAGTTCAACCCCCCCCCCCAAATGACCCCATTTTGGAAAGTAGACACCCCAAGCTATTTGCTGAGAGGCATGTCGAGTCCATGGTATATCTTATATTGTGACACAAGTTGCGGGAAAAAGACAAATTTCTTTTTTTTTTTTTTGCACAAAGTTGTCACTAAGTGATATATTGCTCAAACATGCCATGGGAATATGTAAAATTACACCCCAAAATACATTCTGTTGCTTCTCCTGAGTACGGGGATACCACATGTGTGAGACTTTTTGGGAGCCTAGCCGCGTACAGGACCCCGAAAACCAAGCACCGCCTTCAGGCTTTCTAAGGGCGTAAATTTTTGATTTCACTCTTCACTGCCTATCACAGTTTCAGAGGCCATGGAATGCCCAGGTGGCACAAAACCCCCCCAAATGTCCCTATTTTGGAAAGTAGACATCCCAAGCTATTTGCTGAGAGGTATAGTGAGTATTTTGCAGACCTCACTTTTTTTCACAAAGTTTTGAAAATTGGAAAAAGAAAAAAACATTTTTTTTCTTGTCTTTCTTCATTTTCAAAAACAAATGAGAGCTGCATAATACTCACCATGCCTCTCAGTAAATAGTTTGGGGTGTCCACTTTCCAAAATGGGGTCATTTGGGGGGGTTTGTGCTATCTTGGCATTGTATGGCGTTCGAAACTGTGATAGGTAGTGAGGAGTGAATCAAAAATTTACGCCCTTAGAAATCCTGAAGGCGGTGCTTGGTTTTGGGGCCCCGTACATGGCTAGGCTCCCAAAAACTCCCACACATGTGGTATCCCTGTACTCAGGAGAAGCAGCAGAATGTGTTTTGGGGTGTAATTCCACATATGCCCATGGCATGTTTGAGCAATATATCATTTAGTGACAACTTTGTGCAAAAAAAAAAAAAAAGTTTGTAATTTTCCCGCAACTTGTGTCAAAATATAAAATATTCCATGCACTCAACATGCCTCTCAGCAAATAGCTTGGGGTGTCTACTTTCCAAAGTGGGGTCATTTAGGGGGGTTTTGTGCCATCTGGCCATTTTATGGCCTTCAAAACTGTGATAGGTAGTGAGGAGTGAAATAAAAAATGTACGCCCTTAGAAATCCTGAAGGCGGTGCTTGGTTTTCGGGGCCCCGTACACGGCTAGGCTCCCAAAAAGTCCCATACTCAGGAGAAGCAGCTAAATGTATTTTGGGGTGCAATTCCACATATCCCCATGGCCTGTGTGAGCAATATATCATTTAGTGACAACTTTTTGTAAATTTTTTTTTTTGTCATTATTCAATCACTTGGGACAAAAAAATGAATATTCGATGGGCTCAACATGCATCTCAGCAATTTCCTTGGGGTGTCTACTTTCCAAAATGGGGTCATTTGGGGGGGTTTTGTACTGCCCTGCCATTTTAGCACCTCAAGAAATTAGATAGGCAGTCATAAACTAAAAGCTGTGTAAATTCCAGAAAATGTACCCTAGTTTGTAGGTGCTATAACTTTTGCGCAAACCAATAAATATACGCTTATTGACATTTTTTTTACCGAAGACATGTGGCCGAATATTTTGGCCTAAATGTATGACTAAAATTTAGTTTATTGGATTTTTTTTTATAACAAAAAGTAGAAAATATCATTTTTTTTTCAAAATTTTCGGTCTTTTTCTGTTTATAGTGCAAAAAAATAAAAACGGCAGAGGTGATCAAATACCATCAAAAGAAAGCTCTATTTGTGGGAAGAAAAGGACGCAAATTTCATTTGGGTACAGCATTGCATGACCGCGCAATTAGCAGTTAAAGCAACGCAGTGCCAAATTGTAAAAAGTGCTCTGGTCAGGAAGGGGGTAAATCCTTCCGGGGCTGAAGTGGTTAATCCTCACGAGATTGTATGCCCCTTTCAAATCAAGCTTTGTGAAAACCATTGCTCCCTTGAGGCGGTCAAATAACTCCGGAATCAACGGACTCGGATAGGCATTCTTAATCGTGAAACGATTCAGACCCCTATAATCAATACAAGGTCTCAGTTCTTCCTCTTCACAAAGAAGAAACCAGCACCAGCAGGAGACGAGGATTTGCGGATGAAGCCTCAAGAAAGTGCGCCTGCAAAATACTCCTCTATGGCCTTATCCTCCAAGACCAACTCGGTACCAGGAGGCATGGGAGGTGAGGGAGGCAAGGGTGGGACTGCAAAGCTCGGAGACCAAAATACAGGAGGCTTCCGCAAGCGCTCCTTAAAAGAGAGTCTTCTTCTGAGTCTGGAGTCAATGAGGATGGCAAACCTGATCAACTTCTCTAGCTCAGTGTGTATATCTCTGGCTGCTATCTCATCCTTGATGGTATCCGAGAGACCTTGAGAAAAAGCAGCCACGAGGGCCTCATTGTTTCAAGCAACCTCTGCTGCCAGAGTACAGAATTCAATGGCATAATCAGCAACAGTTCTCGTACTCTGATGGACATGAGGCACTTGGCAACAGAAGTGGAGTGTGAGGGAACGTCAAATACCCTTTTTAAGGAAGCCACAAACTCAGGGTAACTCAAGGCAACAGGCTTTTGCATCTCCCATAGAGGGCTTGCCCAGGCCAAGGCTCTCTCAGAAAGCAAAGATATTTGCTTCTGTCCGTGAGAAACGCCTGGGGCAGCATCTCAAAGTATATCTCAACCTGGTTGAGAAACCCTCTGCATTGGACTGGATTGCCCCGAAATCACTGGGGAAGCAGAGCGGAACCAGACAAACCTCTTATAGAGGTAATACTCGAGGCGGGTACATGCACAGAGTCTGGAGCAGCAGCAGGGACTGCCTGCAACACAAGTTGTACCGGAGCAGCCACAGTGGGAGATTCCAGGGGAGCCATGGCAAACTGATCCATGAGGTGACCCTGCTCATTCAATCTTGAAAAAATACTACCAACAAGTGGATTGACTGCATCTCTTGAATTCATGGCCTTCGCCTACTGTCAGAAACCATGAATCAGACTGAGACAGAAGAACAGTTAAATCTCACTTGTTTAATAATAATAAAAAAAGGTAAACAGAGTAAACGTAGTCAAAACATAGCCAGAGTTCAGGAACCGGAACGAATAGTCAGACAAGCTAAAACATCAGGGAGCCAGAGATTAGAGAACAGCAAGCAGGATCTGGAGCCAGAAGGAATGTCAGCCAAGCAAGTCTTTAACAGGAACACAGGAGAGCGTCTATAGAGATGTGTGACCAGGGTGAAAGCAGAGATCATCTGGGTTGGAGAGCTTAAGTAGGCAGGACTGATGAGCAGTAAATCATCAACAGGTGAGTCACTGTGGAGAGATAGGAGCTGACAATTAGCTGACAGCTGAGCAGCCAGCTCAGAGAAGGAAGGGATGAGCCCAGCCCTGACAGACAGAGCGAGAGAGGTCGCAGCCTACCACGCGGAACACTACTCCCATCACGTTGCCTAAGAGGCCTACTCTTGTTACCCACTGTCGGACATCCTGTTACTAGCATCACTTACAGCACCTGCCCATCGGTGTGGACGTGTGGGGAAAGTCACAAGCTGCTCAATCTTATCTATTCACTGTCACCAGTACAGAACACCGTGCGCACACACATCTCTACCCATGAACACTTTACTGCATTGCTGGAACACTGTGCTCAGATGCCTTAGGCCTTCACCACTTGCAACCTATTGTTTCATCTACAACCAAATGGATTACAGTTAACGAGCTCCAACTGGCTAGCGAAGATTAACAGATCTGCAACGTGAACTCTATTGCCATTACTTATAGGAAGCCTAAATATATATATATATATATATATATATATATATATATATAAAACACCAGCGGGAGATTAGCTCTCTCATTAGAATAGCATAGGCTGTCTAGTTTACATCTAAGTGTGGCCACATATGTAGTTAACATTCACTAGGAGGTGACTTCAGATCTGAATATAGTGTACACTGTGTATATAGCATTATCCATCATTTAACCATTGTTGTGTCTTTGGGAGGAATCTGTTTGCTGAGTTGGTGCTGTTATCCCAGCTCAGCGGATCTATTCCTTCCTTTTGTGAAATAACTTTTCCAATTCGGGTTCAAGTACAATATTTCAGAACCTTATACTACTGAGTTGTTTGATTCTTGCTTCATAGTGTTAACAGGATGTCTGAACCCAGAGTGTCAGGTGGGTTGGAAGATTCACTTGGTCATGGCCATGCAGATGAGCAGGTAATTCTCAGCAGTCCCCAAGGGGGGCGTGCTACATTGGGTTTTTTGTTAAAAATAGATGAAGGGGCAGTTGGGTGTGCAGGAATATGTCTCTAGAGTTTAGCTTTTTGTATGAAATATCCCATCAATTTATAAACGAATAAAAACAATATATAAAACAAATAAGAACAACAGCTGCAGTGTACTGTTCTCGGGAATGTTTGTATGATTTAAGAAGAGGGAGGCGAATATATGAATGCTGACAATGAATAAGAACAGGAGATCATAAAGCAAGCTTTTTCTTCAGGAGGATTTCATATTGCTGCCTTTTTCAATTCTTTCCCTAATTAGATATAGATCCAAAAATGAGTATTATTACAGTGAATGTCTAAAGCAATAGACCTGCCTGATGACTCAGATCACATGATTTGGTTCAGGAGACAACAATAATCAAACATCAGGTGGCTGCCCAGCTCTGTGTAGTACATAAAAAAGGGAATCCAGCAACAATATCCACTCAGCCTCTTTCCAGGTACTAGGTTATCCAGTCCAATACTTACAATATTCAAATCACTTTTGTAAGCAGGATACAATTACGATGTTTAAGGCATACAACCAATGAGTAAAATTGTGGTATATACTGTTTTTTCATAGCAAACATGCAGTATGTATTCCCATTAAGAATATCTAACATTGTACAAAATAATGGGAATTGTTGTTTCCATAATCTAGTGATACATCTTCGAGCAGCCAGAATTGTATGGAATACAAAGAATTTTTCTAAGTTATGAAGTTGCTCTGAACCTAGTCCCAGCACGGCTAGTTCCAGTGAATAGGGAGGGGGGTTTTGGGAGGCACCAACTCTGGTAACACTGTCACATGATGTTAGTGTAAAGCAGGGATATGCAATTAGCGGACCTCCAGCTGTGGCAAAACTACAAGTCCCATCATGCCTCTGTCTCTCGATGTCATGCTTGTGGCTGTCAGAGTCTTGCTATGCCTCATGGGATTTATAGTTCTGCAACAGCTGGAGGTCCTAATTTGCTAATTGCAAATCCCTGGTGTAAAGCATACAATTACTGGTTCGTAGGTTCAGATGGGGTGGCGATGTCATGGGGTGTGCTGGTGTTCAGGTGCAGGCCTGCACCTGAACACCAGCACACCCCATGACATCGCCACCCCATCTGAACCTACGAACCAGTAGGTGTATGCTTTACACTAACATCATGTGACAGTGTTACCAGAGTTGGCGCCTCCCAAAACCCCCCTCCCTATTCATTGTGTGCTTACAGAGGCTATGGGCACCCTGTGAGGGTGGCTGCCTCCTCTATCCCCCCCCCTATTTTTAATGTGCTACTTTTTTATGTGTTATTTTTTAATGTGCTATTTATATTATTACTGCACCATTCCATTTAAGGCATCATATAATAGGAGCGCCGGAACCCCACCTCTTTCTTGAATGAGGCTAGTTCCAGACCTGAGGCAACATCTCTTTTTAGCACCAAGGAAATTAATAAAATGTTTACCTGCAAAAATATGGTACCCATGGGCATGTCCACCACATGCCATGAAGCACCCATATCACTACAACCCCCCCCCCCCCCCGGTGTTCTTCTGTGCCATTTGGAACTACAGTGGATTAAAAAAGTCCACACCTCCCTGTTAAAATGTCAGGTTTCTGTGATGTAAAAAGTTGCACAAAGATAAATCATTTCAGAATTTTTTCCACCTTTAATGTGACCTATAAACTGAACAACTCAATTGAAAAACAAACTGAAATCTTTAAGGGTCGGGAAAAATAAAAATAAAAAAAATAAAATAATGTAGTTACATAAGTGTGCACACCTTCTTATAACTGGGGATGTAGCTGTGTTCAGAATTCAGCAATCACATTCAAACTCATGTCCTTGTAGGTCTTTCCTGACATTTTCTTAGTCGTATCCTACAGCAAAAGCTATGGTCTGCAGAGAGCTTCCAAAGCATCAGATGGATCTCATTGTTAAAAGGTATCAGTCAGGAGAAGGGTACAAAAGAATTTCCAAGGCATTAGATATACCATGGAACACAGTGAAGACAGTCATCATCAGGTGGAGAAAATATGGCACAACAGTGACATTACCAAGAACTGGACGTCCCTCCAAAATTGATGAAAAGACGAGAAGAAAACTGGTCAGGGAGGCTGACAAGAGGCCTACAGAAACATTACCAATTGCCTACCAGGCCAATTCTGACATTTCTCTCCTACATGTAAAAATCATCATTTTTTTGCTAGAAAATTACATAGAACCCCAAACATTATACATATATATTTTTTTAGACGAGACCCTAGAGAATAAAATGTCAGTCATTGAAACTGTTTATCTCGCACAATATTTACGTAGCAATTTTTAAAAACGCGTTTTTTGGGGGGGGGGGGGGGGGACAGTATCATGCTTTAAAAAAAAAAATAAAAGTAAAGTTAGCCCAATTTTTTTGCAAAATGTGAAAGATGATATTACACCGAGTAAATAGATACCTAACATGACATGCTTAAAAAATGCACACGCTTGTGGAATGGCGCCAAACTTCGGTACTTAAAAATCCCCATAGGCGATGCTTTTTTTTTTTATTGTTAATTTTACTTTTATTTTTCTAGTTTGACACTTTCTTTTTACATTTTTTTAGGATCACTTTTATTCTTATTACAAGGAATGTAAACATCCCTTGTAATAGGAATAAGCATGACAGGTCCTCTTTACAGTGAGATATGGGGTCAATAAGACCCAACATCTCACCTCTAGGCTGGGAAGCCTGAAATAAAATAAACGATCTTGGCTTCCCAGCCAAGGCGGCGCCATTTTTTCGACTGCAGAGGCAAGGCGTGATGTTATAACATCGCGCCTGGCCTCCGAACGATCATAGAGACTCCAGGGACCACCTGGTCCACTGGAAATCTCTATGGTTAATCATCTGATGGCAGGGGTGAGTTGGTAGAAGCACCTGAGGGGGGTGGGAGGGGACGTCTCTCTCGCTGCCCGTAAGAACGATCAACAGCCGGTATGATCATTCTTATGGTGTAGTAGGGAATTGCCGGCTCTAAAAGACGATATCTAAATGATGCCTGTAGGCATCATTCAGATATCACAGCTCAAAGTCCAGGATGTCATATGACAGCCGACGGGCAGGAAGCAGTTAAAGAAGCTACAGGAATATCTGGCAAGTGCTGGCTGTGTGGTACACGTGACAACAATCTCCTGTATTCTTCATATGTCTGGGCTATGGGGTAGAGTGGCAAGACAGAAGCCTTTTCTTACCAAGAAAAACATTCAAGCCTGGATAAATTTTGCTAAAACACATCTGAAGTCTCCCAAAAGCATGTGGGAAAATGTGTTATGGTCTGATGAAACCAAGGTTGAACTTTTTGGCCATAATTCCAAAAGATATTTTTGTCACAAAAACAACACTGCACATCACCAAAAGAACATAATACCCACTGTGCCGCCCCAATGGGACATAGAATTTTAAATAGACTGTTTTTCTAACCATTTTCTATGAACGTTTATAGTTAGTTCTCATGCTGCCATCTAGTGACCTTTTGTGGTAATGCACTTGTTTCTCATGTTCTTTTTCCCTTATTGTCAGGATCCAAGTAGACCAGACTATGTGAACTGCACAGAGATAACCCAAAACACATGTAAGTGAATAGTGATATTTATTAAAATAGGTGATAATTAGAAAATACAAACAGTGAACAACCAACCCAACAAACCCACTACAAACAACAATATCTACAGCAAGGGGCAATACCAGAATCACAGATGTCAGCCAGGCCAGGGTCATACACAGCAGGTCAGTAAGAGCAAGGGATATACCAGAGACATAAACGTTTAGCCAAGCCAAGGTCATACACAGGAAGATCAGTAAATGAGGGACAGGGAACCAACAGGACAGAGAGGGGATGGATCGGGCTGAAGGGTACAGGAACACAGAAGGGATCGGGTCAGGATAAGCTCGGGCACAAGGTCAGATGCAGGCTCAGGATCGGGTAACAGGCGAACAAGGTCAGGGCTCAAGGAGAGAGATACCAAGGCAAGCATATGAGGGCTTGCCGGGTATTTATAGGACTGACTGTGATTGACTTCAAGTCACACCTGAGCGCAGGGAGTGTTGTCTGCTCCATACTGCCAGGATCCATCCGCTGGTGGACGTCAGTACTGCGGCCAAAAGATGAAATGACACCAGCAAGGAAATATTCTCCTGACAGTTCAACACTGCCAGGAGACACCTGCTGGTGGACCCCAGTACTGCATGCCAAACGATATATCTTGCCAGCGGACGGATCCTTTCCTGACAGTACCCCCCCTTAAAGGAGCGGCCTCCGGACGCTCCAACTAGTCTTAATTGTCCAAAGTCTATGGCATCAGGCAGAATGGTGGAAGAAGGCTGGTCATCAGGCACATCCGGGCAGATGGCTGGCATGTCAGAGTCATTGAGCTGGGCAGCGGACAGGAACAACTTGAGCTGGGCAGCAGACAGGAACAACTTGAGCTGGGCAGCAGACAGGAACAACTTGAGCTGGGCAGCAGACAGGAACAACTTGAGCTGGGCAGCAGACAGGAACAACTTGAGCTGGGCAGCAGACAGGAACAACTTGAGCTGGGCAGCAGACAGGAACAACTTGAGCTGGGCAGCAGACAGGAACAACTTGAGCTGGGCAGCAGACAGGAACAACTTGAGCTGGGCAGCAGACAGGAACAACTTGAGCTGGGCAGCAGACAGGAACAACTTGAGCTGGGCAGCAGACAGGAACAACTTGAGCTGGGCAGCAGACAGGAACAACTTGAGCTGGGCAGCAGACAGGAACAACTTGAGCTGGGCAGCAGACAGGAACAACTTGAGCTGGGCAGCAGACAGGAACAACTTGAGCTGGGCAGCAGACAGGAACAACTTGAGCTGGGCAGCAGACAGGAACAACTTGAGCTGGGCAGCAGACAGGAACAACTTGAGCTGGGCAGCAGACAGGAACAACTTGAGCTGGGCAGCAGACAGGAACAACTTGAGCTGGGCAGCAGACAGGAACAACTTGAGCTGGGCAGCAGACAGGAACAACTTGAGCTGGGCAGCAGACAGGAACAACTTGAGCTGGGCAGCAGACAGGAACAACTTGAGCTGGGCAGCAGACAGGAACAACTTGAGCTGGGCAGCAGACAGGAACAACTTGAGCTGGGCAGCAGACAGGAACAACTTGAGCTGGGCAGCAGACAGGAACAACTTGAGCTGGGCAGCAGACAGGAACAACTTGAGCTGGGCAGCAGACAGGAACAACTTGAGCTGGGCAGCAGACAGGAACAACTTGAGCTGGGCAGCAGACAGGAACAACTTGAGCTGGGCAGCAGACAGGAACAACTTGAGCTGGGCAGCAGACAGGAACAACTTGAGCTGGGCAGCAGACAGGAACAACTTGAGCTGGGCAGCAGACAGGAACAACTTGAGCTGGGCAGCAGACAGGAACAACTTGAGCTGGGCAGCAGACAGGAACAACTTGAGCTGGGCAGCAGACAGGAACAACTTGAGCCGGGCAGCAGACAGGAACAACTTGAGCCGGGCAGCAGACAGGAACAACTTGAGCCGGGCAGCAGACAGGAACAACTTGAGCCGGGCAGCAGACAGGAACAACGTGAGCCGGGCAGCAGACAGGAACAAGCCGAGCTGGGCAGCAGACTCCGGGTCATCGAGCTGGGCAGAAGGCCCCGGGTCATCGAGCTGGGCAGAAGGCCCCGGGTCATCGAGCTGGGCAGAAGGCCCCGGGTCATCGAGCTGGGCAGAAGGCCCCGGGTCATCGAGCTGGGCAGAAGGCCCCGGGTCATCGAGCTGGGCAGAAGGCCCCGGGTCATCGAGCTGGGCAGAAGGCCCCGGGTCATCGAGCTGGGCAGAAGGCTCCGGGTCATCGAGCTGGGCAGAAGGCTCCGGGTCATCGAGCTGGGCAGAAGGCTCCGGGTCATCGAGCTGGGCAGAAGGCTCCGGGTCATCGAGCTGGGCAGAAGGCTCCGGGTCATCGAGCTGGGCAGAAGGCTCCGGGTCATCGAGCTGGGCAGAAGGCTCCGGGTCATCGAGCTGGGCAGAAGGCTCCGGGTCATCGAGCTGGGCAGAAGGCTCCGGGTCATCGAGCTGGGCAGGAGGCTCCGGGTCATCGAGCTGGGCAGGAGGCTCCGGGTCATCGAGCTGGGCAGGAGGCTCCGGGTCATCGAGCTGGGCAGGAGGCTCCGGGTCATCGAACTGGGCAGGAGGCTCCGGGTCATCGAGCTGGGCAGGAGGCTCCGGGTCATCGAGCTGGGCAGGAGGCTCCGGGTCATCGAGCTGGGCAGGAGGCTCCGGGTCATCGAGCTGGGCAGGAGGCTCCGGGTCATCGAGCTGGGCAGGAGGCTCCGGGTCATCGAGCTGGGCAGGAGGCTCCGGGTCATCGAGCTGGGCAGGAGGCTCCGGGTCATCGAGCTGGGCAGGAGGCTCCGGGTCATCGAGCTGAGCAGGAGGCTCCGGTTCATCGAGCTGGGCAGGAGGCTCCGGGTCATCGAGCTGGGCAGGAGGCTCCGGGTCATCGAGCTGGGCAGGAGGCTCCGGGTCATCGAGCTGGGCAGAAGGCTCCGGGTCATCGAGCTGGGCAGAAGGCTCCGGGTCATCGAGCTGGGCAGAAGGCTCCGGGTCATCGAGCTGGGCAGAAGGCTCCGGGTCATCGAGCTGGGCAGAAGGCTCCGGGACATTAGGCCGAACAGCGAGCACCGTAAGGGCAGGCCGGATTACAGGCACCGGCTCAGCAAGCTGGGTAACTGACCCCGGCCCAGTGGGCTGGGTAACAGGTCCCGACTCAGCAAGCTGGACACCGGGCACTGGTTCGGCAAGCCAGATAACGGATACTGGCTTGACAGGCAAAGTGACGGACTTCGGTTTAGCAGACTGGGTAACGGGCACCAGTTCAGCAGACCGGGTAACGGGCACCGATTCAACAGACTGGGTAACGGGCACCGATTCAGCAGGCTGAGACACGGGCACCGAAACTCCAGGCTGAAACACGGGCACCGAAACTTCAGGCTGAGACACGGGCACCGAAACTTCAGGCTGAGATACCAACATCACGACATCAGGCTGGAAGACAGGTACCAGGAAATCAGGCTGGAGGATGGGCACATCGGACTGGAAAGCAGGCTCAGGCTGGAAAGTGGGTACCAAGACATCAGACCGGGCAGCAGGTACTGGAACTTTAGACTGGGCAGCAGACACAGGCGCTGGCACATCGGGCAGAACAGCAGGTGCTGGCATACCAGGCTGAACAATAGGTACATCGGACTGGACAGTAGTCACTGAAGCATCAGACTGGAACATGGGCACTGAGATGTCAGGCTGAGCAGCAGGCGCTGGGACCTCAAACTGGACAGCGGGCACAGGCATTGGCACAACAAGCCGAGTAGAAGACACTGGCGCATCAGGCTGGACAGCAAACAGAAGGACATCAAACTGGGAAGCGGGCACATCAGACTGGAACACTGGTAGCAAAACTTTAGGCTGGAACATGGACACAAGGTCATCAGACCGATCAGCAGGCACTGGACCGTCAGGCTGGGTGGCAGGCACTGGACCGTCAGGCTGGGTGGCAGGCACTGGACCGTCAGGCTGGGTGGCAGGCACTGGACCGTCAGGCTGGGTGGCAGGCACTGGACCGTCAGGCTGGGTGGCAGGCACTGGACCGTCAGGCTGGGTGGCAGGCACTGGACCGTCAGGCGGGGTGGCAGGCACTGGACCGTCAGGCGGGGTGGCAGGCACTGGACCGTCAGGCTGGGTGGCAGGCAGAGATTTGGCAGAATCAGGTGGGTTAGTTGGTGTGGAAGCAAGTTGGGTTACTGGCAGGATCGTGTGGGTAGGAAAGAATTTTTGTTTCTTTTTTGGTTTAGCTCGTGCAGTTTTGTATGTAGGTGCAGGGCTGTAAGAAAAGAAAGTAGCTGGATCGAAGGAAGACCAAGGAACAGTGGCTGGAGGAGGGTTTTGTGGAATTGTGACAGGTGGGGGAGAAGAGGCAGGTGGATTGAAAGCAGGAGAGGTGCAGTGAGTAGAGACTGGGTAATAATACTTGGTGGGAAGCTGTGTATACTGGACTGTCGCTGAGGTTGCCATGAGTGATGGGGGAATAGATTCTTGGGAAGGCAGGTGATTAATGGCAGGGCTGGAATGTTGTGGTTTGGCTAAATGCAGGAGATCTGACCATGTCTGTAGCACAGGTTGAACAAACATTGATTCGCACACAGCCTGACTAACCAGCGATTGCACTGAATGGATGCAATCAGACAACACCTGCTGTGAACAAGAGCCATAACGTTCCATAAAAAAGGCTGGATCATCCTCTAATAACCACACCAGAGACTCAACCTGATCTAAACTGAAGGGGGGAGAAAAATCATCCTTGCCCTCTGGAGTACTGGACAAGGCTAGCTCTGCACACAGCTGAATCAGAGGCTGAACATTTGCAAATAGCATACCGCCCTGATCCACCAGAGAATGGGCCAGACGGATACACTCTAATAGTTGATCCCTGGTCCACTCCTTCAATACCAGACGGCAATAACTATGATTCTCAGTTACCAATGAGGAAAGATAAATCACTATTTCTGCCTGCATTTTCAAAAAGGCTCCTCAGTGCAGCCACTTCTGGTCAGGGATGGCCTTGGTATACTGTCAGGATCCAAGTAGACCAGACTATGTGAACTGCACAGAGATAACCCAAAACACATGTAAGTGAATAGTGATATTTATTAAAATAGGTGATAATTAGAAAATACAAACAGTGAACAACCAACCCAACAAACCCACTACAAACAACAATATCTACAGCAAGGGGCAATACCAGAATCACAGATGTCAGCCAGGCCAGGGTCATACACAGCAGGTCAGTAAGAGCAAGGGATATACCAGAGACATAAACGTTTAGCCAAGCCAAGGTCATACACAGGAAGATCAGTAAATGAGGGACAGGGAACCAACAGGACAGAGAGGGGATGGATCGGGCTGAAGGGTACAGGAACACAGAAGGGATCGGGTCAGGATAAGCTCGGGCACAAGGTCAGATGCAGGCTCAGGATCGGGTAACAGGCGAACAAGGTCAGGGCTCAAGGAGAGAGATACCAAGGCAAGCATATGAGGGCTTGCCGGGTATTTATAGGACTGACTGTGATTGACTTCAAGTCACACCTGAGCGCAGGGAGTGTTGTCTGCTCCATACTGCCAGGATCCATCCGCTGGTGGACGTCAGTACTGCGGCCAAAAGATGAAATGACACCAGCAAGGAAATATTCTCCTGACAGTTCAACACTGCCAGGAGACACCTGCTGGTGGACCCCAGTACTGCATGCCAAACGATATATCTTGCCAGCGGACGGATCCTTTCCTGACACTTATGTTATGACACACTTCCTTTGTATGTAATTCTCCACCCTTCTTCCTGTGTTTGTACTTCCTGTGTCATGGATGCAGCTACAAGCCACATGTAGCAGGGCACATGTATTCTGCATTGTAAGCTACAGACAATATCAACTTTTGACCGAATAAATACTACAACCTATTCATCTGTTTGTATCCTGTCATCTGCTGTAACCTGATGTTCAGAATAAAAGCATCTTGTGGATGGAATCTGTATTTGGTGAGTTCAAACTATCTGATGAGGATTGTCCTCATTGATTATATCTTATACAGGCCAGACAGAGGTCTCACACGGAATAGTCGCTTCGCAAAAATCAGAATACCCACAGTGAAGCATGGTGGTGGCAGCATCATGCTTTGGGGATGTTTTTCTTCAGCTGGAACACGGGCCTTAGTAGGTAGAGGGAATTATGTTCCAACGTTTCAAATATCAGTCAATATTGGCACAAAACCTTCAGGCTTCTGCTAGAAAGCTGAACATGAAAACAAACTTCATCTTTCAGCATGACAATGACTCGAAGCATACATCCAAATCAACAAAGGAATGGCTTTACCAGAAAAAGATTCAAGTTTTGGAAAGGCCCAGCCAGAGCCCAGACCTGAGTCTGATTAAAAATCTGTGGGGTGATCTGGAGAGGGCTGTGCACAGGACTTGCCCTCACAATCTGACAGATTTGGGATGTTTTACATAGAAGAGTGGGCAAATATTGCCAAGTCAAGATGTGCCATGCTGATAGACTCCATACCCAAAATGACTGAGTGCTGTAATTCAATCAAAAGGTGCTTCAACAAAGTATTAGTGTAAGGGTGTGCACACTTATGCAACCATATTATTTTAGCTTTTTTATTTTTACTTTCCTCCACCTAAAAGATTTTAGTTTGTTGTTCAACTGAGTAGTACAGTTTATACTGTAGGTCACATTAAAAAGGTGGAAAAAAATCTGAAATTATTTATCTTTGACTCGTTTTTTTACATCACAGAAACCTGACATTTTAACAGGGGTGTGTAGACTTTTTATATCTACTGTATCTTAGCAGTTCATTATGGATAATAATACCATCTAAGTAAAATGGCTCATTTAACTGTGCAAAGAAATTAGACTGCCCATTAAAGCAGCTTATGCATTAAGATAGGAATATTGTATACATATGTTCATGTGCGCTCTGTCAGCTCAAGTAGAGAGAAATGGGCGATGAATCTACTCTCTATAGCGTGGAGTCCATGCATGTGAGTTCAAATGCATCAAGAGGTGTGTAGATGGTCACAGATGGGCTGACTCTGGATGTCTGCCAGCTCATAACAAGCTAGAAGGGGCTCTGTAGACAGTAAAAAACAAAGAAGAGAGCAACGCCATCTAAGTGCAGCGTGATAAAAACATTTTAATATAGGACAGATAATTTTAACTTCCTGGCATCCGCGCTATAGCCGAATGACGGCCACAGCGCGGACCTACATTCCCGGGAAGCCGTCATATGACGGCCTCCCCTGTGCACGCTCCCTGCGCGCGCCCTGCAGGGCGCGTTGTGATCACCGAGTCCCTGAGACTCGGCTGATCACTGATCTGTGTAAGGGGCCGGTCCCAGCCCCTTACCATGTGATCAGCTGTCAGCCAATGACAGCTGATCACATGATGTAAACAAAAGATCGGTAATCGTTTGTTTTTTTTACTCACGCTGACAGCGCGAGTAGAAAAAAAAGCCGATCACTGGATCGGATGTGAGGGACATCGGTCCCCAAGTGGAAGAGGCACATCTGCCTCATCAGTGCCCACTAAAAGTGCCACCTAACAGTGCCCACAGTGCCACCTAACAGTGCCCACAGTGCCACCCAACAGTGCCCACAAGTGCCACCTATCAATGCCCACAAGTACTACCTATCAATGCCCACCTGTAGTGCCAATCAGTGCCACCTGCCAGTGCTGCCCATCACTGCCACCCATCACTGCCACCCATCAGTGCCCATCACTGCCGCCTATCAGTGCCCATCATTGCCGCCTCATCAGCGTACATCAATGAAGGAGAAAAATTACCCGTTTAAAATTTTTTATAACAAAATATAAAAAAATAAACTTTTTTTTAAAAAAAAAATTCAGTTTTTTACATTTTTTTAATAAAAAGTAAAAACCGCAGAGGTGATCAAATACCACCAAAAGAAAGCTCTATTTGTGGGGAAAAAATGATAAAAATTTCATTTGGGTACAGTGTTGTATGACCGCGCAATTGTCATTCAAAGTGCGTCAGCGCTGAAAGCTGAAAATTGGTCTAGATAGGAGGGGGGTTTAAGTGCCCGGTAAGCAAGTGGTTAAACTCACAAGATTATAGAGATTACGGCGCATGTGAAATGGTATAGGAAGTTCATCCACTCCTGGGGGAAGGCGGTCGGCTCACAAGTGGAGAGGCAGCTTATGTTTCCGGCTGCGCTGGTGGCACCAGGAAGTGTTGGGAGCCACCTGCACAGCCGGGAACATCAACTGCCTCTCCACCTGCGAGCTGACCGCCTTCCCCCTGGAGCGGATGAACTTCCTATACCATTTCACGTGCGCTGCAATCTCTACAATCTTGTTAATTTAAAATCGTCTGTCCTATATTAAAATGTTTGTATTATGCTGCACTTATATGGCACTGCTCTCTTCTTTGTTTTTTATGCATTAAGATGCATCCACGGCGTGTTTTTGGTGCTTTTTTATATGCATTAAAAATGCTTGCCCTCTGTGTTGTTTTTTTTATTATATGGATTTTTATATCATCTCAGCTAGTAAAACTTTCTAAATGCATCTCAAACACGCTGTAAATGCCATTGGGTGATTAAAAGTAAAATATATTGGTTTTTAGTCAATTTTATTTATGTTTTTCAAAAATGCATACAATTTTAAACTGCTGTTTTGTATATGTTTCACCATATACAGAGCCAGATTACATCTAATTAGGACCCTAAGCAAGGTGATAATTTTGGACCCCCTCTTCTATATTTGTTCTCAGTGCATTCATCAGTAGGCCCAGGGCCGGATTTCCCACAAGGCCACCGAGGCCAGGCCTCGGGGCGGCAGTGGTACAGGGGCGGCGCCGCCGCCCCCCACACTAACATCAGCATGTGATGCAGTGCACCCGGGCGCCAGAGAGGTGGGGGCGCTGAAGCGCTAGAGTGCTCCTCTCCCTCCTCCTCCTCTCTGTGTCCAGACTAAGGTGGCTCCCTCCGCCGGTCACCGCCGCTACCGCTGTGTTATCGCTGCTCGAGTCAAGCCCGTCCCCCCTCCCTCCTCCTGTCAGAGAAGGAGAGCAGCCGCCGAAGATCGGAGCGGCTGGTCTCTGTGCGGCGGCGGCGGGGGGGGGCGTGTTCTCCTCTGTCTCTCACTCCCGAGTCCCGCCCAAGCCTGTGCCTGTCTCCATCTGTTCTATTGTACACACTTGGAGGGGAGGTTGTCCTGGAGGGGTTGTACTAATGGAGGGGGGGGGGGTTGTCCTGGGGGGGTTGTACTAATGGAGGGGGGGGGTTGTCCTGGGATGTCTGTACTAGTTAGGGGGGGGGTTTGTCCTGGGGGGGTTGTACTAATGGAGGAGGGGGGGGGGTTGTCCTGGGGGGTTGTACTAATGGAGGAGGGGGGGTTGTCCTGGGATGTCTGTACTAGTTAGGGGGGGTTTGTCCTGGGGGGGTCTGTACTAATGGAGGGGGGGGGGGTTGTCCTGGGATGTCTGTACTAGTTAGGGGGGGTTTGTCCTGGGGGGGTCTGTACTAATGGAGGGGGGGGGGTTGTCCTGGGATGTCTGTACTAGTTAGGGGGGGTTTGTCCTGGGGGGGGTTGTACTAATGGAGGAGGGGGGGTTGTCCTGGGATGTCTGTACTAGTTAGGGGGGGTTTGTCCTGGGGGGGTCTGTACTAATGGAGGGGGGGGGTTGTCCTGGGATGTCTGTACTAGTGAAGGGGGGTTTGTCCTGGGGGGGTCTGTACTAATGGAGGGGGGGGGGTTGTCCTGGGATGTCTGTACTAGTTAGGGGGGGTTTGTCCTGGGGGGGTCTGTACTAATGGAGGGGGGGGGGTTGTCCTGGGATGTCTGTACTAGTGAAGGGGGGTTTGTCCTGGGGGGGTCTGTACTAATGGAGGGGGGGGGGTTGTCCTGGGATGTCTGTACTAGTTAGGGGGGGTTTGTCCTGGGGGGGTTGTACTAATGGAGGAGGGGGGGTTGTCCTGGGATGTCTGTACTAGTTAGGGGGGGTTTGTCCTGGGGGGGTCTGTACTAATGGAGGGGGGGGGTTGTCCTGGGATGTCTGTACTAGTTAGGGGGGGTTTGTCCTGGGGGGGGGGTTGTACTAATGGAGGAGGGGGGGTTGTCCTGGGATGTCTGTACTAGTGAAGGGGGGGTTTGTCCTGGGGGGGTTGTACTAATGGAGGGGGGGGGGGGGTTGTCCTGGCATGTCTGTACTAGTGAAGGGGGGGTTTGTCCTGGAGGGGTTGTACTAATGGAGGGGGGGGTTGTCCTGGGATGTCTGTACTAGTTAGGGGGGGTTTGTCCTGGGGGGGTTGTACTAATGGAGGAGGGGGGGTTGTCCTGGGATGTCTGTACTAGTGAAGGGGGGGTTTGTCCTGGGGGGGTTGTACTAATGGAGGAGGGGGGTTGTCCTGGGATGTCTGTACTAGTGAAGGGGGGGTTTGTCCTGGGGGGGTTGTACTAATGGAGGAGGGGGGGTTGTCCTGGGATGTCTGTACTAGTGAAGGGGGGGTTTGTCCTGGGGGGGTTGTACTAATGGAGGAGGGGGGGTTGTCCTGGGATGTCTGTACTAGTTAGGGGGGGGTTTGTCCTGGGGGGGTTGTACTAATGGAGGGGGGGGGGTTGTCCTGGCATGTCTGTACTAGTGAAGGGGGGGTTTGTCCTGGGGGGTTGTACTAATGGAGGGGGGGGGGTTGTCCTGGGATGTCTGTACTAGTTAGGGGGGTTTGTCCTGGGGGGGTTGTACTAATGGAGGAGGGGGGGTTGTCCTGGGATGTCTGTACTAGTGAAGGGGGGGTTTGTCCTGGGGGGGTTGTACTAATGGAGGGGGGGGTTGTCCTGGGATGTCTGTACTAGTGCAGGGGGGGTTTGTCCTGGGGGGGTTGTACTAATGGAGGGGGGGGGGTTGTCCTGGGATGTCTGTACTAGTTAGGGGGGGGTTTGTCCTGAGGGGGGTTGTACTAATGGAGGAGGGGGGGTTGTCCTGGGATGTCTGTACTAGTGAAGGGGGGTTTGTCCTGGGGGGGTTGTACTAATGGAGGGGGGGGGTTGTCCTGGGATGTCTGTACTAGTGAAGGGGGGGTTTGTCCTGGGGGGGTTGTACTAATGGAGGGGGGGGTTGTCCTGGGATGTCTGTACTAGTGAAGGGGGGGTTTGTCCTGGGGGGGTTGTACTAATGGAGGTGAGGGGTTGTCCTGGGATGTCTGTACTAGTGAAGGGGGGGTTTGTCCTGGGGGGGTTGTACTAATGGAGGGGGGGGGTTATCCTGGGATGTCTTTACTAGTGAAGGGGGGGTTTGTCCTGGGGGGGGTTGTACTAATAGAGGGGCGTTTGTCCTGGGGGTCTGTACTAATGAAGGGAGGTGGGTTTGTTCTGGGGGTTTGTAGTAATGAAGGGAGGTGGGTTTGTCCTGGGGGGGTCTGTACTAAGGGAGGGGGGTGGGTTTGTCCTGGGGGGTCTATACTAAGGGAGGGGGGTTTGTCCTGGGGGGGTCTGTACTAATGAAGGGAGGGGGGTTTGTCCTAGGGGGGTCTGTACTAATGAAGGGAGGGGGGGTTTGTCCTGGGGGGGTCTGTACTAATGGTGGGGGGTTTGTCCTGGGGGGGTCTGTACTAATGGAAGGGGTAGTTTGTCCTGGGGGGGTCTACACCCAGGAAAGTACACCCAGGGCTCCAGAGGGAGAGGAAAGTGCTGAGGGAACACCATCAGAGAGAGAACCCCACTGCCCTGCACCACCAGAGGGAAAGCCACACAGCCTGGCGCCATCCCTGGTGGAGAAAGGAATGGAGTCATTGCAGGAATACAGATCTGGGTGCTACCCAACGGAGTCGCCACGGGCAATTCAGAGTGAGCTGACTCCTGATCAGGGGAAGCATTGCTGTATCGCTGGGTCAGGTGAGAGGGCCGATCGGCCATTATCTACTAATGTCCATAGGAACTGCAGTCTCTGACCATCTCCTGTATCATGTCTGCAGTCTCTGACCATCTCCTGTACTATGATTGCAGTCTCTGACCATCTCTTGTATCATGTCTGCAGTCTTTGACCGTATTATGTCTGGGGGCTCTTTCTGGTGGTGTGGGGGGGGGCGGCATTGAAGGGCACGGCCTTGGGGCGGCAAAGGGAGTAAATCCGGGCCTGAGTAGGCCACAAACATCAAAATAGCTGATAGAATACTTGCCTCAGTCAGTACCACTTCTTCATGGTGATCACTCAAATCATCATTTACATTTAAGTATTTCAGTATGGGAAAGTTAAATGAGTACTATATATAACATGGACTACCTAAATGAATGCTCCTAGCAAATACAATAACAAAAAAGCAAATTATCAGTTTTAATGGCTAGCTCTGCTTTTAACTTTTTTTCAGAATTCCTTACTACATTTTACAAAATAACTTTAATCTAAAATTCTAAAGTTTAAAAAAAAATCTTCAGACTTTTTTGTCATATAGTGCATAATAGGCTATGCTGCCTTGGTGGGAGTGTAAGCTTCTCTGGTGCAGAGAGTAATACAACTAACCCTGTATTCTCTGTACAGCACTATGGAATATGTCATAAATGCATAATTATAATAATAGTGTGCGGCTATTATAATAGATATATAGATGAGTGTAAACCTCTCTGGTGCAGAGACCTATGTGAATGGCTCAGTGTTCTCTTGCAGCTGCAACACAGTTTTAACTAAATGTATAATATAAATGTGTGACTGTGGTGGGACATTAAACTGTAAGCTCCCTGGTGCAGACTGATGTGAACGACTCCATATTCTCTGTGCAGTACTGCAGTATCTGTTGGGGTTATATATATGTATTAAAGAAATAGGATTAGTGTGTGACTGCAGTGGGACATTAGAGTCTAAGCTCCTCTAGCACAGAGACTGATGTGACTGGCTCAGTATTTTCTGTACAGCACTGTTAAATACATAGCTCCCAATTGTCCCTGATTTTGAGGGACTGTCCCTGATTCGGATAATAATAAAGTCCCTCTATCCCTCGTTTCTCCTCATTTGTCCCTAATTTTGGTCCAAACACCGATACTTTCTCTCAAGTACTTACTGATACCTATTTTTGGTATCATGTGACAGTTCCTTTAGGGCTTGTTCACACCATACATACATGAAAACTGATGGGAAAACCACACAGATTTCACTTGCAGAGACATCAGTTAAAGATCAGTTTCCATGTGGGGTTCAGTGAGTTTTTATAGCCTGTTTGCAGTTTGAGTTGAAAAAGAGTCCTGTGCGATTTCAGTCAGGTTCAGGTGCAATTTCTAATCTCATACACTACAATTCTTATTGGAATCGCACCTGAAATCGCACTGCAAGCTGGCTCAAACGGTATCGCTTTTAGAATCAGAGCATTTGCATAAGTACATGTACCCATGCAAATGCTTAGTATTGGCACCGATATCGGTTCAACCCTAATAATAATGGATGGTAATTGTGGTGGGACATTAATGTGTAAACCAGTGGCGGTGCGTCCATAAAGGGCGCAGGAGCGCCCCCTCTCTCTCCTGGCACCGCTTTATCACCATAGATAGATTCATGCATTGCATGAATCTATCTATGGTCGCTGCTGACACCCCCTATTCAGGTGTCCGGCCCCTTTTTGAGCGTCGGGCATCTGAATTACAGTGGCGGGGGTGTTTTTTGGAAGCACCTGATTAGAGCTATAGGCTCTAATAGGCTCCCAAAAAGGTGAACAGTGGGCGCAATGCTGTGCATTCACTGTTCACTCAGCTGTGTGTTTGGAATTCGCTTTGCTAACACTGAAACGCCTCTCACCTGATTGGCTGAAATGTCAGGCGCTGTGATTGGACGCCTGATAGAAAGGACGGAAGAAGACATCGAGGAGTATGCAGGACACCGCCGCTGACCCGCTGCGAGACAGGTAAGTGCCGGACGATGCACATTGGCAGCATTTGATGGGGCACAGTAGCGGCAATCGATGGGCACACTGGCAGCATTTGATGGGGCACAGTAGCGGCAATTGATGGGCACACTGGCAGCATTTGATGGGACACAGTAGCAGCAATTGATGGGAACATTTGCAGCATTGATGGGCACACTGGCAGCAATTGATGGGTACACTAGCTTCGTTTGATGGGCACAGTGGCTGCGCTTGATGGGCACAGTGGCTGCATTTGATGGGCACAGTGGCTGCGTTTGATGGGCACAGTGGCTGCATTTGATGGGCACAGTGGCGGCAATTGATGGACACAGTGGTGGCAATTGATGGACACAGTAGCTGTGTTTGATGGGCACAGTGGCTGCGTTAGATGGGCACAGTGGCTGCGTTTGATGGGCACAGTGGTGGCAATTGATGGGCAGAGTAGCTGCGTTTGATGGCAAGTGGCTGCAATTAATGTTTTTTTTATTTCAGTTTGTTTGCACCCCCCAAAAAATTTTGAGCATCAGCCACCACTAGTGTAAACTCCACTGGTAGGGAGACTGATGTAACTAGCTTAGTGTTCTCTGTACAGCGCTGTGGAATAATGTACAACATTAATGAGTGGCTGTGGTGGGACATTAGATTGTAAGTTACTTTATTGCAGAGACTGAAGTGACTGGCTCAGCGTGCTCTGTTCAGCACTGTGGAATGTTAATATGCACACTAGCAGAAACACATACAGTAATAAAAAATCATGCACTGCCAGGGTCTTTGGATCAAATGAACTGATGGAAAAAATATGAAGATATTTTCTATTCATATGCCACTTCTTTGGAGCTGGAAAAGGCTTGTCTTGGAAAAGAAAATACATTTTGGAGACTTTGAATGTACACTGCTTGCAAATCTTATGCCGCGTACACACGATTGCACATTCCGACAACAAAATCCATGTTTTTTTTCCGACAGATGCTGGCTCACACTTGCCTTGCAAACACGGTCACACAAATCTTGCTGGAAATTCTGAGCGTCAAGAACGCAGTGACGTACAACACGTACGACAGCACTAGAAGAGGGAAGTTCAATACCAAGTGCGCCAACTTTTGGGCTCCTTCTGCTAATCTCATGTTAGTAGAAGTTTTGTGAGAGACGATTCGCGCTTTTCAGCCTTGTGCTTTTCAGATTGTTACTGCTCTTCAGTTTGTGCTTGTGGGTTCGTATCTGGTTTTCAGTGCATATAGTCAGTTACCATTCGTTTTTTGCGTATTTTATAGTATGTATTTAATTTGCAGTGCGTTCTTGTCCGCTCGTTTCTGATTTTCAGCTCGCTCTTCTCAGGCCTTTCTGTTTTTCAGTGCTTTCTGTCAGTTGGGCCTGAAGCTTCAAGAAGAAACCCTGACGGTGCTTGAAGCTGGCGGTCCTGGCTTGCCCCCCCAAAGCGCCCGCGAAGTAATACAGAAGTATGTCGAGTACTTTGCGGGTAGGGGGGCCACTGATATGCCAGAAAATGTTTAAGAAACATTTTTAAAATAAATATTTTATTTAAACTGAAATAAGATTTCCTTTGATTAACTGCTTGTGTTTTTTTTAGCTGTCTCCTCGGTTAGCCAATGGGCTTTTCTTTTTGGCCATTTTCTTCAATAGTGCAAATGTAATTTATTTGATGCATGAGGTGACAATCTCTTCTTCAGCGAACTATAATTATGTTGTGGGTCTGCTACACACACACACCTTGTTTTTGTTGTTAATGTATGTAATGCATTACTGATAAAAATATACATCATTTTCAGCACCATGAATGAATTTTGGTGAGTCACGAAAATGGCCTGATTGTGGAAAATTATAAAGCACTGTGGGAGTCATAGTTATTTAGTAAAGGAAAATTCACTTTGCACTCCAAGTGCACTGCAAAAGTGCTCATGAAACTACACTTGAAACTGCACTGAAAGTGCACTTGTAGTGCAAAGTGGATTTGCCTTTAGTAAATAGCCCCCATTTTAGTGTAAACACCAACTTAGTCCAAAATAAGGAAAATTGTTATCCATACTTACCGTAATTTTCCTTTCCTGGATCCTCCCCATGTCAACCTACTATGGGTCAGCTCTGCCCCCTCTTACCCCTCCAGGACCACCTCTTTTCTAGCCCATAAAAGGGCAGCTGTCTGCCCACACCAGTGTTCAAAAAAACCCAGCCTCGCGACAGATAAACTGGTTGGGAATCCTCGGGACGACATGGGGAGGATCCAGGAAAGGAAAATTACGGTAAGTATGGATAACAATTTTCCTTATTCCTGGACCTCCCCATGTCAGCCTACTATGGGATGTACCAAGCAATATTAAGAAGGGAGGGAAGACAAAAAATAAAAAATAAGCCAAACCCTCAATGCAATGCTACTCAAAATTTTTAATGGGCAACAGCTGCCGTAATAACCATAGAGCCAAATGTTTCCTCAGGCGGACAAGCCATATTAAGCCTGTAATGCCTAATAAAAGGTGTTGGCACGCTCCAGCTTGCTGCTCTGCAAGCTACCTCAGGGGGGACCTTTGCGTATGCCCAGGATGCTGCCATACCCCTCGTCGAATGTGCTTTGATCTCTGAAGGAGGAGGAAGGCCCAGCGTTTTGTATGCAATATGCATGGTCTTGACAAACCAGGAAGACACAACTCTGGATGTTGCTGGCATACCCTTTTTAGGCCCCATTGGGAAAACCTACAGCTGATCTTGTTTTCCAAAGCTTTTAGTCCATTTCAGGTAGGTTGAAACCGCAGAGACCAGGTCTAACCTACTCCACTCATCATCAGCTGTATCCGCCGGAAAGGCTGGGAGAATGACCTCCCAGTTCATACGAAATTATGTGGCCACCTTAGCTAGAAAGCTTGGTATCGGCCTAAGGACTATCTTGTCTGGGAGCACCAAACAATATGGTTCTTTAGATGAGAAGGCGCACAACTCGGAGTCTCTTCTGGCCGAGGCCACAGCTAGTAAAAAACAAAAGCAAAAAAACTGTTAAAAGAAATAATGAACAAGAGAAAGCTTGATCAAACGGAGGTTCCCAAGACTAAGTCCTCTTTTGGAAAAAACGATTTCAATGGAGGTCTGATTTCTATGGCTGCCCCTAAAAAAATCAGATCACCAACGGATGTAGAGCATATCTTGTACACGACATAGCCGACAAGGCAGGGATTTGACCCTTCAGGGAATTATAAGCTAACCCTTGGAGACTACTCTGCAGAAATTCCAAAATGTTCGATACTGAAGGAGATCCAAGGTCCTAACCCCTTTCCGTAGCATTCCAGATCCGGTGATAGGTTACATTCGTTCTGACGATCCTGTAATAAAGTCATTAACTTTATCCTCCTGCGGTTCGGGTGTCAGGCCCCACTCTGCAGAAGGAGATTTTGACAAGTAAGCAGAGGGATTGGTGAGCCCAACTTTATCCTCCAAGCCAGAGGGAACTACAGCTCCCTGAACCAGTAAGGTAGGACTACTATTGCTGTGACCCTTTCTCGCTGAATCTTCAGCAGGATTTTGAGAGCCAATGGAAGAGGCGGGAACACATACACCAAGGGGAAGTTCCAAGACCTGGACAGAGCACCCTGACCCAATGCCTGTGGATGCTAGGTCCTGGAGAAGAAGCAAGGCAGTTGACAATTCTCCAATACCATAAAATCTATCGAAGGCGTCCCCCAGACCCTGAAGATCTTGCGTAGGTACTTGGGGTTGAGGCCCCATTTGTTGTGATCCTCAAAGCCTCGACTCAAGCGATCTGCTAAAACCTAGCCAGGCCCTGGGAGTTAAGATGCTGTAAGAGAGCCGAGATTCTTCTCTGTGCATAGGAAGATTGACATGCCACCTGAAGGAGAGGGTAACTTCTTTTGCCCCCCTGAATGAGACACATAAGCCACGTAGTTTTGTTGTCCAAAAGAATCTTGACAGCTCGACCTCGCAACATAGGGTGGAATTCTAAGAGCGCGTCTGACAGCATCCAATCCCAGGAAATTAGAACTCTTCGCCCCACAAAGGTTCCATTTGCCTTGAAGCTGCTGTCCCAGGCAGTGTGCCCTGCAGCCTGCCAGACTGGCATTGGTTGACATCACTATTGGTTCTGAGGCCTTCAACGGAACTCCGCAGGAAAGATTGCGAGCTACTGACCACCAATCAGGGACCAGATTATCGGAATTGGCAGACGATCCCACTGAAGAAGAAAGTTGCATTGAAACCTCCTTCTGCGCCACCTGAATCACAGGACTACTGGGTTGTGGCTGTGTCTGTGGCTGATAAAACCCCCAGATACTGCATGCATTCCTTCAGCATCATAGAAGGCCTGGCCATCACTGCTTTGTATGAGACTGGATCTCCTGGACATTCCTCTGAGGAAGAGAAACACGACCCCGATCCGTGTTGAATTGTACTCCTAAATACTCCCAACATTTGGGTCAGATGCATCTGGCTTTTCCGAAAGTTGATCAACCAACCGAAACGAGCTAGTGTTTTGCAGGTGAATTCACATGAACTAAAAGGAGCTCATTTGACAGACCCAGAAGTAGCATGTCGTCTAGATAATGGAGTATTTGCACTCCCTAGACATGAAGATACACATCCGCCAGATTGATGGAAACCATCCAGTCTCCTGACTCCACAACCGAAACGATCGTTTCCAATGACTCCATTTTGAATGGTGGAACCTTCATGTAAGAATTCAGGACTTTGAGGTCAAAAACTGGTCCGAAACCCCCTGAAGCCTCTGGAACCAAAAACAGAGGGGAACATACTCTTTGACCCAATTCGTGCCCAGCAAGGGCCATCCTTCTGGTTCCAAGGCACGAATTGGGCTAGTCTTGCTCCTACTTGAGAGGGTTAAGCAGAGACAGCTTCAGAAGGACTTATTTGAAGTCTTAGGCTCTGTCTCCACTACTGCAAGATGTTGTGCGACCTGACACATGCAAAGTTGCATGACAAGTCAAAACCTATGTATTTCAATGGTCCCTGTTCTAATTGGTGAGACTTTAGTCGCAGCGACTCCAAAAAAAGGTTTTTGCACTACTTTGTTCCGACATCTGTGCGACTTGTTCTCACATGGTTTTCACAGGTCGAATGACATTGCATCACAAATCGCACAGCAAAGTCGCAGTGTAAATTGTGCGACTCTGGGGACGCAGCAGTGGAAACACAGCCCTAGGAGCTTTGTTGGCCCTGGGCTTGGAAGGTTTCTAGAAGGTTGAACCAGCTCCCCTCCACTGTCTGAAAAACTGTAAGCCCTGGCCTCTCTGAATCCTTCTTTGGATCCCTTGTTAAACCGAAAGGGCTGCTGTGTCTTTTTCTCTTCTGCGGGATTAGGCCAGATGTGCTGCCGGAAACCCGCTGAATTGCTGATTCTAAGTCTTCACGAAGAGTAGCTTCCCGTCAAATGGAACCGAAAACAGACTGTGCTGAGAAGCCTTATTGGCCGACCAATGCTTCAACCATAAGGCTCTGCGGGCTGTGACGGAATGAGCCATTATCTTTGCTGTCATCTTGACCTGGTCGACAGTCACTTCAGCCACAACTCTATAGCAGTCTTAAAAACGGCACAGGAGAAGAACTGCCACTTCCCAGACTTTCATCCAAACATCCATCCACCAGCTCTGCTGCCCACACTCTAAGGCTGGATTCACACCCATGCACTCCCAGCGCATTCTGCAGAACCGCACCACAGAATGTGTTCCATAGGAGACCAAGATAAATGTAAAATGTATGGTAGTGCAAATCCACAAAACGCGAAACGGAAAAAGCACCAAAAAACGCACAGGTGCGAACCCAGCCCAAGTGCTGCTGCCCCAGGAGTTGAGTGCTACCGCCGGTCTGCAGGCTGCTGCAGCCAAATTATACAAACTTTTTAGGATTGCGTTTATTTTGCGATCCATAAGATCCCTAAAAGAGAACGAATCCTCCAGCAGAAGCGTAATGTGGTGGGCGAATATAAGTAATGAAGCATCCACCTTAGGCGTAGTGTCCCAAGGGGTACAGCTTCGATACTCCATTATGCACATTGAGCTTCTTCTCAGCCCCCCCCTCACTCATCGTCAATTACTTTTTTAATTTCAGAAATGAAATGGGAAGGAAGGTAACGATTTCTTTAAATACAGGTAGTATCTTTGCTGTTTCTTTGGAGGCGACGATTCTTCCTGCCACTTCATCGCATCCTCAACAGCCTCCACCAAGGGGAGAACCTGTGCAAAAATCAAACGTATGCAATTCTGAGACCATCGCAGTCTCAGATGGATCCGAATCACTATCGAGTTAAAACGCACTGAAAACACATGATCTGAATCTGCAGATGGTGAAGATACAGCAGGATGAGCAGGATTCCTTGAAACACTCTTTAACCCTTCCTTGATTGCGTGCTTAATGTAGGATTTAACCTGGTGTGCTTTCGCAGCATTGTCCGTCTGATGTCTTGACCTCTCTTGGCTTGGGTCCGAGCTACTAAAGTGAGGTAAATGCGAGGGAGATCTGGAATGCTGTGACAACAGGCGTCTATCCAGCTGCATGCGACTCTGCGATTTGTCATGTCTAGTCCCTCCTTTACTCTTTTGAGGCTGGAATGCTGATTTGGAACCTCTTTGCGGGAGTTTATCTCGCAGTGGGCCCTTCTCTCTATAAAACACAGAGGATGTGCTCTCCTTTAAAAAATAAACAAAAAACATTTTTTGTTTCTTTCCAAAACAAAAATAAATAAATACAATTAAAATAAACTTCTCCATCCAAATCTTCAGTGCTAAGGCAGCTAGGCAGGCAGGCAAAATTCCCCAGTCCTAGAAGGTACAGGATAATAAAAATACTCTGACGAAGTAACACAGCAGAAAGTAATGAGAGACCTGGAAGGAGGCTTACCAGAGCAGAGCAGAGTAGCAGATTGACCAGTTGGAGAGTGAGATCAACCTAGAGGATAGAGGCTGCTGCAAATCAGCAGTGAGCATTCTGGTGTTTGCTAGGCAACCCAAAGAGGAAGCTGCCTCTGACCTCACCTGCACAACTCTGAGCTTCCTGAAAGGAGTACATGTGGAGGCGGTGAACTACAAGTCCCAGCGAGCCAAACCACTGCCTGAACACACAAAAACATGGAAGGAGAGAGTGCCAGCACCCGCCTAATAAAGGTATATACAGTCATTTATACTGCCAGTGACCTTTGCCAGTAATAAACAGTCATTTATACTGTACCATACAATCCCAGCACCACGGGAACCCACCTCCTCAGGAGATTTACAGCCTATATGGGGGGTCTTCTAAACTGGGAGATGCTGAACCCGACAGGATGGATGGAGAAGAGAAAAAATAAATAAATAAAAATAAACTTTAAAAGGCGTCCGGAGCGAGGACGAAAAAAGAACACTGGTGTGGGCAGACAGCGGCCCTTTTATGGGCTAAAAAAGAGGTGGTCCTGGAGGGGTCAGAGGGGGCAGAGCTGACCCATAGTAGGCTGACATGGGGAGGTCCAGGAAAATGATATTGAGCATTGAAAGAAGAAGCCACACATTGTTGAGTAGAAAACTTTTTATTCTGTGCACATTCACATGTGCGTTAGAAAAGGGTTTTTGAACAAACCAACATATTTTAGTAATAACATTTTTGTTTTTGACAGTACAAATAGCCTTTTTTTTGTGTTAAAACAGTCATGTTTAAAACCATAAAACAATACACAACTCAGGAACTTACAAAGTTCAACTTTGACAAAGTGAAGGCAATATCAGACATTAGTATGTCCAAACTGTGTTGATATTGCCTTCATCAGATGGGGTGATGTCACCCCTGTGAAAGCCACATTTTGAAGATGCACACAAATTGAGAGTCAAAATGGGGATTTCCCTCCTGATCCCATGCCTAATGTCAACATGTGCTAGCTCCCATCATGGGTGATCAATGGACGTGTTTCGGAGGTGCAACCCCTTCCTCTCATCTACTTTAGTTGCGAGGAAGGGGTTGCACCCCTAAAACACATACCTTGATACTCCGTGATGGCAGATAGCACATGTTGACACACTGTGTGCATCTTCACAATTTGGCTTTCTAAAAAATATTTAAAATGTGTGAAAATAATCAAAATACAAACAAACTAGAAGAATTTTGGGGTGTTTTAGATTCTGCCTAAAACATTAATGACTTTTTTGAGGCTTTTTCCCACATCATTGATGTCTTACTTGATCTTCTGTAAATCACGATTGCACACCATGATCTCCCTGATGAGGACATTTGCATTTGCACCTCTGAAATAAGATTCTTCTTCCACAACATCCACATCACCTAAAATAAAAAACACACCATGTATTATAAATATGCAGGCATCCATCTATTACCTGAAGCTGTGGTCTCAGACGCTCACCTGTTGTGGTCACTATTTTGCCCACTTCATAAACCTCTCCTTCCTCTCTGGTTGTTGTGTGGGGATTTCCTTTTCTTTAGGAGGTGGGGGGTCCCTGGTGTCCTCAGATGTCCCGAGTCTTTTCTCCCCTATGTGAATAAAAAAAAGGTTTACTTAGCACACAGATATTTGATGCGAGAAATAGTAATATGAAACATTGCTTGGAAGTGTCGTACAATTGTCTTATTTGGCAGAGTTCCAAGCAGACATTATTTTTTTCCCTTTATAAAACTGGAAAACTTTTACCTTTTTTATACATTTTCCCCCTATGGTGACACCCTTAGTATCCACTGGAGCACCTGTGTGGGACACCCTAAAAAGGGTGTTCTGGTGTCCCACACTAGTGCTCCTGCATCCAGATGTGTAAACAGCTGCTGAGTGTCCTCTCCTTACACTAAATCAAGTTTGCATTTCATTATAGTTACAAACCCACCTAGACAACAAACGTCTTTTAATACAAATAGGCATGAACAACTGTAGTTAACCTGGATCTGCCAAAAACATCATATTAGTAGGCGAACTAACGATGTTTACTACGAACGATTAGGGTGCCCACGAACCTGAAACTTGCCATTTTAAACAGTACAACAGTAAAAAAAAGCACATGGAGCAGCATGCAAGGAATAATAATAATAGGAACACACAACTACTTACTTTTTTGAAGAACTCTCTTGATCTTTCTGTACTGATCCTGCTCCCTCAATTTGAGGTCTGACCATCGTTTCCTCAATTAATCCTTGGATCGTCGTCCTCCAAAATTCCTGTGCAGACTTTTCACAACTTTAGTCATGATCTAGACCTTTCTCACATTTGGGTTTTGGTAAGGTCCATGCTTCCCGTCATAGTCGGCCCTCTTCAAGATGTCCACCATCTCCATGCACTTTCTCTGCCATGTGCTCTCCCACTGCACCGAAAGACAAGGGGCGGGGAAAAGACTAGAAAGAACGTCAGGGGCAGGCGGAGTTTCATGCATGCTCAGTGTATATAAAGCGTAACACGCGTGCGTCATACGTACAATCTGTGAGTGGAGGAAGGAGTATCGGAAGCGCTGATCGTTAGAACAAAGGTACAATTTTAACTTGGTGCATCAGTGGCCTATACTGCTTATAGATTGAGGCCTATATTGGGACAAGATTAGGAGAGTTTAGCCTGACATTAGGGTTTGTCTTGTGTTGTGTCTTGCAGAGAAAATGGATCTATTCAATGATGAGGACTTTATCCCCATATTCTTTGATATGTACAGGGAGCTGCCCTGTCTGTGGCAGGTAAACCACCCCTTTGTTAACAATAAACCAAAGAGGAAGGCAGCGCTGGATCAGTTGCTGGAATTTGTGAAGCCGGTGATCCCCACGGCAGACATCCACTATTTGAAGGCCCCAATTGGTGGAATGAGGAGCACTTATAATAGGGAGCGCAAGAAGGTCCAGGATTCCCAGAGATCTGGAGTTTCAGTAGATGACATTTATGTACCCAGGCTGTGGTACTATGACAGACTGCATTTTCTTGTAGGCCAGACTGAACCCAGGCCAGTACTCTCCAATCTTTCTTCAAGGCTTCCTTCCACTTCAGCTGAGGCTTTCGATGTCCAGCCTGGGAATCCAGCCAGGAAGAAGTGGAGGAGCCCAGCTTGAGGCAGGTATAGCATTGTTCAACATATTTCTAGTCAAATCATTAATGATGTTAACTAGATGTTATTATTGATTAGTCATTTCTGATTTTACAAAGTGTTTTACATATCAATAGACAGTAGTGGCCACAAATGATTGGGACAAGAATAAAAAATGCTGGGGTCGGAATGATAGTTTTTTCTATTTATTAACATTCAATTAGCAACAGTCATGAGCTGAAAATTGTGTGTGATTGATGAACCAAAAACTAAAACTTTGTCCCTTTTTCATACACAGGAAAGTCTCAGCCAGGAGGAGGCCGTGGAAAATGGCAGTCAGGAGGTGGCGGAGGTAAGTGGCAACCAGGAGGTGGCTGGGCCCAGTAGCCTGCCTGAATCCCAGGTCCCTCCCCTCCGCCTTCCAAAAAAAGTCCCAGGAAGAGGAGTAACCTGGAGGAGGCAGCACTTGGCCTATTTCAGAAGGCTACTGAGGCCCTCAGAACCCTCAGAACCCCCCCAAAAACCAAGAAGACTATGCCTACATGGCAGCCTGCAAAATGCAGGAAATGGAGGAGGGCCAACGTGAGGAAGTTATATTACAAGCCATAAATAAGGGGTTGAGGAGCGAACTCACAAGCCAAAGTCACGTTTGTGAGTTCAACCATGGTCCTCTTCCTCCACCTCCTGCTACAACTACAACACCAGAGCCACAGCCAGAGACTCCAGCGTGGAAGGAAGCATTGAAGGAAGACAAGAAAGTGATGGCCTGGGTTCAGTCTGGTCTGACAAAAGACGCAGGCTGTTGTAAGGCCACGGCCTGGGGACAGATATGTCATCTGCTGCTGTTCCTGATCTCTTGTAGTCCTGGACCAAATTGTGCTCACTATTATAAGGACTCCTCAGGCCACCAATTTTGACTGTAAAATAATTGATGTCTGCCCTGGGGTACAAAGGCTTTGCAAATTTCACCAGTTTCTCCAGCGTTGCCTTCCCCTTTATTTTGTTATGACCCATAATAAATGGCTATTTATTTTTCACAAATACTTGCCTATGTGTTTTACTTCAAAAAGGACAGTTTGTTTGTGAGTAGGCAGGTACATTTCAAAAATACAATGTCAAATTAACAAGGGACCAACCTCCTTGAGGTTAAAAAATACAAGATAATACAAGATAATAATGGTGTTGTGGTAACTTGACACAAAATGAAGGGAAAAAAAATATGGAGATCACTATAAAAATATAAAATAGGAGATCTGGATAAAAAAAAAAAACACTATAAACAAAAATTCTAAACATTATTATGGAGCTCTGATGAAAAAAAAAAGAATTATTCATGAGATCACGAGAAATAATAAAGAAATCAGGTTGTCAGAACTCTGTGTGAATATCAGCAGCAAAACAACTTCATTATTCTAGCATTATAAAGAAGAAGAGAATGCGCTGCATTAAAAGATTTTAAAATTTGCAGCGTGACAAATGTGCTATCTCCATTACGAACGCTATTTTTACCAGACCGACCGCTTCTGTCTCGTAATTGATTCAGAACATGCGTGGAACTTTGTGCATCGGAATTGTGTACACACGATTGGAATTTACGAGGACGGATTTTGTTGTTGGAAAATTTGAGATCCGGATCTCAAATTTGGTTTGTCGGAAATTCCGACGAAAAATGTCCGATGGAGCCTACACACGGACGGAATTTCCGACAACAAGCTCCCATCGAACATTTGTTGTCGAAAATCTGACCGTGTGTACACAGCATTACAGTTGAAGAAAAGACATTTGCAGATTTTCTCATGAAGGAAAGACTCACTCAAAGACTGAAGGAAAGAGCGCCCCATCAAGTCTATGAGACTGTGGTTGGATTGTGCATCTTTAGCTTGACATTTTGCTCCAAAAGTTGCTCCTCAAAATCCATAAGGCCCTGAAAGGTTGCTCTTACATCCAGGACATTAAAAGCTGCCCCTCGTTGTTTCTACACCTACCCTGACCCAACCTTCCCTGACAATAGTCTCCAAGCCCTGTAGACTGGCATCTATAGTAACAGTAATCCGGTCTCCAGGACTGAGAGGCCTGCTTTTGGACAGATTGGCTAAACACATCCACCAGCACCAGGTGGTCTTGACCACCTCCAGTATTTAAATCTTCTGGCACATAAACACACAATCCCATTTCCTAAAGAAAAGTCCCCTGCAGATACCTTCTGTGTCACCTTATCCATGGAAATTGTGGGATGGTGGCCCCCGGAAGATGTAGACACTGATGGACAAACAAGAAAGGTAATCTTATGACTAGTAAAATAAATCTGAAGGTTTAGGGGAAAGATTTCTTCTTCTGCAGTACTGGAAGAGACTGGGAAGGTTCCAACTTGCGCTTCTCAGTGTTTAGTTGCCACCCAAAGCTACTCGGTTCTGAGCTGGCTCATGACTAATTTCCCAACTCGCTAAGAAATGTTCATGAAATTTAGCTGCAAACAGAATATCATTCAAATAATGATAGAACTGAATCATCTTTGTGTGAATAAAACACGGTAGAGAAAGAAAAACTTTGTAAAAAGTTCTGAAGTTGTGGGAGCAGCCAAAATGGGAAACAGCAGAACTGAAGATGCTGATACGCTATTCTGAATCAGAGAAACGTCTGGTGTTGGGAAAAGATGGGAGTGTGCTACTATGCATCTATTGATAGTAGCCAATATTGGGGATGGGGAATTTGACTATACGAATAATACCAAAATTAGGCATGCATCGGTTAGATCCTTGATTAAATCTGTCCTGCTGCTGGTCAGTTTTACAGTGCTGTATCCTCTACAGTATCCTAATTCTTGTAGTATATACCCAGCTTGTGTTCTTTGGCTGAGGTAAATTTGAAACCTTTCTTTGTGTTGCACCTCTGATCAGCAGCTAACGTCTTAACCCAGCACAATGTCCCTCAGTCTCACCAATACAACATTTTATCTTCTTTTGTTGGGGTGCTTCTGTTGTCAGACTCCAAAAGCTTCAAGAGGGTCAGGACAGGCAGCCAACGTCCCTCACAGACAAGCTGACACCTTCACATCTCTCTGCTTCGGTGCAGGCTGCTGCTGAAAGGCAAACTGGCATTCCTGCACTAATTTCTTCACTCAGCACTGTTACTTCCCAACACACTCCCTTGGTCTTGCTGTCTATGTCTGTGAGGTAGACAGAGCCTACTGACCAAAAGGGCATACAGAGAGCCACTGGTGTGTAGCACTGCTGCTGGAGGGGGAGGTACAGGGGACAAAATAGGAATCTACTCCTAATGTTCAAGCTGAGAAAATGTACCATTTTAAGAAAAAGGTCATTTTGAAATTGATGGAAGCAGCATGTCTTTAAAAAGTTGGGACAGGGCCATGTTCCCCTCTTCTTTTAACAACACTCTGTAAACATCTGGGAACTGAGGAGCCCAGTTGCTGGAGTTTTGGGAGTGGAGTGTTGTCTCATTCTTGCCTGTTATAAAATTCTAACTGCTCAATAGTCTTGGGTCTTTTTTGTTGTATTTTTCATTTGAAGATGCGCCAAATATTTTCATTGGGTGAAAGGTCTGGGCTGCAGGCAGGCCAGTTAAGCACCTGGACTTTTCTACTATGAAGCCATGTGGTTGTCATAGATGCAGTGTGTAGTTTAGCATTGTCCTGCTGAAATGTGCAAGGCCTTCCCTGAAAAAAGACATAAACAGCATGAGAGCATACACTGCTCTAAAACCTGGATATACAGTATCTCACAAAAGTGAGTACACCCCTCACATTTTTGTAAATATTTTATTATATTTTTTCATGTGACAACACTGAAGGAATTACACTTTGCTACAATATAAAATAGTGAGTGTACAGCTTGTATAACAGTGTAAATTTTCTGTCCCCTCAAAATAACTCAACACACAGCCATTAATGTCTAAACCACTGGCAACAAAAGTGAGTACACCAAATTGGCCCAATTAGCCATTTTTCCCTCCACGGTGTCATGTGACTCCATAGTGTTACAAGGGTCTCAGTTGTAAATGGGGAGCAGGTGTGGTAAATTTGGTGTTATCGCTCTCACTCTCTCATACTGGTCACTGGAAGTTCAACATGGCATCTCATGGCAAATAACTCTCTGAGGATCTGAAAAAAAGAATTGTTGCTCTACATAAAGATGGCCTAGGCTATAAGAAGATTGCCAAGACCCTGAAACTGAGCTGCAGCACAGTGGCCAAGACCATACAGTGGTTTAACAGGACAGGTTCCACTCAGAATATGCCTCACCATAGTCGACCAAAGAAGTTGAGTGCACGTGCTCAGCATCATATCCAGAGGTTGTCTTTGGGAAATAGGCGGAAGAGTGCTGTCAGCATTGCTGCAGAGGATGAAGGGGTGGGGGATCAACTTGTCAGTGCTCAGACCATACGCCGCACACAGCGTCAAATTGGTCTGCATGGCTGTCGTCCCAGAAGGAAGCCTCTTCTAAAGATGATGCACAAGAAAGCCTGCAAACAGTTTGCTTAAGACAAGCAGACTAAGGACATGGATTACTGGAACCATGTCCTGTGGTCTGATGAGACCAAGATAAACTTATTTGGTTCAGATGGTGTCAAGCATGTGTGGCAGCAACCAGGTGAGGAGTACAAAGACAAGTGTGTCTTGCCTACAGTCAAGCATGGTGGTGGGAGTGTCATGGTCTGGGGCTGCAAGAGTGCTGCCGGCACCGGGGAGCTACAGTTCATTGAGAGAACCATGAATGCCAACATGTACTGTGACATACTGAAGCAGAGCATGATCCCCTCAATTCAGAGACTGGGCCACAGGGCAATAGTCCAACATAACGACCCCAAACACACCTCCAAGATGACCACTGCCTTGCTAAAGAAGCTTAGGGTAAAGGTGATGGACTGGCCAAGCATTTCTCTAGACCTAAACTCTATTGAGCATCTGTGGGGCATCCTCAAATTGAAGGTGAAGGAGAACAAGGTCTCTAACCGCCACCAGCTCCATGATGTCGTCATGGAGAAGTGAAAGAGGACTCCAGTGGCAACCTGTGAAGCTCTGGTGAACTCCATGCCCAAGAGGATTAAGGCAGTTCTGGAAAATAATGGTGGCCACACAAAATATTAACACTTTGGGCCCAATTTGAACATTTTCACTTAGGGGTGTACTCACTTTTGTTGCCAGCGGTTTTACAATAATGGCTGTGTGTTGAGTTATTTTGAGGGGACAGGAAATTTACACTGTTATACAAACTGTACACTCACTTCTTTACATTGTAGAAAAGTGTAATTTCTTCAGTGTTGTCACTTGAAGATATAATAAAATATTTACAAAAATGTGAGTGGTGTACTCACTTTTATGAGATACTGTATCTTTCATCACTGATGATGTCTTTACAGATGTAGCACTCACCCCAAAGGAGCTGCTGATAATTGTTTTGGGCCTGCACTCTGCCTCTCAACCCCAGAAATGGACTCAACCCCCTTGGCACAACTGTATAGTAGTCTTAGTGTAAAACTCAATGGTAAAGAGAAACACGGCAATGACACACTATACTGTATATTTACCATCACCTTGGTACTCGTCACTTCACCAGCTGTAGTGATAGATAGAGTCTCACACAAATTGTAAGTTAACCATTTAAGCTGTTTACTAAAAGACTTGTTTAACACAATAGACACAGTGGCAACTCAGATAAAAAGAATGAAAGTAAACAACAATCAATCAGCAGAGTTGTAATGCTTTATAGAAAATAATAAAAATCTCTTGTCTTCTTCCTCTTCAGCTAGCTTTTTATATTAGACTGCAGTATTTATAAATCCAGGTAAGAAACAAATAGGTAGCAAATTATAGTAGAAATGACATGCTGATAACTGTGTGCTTGCTCATAAAAAGGACCTGTAAAACTCCTTCCTTAATGAGGGATGCAACTTAGCATTAAGTTTGCAGTACATGGGAAAGCAAACCCTGAAGTTCCACTGTACACAATCTACGAGTAAATGAGATCACTTCTGTGGGACTACAGATCCCACCAGCAGTCTTCAACTAATATAAACAGCAACAGTATATATATTGTATATATTGATCTGGGCAAGTGCCCGCTCACCACAACAGGCCCAGATGCTTGTAAGGCTCCTCTCCTGGTATCTCAGTCCGATCCAAGCTGGCGCCGTCGCACCGCAATGCTCCTTTCTTGTGGCTGATGGCTGGAATGCAGGCAACCTTCAGAAACCTTGGGTCTTCAGGTCCGTCTACAGCCTGATCCAGCTGTCTGTGCTCTGGAACACCTCCGAGGCTGATCAATTCCGCTCCGCTCCTCACAGGCCGCAGTCTGTCGGTCCCACACACAGATCTCCCTGCAGGCAGGTGTTGAAGGGCATCCCAAGAGGCCGAAAGATGGCCACGCTGTCCCTTTTATCTCCTTACCCAGCAGGCTGGTCACTGACTTAGCATTGTGGGTCAGTGAACTGGGCATTGTGGGTCAGTAGTTCCCAGGCTAAAAGCACATGAGTCACTTCCTCATTAACTACATTTCTCCTAATTCTTTTCAGCGCCTGTTTCTCAGGAATTAAAAGAGAAGTATTGACAGCATTAGCATTAAAAGGACACTAGAGGGAGCCAACCCCTTGCTTAAGAAGCAACACATTGTTTAGCATGTTAACCTGGTCACAACCCCTGCATTACACAGATGTGCAAGCTGCCCATTCCATGTACACTAATGCACCCTCATACCATCAGTGATGCAGGATTTTTGAACTGAGTGTTGATAACAAGCCAGAAGGTCCCTCTGGTTGCCAAAAAGAAGCCCTTCTTTATGTCCCCTGAGGATGTCCCTTCCATAGACAAAATGCGTAGGGAGGGCATAGCAGCCTATGACACCATCACACCCACTGGCGTAATAGAGCGTGGTGTCTGTGAGCTTTTGTTACCCTGAGATGCTTAATTGCACTTTCTTGAGAGCCATCGGAGGACCTAGTAGACATGGAGGTTATTATTATTATTCCATATTTATATAGTGACAACAGTTTGAACAGCGCTTTACAACATGGAGGCAGACAGTACAGTCACAATACAATTCAATACAGGAGGGATCAGAGGGTCCTGCTCGTTAGAGCTTACAATCTAGAAGATGATCATACCCTGGTGTGATTCGCATTTGGTGTATCCTGCGCTAGTGATCTCTTATAATCTGGAGATCCTGGTTATCCAGTAAGGGAATTCATAAATCTATGTCCAAGGTGGATGAGACTAAAATACATGGAACTGTGGCATTTCATTTTCACACAAGATTCTACACTGGCCCCCTAGTGGAGCCCTATATATCCCTTTGGGAGTGGTCTTTCATTTCTATTACAGTATATCATTGTTTCATTTATATTGAATATGTCTTTATTTTTCCACTTTATTGGTGGTTTTATTTATTGATGCTAATATTATTTGTATTACTTTATTGTTTGCTTCCATTGTGATTTTGATGGTCAGAGGTTTTGTGCACTCTTTTTGTTTATTATTTTTCCAAAAAGAATGTAATGTTTCGATTTGTCTGGCCACAAAACAATTTTCCATTTTGCAACAGACCATTTTAAATGAGCATTAGCAGAGAGAAGACTGTGGTGTTTCTGGATCATGTTCAAATATGGCTTCTTCTTTGCGTGATAGAGCTTTACCTTGCATTTTTTTGAAGGCAAGGCGAACTTTGTTCACATACTGTGATTTATGGAAGTATTTCTAAACCCATGCAGTGATGTTCATCACAGAATCATGCCTATTTTTAATGCAATGCCGTCTAAGGGCTCGGAGATCATGGGCATCGAATATTGCATTTCTCTTGCGCATAGAGATTTCTCCAGATTATCTGAATTTCTGATGATGTTATGTACTGTAGATGATATAAGTCTTTTTTAATTTAGTGTTAATTTAGTTTTACCTTGAGAAACATTCTGAAATTGTTAACCAATTTTTACACACAGCTTTTCACATATTGGTGAACCTCTGCCCATCTTTACTTCTGAGACATTCTGACTCTCTAAGATGCTCTTTTTATACTCAGTCATGTTACTGACCTGTTGCCAATTAAACTAATTGGTTGCAATATTTTCTCACAGCTCTTTCTTGTTAGTACTGCTTACTTCTCTTTGAATCTTAACATTTCTTAAAATGGTACATTTTCTCAATTTAAACATTTATGTTTTCTATTTTCTATTGTGAATAAAATATGGGTTTATGAGATTTGGAAATCATTGCTTTCTGTCTTCTGTAGATTCTACACAGCTTCCCAACTTTTTTGGAATTAGGGCTGTATATTTACCAGAGCAAAATAGTTGTTAGTGTTTACTTTACCTTTTAATTCCACGGTTGTTCTTTTCTACAGTTTTCCATACTAGTGGAATTCATGCTGCCAGGACTCTCGCCATTTAATATGATAATAATATATATTTATATATATTATATTGTCTTGTATGCTTTCTCAATGGAAACACAATATCTGAAAATTGCTGTTTTGCTGTACAGAGAGAGTGTAAATATTGAAAAAAAAATGAGTTCAGAACAGAGATTGTCTTTCTCACCATTTACATAAAACTTCAAACACTTGATTTGCATAAAACTTCAAACACTGTACATACGATAGCAGAAGATTTTCTGTATGCTGTGTATCAAGGTCGAAAAAACCCCCAAAAAAACAGACATACATCAAAACCAAATTTAGATCTTAAATAATATGCTATGTTAACTACAAATACATTTGTGCAGTTGGATTATGCTGCTTTTTACAGATCACAGTTCAGGCTGGAAATTAAAGAGTTGATTCATTGGGGAGAAGAGAAGATAGTAGTGCGTGACGAGAGGGAAGTCTCAAGACATTAATATAATTGTAACACATCTGTCAGCTCAACCAGGAATTATCACACTCTCCGTGACCACCCCAGCTTTCAGGCAGCTCAATATGTGGACATACTTATTGGTATTTACACCTTCCAACAGACAGCAGATCGATATGCTGCCTTGAATGCATGTATAGATAACACGCAATCTATACATGCATTAACCTCTTCATGGCTGAGGATGTCACATACGTATATGCAGGAGCATATCTGTGAGCCAAGATAAGTGACATCACATTTTGTGATAAGCACTCTACAATGACATTTTTTTCTTTTGTACATCAGGAATCTCTATGTGTCTATCTCTATGTATGTAGAGGTTTCTGATAACCCCCTGCTTTCTTTGTAAGTGTGTGATGGGGAACTATCTGTAGGCTGAGAAATAATGTGAAGGGGAGCTTATGTCCTACATTGGACCCGAGGGATGCAGTATTCTCTACTAGCAGAAGCTTCACTGGTCAAGCTCAGATTGCTCTGTGGTAATTCTACCATAACCTTTTTGAAGAGACCACATTAAGGGCTCCATAATTATTTTAAACATTCTTTAAATTACAAGACTAACTGTGAATATACAGTATGCTGTATCAGTTTGCCAATAAAAGGCTGATGTGTTACAGGCAAGTGATGATGACTACAACATTCACTAACTTTTTGAATCATTTAAATCTTAAGTAATAGAAAAATATACTTAACCAAAAAAGGAAGAGGAAAGAATGGAACTTTATATGAGGCATGTCACTGAATAAATATCTAGTTTATATTGATCATTATATTGTTTATTAATTCCAAACTAAGTTAAAAAGTATCAATCTTTGGTAAAAGACATTATATACTACTGTAATATGATCTAATATAGAAGCTAATAATGCTGACCCTTGCCCTGTTGTGTCCTGCACTGCATTCTAAAAATATCATAAAAAGTATAGGAACTAGAACTAAGAAAGTATTATACGTGTATGAACCTCAGACATCTGAATATTACATATTCTCCTCTTAAAAAGAGTCTTTTCCCTCTACACTGAACGATACAGGCAACAACAGAATTATATCACAAAATAATACTATGCATTTTAATTACATCACATAATCCTTGGTCCACACAGGATGCCTTCTTATTCTTTGAATATATTTAGGTGGTTAGGGTTCCTAGTCGACAGTTTGGTTATCAGTAGAAATAGAATAATGTTTTTTGTCAAATTAAAAGTCCTACCTAACAGGTGCAAGATGACCTGCATTCTATATGCATTGATAAGACAGTTCATTGGTGGAAGGTCCTCATCCTTGGGAGATGCATTTAAACGTGTAGTGTTACAGAGCAGTACAATTCTCATGGACAGCATCAGTGACACCATTTTTAGTCATCACACATTTTGGATGTGTAATATTTTTACTTTTACACAATTGCTTTGTTTACCAGATTTCCACTTTTGCAGTCAAGTTTCAGAAAACCCCACTATATATATTTGTTATGTGTTCCTATTTCCAGATCATACTTTAAAAAAAGGTAAAAAAAAAAAATATATATATTTCTTATCTTTTAGATATTTCTAAGGAGAATGTGTCTCATGGCTGATTCTAATGCCGCGTACAGACGATCGGAATTTCCAACAACAAAAACCGTGGATTTATTTCCGACAGATGTTGGCTGAAACTTGTCTTGCATACACACGGTCGCACAAATGTTTTCGGAAATTCCGATCGGTTAGAACACGCTGACGTACAACACGTACGACAGGACTAGAAAAAGGAAGTTCAATAGCCAGTGCACCACCCTTTGGGCTCCTTCTGCTAATCTCGTGTTAGTAGAAGTTTGGTGAGAGACGATTCACGCTTTGCAGCCCCGTGCTTTTACGATCGTTACTGCTCTTCAGTTTGTGCTTGTGGGTTCGTATCTGGTTTTCAGTGCGTGTAGTCAGTTTGCATCTGGTTTTCAGTGCGTGCTATTTCTAGTACGTATATATTTTTCAGTGCGTTCTTGTCCGCTCGTTTCTGATTTTCAGCTCGTTCTTCTCAGGTTCTTTCTGATTTTCAGTGCGTTCTGTAAGTTTGTTCTGACCAGCCGACCATTTTGAAGCCATGTTGCGGTTACATACTTGTCATAGAGTTCGTGCTATGTGGGGGCTTGGTGTTGAGGTTCTTACTTTGACCCAAGTCCAGTCCATGAACAGGGCGGGGAGGAGTTCATGGACAAACAAATTGGTTGCTCCAGCGTGACCAATTCTCTCACATGCCTTTGTTGCAGGAGATCCGTGAGAATAATCCTGATGATTTCTAGAATTATCTCCGGATGACGGACCCCGTTATTCACCTTTTGTTGGCTTTGCTGTCCCCTTATATTACGAAGCAGGACACTTGCATGTGGCAAGCCATTACTCCCGAGCAGAGGCCCGTTGCCACGTTGCGGTACTTCGCAACGGGGAGAAGTCTGCAGGACATCAAGTTCTCCACAGGCATCTCCCCCAGGCTCTGGGAATCATTATTCCAGAGACCTGTTCTGCCATCCTTCCTGATGAAGGACTATATTAGGGTAAGTTTTCTCCTTTAACATCACATTCTATGTATTTAATGTTTGCTAATGTATTGTATTTCTTTCATCATTCCATATTTACCATGATTGTAATATGCTGTGAATGTCCTCTTTATCTTCATGCATGCTTGAATTTTTTAATGCTCCTAGCCTATTTACTTAACAATGTATTTTCTCAGCTCCATTGTAGTGCTTACCCTAAACACCCCCTAAAATGTGTACAAATGTTATTTTTGTCCTTAAATTCAGGCAAAGTGCAGGAGGCTTTTTTTGGGGGGCCCAAACTCATTTGGAACCCTCCCTCCCCCCCAACCGCTAAGTCAACCGATACCAATACTCTATCTGCTGACTTTGCCAAATCCATACATACTATACCTACCTCTTTTGTGGTCAGATTTATGGATGAATTCACCAAAGCATGTAGTGCAAGGGCCTGCCTAAATACTTTCAAATGGTACTGTTTAAAGTTTTGTTCTCCTATTATCTAGATATGTAATTGCAGAATGTAAAAATGTGCTTCAATTTGTACAGTGTGTATTAATATTTTTGGATTATGACACTTCTTACCTGTCCAGTGGGCTGCCAATAGTGTGAGTAAGGCCAAAGTAACACACATTATTTATGCTTTCAGCTCTCAATGAAGTGGAGAGGGTTACCTGTCCAAAACACTCCCCCTAAAATTTTTAAATGGGTCATCAGAGAGGGGTGAGGAATCTGATAAGTGGACCTTATATTTTTGTCTTTAAATACTCCTTAAAATAAATGTTTTTTACTGTTGTTGGCCTTGAATGTTTGTGTCTAATCTGCTTGCAATGTTATGTGCAAAAGTACTTTTTTTCTTTTCTTGTTTGACTCCACAGTTTCCTTCAACGCCACAGGAATGGCAGACTTTGGCTTCCCAATTTGCCCAGCGGTGGGACTTTCCCAACTACGGAGGGGCAATTGATGGGAAACACGTCCACATCGTGCCACCCCCCAACTCGGGGTCATACTATTATAATTACAAGGGGTTTAATAGTATTGTGATGTTGGCGGTGGTGTCGGAGACATACGAGTTTTTCTATGTGGATGTTGGGAAGAATGGCCGGATGCCGGATGGTGGAGTCATCACCCAGACCGAGTTCTATGGACGGCTCCAGAGTGGTGGCTTGGGCTTGCCACCTGTAGAAGAAAACGTGGCTGGTCTACCGTTCGACTTTGTCACCGATGAAGCATTTGGGCTGGGTGATCACCTGATGTGGCCATTCCCAATGAGGACCCTCACCCCAGACCAGAGGGTTTTTAACTACCGGCTGGCCAGAGCCAGAAGAGTGGTGGAGAATCCTTTCAGGATAATGGCCAGCTGGTTCTGCCTGTTCCTGATGCCAATCAACAGTTAGGTCTGAGGTCGGATTTCCAGAACAAACAACAACCCTGACGGCGCTAGGTCAAAAATAAATGGAATACTTTGTGGGTAGGGGGGCAATTGATATGCCAGCAAATGTTTAATAAACATTTTTAAAATAAAATTTTTTGTTAAAATGAAATAATATTTCATTTGATTTACTGCTTGTGTTTCTTTTAGCTGTCTCCTAGGTTCTCCAATGGGCTTTTCTTTTTGGCCATTTTCTTCAATAGTGCAAACGTAATTTAGTTGATACATGAGGTGGCAATCTCTTCTTCAGCTAACTATTATGTTGTGGGTCTGCTACACACACACAATGTTTTCGTTGTTAATTTATGTAAAGCATTAATGATAAAAAAAACACAGCCTTTTCAGCACCATGAATTAATTGTTTTGAGTCCCCAAACTGGCCTGATTGGGGCAAAATTTAGAGCACTGTGGGGGTAATTTACTAAAGGCAAATTCACTTTGCACTACAAGTGCACCGCAAGTGCACTAAAACAGCACTGAAAGTGCACTTGTAGTGCAAAGTGGATTTGCCTTTAGTAAATAACCCCCATTGCCACTGTAAACACCAAATTACTACAAAAACTGGTATTGAGTATTGAAAGAAGAAGCCACACTTTGTTGAGTAGAAAACATTTTACTCAAAGCACATTCACATGTGTGTTAGAAAAGGGTTTTTGAACAAACCAACATATTTGTTGTATAACATTTTTAGGTTTGACAGTACAAATAGCCTTTTTTGTGTTAAACAGGCATGTTTAAAATCATAACATACACAACTCAGGAACTTACAAAGTTCAACTTTGACAAAGTGAAGGCAATATCATACATTAGTATGTCCAAACTATGTTGATATTGCCTTCATCAGATTTGGTGATGTCACCCCTGTGAAAGCCAAATTTTGAAGATGCACACAAATTGGAAGTCAACATGTGGATTTCCCTCCTGATCCCATGCCTAATGTCAACATGTGCTATCTCCCATCATGGGGATCAATGGACCCTGTTTCGGGGGTGCAACCCCTTCCTCTCATCTACTTTAGTTGCGAGGAAGGGGTTGCACCCACAAAACGCGTACCTTGATATCCCGTGATGGCAGATAGCACATGTTGACACACTGGGGGTTATTTACTAAAGGAAAATCCAATTTGCACTGCAGTTGCACTTGGAAGTAAAATCATTGTAGATTCGATGGGGACATGCAAGGAAAATAAAAAACAGAATTTTAGCCCGCACATGATTGAATGATAAAATCAGCAGAGCTTCCACTCATTTCAGATCTACCCCTTAGATTAATGCCCTGTACACACGGTCGGACTTTGTTCGGACATTCCGACAACAAAATCCTCTGATTTTTTCCGACGGATGATGGCTCAAACTTGTTTTGCATACACATGGTCGCACAAAGTTGTCGGAATTTCCGATCGCCAAGAACGCGGTGACGTACACCACGTACGACGAGACTAGAAAAGGCCGGTTCAGAACCAAGCGCGGCACCCTTTGGGCTCCTTTTGCTAATCTCGTGTTAGTAAAAGTTTGGTGAGAGACGATTCGCGCTTTTTCAGACTCGTGGCTTTCAGATCGTTTTCTGACGTTCAGTTTGTGCTTGTGGGTTTGTATCTGCTCTTCAGTGCGTGCAGTCAGTTCGTATTGGAGTTTTCTGTGCGATCTTGTCCGCTCGTTGCTGTTTTTCAAGTCGCTCTTCACAGGCCTTGCTGTTCTTCAGTGCGTTCTGTTACTTCGTTCTGAGCAGCCGACCGTTTTCTAGCCATGTTGCGTATGCGTACTCCTCGTAGAGTTCGTGCTGTGCGGGGGCTTGGTGTTGGGGTCCTGACCTTGACACAAGTCCAGTCCATGAACAGGGTGGGGAGGAGTTCATGGACCAAGAATTGGTTGCTTCAGCGTGACCAGTTCTGTCATATGCCTTTGCTCCGTGAGATCCGTGAGAATAATCCTGATGATTTCAGGAACTTTCTCAGGATGACGGACCCCGTGTTTCACCGTTTGTTGGCTTCGCTGACCCCCTATATTAGCAGGCAGGATACCTGCATGAGGCAAGCCATCACTGCGGAGCAGAGGCTGGTCGCTACCTTGCGGTATTTGGCCACAGGGAGAAGCCTGCAGGACCTCAAGTTCTCGACAGGCATCTCCCCCCAGGCTCCGGGTATCATTATAACAGAGACCTGTTCTGCCATCGTACAGGTCCTGCAGAAGGAGTATATGAAGGTAAGATTTTTATCCTTTTATATCACATTTTATGGTATTGAATGTTTGCTAATATATTGTATTTCTTCCCTCATTCCCTAATTACCATGATTGTAATATGCTGTGAATGTCCCCTTTGTCCTCATGCATGCTGGATTTTTATGTAATTATTATTTTAGGTCTTTCAGACATATTTGCCCTTCAATAACCTCCCCAGCATGGTGTCTCCTGCCCTATATTCACCCAGGGCTGGACTGGGACAAAAATGTGGCCCTGGACTTTATCCAGAATGGCCCAGGGCACAGCACATCAGGGCACAGTGCACATCAGGGTAAAAGCACATGAGGGCACAGCACATCAGGGTACATCGCACATCAGGGCACAGCGCACTTCGGGGCAACACAACACAGCACATCAGGGCACAGCACATCAGGGTACATTGCACATCGGGGCACAGCGCACATCGGGCAACACAACACAGCAAGATCAGGGTACAGCACATCAGGGTACATGGGGCACATGAGGGTACATAGGGCACATGGGGCACATCAGGGCACATTCAGGGCACATGGGGCACATCAGGGCACATGCAGGGCACATCAGAGCAGATTCAGGGCACATTTGGGCACATGGGGCACATCAGGGCACATTCAGGGCACATCAGGGCACATCAGGCACATTCAGGGAACATCAGGGCACATGGGGCACATTCAGGGAACATCAGGGCACATGGGGCACATTCAGGGAACATCAGGGCACATTCAGGGCACATCAGGGCACATCAGGCACATTCAGGGAACATCAGGGCACATGGGGCACATTCAGGGAACATCAGGGCACATGGGGCACATCAGGGCACATTCAGGGAACATCAGGGTACATGGGGCACATTCAGGGAACATCAGGGCACATGGGGCACTTTAGGGCACATTCAGGGAACATCAGGGTACATTCAGGGCACATCAGGCACATGGGGTACATCAGGGAACATCAGGCACATAGGGTACATCAGGGCATATTCAGGGCACATTCAGGGAACATCAGGGCACATGGGGTACATTCAGGGAACATCAGGGCACATGGGGCACATCAGGGCACATGCAGGGCACATCAGAGCAGATTCAGGGCACATGGGGCACATCAGGGCACATTCAGGGCACATCAGGGCACATCAGGCACATTCAGGGAACATCAGGGCACATGGGGCACATTCAGGGAACATCAGGGCACATGGGGCACATGGGGCACATCAGGGCACATTCAGGGAACATCAGGGTACATGGGGCACATTCAGGGAACATCAGGGCACATGGGGCACATGGGGCACATCAGGGCACATTCAGGGAACATCAGGGTACATTCAGGGCACATCAGGCACATGGGGTACATCAGGGAACATCAGGCACATAGGGTACATCAGGGCATATTCAGGGCACATTCAGGGAACATCAGGGCACATCAGGGCACATGGGGCACATCAGGGCACATTCAGGGAACATCAGGGAACATCAGGGCACATGAGGACACATTCAGGGCACATGGGGTACATTCAGGGCACATGGGGTACAATCAGGGCACATTCAGGGAACATCAGGGCACATTCAGGGAACATCAGGGCACATGGGGTACATTCAGGGCACATGGGGTACAATCAGGGCACATGGGGTACAATCAGGGAACATCAGGGCACATGGGGTGCAATCAGGGCACATCAGGGCACAGCGTTTACTTGTTGTTTTCTTCACATGCAGAGTAGCACAGGCAGCCTCTGTAGTAAGTTCTTTCTCATGTCACGCTGCTGCTGCTCCCCCCGGCGGCCCCTCCTCCTCCTCCTCTTTTCTTGTCCATCTCCATTTGCTTGTGACATCGCCCTGGCTCCGCCTCCTCCTATGTCCCCGGGCCGCCTCCGCCCTCCGTCCGTGAGTGACGTCATGGCGCCGGGACAAAGAGGCCGCCCAAATGGCTATATTGATAGCTGTTAGGGGGAGTGCCTGGGGGAGTGTCAATGCCTGTTCTTTTGTGACGCCGGCGGCCGGCCCGCCCGCCGAGTGCAGGAGCGGAGCCGCCCGGCGACGCTCGGACGTAGAGAGACAGTGACACAGTCACTGTCTGACACAGTCAGAGAGAGAGTCATTGGTGTAGTGGCCCGCTGCCAATCGGCCCACCGGGAATCTCCCGGTAGTCTCGATGGCCAGCAAAGGCCTGTATTCACCTCATGTAGTCACTTAACAATGTATTTTATCAGCTCTATAGTAGTGCTTTACCCCAAACACCCCCTAAAATGTTTGGAAATGTTATTTTTGATTTAAATTCAGGCAGAGGGCCAGAGGCTTTTTTTTGTGGTGTCCCCAAATTTTTTGTAACCCTCCCCCAACTGCTAAGTCAGCTGATCCCAATTCTCTATTCTCAATCATCTATCTGCTGACTTTGCCAAACCCATACACACTATACCCACCTCTTTAGTGCTCAGATTTATGGATGAATTCCCCAAAGCATGTAGTGCAAGGGCCTGCCTGTATACTTTCCAATGGTACTGTTTAAAGTTTTTGTATCCTATTATGATCTTGATAGGTAATAGCAGAATGTCCAAATGTGCTCAAATGTGTACAGTGTGTATTTATATCTTTGTATTATGACACTTCTTACCTGTCCAGTGGGCTGCCAATAGTGTAAATAAGGAGGGGCTGTTCCAAGTAATACCCTGTATTTAGGCATTCATCTCTCAATGAAGTGAAGAGGGTTACCTGTCCAAGAGTTCCCCCCCCCATAATGTTAGAAATGGTCCATGAGAGGGGGGGGGGAATATGATAGGTGTACCTTATACTTTGTTGTTGTAAAATTCCCCTTAATAAATGCTATCTGGAGGTTGACCCATAATGTTTGTGTCTAATCTGCTTGCCATGTTTCTGTGAAAAAATAGTAATGTTTATTGTTTGTTCCTCAACAGTTTCCTTCCACGCCACAGGAATGGCAGACTGTGGCCTCCCACTTTGCCCAGCGGTGGGACTTTCCTAACTGCGGAGGGGCAATTGATGGGAAACACGTCCACATCGTCCCACCACCCAACTCGGGGTCGTACTATTATAATTACAAGGGGTTTAATAGTATAGTGATGTTGGCGGTGGTGTCGGCTAATTACGAGTTCTTGTATGTGGACGTGGGGAAGAATGGCCGGATGTCCGATGGTGGAGTGATCGCCCAGACGGAGTTCTACAGGCATCTCCAGAATGGCAGCTTGGACTTGCCACCTCCAGAGGACAATGTTGAAGGTCTCCCATTTGTGTTCGTTGCTGATGAAGCGTTTGCGCTGGGGGACCACCTGATGCGGCCATTCCCGATGAGGACCCTCACCCCGGAACAGAGGGTTTTTAATTACCGGCTGGCCAGAGCCCGAAGAGTGTTGGAGAACACATTTGGAATCCTGGCCAGCCGGTTCCGACTATTTCTGACACCCATCCATATGGCGGAGTATAAACTGAACCATATTATACTGGCGTGCTGTGTTCTCCATAATTTTTTAAGAAAACATTCAGCCAACTATGCTGGCTCAGTTGGGCCTGAGGCCGGAATCCCAAATACATCAACAATGACGGCGCTTGAAAGCGGCCGTCCTGGCTTGCCCTCCCTGAGTGCCCGTGATGTCCGGTTACGATACCTGGAGTTCTTTGCGGGTAGGGGGGCTATCAATATGCCAGACAATCTGTGACACCTTTTTCAAATAAAAAACAACCAAAAGCAATTCTTGGTGGACATTTACTGCTTGTGTTTGTTTGAGCTGACCCTGACAGAAATGTGTTGAGTGCAGAAAATGTCGTGATTGGGTAACCTTATAAAGAATAGTGTTGGCTGGTACTTCCTAAATGCAAAAACACATTTCACTACAAGTGCACTTGCAACTGCACTGAACCTGCACTTGTAGTGCAAAGTGTATTTGCCCTTAGGAAATAACCCCCATTTTTGCATAAAACAGCTATTACATCACCCCAAAAGTGTTGTAGTGTTGAGACAATAATCCACACATTCTTGAGTAAGGCACTTTTTTATACCTGCACAATCACATGTGCATTTACCAAAGGTTTTTAAAACAAACCAACATGTTTGTTGTATAACAATTTTTGCAGTAGCATTATCAAAAATCGAAATATCCATTTCAGATAAAACAGGCCTGTGTAAAACCAACAAGAAAGCCAAAAAACTTGAACTTACAAAGTTCACATTAGGTAAAACCTGAAGGCTATATCAGACATCAGTATTTAGGAACTGGGTTTGATATAGCGTTCAGATGGGGGGAAATCACCCCTGGAAAAGCCAAATTTGGAAGATGCACACTAATTTACGAATGTCAACATATGCTATCTGCCATCAGGGGGGATCAAGGGACGTGTTTTGGGGGAGCAAGCCCTTCCTCAATGCGACTTTATAATTGAGGAAGGGGTTGCACCCCCAAAACGCGTCCATTGATCTCCCGTGATGGCAGATAGCACATGTTGGCACACTGTGTGCATCCTCCAAATTTGGCTTTTCTAAACATTGTAAAAATTTTAGTAAGATAAAACAGGTGATTTTGTGGGGTTTAAATTCACCCCAAAACATCAATGATGTTATTATTTTTTTTTAATAACATCACTGATTTGTTGCTGTTTTGCAATTGGAGATTACATCCCATGATCTCCCCGATCAGTATCTGGACACTTTCAGATGTGAAACGTTCTCTCTCCCTCACATCACGATCACCTAAAAAGAGATAAAGAACAAAAAAAAATCTCCACCACGTCTTCTTCTTCCTCCTGCTCAGCTTCTTGGGTTGGTATTTCCCCTTCTTCCAGAGGGGGGGGTCTCTGGTCTCCTGGGATGAGGGGTGTCCTCAGAGTCTTTTCTCCCCTATGTAAAACAAAAATGGTATACTTAGCACACAGATATTTGATGACAGAACTAGAAATAGGAAACATTGCTTGGAAGTGAGGTACAATTGTCTATTTTAGCCGAGTTCCAAGATGTATATTTTTTATTGTCCTTTGTCAAGCTGCAATACTTTACCTGTTTGGTACAAGCTTCACAGATGTAGCCCCCCCTATAGTATACACTGGAGCACCTGTGTGCCCCCCCTAATAAAAATGGTGTTCTTGTGTCCCACACTAGTGCTCCAGTGTCCAGATGTGAAAACAGCTGCTCAGTGTCCTCTCCTTACACACAATCTAGTTGGCATTTCATTCTAGTAACAAACCCATCTACACAAACAAATATTTGGCATCCAAGTAGGCCCCAAAAAAATGTGGGAAAATGCATATGGCCTAAACAATGGTGTTCTAGAGGCCGAAAGAAAAATGTTTGATACGAACGAATAATGGGCCCATGAACATTAAAATTGACTTTTTTAAACGTTACAATTACTAAAAGCATATGGAGCAGAACGAACGGAATAAAGACAGAAAGAATAGGAACACAGCACAACTACTTACTTTTTTGCAGCACTCTCCGGATCTTTCGGTACTGCTCTGGCTCTCTCAACTTCAGGTCCGACCACCGCTTCCTGAGCTGATCTTTAGATCTTCGTACCCCGAAATTCCTCTCCAGACTCCGGACCACTTTACCAATGATTTTGGCCTTTCTGATGTTGGGGTGAGGGTAAGGCCCATATTTTCCGTCATAGTCGGACTTCTTCATGATGTCGACCATCTCCAACATCTCCCCAAACGACATATTTGTGGCCTTAAAACGTCTCCTTCTGGATCGGGACGTGCCTGGATCCGGGCTTTCCTCCTCCTCCTCCTCGTTGCTACAATTAGCCCGCACCTGCTGTATGTCCGCCATCATGCTCTTCCCCCACTGCGCCGAACGAAAAGGGGCGGGGAATACACTAGAAAGAACGTCAGGGGCGGGCGGAGTTACACGCATGCGCAGTGTATATAAAGCGAAACACGCGTGCGTATTACGTTTGATCTGTGAGCGGAGGAAGGAGCATTGGAAGCGGCGATCGTAAGAACGAAGGTAAGAGACAAACTTGTGCCTATACTGCTTCTAGATTGAGGCCTATATTGTAACAAGATTAGGAGAGTTTTGTGTGACATTAGGCTTTGTCTTGTGTTGTGTCTTGCAGTGAACATGGATATGGTACTGAAAGATAAGGACTTCATTTCAGTCTTCATAGAGATGCTAAGGGAGCTGCCCTGTCTGTGGGAGATTAAACACCCCCATTACAAGAACCAAGCAAAGAGGAAGGCAGCACTGGAGCAATTGTGTGAAATTGTGAAGCAGGTGATCCCCACGGCAGACATCACTTTTTAAAAGATTTTCATTGGTGGCCTGAGGAGCACATATCTGAGGGAGCGCAATAAAGTCCTTGATTCGCAGAGATCTAGAGCAGCAGGTGACATCTATGTCCCCAGGATGTTGTACTACGACAGACTGCACTTTCTGGTGGGCCAGACTGAACCCAGGCCATCCCTCTCAAGTCTTCCTTCCACGCTTCTTTCCCCCCGGCTGAGGCTTCTGACGCCCAACCTGGGCCTTCCAGGCCACATGTGGAGGAGCCCAGATTGAGCCAGGTATAGCATTCCTCTAAATATTTCTGCTTGTCCAATCAATGATGTGAACTATATGTTAGTTGGGAGTACTAATTAAGGATTGTGATTGATGATGCAAAACATTACAACTATGTCCCTTTTTCATACACAGGGAAGTCTCAGCCAGGAGGTGGCCGGGCCGAGCCGGCTGGCTGATCTGCAGGTCCCTCCACCCCCCCTGGAAACAGAAAGTGGCAGTAGGAGGAGTGCCCTAGAGGAGGCGGCTATCAGATTCTTTTGGAGGGCTACAGAGGTCCTGGGAGAACCACACACCAGGCAGGAGAACATTGCTGCATTCATTGCCTATAAAATGCAGACGATGGAGGAGGGCCAAAAAGCCATGTGTGAGGCCCTCATATCTGAGGCTCTGGCGAAAGGTGTGAGGGGCCAAATTACACCGCACACACAGCTTTGGGATGGTCCTCCTCCTCCTCCTGCAGGTCCTACTCCTCCTCCAGGTCCTACTCCTCCTCCTGCCACATCTCCAACTGCACAGCCACAGCCCGGAAGGAAGTGTGAAAGGAAGACCAGACAGTGATTGCCCTGGATCCAGTCTGGTCGGCCAAAAAATGCAGCCTCTTGTGGTACCACAGCCTGGGGACACAGATGTCATCTGCTGCTATCCAAGTCTCTGTGAATCCCGGACCAGACTGCCCTCCCTTAGATATGGACTCCTCAGGCCACCAATTTTGATGTTGAAGAATTGATGTCTGCCGTGGGGGTCCCAGGCTTCACTAATTTCAGCTTTTGAATAAGTGTTGCCTTCATCTTTGTTTGGTTCTGATCCCTTAATAAAGGATTTTTGTTTTTAATTATACTCTCCTATGTGTTTTCCTTCAAAAAGGACAGTTTGTTTGTGAGGGTTCAGGTACATTTCTAATATACAATGTGAAATGAACAAGGGACACCAACACCAAACAATCTCCTGGAGATTAAATAATAAAAGATATCAATGGTGTTGGGGTAACTTGACACACAAAACACACACAAAAATATTCTGGAGTAAAAATAAAAATAACATTGAACAAAGATCAGCCTTGGAAAAAATCCAACCATTAAAGAAAAAAAAGGCTTAAAATAAAAAAAAAACACATAAAAAATATAAAACTGTCAGATGTGACAACTAATAACAATATATTGAGGGAATCCCACTAAAAAAACACAAATAAAACTTTGTGAGAAGTGTGTGTGAATATGAGCAGCAAAACTACTTCATTCTTGTCACATTATAAAGAAGAAGAGAGTGCGCTGTATTAAACCATTTTTTACATTGCAGCGTGACGAAAGTGCTGTATCCTTTGCGAACGCTAAGTTTACCAGAACGAGCTGTCCCGTGTCAGAATTTCTTCTGAGCATGCGTGGCACTTTGTGCGTCGGAACAGGCCACACACGGTCGGAATTGACGCGATCGGATTTTGTTGTCGGAAAATTTTATCTCCTGCTGTCCAACTTTGTGTATTGGAAAATCCGATGGAAAATGTCCGATGGCGCCCACACACAGTCGGAATTTCCGACAACACGCTCCGATCGGACATTGTCCATCGGAAAATCCGACCGTGTGTACGGGGCATTAGAGTGACTGCACTTCCAAAGTGGATTTGCCTTTCGTAAATAACCCCCAATGTGTACATCTTCAAAATTTGGCTTTCTAAAAAATATTTTAAATGTGTGAAAATCAGAGAAATACAAAAAAACTAGAATAATTTTGGGGTGTTTTAGATTCTGCCTAAAACATCAATGATGTTTTTGAGTCTTTTTGCACATCATTGATGTCTTTCTTGATCTTCTGTAAATCACGATTGCACACCATGATCTCCCCGATGAGAACTTGTGCACTTGTGAAATGAGATTCTTCTTCTACAACATCCAAATCACCTAAAATAAAAAAACACACCATGTATTATAAATATGCAGGCATACATCTATTACCTGAAGCTGTGGTCTCAGACACTCACCTGTTGTGGTCACTATTTTGCCCACTTCATAAACCTCTCCTTCCTCTCATTATGAGGTTGTGGTTTTTGTGAGTACCCACTTTTCCCCCCCAGAAATATGGGGGAAAATGTCCCTGCGTCTTATGGTGCGAATATATGATAAGCACCGCCCCCCGCTGCCACTGGCACCGCCCCTGACACCGATGGCACCGCCCCCCACCACTGCTGGCACCGCCCCTGCCACTGCTTGCATCGCCTCCTGCAGCCACCCCCGTGGGCGCTGGGAGAGACAGAAAACAGGCCACTATGGGCCTTATGGAGGAGGGAGAAGTGCCAGCTGTCCCTCGGGAGCCTGGCACCATACAGGCAAAGAAACGCAGCGCCAGTGACTCTGACAGAAGCGGCTGGAGGAAGAGGCGAAGGCAGGAGTCGGTTCCTGGGAACGATGGCCGGGGAGGAGGAGGAGGGCGGACTGAGGACAGGAGGAATAGGCAGGCTGCTGGGATAACATCAGGTAAGGCAATGGTTACTCTGCATTTCTATGGCATGGTCACTTTGCATTTCTATGGCATGATCACTCTGCATTTCTATGGCATGGTCACTCTGCATTTCTATGGCATAGTCAATCTGCATTTTCTATGGTTATGGTCACTCTGCATTTTCTTTGGTAATGGTCACTCTGCATTTTCTATGGTAATGGTCACTCTGCATTTTCTATGATAATGGTCACTGCATTTTCTATGACATGGTCAATCTGCATTTTTTATGGTAATGATCACTCTGCATTTTCTATGGCATGGTCACTCTGCATTTTCTATGGTAATGGTCACTCTACATTTCATGGGCACTGGAAAATATTTAGTACACCATTTGGTTCAGAATATTTTTTTTTCTTGTTTTCAACCTCTAAAACTTAGATGCGTCTTATGGAGTGAAAAATACGGTAATAAACTAGGCATGAACAAATGTAGTTAACCTGCATCTGCCAAAAACATTGTATTAATGGGCGAATGAACAATGTTTACTACGAATGATTACGGTGCCCACGAACCAGAAACTTGCCATTTTAAACTGTACAACAGTAAAGAAAAGCACATGGAGCAGCACGAATGTAATAATAATAATAGGAACACATGACAAAATACTTACTTTTTTGCAGCACTCTCTTGATTCTTCTGTACTGATCCTGCTCCCTCAATTTGAGGGCTGACCATCGTTTCCTCAGTTGATCCTTGGATCGCCGTACCCCAAAATTCTTCTGCAGACTTTTCACAACTTTAGCCATGATCTTGGCCTTTCTCCCATTTGGGTTTGGGTAAGGTCCATGCTTCCCATCATAGTCGGCCCTCTTCAAGATGTCCACCATTTCCACCATCTCTACAAAGGACATATTTGAGGCCTTAAATCTCCTGGATCGGGACGTATGTGGCTCCGGGCTTTCATCGTCCTTCTCGTTGCTGCTCTCCTCTGCATGCACTTGCACTTTCTTCGCCATGTGCTCTCCCACTGCGCTGAAAGAGAAGGGGGCGAGGAATATACTAGAAAGAAGGTCAGGGGTGGGCAGAGTTTCACGCATGCACAGTGTATATAAAGCGTAACATGCGTGCGTCATACTCTCTGTGAGCGGAGGACAGAGTAGTGTAAGCGCCGATCGTGATAACGAAGGTACAGTTTGAACTTAGGGCATCAGTGGTCTATACTGCTTCTAGATTGAGGCCCATATTGGGACAAGATTAGGAGAGTTTAGCCTGACATTAGGGTTTGTCTTGTGTTGTGTCTTGCAGATAAAATGGATAGATTCAATAATCACGACTTCCTCCCCCAATTAATTGATATGTACAGAGAGCTGCCATGTCTGTGGCAGGTAAAACGGCCCTTTTGTACTAATAAAAGAAAAAGGCAGGCAGCGCTGGATCAATTGCTGGAATTGGTGAAGCCGCAGATCCTCACAGCAAACATCAACTATTTGAAGGCCAAAATTGGTGGCCTGAGGAGCACATATAGTAGGGAGCGCAAGAAGGTCCAGGATTCCATGAGATCAGGAGCAGCAGCAGATAACATTTATGTCCCCAGGCTGTGGTACTACGACAGGCTGCGGTTTCTGTCAGACCAGACTGAAATCAGGCCATCACTCTCAACCCTTCCTTCCACACTTCCTTCCACTCTTCCTTCCACCTCAGATGAGGCTTCAGAAGTCCAACCTGGGCCTTCCACCCAGGAAGAAGATGTGGAGGAGCCCAGCTTGAGTCAGGTATAGCATTGTTTAACATATTTCCCAAAATTGTGTTTGATTGATTAACAATAAACTAAAACTATGTCCCAATTCAAGGGGAGTGGAGTCACTGACACTAAGTGAATTGGTGGACCGTTTCCAGATTCATCACATTTTTTGCACGGTGGTCTGTCTATGGATTTTTATGGACTATACTACTTGATCCCACTTTTGTTTTTATGTGTCATTGAAATTGCCTTGTGTATGGCACACTTTCACATACATTGGTTTATTTTTCACTGTTAATTTTATATTGAATAGGTTTTCTCTGATACAGATTGCCTCACGTTATCTATTCCATTTTCCTTTTGTAGATAGATGTACTAGATCACCTTTGAGTTTTGAATGGTCTATCACTGGTATTTAGCGCCACTTATATTGTTTCACAGGGGTCGCATTTGGGCTCTTGGAAATAATAGGACATATAGTAAGGAGCGCAAGAAGGTCCAGGATTCCATGAGATCAGGAGCAGCAGCAGATAACATTTATGTCCCCAGGCTGTGGTACTACGACAGGCTGCGGTTTCTGTCAGACCAGACTGAAATCAGGCCATCACTCTCAACCCTTCCTTCCACACTTCCTTCCACTCTTCCTTCCACCTCAGATGAGGCTTCAGAAGTCCAACCTGGGCCTTCCACCCAGGAAGAAGATGTGGAGGAGCCCAGCTTGAGTCAGGTATAGCATTGTTTAACATATTTCCCAAAATTGTGTTTGATTGATTAACAATAAACTAAAACTATGTCCCATTTCCATACACAGGAGGAGGCTGTGGAAAGTGGCAGCCAGGAGGTGGCAGGGGAAAGTGGCAGCCAGGAGGTGGCGGGGGAAAGTGGCAGCTAGGAGGTGGCTGGGCCCAATAGCCTGACCGAATCCCAGGTTCCTCCCCTCCACCTTCCAACAAAAAGTACCAGGAAGGGGAGGAACGTGCAGGAGTCAGCGCTTTCTTTGATTCAGGAGACTACTGCGGCCCTCAGAACCACCCCCAGTCTTCAAGAGGCCTATGCCTGCACGGTAGCCAGCAAAATGCAGGAAATGGAGGTGGGCCAACGCCTCTTTTGTGAGGAAGTGATCTATCTGACGGCCCTAAGTAAGGGGTTGAGGGGCAAACTCACAAGCAAAACCCACCTGTGTGAGTTGGACCATCCTCCTCCTTCTCCCCCTTCTCCACCACCTGCCACAACTCCAACACTAGAGCCACAGCCCAGAAGCAAGCGTGGAAGGAAGCGTGGAAGGAAGACAAGAGGGTGATGGCCTGGGTTCAGTCTGGTCTGACAAAAGACGCAGTCTGTTGTAAGACCACAGAATCAGGACATACATGTCATCTGCTGCTGCTCCCGATCTCTCAGAGTCCTAGACTGTATTGTGCTCCCTATTAAATGGACTACTCTGGTTACCAATTTTGCCTGTCAAATAATTAAAGTCTGCCCTGGGGTACAAAGGCTTTGCCAACTTCAACAGTTTATCCAGCGTTGCCTTCCTCTTTATTTTGTTATGACTCCTAATAAATGCCTATTTTATTTTCACAAATACTTGGCTATGTGTTTTAGTTCAAAAAGGACCGTTTGTTTGTGAGTAGGGCAGTACATTTCAAAAAGACAATGTGAAATTAACAAGGGACACCAACACCAACCAATCTCTTTGAGGTTAAAAAATACAAGATCTTGATAAAAAAATGTAAAAAATGTAGATCACTCAAAAAAAAAGAAAAAAAAAAAAAGAAAACATTATTCAGGAGATCACGAGAAAAAATAAAGAAATCAGTTTGTCAGAACTCTATGTTAATATCAGCAGCAAAACAATTTCATTATTCTAGCATTATAAGGAAGAAGAGAATGCGCTGAATTAAAAGCTTAAAAACTTTGCAATGTGGCGAATGTGCTATCTCCATTACGAACGCTAGTTTTACCAGACCGAGCGATTCCGTCTCGTACTTGATTCAGAGCATGCATGAAATTTTGTGCGTTGGAATTGTGTACACACGCTCGGAATTTACGACATTGGATTTTGTTGTCGGAATATTTGAGAACCAGCTCTCAAATTTTGTTTGTCGAAAATTTCGACACACGCCTACAGACAGTCAGAATTTCTGACAACAAGCTCACATTGAACATTTGTTTGGAAATTCCGATCGTCTGTATGCAGCATAAGAATTTCTGAAAGGTTTTACAGTGTTTTTCCCCACACAAGAGTTAATGCTTGTTAATATAGAATGCGGGAGGATGGTTTCTAAATTTTTATCTCTTTGTTAGGATAGACAGGGTCCAAATCTAGTCATGTAGAACTGCAAACACAATACAGACGGTGTTCAACATTACTCCACAGCTCCCTCCTAAACATAACAAAGCAGGGACAACATGTGAGGATTGTTAAACAAGTAAAAAGCACATTATAAAGGTAAGCAAAAGTTATGCTATGTTTTTGAGAACATGTAACAAATATAAAGTAAGTGTTCTAATTTGGCTGTAAAAGTAGACATTCCCTTGAAGTACAGCAGCACCCTCATTTCAACTTAAAAAAATGTTACTTTAGTTTTGGATGTGATGCCTGAATTGAACGGTAAAAGTAGCAGCTACAACAGGTCTAAAAACTTTAGGAAAGTGTTCTCTTAAAAAAATAAAGCACTTAAATTTGCACCAATTGGCCAGTGGCAAAACGGTTTATTAGTATAGCTTGTGATTTCTTTTTTTCAGTACCACATTGTATTGTCTGAAAAGGTTATTAAACTGTCAAAACAGAGTGCAAAAACACTTTAAAACCACAACTCTACTATACAGAGACAAGGCAGTTTTTATCCTGAAATAAAAATTAGGGTGCAATATTTCAGACTTGATAGCCACACATATAGTACAGCGGCTGGAGAGTGTTAATTGGGCTGCACTGTAAGAAGGAGAGATGAGGCAGATTTTACCAGGAAAAAAAAATTTAGAGTGTATTATTTCAGAGATAACAGACAGAAATATTGTATAGACTCACTACATATTATGTAAATAGTTTTACTGAAATTTAAAGCGGAGTTCCACCCAAAAGTGGAACTTCCGCTATTCTGCTTCCTCCCCCCTCTGGTGCCACATTTGGCACCTTTCGAGGGAGTGGGTACCTGTGTTTGCAGGTACCATGTCCCCACTTCCATCGGACCTTGCCACGGCAAGGTACGTCAAAAGTCTGGCCCCCTCCTCATTCCCCTGCTGCCAGACCAGTAAGGCTTCACTGCCGGGTTCCCTTACTGGCAAGTGGCGGCGGTAGCAGCACCCGACAGCCGATGGAAACATCGGCTGGGGTGCCGACATTGCTGGACTCCAGGACAGCTAAGTATCCTAATAATAAAAGTCATCAGCTACAGTATGTGAGTGGAACTCCGCTTTAAGGGGGAAAGAGAAGGCAGGTATTATCATGAAATAAAAATTAGAGTGTAGCATTTTAGAGACAGAAGCCAGTAATATTGTAAAAACTTGATGCAAACTACTGCAGCTTAATGGGTCACAATTTAAGAGGAAGAAGCCAGGCAGGTTCTATCACTAAATCAAAAATAGAATGAATTATTTCATAGGTGACAGAAATGTTGTACAGACTCATTGCTGTCACATATGACTGGAAATTACGAAACCTAAGTGCATGTTTGATGGTTGGGTGTACAAGGACACACCTGTGCAGGCTACAGCAGACCAGGTTTAGAGATGGGGTATCTTGCAGCACTGGAATGCTGGAATTACATGAAAGCAGGAGTACTAAAAAAAAGTCACTTGGGGGGCTGAGCTCACAGGGAGGGCGGAGTACAGGGTTTTCTTGCAGCATTAAAATGCTGAACTTACTGTATGTCAGGAGTACGTGAAGAAACCACTTCAAGCACAGGGGAAACAATTGTGATGGAATGTACAGGAACAAGGAGGTGCAGCAGGGTCCCAGAAGGTGCTAGGAGCTGGATACAGTTATAGTGCAGAAGGTGTCTTAGATAGAAAAGATGCCCATTGGCACTGGTGGGGGAACCCAGCATGCCTGCAGGTACAGCAAAGATGAGAGCACTTACCAGGGCTGAGGTGCAGTGTCTAAACAGCCAACTTGTCTTCACCAGAGCTACTGAAGGTGGATATCGGTTTGGGTGCACACCAGGTTGCGGCCCTCTGACTCACCTGAGCAGGCAGCTGAACTGAGTGTTAATATTCAGGTAACAGTCCCTGCAGTGCCAATACACTAGGATCACCAGTCAGTAATTGGTACAGTCCAAGCTGGCAAGAGTGCACGGAAATACACAGAGACCCTGCAAATGGATATGAGTGCAAAGAGTCACCGCATTTAATCCTCTATAGTTGATGTGAGGTACCTGGTAGTTGAGCCTGACTGGTAGAAGGAGACCTCTCTTAAGCGCTGGTTCAGGAGCCACTGGAAGTGGGAACAGTGGTCTCCTGAGCACAGTGGGTAGGAGGGCCTGGTGCAGGTTCCAGCAGAAGCAGACACCGGAACTGGAAGGATGTCCCTCAGGGATGGCTGAGCTGTGGATGCAGGTAACTGGTGCAGGCCGGAAGGTAGGCTGGCAGACAGATGCGAAGACAGCAGCTGGATGCAAACACGCAGGCTGGAAGCAGCGTCACAGGACACAGGCAAGCAAGGTCAGACAGTCCGTATTTGGCAGGAGATCAGGCAAGGTATTAACAGAAGGGATGATCCAAGGGTAGTCAGACAGGCAGGAGTTCGGCAATGGGTAGCAGAGTAAACAAGGTCAGACAAGCCGGGTCGGATAGGAGACTGGAGAATGGTCAGGCGAAGCCGGGTCAAAGCAAATAACAAGCAGGCAGATACAGGAACTTTCAGGTGCAGAGCTGCAGACGAACAGCAGCTAACATGAGCACCTGTCACTCTTTTAAAGGCCCCTTGGCGCCAAACGGCGCTAGCACGAACGGGCGCGCGCACCCGCGAACGCGCGTACGGGCATCCGCGGTAGCGCGCCGGCGCCCCCTGGTGGGGATTTTGGCTGAATCCGTCTAGAGACACTCCTTGTGGACCTACGTGCACGCAGATTCACCCGACGACTGCTGACATACCCCTGACATTGCCCCCCCCCCAACGGGCAGCCTCCGGATGCCCAGATAAGCCTTTTTTTCAGGATGGGCAGAGAAGTATGCATGAATTAAACGTTTGGCATGAATATTACAGTCAGGTTCCCATGAGTTGTTTTCCGGACCATACCCTTTCCACTTAATTAAAAACTGTACTTGCCCAGACCTCTTTCTGCAGTCAAGGATGGATTCCACTTCATACTCTTCATTGCCGTCCACCAGAACTGGTTCAGGGACCCTGGTGCCCCTATCAGGAAAAGGATCATCTACAGCAGGCTTTAAGAGTGACACGTGAAATACAGGGTGTATCTTAAGTGAGTCAGGTAAGCATAATTCATACGATACTTCGTTAATTTTCCTTTTCACAGGGAAAGGTCCAATAAATTTTGGGGCAAGCTTCTTGGAAGGACATGTCAATCTGATATTATTAGTAGACAGCCATACCTTGTCGCCAAGCTGAAGGTTTAGATCTCCCTTTCTTTTCTCATGAAAGAACCTCTTATTGTCCGCTTGCGCTTTGGATACCGCCTCCTGCAAGATCCGGTTGTTATGACTGAAGAACTGCACTGTGTCCTGGACCGCTGGAACTGAAGATTCTGAAAGAAAATCTGGTAAAAAAGATGCATGAAACCCATAATTAGCAAAGAAAGGAGATTGACCCGTGGCAGAGTGACTGGCATTATTGTACGCGAATTCTGCTAGTGGCAGCAAGGACACCCAATCATCTTGCACAAAAGATGTAAAACACCTAATGTATTGCTCCGGAGTCTGGTTTGTCCTTTCAGTTTGCCCATTAGTTTGGGGGTGGTATGCTGAGGACAGAGCTAGTTCAATCTTCAAATTTTCACAAAGGGCTCTCCAAAAGCGTGAAGTAAACTGCACCCCCCTATCAGACACTATATTTGCGGGAATCCCGTGTAACCTGACAATTTCCCTAATGAACACACGAGCCGTCTCTACAGCAGAAGGTGTTCCTTTTAGGGGCACAAAGTGGGCCATTTTGGATAGTCGGTCGACGACCACAAAGATCGCCGAACACCCCTCAGAATATGGCAGTTCGACTATAAAGTCCATTGCTATCATCCTCCAGGGCCTATCCGGTATAGGCAATGGTCTTAGTAGTCCCCACGCTCTGTTCCTGGGGGTTTTATTCTGGATGCAGACAGAGCAGGAGTTGACATATTTCTTGCAAAATTCCTTTAAGTTAGGCCACCAAAAAATGCGCTGCACCAGCTCAAGGGTCTTACGGACCCCAAAATGTCCTGCAAGTGGGTGGTCATGCAAAAGTGTCAGCACCTTGACTCTGACGTTTTCTGGTACGAAGATTTGACTTCCCCAAGTCTGTCTGAAGGAGAAGAAAACTATTTGCCGGCAAAATAGTGTCAGGGACAGAAGAGTCTTTAGGATTATCAAACATGCGTGACAGTGCGTCTGGTTTAATATTCTTGGATCCCGGCCGGTAGGTGATGTGGAAGCAAAACCGTGTAAAGAATAGAGCCCAACGGGCCTGTCTGGGTTTCAGTCTTTTAGCAGATCTTAGATACTCCAGATTTTTGTGATCTGTATAAATCAGTACTGGATGGACTGCACCTTCAAGCAAGTATCTCCATTCCTCCAAGGCTGTCTTGATGGCAAGTAACTCCCGATCCCCCACATCGTAGTTCCGCTCAGCCGGCGAAAGTTTCCTAGAGAAGAACCCTACAGGATGCATCAGGTCTTTGTTGCCCTGACGTTGGGAAATAATAGCACCCACAGCTACTTCGGAGGCATCAACCTCTAGAATAAAGGGCAAAGATGGGTCCGGATGGCTAAGAATCAGAGCTGACGTGAAACGCCTTTTTAACTCTTCAAAGGCCTCCTGGGCTTCCTGGTTCCAGTGGAAACGAAGATTCTGCTTGGTTAGCTGTGTAATGGGGGAGATGATGGCAGAGAACCCCCTGATGAACTTCCTGTAAAAGTTCGCAAATCCAATGAAGCGTTGTACGCCTTTCTTGTCCATGGGTGCTGGCCATTCTAACACAGCAGACACTTTCTGAGGATCCATTTTAATACCGGTTGGGGAGATGACTAACCCCAGGAACTGAATCTCTTTTTGTTCGAATTCGCACTTCTCCGCTTTGGCATACAATCTGTGCAGGCGAAGTCGAGCTAAGACTTTACGGACATGTTCCCTGTGTTGTTCAAGTGAACTGGAGAAGATAAGGATATCGTCCAAGTAGGCTGAAATGTGGCAGGAGCATTGCAAAGGCCGAAGGGCATGACCAAATATTCGTAGTGCCCGAAACGGGTCCGGAAAGCCGTCTTCCATTCATCCCCGGCCCGAATGCGGACCAGATTGTAGGCCCCTCTCAGATCTAATTTGGTAAATATGATGGCGGTCCGTAATTTTTGAAACAGTTCCGGTATTAGGGGCAACGGATAACGGTTTTTGACCGTAACCTTGTTTAGTTCCCGATAGTCCACACAAGGGCGGAGCGTAAGATCTTTCTTAGAGACAAAAAATATTCCCGCCCCAGCTGGTGAAGTGGACTGTCGAATGAAGCCTTTTTCTAGATTTTCATTGATGTAAACCTTAAGCGCCTCTTGTTCCTTCTCGGAAAGATGCGCCCAAAAGGGATCTCAGCTCCAGGAAGCAATTCAATTGGACAGTCATAGGGGCGATGGGGTGGCAGAGAGTCTGCTCCCTTCTTGCTGAATACATCTGCAAAGTCCTGATAGACCTCTGGTACGTTTTGAAGCAGATCTGGGTCAATGTCCATACATAGTAGGGTAGTAGCAGGATTAACAGGTTCAGGTAGGCAATGTCTTTGACAATAGGGTGACTGAAACTTGATCTCGCCCGTGGCCCAGTTGACAAGAGGATTGTGGGCTTGAAGCCAGGGCATACCCAAAATGATTGGGAAAAGAGGTGATGAGATAACGTCCAGGATTAAGATCTCTCGATGCTGAGATGAACAGGTAGCAGACAGAGGAAGGGTTTCTTGAGAGACCTGCCCAGATTTTATATGGGACCCATCGGCCAGAAAAATTGAAAGTCTATGTGTTTTGTCTTTTAAAGGAAGATCTTGCTGGGTAGCAAAAGCGGAGTCAACGAAACAGCTACATGCCCCGGAATCAACAATGGCGTTGACTTGAATTGTTCTTCCCTGGAGCTGTAATGAGAGAGGGAGAACAAGTTGAGTGGCATTGGCTGTTAAAGCGGACAAACTGGTTGGAGCTGAAGAAAAACACTTACGGATCTTCACTGGGCAGTTGTTCACGTAGTGGCCCGTTCCGCCACAATAGAGACAAAGGTTCAGTTGGCGCCTGCGTGCCCGTTCCTCATGGGTCAGAGTAGTACGCATAAGTCCTAGTTGCATGGGTTCAGAGGCATCAGTTGTTTGGTTGACTGGACTTGGCCCGGCAGAGGGTAGATACCGGAAGGCAGGCAGCGGGGCTCTGGCAGTCATCCACATAGGCCGAGTTTGTTGGGAAGATCGTTCAGACCGGCGCTCACGAAGGCGTCGGTCAATTTGTATAGTGATGGCAATGAGCTCTTCTAAGGTGTCAGGCATTCCTACCCGGGCAAGCTCATCCTTAAGACCCTCAGATAACCCCATGCGGAACTGGTGGCGTAGGGCTGCGTTATTCCATTGAGTATCCGCGCTCCAGCGTCGAAAGTCCATGACATAGTCCTCGGCCGGCCTACGGCCTTGCTGGAGCGCGATCAAAGCTGCTTCAGCGGTGGCAGCCCGCTGAGGGTCCTCATAAAGCTGGGCCATGGCTTCAAAAAAGGCAGGTAGGGTCTGGATCTGTATGGCGTTGGATTCAAGCAAGCGATGGGCCCAGGTCTGGGGTTCCCCCTGGAGGAGGGATATAACAAACCCCACTTTGGTGGCTTCCAACGAAAAAGTCCGTGGCTGTAATCCGAAGTAAAGTTGGCAAGCGCTGCGGAAAGCCACAAACTTAGTTCGGTCACCGGAAAACTTGTCAGGAACAGGGACTCTTGGTTCTGGTGGAAGCATGACCACTGAGGGTGGTGCAGCAGCCTGTACTGGAGCAGCTGCGGGTGCAGCAGCCACACCACCGGCACCACTGAGGTTTAACACTTGCCCCTCCAGTCTGTTATAACTGTCTTGTAAAGTCTTAACTGCTTGGGTGAGGGCTGCCAAGTGTGTACAGATCTCCTGAATAGGAGAGGTCTCTCCTGCAGGCTCAGTCATGGCTGTTCGTACTGTGAGGTACCTGGTAGTTGAGCCTGACTGGTAGAAGGAGACCTCTCTTAAGCGCTGGTTCAGGAGCCGCTGGAAGTGGGAACAGTGGTCTCCTGAGCACAGTGGGTAGGAGGGCCTGGTGCAGGTTCCAGCAGAAGCAGACACCGGAACTGGAAGGATGTCCCTCAGGGATGGCTGAGCTGTGGATGCAGGTAACTGGTGCAGGCCGGAAGGTAGGCTGGCAGACAGATGCGAAGACAGCAGCTGGATGCAAACAGGCAGGCTGGAAGCAGCGTCACAGGACACAGGCAAGCAAGGTCAGACAGTCCGTATTTGGCAGGAGATCAGGCAAGGTATAAACAGAAGGGATGATCCAAGGGTAGTCAGACAGGCAGGAGTTCGGCAACGGGTAGCAGAGTAAACAAGGTCAGACAAGCCGGGTCGGATAGGAGACTGGAGAATGGTCAGGCGAAGCCGGGTCAAAGCAAATAACAAGCAGGCAGATACAGGAACTTTCAGGTGCAGAGCTGCAGACGAACAGCAGCTAACATGAGCACCTGTCACTCTTTTAAAGGCCCCTTGGTGCCAAACGGCACTAGCGCGAACGGGCGCGCGCACGGGCGCGGGCGCGCACCCGCAAACGCGCGAACGGGCATCCGCGGGAGCGCGCCGGCGCCCCCTGGTGGGGATTTTGGCTGAATCCGTCTAGAAACACTCCTTGTGGACCTACGTGCACGCAGATTCACCCAACGACTGCTGACATACCCCTGACAGTTGATACAGGGTCTCAAAGTACCATCCTTTTTGGCCACAAAAAGAACTCTGGAACTCTGCTACTGCAGACGATGAGGATTTCCAGATAATACCCCTCTCTAGATTCTCGGCCACATACTCTGACATGGCCTGGGTCTCTGGGATGGACAAAGGGTAGGTACGACCCCTGAGCAGAGTTGCTCCAGGGACACGGTCAATAGCACAGTCAAAAGACCTGTGGGGAGGAAGCAGCTCAGCTGATTGGGGGCCACCTTGAGAAGGCAGTACGAGAAACATGAGGGACCCCAAGCCAGGATCTGCCCAGAGACCCAGTCCACATGTGAAGAGTGGAGCTGTAGCCAAGGAAGGCCCAATACAATGGGGGTAGAGGCCTTGGGTAGAATGAGGAAGGATATCCGCTCATGGTGGAGTATCCCTACAGACATCCTAATAGGTAGAGTCTGGAAGCTGATAGGGCCCCCTGGCAGAATAATGCCATCAATTGCTGAGACTACCAGTGGCATAGTGAGGGGTGAAAGGGCAAGCTTCATGGAAGAAGCAGTTCTTCAGTCCATAAAATTCCCAGCAGCTCCAGATTTCAGATATGCAAAGATTGATTGAGGAGAAGTACCTACATGAAGGAACCTCAGAAGAAGAAGACGAGAAGGTGATGTTTCTGGGTCCAATACTCCACCTTCCAGAAGTATTAGACCTGAGCATGAGCAGCAGTCACGAAAATAACCCTTGCCCCCACAATAGAGACACAAGCCCAGAGTTCTGCACCTAGCACGTTCTTCAGGGGTGAGTCTGGTCCGGCCCAGCTGCATAGGTTCCTCAGCAGGCAGAAGATGCTCCACGGGACGAAGGGAGGAGAGCTCAGGCTGGCTAGGGCCCAGGGAGTGCTGGCGTCTTTTTTCTAGGAACCTCTCCTGAAAACGAATGTCGATCTGATTGCACAAGGAAATTACATTGTCCAGACCGGCGGGGATGGCTCTTCTCGCTAATTCGTCTTTCACTTGGTCAAAGAGGCCACTTAAAAAGGTTGCAACCAGGGCCTCATTGTTCCAGCTCATTTCAGCTGAGAGGATACAGAACTGAAGAGCATATTGTCCCAATGAACAAGATTCTCGGCGAAGACGTAAAAGGGCACTAGCATCTGAAAAAACCTGAGCCGGCTCCTCGAAGATGTTTTACGAAAGAGCTTCAAGAAGTCAGACAGGCTGGAAACCACTGGATCATTCTTCTCCCACAGGGGGACAGCCCAGGCTAAAGCTTCACTGGAAAGAAGGGAAATGATATAGGTTAACTTTGCCTGATCCGAGAGGAAGTTTTGAGGCTGGAGCTCAAAATTAATAGTGCATTGGCTGAGGACTATGCCCTGCAATGGATCATCTGCGGGAAGCAGCATGTCAGCCGGGTCCATGGCTGATCAAACTGTCAGGTCACCTGAGCCCAGGTGACAGATGCACCCCATTGGGGTCTGGAGTGCACCGCAAGGTAGTGGACCCTACGGCTGACTGCTGCGGATGGAGCTCTAGGATATACAGGAGAGCAGGTACTCTGTAGTACCTACACGGAAGACACTGGGAGCTAGAGCATGAGATTTCCCAGGGCATGGAGTCTAAGAGCCAGCGGGTGTTCACCAGAAGTCCCTAGTGGTGGGGATGGATTTAGCTGCAGTCTGGCTCCAGGTTTCGACCCCTAGGGCCTCCTAGCTCACGCTCACGGTAGACTACAGGGAGGTAGAGTGAAAGCAGCAGACAGTGACAACAAAGGATAGTCGGGAGATAACTAAAGATCGGGGCAACAAGCAGGTAAGAATAGTCAAGAACAAGCCAAGATCGGTAACTGGAATCAGACGTAGAAGACACAGCAAGTCGCAAGCGAAAGCTAAAAACACAATATTGATCAGCAGAGCTGGCTTACAGTGCACAGGTTAATATAGATTTTCCTAATAGGGGCTGGGGTGGAGCCATGTTTTGAGAGAGTTCCACCCTGAAATATTTTTTTCATAATCAGACTCCTCTAAACCTATAAAAAACATTTGGAGAAATTTTTTTTTTATACTTACCAGAATTACCCTGTTGCTATGTAGTCCTCCTAATCTACCACGTCCTGGTCCGCGGAGCTCCTCGTCACTTCCTCCCTCGCCTGTGCTCCTGGGAAATGATGTGTCATCATTTCCCAGGAGTCTGTGGGCAGTACTGTGATCAAAAATCGTGTTATTTCCTGACAGGAAATGACGCGATTTAAGGCGGATCAGAGCGCCAAGATGTGTTTATCTATTTTGCCATAACAACAGGGCAGGACCTTCCTCCGTCGCCGCCCGTTGTTATGGCAACTTTAGAAACAATCGGCGCTACGCCTGCCGGTGAATCGCGCATGAGCGAGATCAAGAGGTGCATGCTGGTTACCCAGCATGCAACTCTCCTAAGCTTATCCAGGAAGAGTTATCGATTGGGCTTCACATTCCCTCAATCATGATGGCAACGGCCACAACAGGAGAGAAAAACTTGTGACTCTAACATTTTTATTTTAGCAACATCCATTATTAAAATTATATAATCATTTAATTTAATAATTAAGTATGCTCGGATCAATAAAAAAAAAATAAAAATAAAAATGTGGCCGGAACTCCGCTTTAAGCAGCCAGGTGAGAGAACACATGGAGAGGTAAGCTGACAAACAAACATTACTGCGTACCCATGACACAGAGCAATTGCACAGTATGCAAGTATTTTTACAAGACTAACATTTAAGACAAAGAGACCAAACAGTTTTTATCATGGAATATAAATAACAGTGTATTATTTCTGAGACAACAGAAATACACTGTATTGTACAGGCTCGCTGAACAGTGTGTAAGCATTTTTAGTTGCTACAATTTGAGAGGCAGAGACCAGAAAGGATTAGAGTTAGAGTATTTTATTTCTGATTTCTGCTTTACTAGGCCACAATATAAGAGAAAAATAGTCAAGCCAGGATTAACAAAATGAAATGAAAATTAGAGCTCATGCACATGATGGCCATATGATTTTCTGTCAATCTTGCTGCCAGCAAGATCCTGTATAAAATCTTGTTTGTTCACTGTACGCACGCAGTGTTTGTGCTAACATTTACAGTACTGTGCAAAAGTTTGAGGCAGGTGTGAAAAATGCTGTAAATTAACCACTTCAGCCCCGGAAGATTTGGCTGCTCAATGACCAGGCCATTTTTTGCGATACGGCACTGCGTCTCTTTAACTGACACTTGCGCGTTCGTGCACGTTGTACCCAAACAAAATTGATGTCCATTTTTTCCCACAAATAGAGCTTTCTTTTGGTGGTATTTTATCATCTCTGTGGTTTTTATTTTTTGCACTATAAACAAAAAAAGAGCGACAATTTAAAAAAAAACTATATTTTGTACTTTTTGCTATAATAAATATCCCCATTTTTTGTTTTAAATGCACATTTTTTCCTCAGTTGAGGCCAATATGTATTCCTCTACATATTTTTGGTAATAAAAATCGCAATAAGTGTATATTGATTGGTTTGCGCAAAAGTTATAGCGTTTACAAAATAGGGGAAAGATTTATGGCATTTCTTTGGTTTTGCAATGTATGACTTCTAACATTTGGCTTAAAGCAAAGCATGTCCTTGGTATTACTAATGAGATCGCCGATTCATTATCTCGTTCGCAGTTCCAGAGGTTTCGCGAACTCGCTCCAGAGGCGGACCAAGAAGGATTCCCTTGCCCAGAATTTCTCTGGGGCCTGATTTGGGAATATTCGAGGCAAATCTTATGGCGTGTACACATGATCGGATTTTCCGACGGGTAATTTTCGATGTGAGCTTGTTGTCGGAAAGTCCGACCATGTGTATGCTCCATTGAACATTTGCTGTCGGACTTTCCACCAACAAATGTTTCTTAGCAGGTTCTCAAATTTTCCGCCAACAAAATTTTGTTGTCGGAAAGTCCGATTGTGTGTACACAAGTCCGCGCACAAAAGTCCGTGTACAAATCGGGATTTAGAGAAGGTCAAGGAAAACATCAATGATGTTGAAAAAAGACTGACCAACACCATTGAAGTTTTAGCCAAAATCTAAAAACCCCCCAAAAAATGTTGTCGTTATTGTTTATCTTTTTCTAAAAATTTTAAAGTAATTGCAAAGCCAAATTTTGAAGATGCACACAGTGTGTCAACATGTGCTATCTGCCATCATGGGATATCAATGTACGCGTTTTGTGGGTGCAACCCCTTCCTCGCAACTGACGTAGATTAGAGGAAGGGGTTACACCCCCGAAACAAGTCCATTGATCCCCCATGATGGGATCTAGCACATGTTGACACACTGTGGCTTATTTCAAAAAAGCCAAACCACTTTGCCCTACAAGTGCAATGCAAGTGCAAAGTGGATTGTCCCTTCTAGCTCACATCATGGGGGATCAATGGACATGTTTGGGCGGTGCAACCATTTCCTCTCATCTACTTTAGTTGCAAGGAAGGGGTATCATCCACAAAATGCATACAATGAAATCCCATAATGGCAGATAGCACACGTTGACACACTGTGTGTTTTGTGCCTTTATCAAAATAGATCTAAGGAAAAGACACACATTTTAGACATGGGATCATGATGGAAATTCACATATTGAGTCCCAATGTGTGTGCATCTTCAAAATTTGAAGGGTGAGATTACCCCATCTAATGAAGGCAAAATCAAAACAGTTTTGTCATGCTAATGTCTCATAAGGCCTTCACTTTATCAAAGTTGAACTTTGTAAGTTCCTGAGTTGGGGATGTGGATGTTATGTTTTTAAACATTCCTGTTTAGCCACAAAAAAAGGCTATATCTACTGTCAAACATACATGTTATACATCAAAGATGTTGGTTTGTTTAAAAACCCTTTTATAACGCACATGTGAATGTGCTTGGAGTAAAATGTTTTATACTCAACAATGTGTGGCTTCTTCTTTAAATGCTCAATATCATTTTTTTAATTAAGTTGTTGTAGTTAAAGGGACAATGGGGGGGATTTACTAAAGGCAAATCCACTTTGCGCTACTAGTGCACTTCCAGTGCACTTGTAGTGCAAAGTGGTTTTGCCTTTAGTAAATAGCCCCCACGGTGCTGTAAAATTTGCAAAAATAAGTCCATTTTAGGGACTACAAGCAATTAATTCATGGAGTTTAAAAGGATGATTATTTTTATCATGAATGCATTACATACATTAACAACAAAAACATTGTGTGTGTAGCAGACCCATAGCACAACAGAACATAATAGTTAGCTGAAGAAAAGATTGTCACCTCATGTATCAAATAAGTTACGTTTGCACTATTGATGAAAATGGCCAAAAATAAAAGGCCATTGGAGAATCTAGGAGACAGATAAGAAACACAATCAGTAAATCAAATGAAATACGAGTTCAGTTTTTCACAAGAAATATATTTTCAATAGCTTTTAAAGATTAGCTGGCATATCAATTACCCCCCTACCCATGAAATAATCTAGATATCTATGTCGTACTTCATGGGCACTTTGGAGGGGCAAGCCAGGATGGACAGCTTCAAGAGCCATCATAATCTCTTCCGTTGAGCCGGCCTCCATCGCAACTGAGGCCAGATAGTTGGCTGCATTTTTCTTAAAAATTTATTCAAAATGCAGCAGCACGGAACAATATGGTTAAGTTTGTATTCGGCCATATTTATTGATGTTAGGAATAGCTGGAACCGGCTGGCCATTATGCCAAAGACATTTTCCACCACTAGTTAAATACCCTCTGGTCCAGGGTGAGGGTCCTTATTGGGAACAGCCGCATTAGATTGTCCCCCAGCACGAATGCCTCATCTGCCACAAACACAAATGGGAGGCCCACCACGTTGTCTTCTGGAGGTGGCAAGCCCAAGCTGCCAGTCTGGAGACGCCTGTAGAATTCAGTCTTGGCAATGACTCCTTCATCCGACATACGGCCATTCTTCCCCACGTCCATATACAAAAATTCATAACCGCCAACAACACGATACTACTGTACCCCTTGTAATTATAGTAGTATAAGAGTTGGGGGGTGGGACGATCCGAGCGTGTTTCCCATCTATCGCACCACCACAGTTGGGAAAGTCCCACTGCTGGGCGAACTGGGAGGCCACAGTCTGCCATTCCTGTGGGTTGGAAGGAAACTGTGGAGTCAAACAAGAAAAAAAATTAGTACTTTTGCACATTGCAAGCAGATTAGACACAGACATTCTTGGCCAACATAAGTATAACATTTATTTAAATGAGTGTTTAAAGTCAAAAGTATTAGGTACACTTATCAGATTCCTCACTCCCTCTAATGGCCCATTGTAAAAAAATTATGGGGAGGTGGGTAGATGTTTTGGACAAGTAACCCTCTCAACTTCATTGAGAGTTGAATGCATAAATAATTACTTTGGCCAGCCCCTCCTTACTTACACTATTGGCAGCCCACTGGACAGGTAAAAAGTGTCATAATACAAACATATGAATACACACTGTCCGAATTTAAGCACATTTTTAACATTCTGCAATTACCTATCAAGATAATAGGAGAACAAAACTTTAAACAGTACCATTTGAAAGTATTCAGGCAGGCCCTTGCACTACATGCTTTGGTGAATTCATCCATAAATATGACCACAAAAGAGGTAGGTATAGTGTGTATGGGTTTGGCAAAGTCAGCAGATAGAGTATTGGTATCGGTTGGCTTAGTGATTGGGGGGAGAGAGGGTTCCAAATGACTTTTGGACCCCAAAAAAAGGCCTCTTGCACTCTGCCTGAATTTAAGGACAACAATAAAAATTTGGACACATTTTAGGGGGTGTTTAGTGTAAGCACTACAATGGAGCTCACAAAAAACATTGTTAAGTTACTAGGCTAGGTGTGTATGGGCCCAGGATAGCATGCTGGGGAGGTTACTGAAGGAAAATATGCATGAAGGACAAAAAAGGAGCATTAAAAGCTTACAGCATGCATGAGGACAAAGAGGACATTCACAGCATATTACAATCATGGCAATTAGGGAATGATGAAATAAATACAATACATTAGCAAACATTAAATACATAGAATGTGATGTTAAAGAATAAAACTTACCTTAATATAGTCCTTCTGCAGGACCTGAATTATGGCAGAACAAGTCTCTGGAATAATGATTCCCAGAGCCTGGGGGAGATCCCAGTCGTAAACATAATATCCTGGAGACTTCTCCCTGTCACCAAGTACCGCAAGGTGGCGACGAGCCTTTGCTCAGGAGTGATGGCTTACCATATGCAGGTGCCCTGCTTCGTAATATAAGGGTTAAGCAAAGCCAACAGACAGTGAAAACGGGGCCCGTCATCCAGAGATAATTCCTGAAATCATCAGGATTATTCTCCTGGAGCTCCTGCAGCAAAGGCATGTGAAAGAATTGGTCATGATTAAGTAACCAATTCTTGGTCCATGAACTCCTCCTCCCCCTGTTCATGGACTGGACTTGGGTCAAAGCAAGAACTCCAACACCAAGCCCAACAATGGCAAGATCGCTCCGACGAGAACGTAACCGCAACATGGCTAGAAAACAGTCGGCTGGTCAGAACGAACTAACAGAACGCACTGAAAATCAGAAAGGACCTGAGAAGAACGAGCTGAAAATCAGAAACGAGTGGACAAGAACGCACTGAAAAACAGAAGCGGACTATAAATAGAATGCACTGAAAGACAGGAACCAACTGACAACACGCACAGAAGAACAGATACGAATCCACAAGCACAAACTAAAAAGCAGAAACAAACTGAAAAGCATGAGGCTGAAAAGCGCGAATCATCTCTCACTAAACTTCTACTAACACAAGATAAACACAAGATTAGCAGAAGGAGCCCAAAGGGTGGCACACTGGCTATTGAACTTCCTTTTTATATGCTCGTCATATGTGTTGTACGTCACCGTGTTCTAGCATTCGGAATTGTTGGCCAACATTTGTGTGACCATGTGTATGCAAGACAAGTTTGAGCCAACAAACTTCAAACAAAAATCCACGATTTTGTTGGCGGAAAGTCCAATCGTGTGTACGCTGCATAAGGAATTCCATCGCTCCTAAAACTTGGGAAGAATACTCACAAGCCTGGTTTAAATGGTGTAATTTTTGTTTAGAGTCTAATCCTTCTTTCAATCCAGTTAGTGCTTATACGGCTTTATGCTTTATTTCCTCTCTAATTCAAGCTAAACTTAGTCCTGCTTCGGTTAACAAGATTTTAGCGGGGGCCTCATTCTTTTTAAAAATTTCTGGACTTCCTGCTCTCTCTTCCTTTTTTTCCAGTCAAACAAGTGCTGAGAGGTTTTAGAAGATCTTCCCCAGCTATTGACAGTAGACGCCCTATTTCATCTGAATTATTGGTATAACTGATGTCTACACTGGAATCAGTTTGCTTCTCCTCGTTTGAGACTTCGGTGCTCAGAACGGCTTTCGTCATTGCATTTTTTGGTGCTTTTAGAATAGGGGAGCTCACAGCACCTAATAAAGCTTCTACCTCTTCTTTGGTTTTTTCAAACATCTCTGTTACAGATGATTTGGTTAGGATGTTTCTCCGTAGATCCAAGATGGACCAATTAAGCAAGGGTCATTGCATAATTCTTTATAGAGCTCCTTTTTCAGATCATCTGTCCAGTTTTTAGACTTACTCAATATCTTTCTGCTCGACACCCTTTTTCAGGTAAATTTTTTATTCATATTAATGTGTCTCCATTAACAAGATTTCAGTTCTCAGCTGTCCTGTCTTCTTGCCTTAAAAAACGTAACCTTTCTGGTTTTCATTTCTCTTCACATTCTTTCAGGATTGGGGCGACTACTGAAGCCAGCCTTCTCGGATTCTCTAATGATGGTTTAAAGAAATTGGGGCGTTGGGATAGTGATAGGTTTAAACTGTATGTTTGTCCTGATCTTGTTATTGTTTAAACCTTCTTAGGTTCTTCCAAGCGTGTTATTTGGATAGTAGGACATTACTTTATATTTTGGGCCAAAAGGAGAACTTCCATCAGTAATTGCAAAACCAATCTTGGTTTGGACGAAGGACGATTTCAGGTTTTATGGTGGGGGATAAGGGGGTTGAGATGGAGAAACCTAAAGGATCATTTAATTTTCTTGCTAGGACAGTGGCCTTCTCCTAAAGTATTTATCATTCATGCCGGGGCTAATGACCTGGCAGGATTAAAACTTGGGATTTGATTTGCGAGATGAAGAGGGAATTATCTTCTTTTAAGTTGTTATTTCCTTTTACGGTCATAGTTTTTTCAGAGATGGTACCAAGACTCCTTTGGTCAGATTCAAGTAACCTTTATTATTTATAAATATAAATAATAATAATAATAATAAAATGAAGAAATGGTCGCACTCTGAATTTAAAAAAAAACTTGCTTGATGTACCTTTATTGTCACAAGTGTATCAGACAAACACAGGACAAGCAAACTGCTTGTCCTGTGTTTGTCTGATACACTTGTGACAATAAAGGTACATCAAGCAAGTTTTTTGGAAATTCAGAGTGTGACTATTTCTTCATTTTTTTCGTATTGGACGGTGGTGAGCCGGGGTCTGCACCTGTCATCCATTTGCACCCGAAGATTTGCCTGGAGCGGTGTGTGCTCTTCTTTTGGTTCCAACCTTTATTATTTAGATAAGATTAGGAAATGCATAAATCGAACTATACGCAACTTAGTAATTTCCGAAGGCGTTTTTTTCTTATTGCCACATAGACCTTGAGGGTTTCCTTCGTGGTCTTTACAGAATTGATTTTGTACACCAGTCGGATGTTGGTTTAGACATTTTTGTTTTAGGCTTACAAAACATGACTGAGCAAGCCACGGCGTTGGGGGGGGGGGGCTTCAGCCACTCAGTTTCTGAGTGGCTTTCAGCTGTTGAGGTTTGTCATCCAGTTCAGTTCTGGATGGACTACGTGATATTATTAATACATTAAATAATGTGTGGTTATGTAATTTTAAGATGAAATATTTTGCTGTAATGGATGATTATTGTTCATTTTGGGTAATCCCTTAATAAACGTTGTGGTCATTATAGCCAACATTAAATAAATTGTGTTGTGTCTCCTTATTCAGTTATTCTTTGAGTCCTTTGTGCTGTCCCATGCTTTGCAATGAAAAAAAACCTAACCACATTTCTGCTCTCCATAGAGAGCCCTGTGCTGTTTACCAACACAGGGCTCACTTATGTCACTTGCTCAGCCAATCAGCAGGTCCCAGCCATGAATCATTGGCCGGGACCCGCTGATTGGTTTGTGCTGTAGTGAATTATAGCACAGTCGGGGCAGAAGGAGTGTGCCCCTGTTGTGTCACGTGATAGTTTATTTTTTGGGGGTTATATTTGATATGCTTGGTCAAATGAGCAATTGTTTACTGTCCTAGTAATGAGGGTTGTAAACACTAAAGTTGGCCTGCCATATAACGTGTGCAAAGTGGTTAAGTTATTCTGACTGGACGTCATACGACGTCCAGAAGGATAAGCCTCAATCACCCGCACATGGGGGCGCACAGCGTGGCGATCATTCGTGTGGTGTGTCAATCTGAGACACCGCATCCTTGATCATGGTAAAGAGCCTCTGACGTAGGCTCTTTACCATGTGATTAGCTGTGTCCAATCACAGATGATCACAGCCTAAACAGGAGGAGCCCTGTATTGGCTTTGCCTCCACTCGCGCTGACAGACACGAGAAGACAAGAACTAATTGGCTGCTCTACTGACAGGGGGGGGGGGTCTGCGCTGATTATCAGTGCATCCAGCCCCAGGATGCCCACCTGTCCCACCAGGGATGCCCACCAGGTATGCCCACCCATGACACCAGGATTGCCAATCAGTGCCCATTAGAGGTGCCAATCAGTGCCTATTAGTAATGCCTGCCAGTGCCTTCTCATCATCTATCAGAGCCATCTATCAGTGCCCATCAGTGTCCCCTATCAGTGCCCATCAGTGCCGCCTATCAATGCCCATCACTGCTGCATATCAGTGCCACCTATCAGTGCCCATCGGTGCTGCATATTAGTGCCTCATCAGTGCCCATCAGTGCCACCTCATTAGTTGCCACCTCATCAGTGCCCATCAGTGCCGCCTTTTCAGTGCCATCAGTGCAGCCTCATCAGTGCCCATCAGTGAAAGAGAAAACTTACTTATTTACAAAATTTTATAACAGAAACAAAGAAAAGCTTTTTTTTTTTTTCCGAATTTTCGGTCTTTTTTTATTTGTTTAGCAAAAAATAAAAACCCCAGTGGTGATCAAATGCCACCAAAAGAAAGCTCTATTTGTGGGAACAAAATTATAAAAATTAAATTTGGGTACAGTGTTGCATGACCGCGCAATTGTCATTTAAAATTGACAGATAAAAGCTGAAAATTGGGCAGCAAGGGGGGGAAGTGCCCTGTATTGAAGTGGTTAAAGCGGAGTTCCACCTGGGGAAAAAAAATAAAAGTCAGCAGCTACAAATACTGTAACTGCTGCCTTTTACTTTATGGACAATTACCTGTCCAGGGAGCCCGTGATGTCGGCACCCCAGCCGAACTTCCGATCAACTGTCGGGTGCAGCCACCACCATTCCAGGGAAGGGAACCCGGCAGTTTAGTCTTTTGGCTTCACGGCCAATTCCCTACTGCACATGCGCCAAGCGCAATGTGCTTTTTGATTGGCCCGGCAGTGGAGGAAGGAGGAGGGGGCCGAACTTGTGGGAGATCAGGCCGCCGCCCAGTCTCCTGGAAGTGGGGAAGGGGACCTGTCAAAAACAGGTCCCTGTTCCCTTCTCCCCCTGAAAGGTGCCAAATGTGACACCGGAGGGGGAGGAAGCAATTAAGTGGAAGTTCCACTTTTGGGTGGAACGCCACTTTAATTGTTGTCTTCAGTAAATAAAGATAGGGTCTTTTCATGTTGGGATCAAACAAGTCTCAACCAACCAGCTGCCTTTACATCTTAGTAGATAAGAAAGAAAAGAAACTGTATATCAAGAAAGGATTTTTAACTGTTATGCCCCGTACACACGGTCGAACTTTGTTCGGACATTCCGACAACAAAATCCTAGGATTTTTTCCGACGGATGTTGGCTCAAACTTGTCTTGCATACACACGGTCACACAAAGTTGTCGGAAAATCCGATCGTTCTGTGGAGCCTACACAGGGTCGGAATTTCCAACAACAAGGTCCTATCACACATTTTCCGTCGGAAAATCCGACCGTGTGTACGGGGCATTAGAGTGTTTTTGGGGAACGAAGGGTCTAGAATATAGTATACATAATTACATGCATGGAAGCCACCTAGACACACAATATTTGCTAGATGAGTGGAGAGTCCATATGCTTGCTATGACAGAAAAGCATATTGAATGGGACTCTGAAGACTGACTATTGTATTGCAAGTCATCTGTTCTGGGATCCAATAAAGGCTACTCTGGCAAAAACAAGTTGCTGAAGAAATTCATTTGAATTGAAGGATTTTGCATTCTATACCTGTCTGCACACTCCAGTTTCCACCACAATACTAATAATTACATTAAATCATTAGTCCTTTGTCATTCATATTTACAACATATTTATTGGCAGCATATTATATATTTAGAACACTTCCATGCTGCTGTTGTTCCTTTCCCTAACTTTCCACCTCTACAATCTCTGGCACACAGCAATGGTCTGCCATGTCCTCATTCCCACCCTTCTCATTGCTCAAGCCCACTTGACAGTAAACTTTAGCTGCAGGAACATCAATGGCAATTGCTGGCCCCTGCCTGTTGTCAACTCCATCTGTGCTACTTGCAGAATTCTTCCTCAACATCGGATACCATGAAGTCTTGCGCATCCTCCTGCATCAAGTAAGGAAGTAAAGGACACATTTACAGCTGCTGCTCTGCTCCTGGGAGGAGGATGAGGAAGGCTTGGTTAGCCACTTCACACGCTCCTCCATGTGGTCTGGCTGTATAGCACATCCACTTTGAAAAAAAAGGCAGACTGTTACTGCCTCCTAAAGTGTAGCCTAACACCTGCTTTGTTCTGCAAAGCCTCTGGCTCTCCTTTGAGTCCTCCCAAACATGATGAATACAGGAGATTGAATAACTTAAGCAATAAGCAATGGAAAAATGGAGATTGAAGATGTAATGCTTTGGAGTAACTCCACGTTTGCTAAGAAGAAAACATTCCCCTCTGGGTGTTTTATTGTCTATTGCAAGTATTTCAGCAAACTTTGTTACAGATTCCTACCTTTTTTTTTTATCCTGAAGAAATATCTGTTTGTGTCCATGTTCAGAGTGAATCTGTATTGAAGTGATTTTATAATTATCAATCAGCTGCTGCACCCGCAGGGCTCTAATGGGGAAATTGTCAAGGTCTGCATCCCTTTAGACATGATTTCCCTTTGGGAGTATCTCACTGAAATTACATTTTTGTTGCACGAACAAACTTACACTTTTAACACAGAAATTAGGAAAAATATTGGAAAATCATAACAAGACATACTGTACCTGCCTCTAAAAAACAAAAAAAACCTAAAATATTAAACCCCAACACTAAAACACTAAACCTAAATCCCATAATCCTATCCCAGTCCTATATTATTTTTTCAAGTAAAATTTAAAAAGAAATAACAAAGGCCTGAAAGAAAAAAAAAAAATTAAACAATAAAAAGACTGCCCAAACCCAGCATTCGTCTCTAGTGATATGACTAATTGTACAACGTAGATTTAGTGCAGCGAACAAATCCCTGCCAAGTATAGCAGTGCCTTTTTAAAAATATAGTATTCAGCTTGCATACTAGTTGATTGATATTTTATAGTCACTGACAGGGTCTCTGAGATACCCAACTAGCTTCAAAGTAGGTGCCGTAAGTGGTTAATTTGCAAAGTACTTCTGGAAGATTTCCTCAGGCAGGATAAAAATAATACAGCCCTTTCGGCAAAAGCATATCTCCCAACTTTTGAACTTGGGAATGAGGGACACTGCAGAGAGATGTTGACCTGTGGGAGTACATAACATACAGAGAGCAAGAATACATAATGCACAGAATGCAGGGGACAGGATTGTGTAATCTGCAGTAGTGGTCCAGAGTACAAAACATAAAGAGTGCAGGAGTCAAGGGTTTGTAGCACACAGTACAGGGGCCAGAAAAGTGCAAGCAACATTCTCCCCCATGTTACCCTTTCAGTAAAAATCCCACCCCCCCCAAAAAAAATTCAACACTAATCTGCAAGCTTGCCCCTCTCAGCAGAATTATTTGCCCCAAATGACCCCTCCCCCCCATCTCAGCACAAATCCTCTCCTTCCCTCCCAACATAAATCCTCATTTACTCCCCTTCTCCAAATCTTCCCTCTCAGCAACCCCCCCCCCCCCCCATACTTGCACAACTCCCCCAAATGCCTCCTCCCAGCTCAACCCCCCATGCCCTTTCTAATACAAATCCTCTTCCCCTGCAACCCCCCCCCCAGCACAAATACTCCTTCCCCCCAATCCTCCCTTCCAACACAAAGTTTCTTCCATCCCCCAAGTCCCTCTCCCAGCACAAATCCTCCTCTCCCTTAATCCTCCTGTTAGCGAAAACTCCCTTCCCAATTCCCCATCCCATCCCCTTTTAGCACAAACCCCCTCATTTCCCTACCAGCACCAATTTCCCTACAATCTCCTCGTGCAAAAATCCTTTTATCCCCCCCCCAAATCATTCCTCCCAGCCTATGTTCTTCCCTGACACAAATCCTCCCATCCCCAGCACAAATGTTTTATATCCCCCTCCCAGGTCATTGTGTCCCCCAGTACAATTCGCCCTAAGTCTCTGAAATTTATAAACCACAGATTTTCAATGTTGGGAGGTGTCCTTCTTCCCATGCTCCCCATCATGTATGATGATAAATATCACAGATCCGAGGAGAAGCCTAGGGAAAGCATCTCTTGGCTCTGACACTTTTTCTTGTGAGGGAAGAGATGCCGACTGCTGCAGTGACTGAAAATCACACTGTTAGGGACCTATAGCACAGCAAAACACACGTCCAGCATGCCCTTGCTAGAGCTGCAAGGTAAATTAGTGAAGCCAACTGCTGGAACTCTTTCCAGCACTGGGCTCTGAGAAGTATCCTGGGTCCGTGGGACGCTGGGATTTTGTTGAAATAATGGAACACTTGGGAAGAACGGCAGTGGATATAGGTACAGTGCACAAAATGTTATCTGGAATGAAAGCATGATATTTATCTACACTTGAGATGATAACCTCTGGGGCAGTAACTTTGACAATCTGTCTAGCAGCACAAGTAATACATTGTGTATCTTTTGGAGGACATGCAGCATAGTTTCCAATGTGCCTTGTTATGTGCAGCTCTGCATTGCAGTTTAGATTTATCTCTTGTTGTACCTTTGTATCGGTCCTGATTATGTGCGCTATGAGAGACAGTTTTTTAATTCACAGCTTGCATGGTACTAGTAGTGCCCCAACTGAGGGTTTTGCCTGGGCCACAGCGTTTTTACTTTGGCTTGAAATTGTAATAGCCTTTGCTAGAGAGAGTAATCTTTCTCTAAAGCCTAGTACACACTAGTAGTGTTTTTTTTCTTTGTTCAACCCAGCAGGGCTAAACGCAAAAAAAAACCTGACAGCTTGAGAGCCGCTGTACTAACTATCCAATGTTAGTACAGCGATCTCCCCTTCTATTTTATTGTGTTCTGACAGGGGGACGGCCCACCCACCAGAACACTCCGGTCAGCGTCCTCAGCCATTGGCTGAGAGCTCTGATTGGGAACCGATCGGTAGACCTTTTTCGGTCATGCCCCTTCGACAAAAGCTTGCTTCTGTTGAACCAACTGCATTACACATGGACGGAATGTCGGCCCGTGTGTATTAGGCTTTAAGCAGACTTTTTTTTCCCTACTAATTGTTTATTTTTTTGTAATGCCGCGTACACACGGTCGGACTTTTCGTCTACAAAAGTCCGACGGACGCCAACGGACCAAATACAGCGGACAATCCGATCGTGTGTGGGCTTCCCCGGACTTTCAGCGGACTTTTCCAGCCGCAAATCTGACGGACTTTAGATTTGAAACATGCTTCAAATCTTTACGTCGTAACTCCGCCGGACCCAGAAATTCACTCGTCTGTATGCTAGTCCGACGGACAAAAACCCACGCTAGGGCAGCTATTGGCTACTGGCTATCAACTTCCTTATTTTAGTCCAGTGTACGTCATCACGTACGAATCCGTCGGACTTTTGTGTGATCGTATGTAGGCAAGTCCGTTCGTTAGAAAGTCCGCCGCAAGTCCGCCAAAAGTCCATCGAAAGTCCGTCGAAAGTCTGTCGGACGGGCTGTCGGACTTTTGTAGCCGAAAAGTCCGACCGTGTGTACACGGCATTGGAGTACCAAACTCACAGATAAAAAAAAGTCTCTCAAAGCTGCTATAAATTGTACTGTGGATTCGCCATTATGCTGTCAGAATTTATAACGCTCTATAACCATGTTTACATAACAGTAACAAAGAAGTATCATAAATGCCGGTTCACACTACAGCAACTTGGGATCCGAATTGTCAGACCTCAAGTTGCCCCAAGTCGCTGGACATAAGAAATTCCATTGAAGTGAATAATAGTCGTCTTAATGTACACTACTGAAGTTGCTCGTCTTCAGAAAAGGTTCCTGTACTACTTCAAGGCGACTTCTAGGCAACTTGTACCCATAGATTTCAATGGAAGTTGCCTCCAAGTCGGATCTCCATCTATATTGAAGCGACTTTACAGGAAAAAGAAAATAATTTACCCATGTACATCCCACGTTTACCCAGGCAACCCCCTCGCTCCCACAAAGCAGATTATTCTGTGATTGGCCACAGCCAAAGTCGCCTGTCCTGGAGGCAACTTTAAGTCACGTTGTAAAGTCACGCTGTAAGTCGGGTTGCCCCTGTGTGAACCGTGCCTAAGTATCACCTGCTTCTGGAAGTGTATAGAAAATATGTGCCACTGTGTCGAAGATGGTGAATAAATAAAATATGTTTTCTAGTAGTAGGTAAGTCCTCCTGATTAACAAGTATGTCATTGTCAAACATTCAAATCCAAACACACCACTGGGGTGTGGAACAAAAGGTGCAGGCTGCTATAGAGCTAGAACAGTTATTGCATCACCACTCTTGGTGAGTCCTGTTATCTGGAAGGCAGAGTAGTTATAAATTACTTTAATATCAAGACCTACAATACAGTGGGGGTTATTTACCAAAGGCAAATCCACTTTGCACTGCAAGTGCACTTGAAAGTAACGTCACTGTAGATCCGAGGGGGACATGCAAGGAACATAAAAAAACAGCATTTTAGCTTGCACATGATTGGATAATAAAATCAGCAGGGCTTCCACTCAATTCAGATCTACCCCTTGGATTTAGAGCAACTGCACTTCCAAGTGCACTTTCAGGTGCAATTGCAGTGCACTTGTAGTGAAAAGTGGATTTGCCTTTCGTAAATAACCCCCAGTATGTCAAAACAGGAATAGGAACTGGAACTAAAGAGGATCTTCACTCTAGAAAAACAAAAATTAAAAGTGCTGACTTTAAAAAAAAAGACATCTAAACTGTCCAGGGATCCAGCGCCGTCCTGTGACAGCTGTGGCTTCACAGCCGACATGCTACTGCACATGAGCGAGCCGTGCTGCACTTTTCTGAATGGTCCTGCAGCCTTCTGGGACCTGTGACGTGTCCCAGAAAGCTGTGGGTACTTGTCAAAACTACACTATATTGTCAAGAGTATTGGAACGTCTGCCTTTACATGCATAGGGACTTTAATGGCATCCCAGTCTTAGTCATTAGGGTTCAATATTGAGTTGGCCCACCCTTTGCAGCTATAACAGCTTCAACTATTCTGGGAAGGCTGTCCACAAGGTTTAGGAGTGTGTCTATGGGAATGTTTGATCATTCTTTCAGAAGTGCATTTGTAAGGTCAGGCACTGATGTTGGATGAGAAGGCCTGGCTCGCAGTTTCCGCCTCTAATTCATCCCAAAGGTGTTCTATCGGGTTGAGGTCAGGACTCTGTGCAAACCAGTCAAGTTCCTCCACCCAAACTCGCTCATTTATTTATTTATTTATTTAAGGTACTTATATAGCGCTGTCAATTTACATATACATTGTACATTCACATCAGTCCCTACCTTCAAGGAGCTTACAATCTCCACGTCTTTATGGACCTTGCTTTGTGCACTGGTGTGCAGTCATGTTGGAAGAGGAAGGGGCCATCCCCACACTGTTCCCACAAAGTTGGGAGCATGAAATTGTCCAAAATGTCCTGGCATGCTGACGCCTTAAAAGTTCCCTTCACTGGAACTAAGGGGCCAAGCCCAGCCCCGGAAAAACAACCCCATACCATAATCCTCCCTCCACCAAATTATTTGGACCAGTGCACAAAGCAAGGTCCATAAAGACATGGATGAACGATTTTTGGGTGGAGGAACTTGACCTCAACCTCAGCCCGATAGAACACCTTTGGGATGAATTAGAGCCTGACCTCACAAATGTGCTTCTGGGAGAATGGTCAAATATTCCCATAAACACACTCCTAAACCTTGTGGACAGCCCTCCCAAGGAGTTGAATCTGTTATAGCAAAGGGTGGGCTAACTCAATATTGAACCTTTCGGACTAAAACTGGGATGCCATTAAAGATCATGTGCGTGTAAAGGCAGGGGTCCCAATACTTTTGACAATATAGTGTATTTACCCCCCCCCCCCCAAAAAAAAATGACATGCCAAATGTGGTAGAGGAGGGGAAGAAGAGGACTTAAACCTGAACTTCTCCTTTTAGGTGAAGTTCTGCTTAACTTGTACAGAGTACAGGAAGTATTATACATGTAATAACTGTTAGTGACATCTACAGGTTAGATGTATGAACACCACACTATCATACATACATAGTTGCCTGGTTGAGTCACTGACCTGGAGCAAGTATGTACGGAATTCGCAAGATACAGACAAATGTTTTTTCTTTGCATACCTATTCTGAGTCAGTAACTCAAGAGTATTAAGCAGGAGGGTTAGTATTACTACCAAGCTTGTAGTAGTAGTGTTTTGCCCATACATCGCAAAATTTTTGAGTTTTATGCCGCTTCTGCAGCTGCTTATGCTTACCTTCCTTTTGTACCCCTGCTGCGCTATGTGCCCAAGGGAGGGAACATTTATGATTTTTCCAGGAGACAGTGCGATTGCTTAGCAGTTGATTGGTTGGGCAACCAGAGATGTCATGAATATAAAGTGCTTCTTTTCCCTGCTTATGCAGACAAAAGGAATGCAAGAAAAGCAAAGGGATTGTAAGTATAAACTGCTGCAGAGCACTAGCATTAGCGGAATCCTGTTGATTTATTCTGCATGGGCAAAGCACAGGTTTACCATAAAGCATGATAAATAATGCTGATAAATAATGCTTGAGACGTTAGTTATGCCTCCCCATTGTAATTCTTTCCTTCCTAGCCCCTTAAATCCCTATTCATTTTTAAATATTGACATCCCTAACCCCCGAACAGACTTAGAAAGCATCATCACTTTCCTTTACGTGGCCTATGATGTGGAATATTTCTCCAGTTTGAGCTTGTGGAGTTCTAGTGGGTGTGAAATTGTATGTTTGGGGCAAAGGTTCTGAAATATACTTATTATTTGCTGTATAAGAGTTTTTTTTTGCGCAACGGCCCTTTGTGGTTATCTTTAAGCTTACCTGAGGGAACTTTACGTCTACCTGTTTTTGTATTTGAGCTGAATACTATGTAAAGAACAAAATAAATAAATGCCAGAACAGCATCCACTTAAGAAAGGTAAGTACTTCACCCCTTCTATTACTCTTTAATTTATCCATCTCAGAAAAACTTTGAATAAAGTAACATTTGAGCACTTTGAACGATTATTATTTATTATACATGATTTATATAGTGCCAACAGTTTACGCAGCACTTTATATTGTAGAGGGGAGACAGCACAAGTACAGTACAGTTCAATACAGAAGGCACAGGAGGGCCCTGCTCGTAGAGCTTACATTCTAAAGGCAGGGGGTGGTGGTACAAAAGGTAATAGATGCGGGGAATTATTTGATGGGGTGGCTCGGGGACAGTTGTTAGGAGGGTGTAGGATAGGCTTCCCTGAATAAGTGAGTTTTCAGAGATCTCCTGAAGATGGACAGGTTAGGGGCTGATCGAATATCCTGGGGCAGGGAGTTTCAGAGGATGGGAGAGGCTCTGGAGAAGTCCTGAAGGTGAGCATGAGAGGAGGTAACAAGGGAGCTAGAGAGCAGGAGGTCCTGGGAAGAGTGAAGGAGACGATTAGGGCGATATCTGCAGATGAGGTTGGTGATGTAGCTGGGGGCGATGTTGTGGATGGCCTTGTATGTTGTTGTTAGCATTTTGAATTTTATACAGTGAGCTAGGGGAAGCCAGTGAAGGGACTGGCAGAGAGGGGCAGCAGTCACGGATTGGTTAGTGAGGTGTATTAGTCTAGCAGCAACATTATAATAGACTGAAGGGGGGATAGCCAGCGTAAGGGTAGGCCATTAAGGAGAGAGTTGCAGTAGTCAAGGTGGGAAATAATCAAGGCGTGAATAAGTTGCTTTGTGGTGTCATTGGTCAGGAAGGGTCGAATTCTGGAGATGTTGCGGAGGTTAAGACGGCAGGATTTAGCCAGTGATTGGATGTGGGGGTTGAAGGAGAAGTCAGAGTCAAGGATTACACCCAGCACCCTGGCATGTGTGCAGGGACCAATGGTTGTGCTGTTGATCTTAATGGTAAAGTCATGGGGGGAGACCAGGAAGGAGGAAATAAAACAAGCTCAGTTTTAGAAAGATTGAGTTGAGAAAGTTTGAGAATTGAGAAAGTGGTGTGACATCCATACCGATATGTCATTCACTAAGTTTGAGATCCGTGAGGAGATCGAGGGGGTGAGTTGAGGAGTGGAGAGATAGATTTGGATGTCATCAGTGTAGAGGTGGTATTGGAAACCATGGGAGGTTGTCAACTGTCCCAGGGAAGAGGTATAGAGCGAGAATAGGAGGGGCCCAACGACGGAGCCTTGGGATACCCCAACAGAGAGAGGAAGAGCAGCGGAGGAGATGGAGTTGTAAGTGACACTGAAAGTGCACTGAGATAGGTAGGAGGAGAACCAGGATAAAGCAGAATCACAGAGGCCAAGGGAGTGTAGTTTGCTGAGGAGGAGCAGGTGGTCAACTGTGTCGAAGGCAGCAGAGAGGTCTAAGAGTATGAGTATGGAGTAATGGCCATTGGTTTTAGCAGTTAGTAGGTCATTGGTGAGTTTTAGTAGTGCAGTTTCAGTGGAATGTTGTGGACGGAAGTCGGACTGTAGGGGGTCGAGAAGGTTGTTGTCCATGAGGTAGTGACTCATTCGGTCATGGACAAGGCGTTCAATGAGCTTGGAGGCAAATGGGAGCAGGGAGATGGGTCTTAAGTTAAACAGGTGGGGTCTAGAGAGGGTTTTTTAAGTATGGGGGTAACCAGTACATGTTTGAGCGGGGAAGGAAAGGTGCCGGAGGAGAGGGAGAGGTTGAAGATGTGGGTTAGGGAGTTTAGGATAGAATGGGAAGATGGTCGCAGTAATTGAGAGGGGACAGGGTCCAGGGGACAAGTGGTGAGGTGGGCCATGCTGAGGAGTTTATCAACTTCATCGGTGGTAACTGGGCAGAAGGAGGAGAGTATTGAGTGTGGTGTTGGACCTGATGTGTTGGGTAGGGGAGGAAGTTGAATTCTGGATATCTCCTTGTGAATTGTGTCGATTTTGCTTTTGAAATGGTTGGCCATCTGTTGAGCGGTAAGCAAGTTGGTGGGTGGGGGCAGTGGGGGGTGAAGTAAGGAATTAAGGGTAGAAAAGAGTTCACAAGGTTTGGATGAGAGGGTTTTAATGAGAGTGTTGTAGTAGGTTTGTTTAGCAGTGTGAAGGCAGGAGTTGTATTTGAGAAGGGCAGATTTGTAGAGGGTAAAGTCTTGCAGAGATTTAGATTTACGCCATGCTCGCTCAAGAGCACGGCTGCGTCACTTGAGACTTCTGGTGTCGTCTGTTTGCCAGGCTTGTGGCAGATGGGGCCTGGTTATGCGTGTATAAAGAGGAGCATGTACGTCTAGGGAGGATGACAGCATGTTGTTGTAGATGGAAGTGGTTAGGTCTGGGCAGGACAGGGGTGCGATTTTGTTGTTAGGTTAAAAGAGGAGGTCAGGTTGAGTAGTTGAGAAGTGGTTGCAGTATTAACATTGATTGGAATGTTAAAGTCACCTAGGATGATGGCAGGTACTTCAGAGGAGAGAAAGTAAGGTAGCCATGTAGAGAAGTCACCCAGAAAGTGTGACACTGGTCCAGGAGGCTGATAAATGACCACGACCCTCAGACAAGCTGGAGAGAAAAGACAAATGCAGTGCACTTCGAAAGAGCAGGGGGAAAGAGAGGGAGGTGTGGGAAGAACATGGAAGGTGCATTGTGGGGAGAGGAGAAGTCCGACGCCACCTCCTTTTCATCCACTGGGTCTGGTGGAGTGAGTCCAGAGGAGGCCACAGCTGGAGAGGTAGTGTCGAATTCCTGGAGCCAGGTTTCAGTAATAGGAAATAGATTAAGGGATTTGGAGAGGAAAAGGTTATTGACAGAAGCTAGTTTGTTGAAGACTGAGTGAGCATTCCAGAGGGCACATGAAAGAGGCGGGCTGACTTGTGGAATCAAGGGAATTGGGATGAGAAGGTGGGAATTACGACTACTGTTGGAGGAGGTAGACAGCCAATTTTGGGGGTGAGAATTGGGTGTGGGAGGGCCAGGGTTTGGTGCGATGTCCCCAGACATTAGGAGTAGTAGGAGGGTGAGGGTGGTAAGGCAGGAGTGGGATTTATAGGAGGTTAGTGGAGTGGAAGTGGTGATACTGTGTGGGCTTAGAATGAGCAGGAGGTGATTCCTTCCTGCACATGACCGGTCCCAGCAGCTCCTGCCCCCCCCCCTCCCGCCATGGTCTAGTGGTTTTGAATGTTGAATGTTCCTGATGTCATCAAGCCCAGAGCAGGCTCCATAGACCTGCTATGGGTGTGAGGGCACCAGGAACAGTCCAGCATTGGATCCTGGGTGAGCGTCATTTGCCAGTGGAGCAGAGGATCGGGTGAGTATAAGGTTTTCTCCTCTCCCTTGGACAAAATTAGCAATTAACCCTTGCAGTACAAGCGCAGCCCCACTGCAAGCTATACATGTTCTTTGTCCTGAGTTTGTCTTTAAGCCTGAAAGCAATCCTGTCCCATATTCAGGCACCAGATCATACTCTCTTCTGCAGAATAACAGCTCATATAAATGAACACATAATAAATGAAGAGAGTTGCCTCTTCATTGTCATACTGTTCTACAATCATAGCAGACAAGCTTCTTTAATTATTTCATATGCCATTACAGCTACAGAGATACACAGTACTGCTTCAGTACACTCCATTATGTTTGTTTAATTAAAGTTTGCAGACACAGTAATAAGGATAATAGAGATATGGCAAGAAAATCTGCTTTTGATCCCCTTCATACTGTCAAATAAAGCAACCGTGATATCTATTAGAAATGTACAAACTTGTTCACATTCTCTAATAAATAGTCTGGTAGACAGAGACCAGGTTTCTCCTAACCAACTAAAGTGCTAGTCTTAATTGTATCTTCATGAACTAGTCTGGAATAAACATTTGTAAGTATTCTAATCTGTAATCTTAACGTAAACCACCATGAAGGTCCCACTAACAGTGTGTACTAATCTTCCCTTCACTCTTATCACTCTATTTTGCCCCAGGAGCAAAGAGAAATGCCCAGTACCTCTGAGTATTTGAAGCATATAACTTGTTCCCCCTCTTCCCCCGTGGCATCAATGGTGCATGGTAACTGGACACTGAGACACACAGTGGTATTACATGGGGTGTGGAGAGAGTCTGCAGCCAGGGCAGTCAGTTAGTGCAGGTTCACACAGGGGCGACTTGTCAGGCGACCTAGCCGCCTGACAAGTTGCCTCCTGTTCTGTACTATGGAACCGTTCTAATAGGAGCGACGCAAGTCGCTCCGACTTAGAAAAAGGTTCCTGTACTACTTTGGGGGTGAATTGAGGCAACTTGCATAGACTTCTATACAGAAGTCGTTTTGCAAGTTGCCGTGGAAGTTGTGTGCAGGTCGCCTCGGTGAGGGGACCTGCAAGTCGTGCCACTCTTGTGTGAACCGGGGCTTAGGGCAAAGGACCACCAATATGACTGTTTTTCCAACTAATAATGCATTGAATTAGTTGAGCTAGGAAGAAGAAGGAGATGTCTCCAAGAATTCAGTTAGATTAGAATTACCGTAGATTCAGTTAGATTCAGTTATATTCAGTTAGAATTCAGTATAAAGGTGGCAAAAAGTTGTTTTTTTTAGTATTTTTTCAAACTGTATAGGGTATACACAAAATATATTAGAGGAGAGGGGGAGGGGAGGAAGATTATATAGAGAGGAGGAGAGAGAAAAATTTTTTTTATTATAATTTTTTTTTCTTCCTGGGGTGCGGGAGCTGAGGGTGTAGTATCTCTTTTTTTATTTAAAAATTGATTATGAATTTTTAAGAAATATGGTCTTTTGAGAGGTGCTGTTAAAGGATAGATCCATTCTTTTTGTATTTGTTTATGTGTTTCTGTATTTATTCTGAATGTTTTGTATTTATGTGTTTGGAATGATGTGTAAGATTTTGTATGTCTATAATAATTAATAAAAAATAATTTAAATAAAAACATATTTTGTACAAGTGTTTTAAGGACAGCAGACTACAGAGTCAATTACCAACCTTATTAAAACTGTCCTTTTCACTTCTGGGTTGCAAACTTTCCAAATGATTCCCATGCTGTATTCACTAAAAATGGGGAAAATGTTTTTCTATATTTAATTGAACATAAAATGTTTTTCTTGCAAAATAGTTTCACTGCTCAAAAAAAGCTTCTAGCTATAAACACTCTCCATTATAATGGCCAGCACTACCTAAATAAACTGTAAATAAGAAAATAGGTATGATGGTTAATGTAGACTGAAATTACTGATATCCTTACAAAAAAGCTAGTTGTCTGCTGGCTCTGATTTTTTGACCCCCTGGCTTTAATACTTTACTTTGAGTCATTGACAGGTATGCTCCACAAAAATGTCAAACTTCTTATCTACATACTTGCTTTGGATCATTTGAAGAATGGCAAATGTGCAATGGAAACCTCTACATTTCTTCTTAAAGGATAACAAAAGCCTAGCAGAAAAATATAATATATTGCAGCTTACCAGTCTTTAGGGGTGCTGGCTGCTTCTTTTTAGACTAAAGCCGCGTACACACGGGCGGACTTTTCGACCGGACTGGTCCGACAGACCGAGTCTGGCGGACAATTCGATCGTGTGTGGGCTTCATCGGACCTTCAGCGGACTTTTCCAGATGAAAATCTGACGGACTTTAGATTTGCTTCCTGGCTTGTGTAACTAAGAGAAGGATAAAATACCCCCGAACAGAGGATCACTTCCTGGATTCGCCATCGCAGGATTTTCTACATATGCCTTTTACCCCTGCAGGGGTTAGGCAGTCCGGTGAGTGTAAGCACGAGTGGGGGTGCAGTGAAGGACAGGGACAATATCAGTTAATGCTGAGACCACGTTTTTCTTCACCAGAAGGACACACTTTTAGGACTTTGATTTTGGACACTTACTTTTCCTAAGTTTTTGTTTTCTTTTCACATATTTTTTTCCAATTTTGGACTTTTTATGCACATATGTTGGGGATTTCTACTTTTATTTCTATTTTTATTTCTAAAACTGTTTGCTTGTATTGCTAAATACTGTTTTGATTGCCATAATTGTTTGTATATTGGATTCCTTGTTTTTCTGCCCCTTTTTCAATTTGTGGGCACATTCCCCTATACACATATAGATATTTGGTATATATTGAGATAATGGCATATTCACATATATTTTAGGAGCACGTTGCACTTTATTACATCACACCTGTCAGGTGTATTGTTTGCACTTGATATACCTTAGCCCTTGCAACACATTTGTTACACGCACAATATTATTAATATTTTTTACACACATTTTCAATTCTTTTTGCACTTGTATGAATCACCATTTATGCACATATAGCCGGACAGCGCCAATTCCCCTGTTCAAAACTTTTTTAAATTTTAGATTTGGAACATGCTTCAAATCTTTACGTCGTAACTCCGCTGGACCCAGAAATCCGCTCGTCTGTATGCTAGTCCGACGGACAAAAACCGACGCTAGGGCAGCTATTGGCTACTGGCTATCTTCTTCATCATTTTAGTCCGGTGTACGTCATCACGTACAAATCCGTTGGACTTTGGTGTGATCGTGTGTAGGCAAGTCCGTTCGTTAAAAAGTCCGTCAGAAGTGAGTAAAAAGTCAGTTGAAAGTGCGTTGGACCAGTCCGGTCGAAAAGTCCGACCGTGTGTACGCTGCATAAGAATATTTTCAACGAGTGCAGAAGATGCCTGCTGATCTTGCCGAAAAGCACTGTCCTTGTCGCCTTTTTTGAGCTTGAACTGAGAGAAAAAACATTAATTTCTTTCCTCTGTAAACTACTAATCACCCCTTCTAAGGACTGGTAGACTGCAATATAATACTTTTTCATTTTTAGGTTTAGACATGCTTTAAAATTAAATCACAAATTAGTAAGTCATTCAAAAGGAAGGCTCATAATCCGAATGAATAAATGAGTAAAGTAAATGCTTAGCAAATATTGAAAATGTTTATTTAATAAATTGTTCAAAAGCAGTACATACTAGGATTATTAAATAGCTGCTAAAAAGTAGTTTTCTATTTCACTGCATCAGCGTGATCTAAAAACATCAGAAAGAAACCCATAAAACATTCCAATTTAAAGACTAGGTGCATTTTTGAAAAATGTTAGAGAGTCAGGCCCCTTTCAAACGGGCGCCTCCGTGCAACTGACTCTGCTTGCTCAGCAAAGGATCGCTCCACTGATCCCCACTGAGCAGGCAGATGACAGGATGACATGGACACAGTCTCGCTCTGCAGGGCCGCCATCAGGGGGGTACAGCCCATACACTTGTAAGGGGCCCTAGTGTCTGGATGGGCCCGGCCGACTGACAGGGATGTGACAAGGCAGGGGCGGGTGCAGAGGAGCTCCATGGATGCTCCTGTATGTGTGTGAGTGGGCAGGCTCCTGCTCTGTCATTGAGCTGACATCGGGCTCTTTGCTGCCACCTCTGGCCATTTCCTGCATGTGCACCTCTCTGCATGTGGAAACAAGAGCTGGGACTAGGACCACCTTACAAGTAAGGGATGTTGTGCAGGGGGGACTGTGTGTGTGTCTGTGTACATGCCTGTGTGTGTACATTTCTCTGTGTGTACATGTCTTGTGTGTCTACATGCCTCTGTGTGTTTACATGCCTCTGTGTGTGTGTACACGCCTCTGTGTGTACATGCCTCAGTGTGTGTACATGTCGTGTGTGTATACATGCCTGTGTGTGTGTTCGTGCATGTCATATATACACATGTGAGTGGTGCTTGGAGCGTACAGAGGTGAGGGGGGCTGAAAGCGTACAGGTGTGAGGGGGGCTGAGAGCATACAGGTGTGAGGGGGGCTGAGAACATACACCTGTTAGGGGGGCTGAGAGCGTACAGATGTGAGGTGGCTGAGAGCGTACAGGTGTGAGGGGGGCTGAGAGCGTACAGGTGTGAGGGGAGCTGAGAGCGTACAAGTGGGAGGGGGGGCTGAGAGCGTACAGGTGTGAGGGGGGATGAGAATATACAGGTGTGAGAGGGGCTGAGAGCATACAGGTGTGAGGGGGGCTGAGAGCATACAGGTGTGAGGGGGCCTGGGAGCGTTCAGGTGTGAGTGGGCTGAAAGCGTACAGGTGTGAGGGGGGCTGAGAGCGTATAGGTGTGAGGGGGGCTGAGAGCGTACAGGTGTGAGGGGGCTGAGAGCGTACAGGTGTAAGGGGGACTGAGGCACTGAAGGACTTGGTGGGATGGCTAGTGGGCAGATTCCATGGGGCAGCCAGTGGGCAGGACCCTGGGGAATGTTGGTCAGGTGGGGGGCAGGCCTAAAGCTGTGTAAGGGGTCCCACAATTTCTAATGGCTGCCCTGCAGCTCTGCTCTATGGGGCATTCAGATGGAAACGGACAACATGTTTGTTTTCATCCAATCCGATCTGCCAGACGGATGGAAAATAGGACCACCATCCATCTGGATTTTGCAGGCAGGATCAGATCGGATAGAAGCGGATGTCAGCACTGACATCTGGCGCTCCATAGGGGAGACTGCAAGGTCTGATCAGGTCCGCCTGAAAAGCTGACAGGCGGACCTGATCGGACAGCCCGTGTGAAAGGGCCCTAACATGAAATTGGTAGATTAAGACTTGCAGACATAAATCCCATAAAATCCCAAAGTTCACATTTTTGTAAGAATGGGAGTATTGACTAATTAGCACCACATGTAATACTTTCATTACTATCGGCTTAAGAATGTTTGACAGATCCTGCAATACAACATGTTAAATTCTTATTTCCTTTTAACATAAGATTAATAAATCTATAGAGAAGTTCAAATATTTTTTCTGTGCTATATTTGCCAAGTAATGTTTTTTCTGTTCTGGTCTTCAGGTTTTATGTATATACCCTTTAAGATGAACAATGCTGCTTTTACAAAATATAAGACACTCGTTTCTAGATTATGCTGCATAGATTAATTATATATCTTGCATTGATCAGGCTCTATTTACATCAGTAAGATGGATGGCAAAGTCATATATATTAAGCAGGAAGAGCAAGAACATAAATAAAAATAAATACATTCTGTATGTTTAATGACACTTGTGACAACACAGTAGTTCATAGCATTTTAGATATTACTGACAGATTTAGAGAATTGGATTGCATAGTAACTTGGTCTTAAGAACGTCCAAAATGTTTTTTCATAAATACATATAAAAAAGGGATGGCAAACAAGTAATACATACCAGTCTAATCATAATTAGAGTAGAATAATTCCCGGCCATGACTTCTTTAAATATCTCCAAATACGCCATGCATTACAGGTTTAGATTAAATGTGTCAAATTAAATGTCAGCCCTATGCCGCTTTTAACCTCTCTAGCAGGTGCTACTGAGAAAAAAGGTCTTATTTCATTTCTATATGGCCAATTAATGTCCAACATTCAGGATACACTCAACTGCCCAGGTAGGAGAGGGTGGTAGAAGGATATAAGAGTAATAACTGATGATGACTGACAAACTATTTTGTAGAATGTACCCTCCGTGTCACTCTCTTCTGCACAATGCCTGACCCAATTGCTTATCATTCACAGAACATATAGGACCCCGATAAAGCTGTTTCAATGGGATAGGAGAGACACCCCGGAGTGCCCGCAATGTCAGCGATCTCCCGCAGGTTTTCTTCATATGCTGTGGAAATGTCCCAAACTGGTTAGGTTTTGGCGTGAGGTGGTGCGCACGATTAACAGTGCTTTTCACTCACATCAATCTAGACCCCAAGTTATTCCTGTTGGGTTGTTTGAATGGGGAATTATTTTTGCCTGGGAGACTAGTACCTAATAATAGACTGATGTTCATAGTGTGTAAGCTTATTGCCATGAAATGGTTTTCACCTAGCCCTCCATCATTTGAGGAATGGCATACTCAGGTAAATTATACTCTATTGAAAGAACAACAGGTTTCTAGAAATAAGGGCATGCCAAAAATTTTTTACAAACTTTGGAAGCCATGGCTAGCGGCGCCTGGAATGGCTCTATTTGTATTGGTTTCTCTCAGATTACTGCAAAGTGGATAATTCAGTGGGCTTATGGTGAATAAATTGAGTTTATATTGATGGGTACTAGCTATTCTCTCAAAAGTCAAGCAAACAGCTAAGTGGAAACACGTTGCCTAATACAATCATAAGATGGTTGCTCAAACATGAGGATTGAGGTGGGTCGTTCTGAGTCATATAGTCTTTGGAGGTAGAGAATCTGGAGGCCGGCAGGCCATGGTGAGATAGATGTGATGTTAATTAACAAGTGCTGTTCTGCAACCCTAAATATGTGCTTTCCGAGTAGTATGTTTTTGAATGTGAGAATAAGATTATGCCAATGTAGGGTTGGATGTTTACAGTTCTACAAAATGTAATAGCATGTGACAAGTTAGTAAGTGTATTTTACACCGTTATTTTCTTGATATGGTTTTTCTTTTTTTTTTTATTTCTTTCTTCTTATTTTATGTTTGTTAGTTTGTTTGGTTGTATGTATGCAAACACAAAAATTTCAATAAAAACTATTACTTAAAAAATAATTAAAGTAGAATACATAGCAAACAGTATATTCTATGATATATACTAGATGAGGTCCAAAACATTTTTATAAAAATAAATTTAAATTTAAACCCTTTGCATTGCATAGTGATCATAATTCATAAATGCTACTAACTACTTTAAATTGGTTACATTTGAAATGTGATTGGTTGTTATGGATAATTTCACTTTTCCTTAAAAGAGAAGTAAGGGATTTTTTTTATCAGTATCATACTTACCTAGGTGGATGCAGCATCGGTCTGATGCTGCATTTGTCCTCCGGCGCCTCTACACTGAGAACCGAGCGATCGAACACCGCTGATCACTCGGATCTCACAGGTCCCCGAGCAGAGACCTGCTGACTGTCAATCAGCAGCTCTCCGCTCTGCTCCTCCTCACTCACTGGAGTGCTGAGCTGTGGAGGTGGGGAGCGGGTCGTCTCAGGCTCACAGTGACTGTGTCAGTCCAGGCACCTGGCGGATCCAGACTTCCGTTGTTGGGATGACGCGGTGCCTGGACTGATTTCTGTGATGTCAGCAGTCCGCTCTCTGCTGAAAACGGGTCACAGGAGTGCAAAACAAATTGCACTCCTGTTACCCATAGGAGAATGGCTGGACTTCTCCTTTAAAGTGGTTCTAAAGCCCAAACATTTTTTACCTTAACCACCTAAGGACCGAGCCTCTTTCTGGCATTTGGTGTTTACAAGTTAAAAACAGGTTTTTATGCTAGAAAATTACTTACTAGAATATTCCTCTTCAAATTAGCGTCGTAAAATGACTGCGGGTGGTCCGTAAGTGGTTTAATGCATTCCCATTTTTTGCCTTAATGCATTCCTTGTATTAAAGGGGTTGTAAACCCTCGTGTTTTTTCACCTTAATGCACCCCCCCGTTTTACTCACCTGAACCCATACGTTCCCTCGGCGGAAACACGCTCACCTTCTCTGCCGGGGGTTCTCGGCTCTTGATTGGATAGATTGATAGCAGAGCAGCCATTGGCTCAAATCCAATGATGTGGGCGCCGGGGGGCAGGGCCGAGTCCGGCATTCTGTGTCTTTGCATGCAAATGCTGGACTTGGCAGCGCGCCCGCAAGGTAACCCCCGGGGAAAGCGCTTCTCCCCAGGGGTTTACCGTTGCGAGGAACCGCGTATGCCGCCGGGGGACCCCAGAAGACGAGGTTCGGGGCCACACTGTGCAAAACTAACTGCACAGTGGAGGTAAGTATGATATGTTTGTTATTTAAAAAAAAAAAAAATTAATGTTTACAATCACTTTAAGGTAAAAAATATTTAGGTAAAGTGTTGCCCCCTCACCCCTGCTAATACTTACGTTTGTCCTCATTTGATTCAGTGCTGTGCCCATCTGCAGTGGCTCTTTCCTCTCACTTCCTGGTCTCATTGGCTTTTCTGAGGCAGCAGGAGCCATTGCTGCTGTCAATCAAAGCCAGTGATGAAGGAGCGGGGTGCAAGGCCAAGCTGTGTTGTCTGTGTCTATAACCATGGGCAGTGTGGGTCGGTATCAAGACCTCAAGTGTGCCATGCTAGGAAGAGGCTTCCTATGGTGGCGCACAGAAAAGAGGAGGAACCAGGAGCACTGGCGGGGGACCTGAGAACAGGAGGAGATTTGAGGCTGCTCTGTGCAATAATATTACACAGAGCAGGTAAGTATAAACCTGTCTGTTTTTTTTAAATACCTCTGAAATAAAACAGGCAGCTTTATTTCTAATAACTTTTTATCACAATTTATCAATATGTAAGGTTTCAAATGGATCAAACAGTATTACATGGATGTCTTTTTAAAGTACAATAATTATTTAATTAGGTTCCATGCACCTTTTTTTTAAGGGCTTTATATACAAAGGGAAAATAATTAAAACTATACATACACCTAATACACAAAAAATCACAGTACAGTAACTAATTTTCCTACCAAAAATGTTGTAATTTCTTACAAAACTTTTATGCTTCAGAAACCCCTGTCAGACAGCACAACTTGGTCAAGAAAACGCCCTCATTCTTCTGATTGGACAATAAAGGAAGGAACAATAGCATCCCTCAGCTCTCTTTGCTGTCTTCTTGTGTCAGCATTATCCTTATCAGCACATGTGTATTGCAGCAGCCTGGCTCTTCTTGCTGAGTGCTGATCTTCATATTTGCTGTACAGGGGATTACAGGAGGCTAATATAAAAAAAATTGTTCAATAACTGTCATTACCTGCCAATGAGATTCAAACTATCAGATCCAAAAGGTAATCATTTTTTTAATGGAATTGGCTAAGTGGCTGTGGGAAAATAATAATATCTCCTAGTACTGATACTTTGATATATGGAAGCCCAAAGTGTATATACAAGATTCAGAGAAGGGAATTTATCAACACTGGAGCAGACAGAATGTGGAGAAGCTCTGCACAGTAGCCAATCAGCCTATATCTTTAGCTTGTTCAGCTAAGCTTTAAAAATGAAAGATAGAAGCTGATTGGTTACGTGCACAGCTGCTTGAAATTCTGACTGTTCCAGTTTTTCTAAATTCTTCTCATTTAATCTTTTCAATGAATTCCATGAATAAATTCAATGAATAGAATTCTTGTTGTGACATCTAGGAAGCGTTGCAGTCCAAATCACTTGGCGTCGTATGTACTGATTAATGAAATTACATCACTGCCCACCATGAAAAACATGACACTACAAATACTGTTTTGAAATCACACAGTTGTAATAAGAAATGCGGTCCTTGTGACAGCCTGAGCTTGCCATGTTGCCATAACATCCACATTGTAGCACTTCATAGCTCTGAAGTGCTTGATTAAAATGATAGATCATATGCATAAAGTGTGACACTTTCAGCATCTTGTCTAAGCTTTGCATAGCTATATATATCTCATTTATATTGATACACTAGTCACTGCTAAAAAGATGCCTTTTCACTATATTAATCCCTTAAATGCAGATTGGTTTTCCTGCATTACTTACAGGAGCTATTTTAGGGCCGTTGACTTTAAAATGTCATTGTGATGCACCAAGCCAGTGTCCTCAGTCTTTATTATGGACTGCATTTGTCAGCATGTCGCAGCTTTTTCTCTGATGATGAGAGAGCATGGTTTTTATTTTTTATTTGAAGAAATCACACCATCTTAATAAAGGCATCAATATTTTTATTATAATATTGCTCAAAAACATGTTAAAAGGCAAGCTTAATAAAGGGGAAAGATCTGTGTTGCCTATGGAAAGAATCAGACTTTTATTTATTTCTTAACATGCACCAAAAATGATAGTTCTAGTCTGACTCAAAAGACTGTCAAAAGTAATGCAGACATCTTTTTCTCTGTAAGTACAATCCATTCAAAACTGAAACCTGCAATGACAGAAAGATAAAGCTTATATGTGGTGGTTTGTCTGGAGTTCAGCTTTAAGCTATGGATGGAAGTTAGATGTTGATTTCCATGGGCTTGCTGCAATTAGTGGTCTACTTCAAAACAAACTACATATTTCTTTCTTTCTTTTTTTATAAGACGGCTTTACCTAAAAGCAAACATTCATTGACAATTCAATGCTTGCTTATGTTTACAGCCCCCACCCTCTAAAAAAACAACGAATGAATGATTTGAATAAAGACTACATTTGAAAAAAAATGTACAAAATGCTGACCTTACAACCTGGCGTCTAGGCAAGAGAATTCTTGCGGAATCATAGAACGTTTGAGGATATAAAGTCTGGTAGGATTGTTTTTTCTGCTCAGTGCTGCAGCATCTTCTTGTGAGAATTTGGATCCTAATCATTCCCAGGATCCCTTGGTGAGGCTCAGTAATGTTATCATCAAGCAGTGCTGGCACAATGCCCTTTATCCTCCAAGGCAAAAAGTTCTTCCTCCAGCCCCATAAATTGTAAATTACTATAACAACAGAGGTTGCAGGTCCTGCTTTTTTTTGTGAAGCCCCCCCCAACCCCCACATTGCTGAAGCGCCTATTCTGCATACCTCTTGGCCCTGCCCTGTAAACAAACAGCAGGAATGTAGAGTGTAAGGAAAGTCTTTTTCACTTTTTCCTTCCCATGTTATAGTTTGCTGTAACTTTCACTGATCGTTTTTTTTTTTTTTTATTCAGGGGCAAAAAGTTGGAGCACTTTGTGTTTTCACCAAGCTTTAACCACTTGACCTCCGGAAGGTTTTACCCCCTTCATGACCAGAGTATTTTTTGCAATTTGGCAATGCGTTATTTTAACTGGTAATTGCGTGGTCATCCAACACTGTATGCAAATTATATTGATATAATTGTTTTCACAAAAATAGATCTTTCTTTTGGTAGTATTTGATCGCCACTGTGTTTTTTTATATTTTGCGATATAAAAAAAAAAAAAACAGAAGATTTTTAAAACAAAAAAAATGTTTTTTTTTTTCATTTTCTGCTAGAGCTGCACAATTAATCATTAAAAAACCGTGACGAAACCCCCCTAACGATCCTTATCCAGCATTTCCATGATTCCTTCATGTAACAAGTGCAGAGCCGTTCTCTGCTCACACACAGCTGTCAAAAAAAGAAAACAACCACCTGGCAAATGTTTATCAACATTGCTCAGGGCTGAGAGATAAAAAGAAACATTGTAACAATTAGTTCTTTTAGATCAAAGGGATGAACTTCGGTCTGTAAATGAGGTCAGTTTAACCACTTAAAGTGGGGTTCCACCCAAAAAAACAAAAATACATGAAAAATCCTAAAAAAAAAACCAAAAAAATTTGGATATATTTTTTTTAAACTTACCTCTAAATGCCTGTTGCTAGGGGGTCCCTCGTAGTCTGCCCCTTCCAGTGCCTGGGCTGGTGACATCACTTCCCACTCGGCACAGGAAGGGCTCCGCTCTGCTCCCTCCCCCCTGTCAATCATCTGGGACCCATTACAGGTCCCAGGTGACTGAGCGGCCAATCACGGCACACGGCGCCGCTCGCGCATGCGTAGTGGGTGCCAGGCTGTGAAGCCACAGCCCGGCGCCCACAGTTGCAATGCCAGCGCCGCTGAACGGAGGGGGAGACGAGCGGGGCTTCGATCCCCCGCATCGCTGGACCCAGGGACAGGTAAGTGTCAAATTAAAGTCAGCAGCTTCAGTATTTGTAGCTGCTGACTTTTAATTTTTTATTTTTTTGTATGGGCCCCCTGGGTGGAACTCCTCTTTAAAGACTTGGCCTTTTTCTGACACTTGTTGCTTACAAGTTAAAGTGGTTGTTAACCCACTTTTACAAAATCCTCCCATCCTCTCTGTACTATAATAGTGTCCCTGTGCCTTTGTAACGTAAAAAATCTCCCGATCTGTGCCTATATAAGCTCGGTTCTTGGCGCTCAGCAGCTCTCTTCTCTCTCGGCTCACAGTTCCAGTGGGTGGGGGCCGAGTCCTGCCGCTGATGTCAGCCGGGGAGGAGGGGGAGAGAGGTGAGAGAGACCCGACAGTCAGCTGACCGTCGGGAGCCACGCTCATATAGGTACAGATTGGCAGATTTCTTACATTACACTTGTTATTATAGTACAGAGGGGATTACAGCATTTAGCTGCAGATACAAGAGCAGTAGCAGTGGCAGCAGCATGGGAGGGGGGGATGGCTGTGCAAGCAGACAGGGAGGGGAGGGGAGATGAGGACAGAGGAGACACAGGAGAGCAGGCTGTGTATGATGGAGGTGGAGGCGCATACGTTGACTACGGTGTCAGGGCTCAGTAGCCCTGATATATCGGAGTCAGCGTACAGAGGGGAGGGTATAGTCAGGCAGGATCAGCCAGGTATTTCAGGTGATACAGGGGGCCAAATTACTCAGCACAGGCACTGTGCTGTATAACATGCTTTAAGGGAACAGGGCCCATTTTTTTGAGGGGTTAACAAATGCTTTAAAATCATTATTTTCTGCTAGAAAATTACATAGAACCCTCAAACATTATATATATATTTTTAGCAAAGACCCTAGAGAATAAAACGGCGGTAATTGCAAGATTTTATGTCACACTGTATTTGCGCAGCGGTCTATCAAACGCAATTTTTTTGGAAAAAATACCCTTTAATGAATTAAAAAAAATAAACAGTAAAGTTAGCCAATTTTTTTTGTATAATGTGAAAGATGTTACACTGTGAGAATCGTGATCTGTATTCTAATCAAAAAAATTGTGATTCTCATTTTTTCCAGAATCGTGCAGCTCTATTTTCTGCTATAAAACATAGCCAATAAAAAAAAATAAAAAAAAGTAATTTCTTAATGAATTTGGGCCAAAATGTATTCTGCTACATGTCTTTGGTAAAAAAAAAAGCCTCAATAGGTTTACATTTTTTTGGTTTGTGTGAACGTTATAGCATCTGGTATATGTACTGGAAATTTTTTATACTAGTAACGGTGGTGGCTATGCAAAACCTGCTGGGGTAAAAATAACCTGGAGCGGTTAGAGATAGCCGAAAGGGAATCCTCCTGATAGGGATGGAGAACCACTGGGTCTGGCTGAAGGGTCGGGTCCCTGGCCTTCTGGCCTAGACTTGGTGCAGTCCCTAACTTTGCCATTTTTTCGGGAGAGAATGCCGCCCCCCCCTAGAACTAGGGGGGGGGGGTTGGTTAGTAATTCCTGAATATAATTAGGTGGGAGCAATGGGAGTGATGGGGGAGCTCAGCGACTGGGGCTCTCCCCGAGCTTTCAGAGCTCTATACCTTTCTGGTGGGGAAGGGGGCTGTATGGGTTTGGGCTGTTGTCAGGTTTGAGAGAAAAGCCTGTGGTGAATGTGCTCCTGGAGTGGCAGTCCAGGGGTGCCATAGCTCGCACAAGTGTTGAGGGGCACTTCGAGATTTGGCACCTTGGTCACTTCACTACACACTTTTTTCACTCCTGCCTCTAGGGCCGAGCCTTTTGGCTAGGCCCAGAGGAATTTTTGATTCCTGGCCGAAGGGACAGTCATTGTACTGCACAATGGCCACTTTTCACTTCTCCCACCTTCCTTCTCCCCACTTTCTTTTATTTATACCCTGTGTTTGTCACTTTTATGTATATTTTTGTTGGTGTGATGAGTAGGGTGTGGGTCCTCGGGCCTACCTTGAAAGTCTTGGGGGAGGGGGGGACATAGGCCTTTTGGCTTGGTTTGCCCTCTCTCATGGGGTCTCCCTTCGGGGGATTCCCACCGAGTACTTGGGTGGGTCTGTTTCGACAGACTCTCCAGAGAAAGGGGTCCCTCTGGTTTTGGTCAGATGGACCTAGTGAAGTACCTCAGTCCCCGTCAGGAGCCTAACGCCCCAGGGGATCAGGGTAAGGTCCTTCCTAGTGGAGGACAGTTTAACATCCGTTGCACGTTTTGTGTTTCACTCTTTCTGTGTGTGCACTTTTTTGGGTGGAGTTTTTGGGTGTGTTTCACACGCCACTGGCTTTTCACAAAAAAAAACTAACACTGACATTAATAGTAACACTAATACAGTGATCAGTGCTAATACTATACACTGTCACTGTACTAATGACACTGGCTGGGAAAAGGCTAACATCAAGGGGTTAAATATGTGCCTAACTATGTGTAATGTGTGTTATGTGCTGCTTTTACTAAACAATCTTGCTTTTCTTTCCCTGCTTTGCAGGGAATAAAAAAACAGCAAGATGACCTGTCACTATTTGGAGCTCTGTGTTGTTTACAACACAGAGGCCCATTCCCTGAATGATGGAGCCCATCATTGTGTGCCAGCGTTCAATCATACATGCTGGATCATGTATTGGATACGTGATTCAGTGCAGAGAGGCCGCGTTGCCACCGTACATGTAAGTGAGGCCGCGCTGCCACCGTACATCCGGACTGCTCACCACACATGTACTACGGCAGGGCGGCCCAGCTGCGTGAACCGACGTACCTGTTTGTCGGTCCATGCATGAGATACAGTGGGCCCGCGCGCCCGCCTCACACCTCCGCCCGCTGGTCCGGCGGACTCGATGTCCGACGGCCATCCGCGATCACGGTACAGTGAGGCAGAACGGGGATCTGACAGGGGACAATACTGAGATCTGCTATTCCTAGTGATCAGGAACAGCGATCTCTGTGTTGTCCCAGTAAGCCCATCCCCCACACAGTTAGAACACACCCAGGGAATACAGTTAACCCCTTGATCGCTTCCTAGTGTTAACCTCTTCCCTGCCAGTGTCATTTATACATTGATCAGTGCATTTGATTTGTCAGCCACAACGTCGCAGTCCTGCTAAAAATTGCATATCGCCGCTATAAGTCCATAAAACGATCCCATTGTTTGTAGACGCTATAACTTTTGCACAAACCAATCAATAAATGCTTAGTGCGATTTTTTAACCAAAAATATGTAGAAGAATACATATTGGCCTAAACTAATGAATAAATTGTTTTTTTTTTGGATATTTATTATAACAGAAAGTAAAAAATATTGTTTTTTTTCCCAAATTGTCAGTTTTTTTTATTTATAGCGCAAAAAAGAAAACCGGCAGAGATGATAAAATACCACCAAAAGAAAGCTCTACTTGTGGGAAAAAAAAGGACATAAATTTTGTTTCGGTACAGCGCTGCACAATTGTCAGTTAAAGCGATGCAGTGCCGTATCGCAAGAAATGGCCTGGTCATTAAGGGGGTAAATCCTTCTGGGGCTGAAGTGGTTAAACCCATTGCAAGGGTTGCATATCACAGATCATTAGGTTGCCTTTTTTTATTTTTTCTCCCACCCTTTTCCTTTTAAGTAAAGTAAACTTTGTTTTTCCTAATACTCGCATCTTTTTCTATGGTGGCTCCTTTTATTAACTGACTCTCTATGAAGCCACCACAAGTTACACGCTCCCCCCACTGGGCCTACTCAGTGAGCAGCAGCTCCTCTGTGGGCTCTAGTGTCAAGAGATGCAGGGCACTTGAAATCTGCTCACTTTCCTGCCCACATGTCTGTGACTAACAGTTTTTCCCATCTGTGAGATCAGCAGATAATCAATGAAAACATCAGGTGCATGTGCATTAGGTGAAGCAATTATAAGTACTCATGGAGACGTAGTTTGGCGGCAGGGCATCAGGAAGTAACTGTGTGTGTGTGCTTCCCAAATGGAACTTTGGGAGAACTCAGCAAAAGCTGGAAAAGGCTATGAAGATTTGATAAAAGGAAAGAACACTTTTCACTAGCAACAAGTTCAATAAAAACATGATTTTTTTAAAATCACTAAATGATGTGACATAGATAATTCATAGATAGTTTAATGCTACTATAAATGTTAAAATATAATATCACCTGATTGTTGCAAGGCCACATAGTTTAAACACATGATGCATATTCTCATGGGGACCTGGCTTGAGCATTCCCTAGTATTTCCTTTGCAGGTTCAAAAATCTGATAGCACCAGTAATGTTTTATGAAAACTCTTGGCAATCCAAAGTGTCACTTTGGCTAAATTTAAAAAGGCATGGATTGATACTTACATGTCTTTAACCTTTTTTTTTTTTTAACCACCTAAGCCCTGGACCATTTGGCTGGCCAAAGACCAGAGCACTTTTTGAGATTCGGCACTGAGTCACTTGACAATTGTGCGGTCGTGAGACGTGGCTCCCAAACAAAATTGACGTCCTTTTTTCCCCACAAATAGAGCTTTCTTTTAGTAGTATCTGAACACCTCTGCGGTTTTTATTTTTTGCACTATAAACAAAAAAATAGAGACAATTTTGAAAAAAACACATTATTTTTTACTTTTTGCTATAATAAATTTCCCCCAAAAATATATAAAAAAAACATTTTTTTCCTCAGTTTAGGCTGATACGTATTCTTCTACATATTTTTGGTAAAAAAAAAAAATCGCAATAAGCGTTTATTGATTGGTTTGCACAAAAGTTATAGCATTTACAAAATAGGGGATAGTTTTATGGCATTTTTATTAATAATTTTTTTTTATTAGTAATGGCGGCGATCAGCAATTTTTTTTGTGACTGCGACATTATGGCAGACAGATCGGACACTTTTGGCGCGATTTTGGGACCATTCACATTTATACAGCAATCAGTGCAATTAAAAATGCAATGATTACTGTGTAAATGTGACTGGCAGTGAAGGGGTTAACCACTATGTGGCGCTGTAGGGGTTAAGTGTGTCCTAGAGAGTAATTCTAACTGTGGGGGGAGGGGCTGTGTGTGACATGACACTGATCACCGCTCCCGATTACAGGGAGAGGTGATTAGTGACAGTGTCACTAGGCAGAATGGGGAAATGCTTGTTTACGTTAGCATTTCCCCATTCTTCCTCTCCGTGAGACGATCTGGGGTATCCCCGTGGACATCGAGTGCCCACAAGCCGCCTCTTAAAGGGAAACATACAGGTACGTGATTCTGCTTGTAAGTGCCCTTCTGCCGACGTATATCGGCGTGAAGCGGTCGGGAAGCAGTTAAAGGTTGCATCCTTAATCCTTGCCTGAACAAAAAAGACATATCCAGACCCTACATGCACATGCTGTGGGTCTCTTCGGAAGCCGCCACAGCATTTCTGCACATGTGCAAGATCCCATGAACTGGCTCCTGGGATGTCTACATCACACAACCCGGGGGGCAGTTTGCTGGATCTCGTGCATGTGCAGAAACACCAAGGAATCTCTGTCAATTTGCTAGGAGAGCCCTGCGACATGTCTATTGGATGCATGTGGCACCCAGCGTTTTGGTTTTGTGCTGCCCTAGGCTAGACTAAAATTGCGCCCCCCCCCATCTAAATTTCTCCCACCCCTTCCTTTCACATAAGTGGTCCAATTGGTTCTGCTTCTCCATTTTTCAGGCGGACCCAATTGGACCGTCTATAATCAGCGTGTGTAATCTCCAATCCAATCTGGTCTGCTAAAAACAAACGGAAAGGGATCAGATCAGATCGCAGTCGGGTGTAAATGGACAGCATAGTCTGTTTACATCTGCCTGCCCATAGAGCAGCGGAGGGTGTGCGCAGCTCATTGCACAGTGGTGGACAGGCAGGCAAGTAACTTTAATGCAGAACAGTCAAAGCATCTCTTCTGCATTAAGATTCCTGCCTGTCCTACCATTTTAAAACGCAGGACTAAAGTACCACTTTAACATAGGTCTTCCAGCTTCAACCCTTTCCTCACTGCAAGCCTAACCCCCCCATTCTCCCCCCAGTACACAGAGCTCTCCCTTTCCTCCCAACCCCTGAACAGCTCCCCCCCAGAACAGAGCGTATCTACCTCTTAGCCCGCTAGAACACAGAGCTTTAGCTACCCCCCCCCCAGAACAAAGCACCCTCTTCTTCTCTCATCGATTGGCCATGTGAGGGTACCACTCATGTGAGCCCTGGCTCCCACTTGTTTGCAACCCGCTTGTCTGCGTTCTTGGGCTCTGGTGTCTGGCCGGTCTGCAGGTGACCAGCGCCTCTGTCTTTGCTCGGCCACTAATGTGTGTGCCCTGCTTGTGTTCCACCTGTGTCCCCTTGCTGCCTGTACACTGCACTTCACCTGCACCCCCCCTCCTCCAGTAAATTGTTGCATCCAGGGCTTCTGCTTCTTCCACATTCCCTAGTCCTGGCCCTGCTGCCTGTCATTATGCTCTGCTGAGCTGGGTAAATGTGCAACCAGGCTGGGGCGGCGCTACCCCCTGAAAAATGCCACCCAAGGCAAAAGCCTTCTTTGCTTCGTGACAGATACTCTCCTGAGCACATGAACAGAAATGGCACGGGGCTCTGTTAGGTCACTGCTGCAATGTGTCTGCAAGTATGCCACATTTCAATTCAAGATTGTGGCCCTGGAGAAGACCAGTGTAGGGAGAACAATGTCAGACTCCATAGGCTACTAAGCATTTTTTTGTTATAGGAACAAATGTTAAAGATATACAGTAAAATGTCATTTTTAATCAGTAGGGTGGAGTTCCTTTTAAAGGCTCTGTTTACACTTGTGTGATGCGGGAATGTACTGAAAAAATTGCACACGTTCTCATAGTGCACAAACAATGCACATTTTTTTTGCATTCCTGCTGCGGGTTGCCATTAATTATTTATAGAACCCCAAGGGTCATGTGCTTCTTTGGTGCAATTTAGATGCAGTAGACAGTACATATGTGAAGTTCCTGTGCTATCTGTGCTCAATATATAGAATCATAAAAAATAGTCTACAATATCTACCATATAATCAACAATGTATTCTATAACAAATGAAAATGCATAACAATAAAAGTTTATTTAGTGCTGTGATTCTTCAATATCGTGATGATTCCTTTAAAGTGCCATCCGTGCAGAAAAAGTTTTTTAAAAAGTGCAATCCGTGCAGAAATATATGGCAGAGGTGATGAAAGTGCTGTGCTCCCCTTCCTCCTGTGCTCTCACTCACCAGCTATCCATGTAAAGATCGCCTGTACTGGTGAAATATATCTTTCATAGATGTGTCTTTATCTTCTTCCACACGTCCCCAATAGTAAGAGGTACTCATAGGATACATATTTAAAAAGGTTTTATGATAGAATAATATCCACTCACATGTTGGTCTTTCATGACAAGCATATAAAAGGCTGTGCAATCGTTGCGTTCCAAAATCCAAGAAATGATCTCACTGGAAGTCTCTGTACCTAGTGCATTTCACTCCACACCGGCAGCGTCATCAGGAGGCCTCTCTGATGACCTGTAATAATATCCAAAGTTACATACCTCCCAACGTTTTGAGATAGGAGGAACACTTACTAGCACAAGTATGCAAGCATAGGACACACCCTCTGCCACGCCCCCTTAAAGGAGAAATATACAAAGAAAATGATAAGTTAAACCCACGGGTGCTTTTTTTAACCACTGCTATTCTTTTATACTGGCTTTTGAAATGTACAAATGCAGCAATTTAGAAAATGGATGAAAGGTTTAGCACTCTGAAACACTTTTTGAATGATAAAAAGATCCTTTTTTAATACACTGTACACCAGGGGTTGGCAACCTCGGCACTCCAGCTGTGGTGAAACTACAAATCCCATCATGCCTCTGCCTCTAGGAGTCATGCCTGTGATTGTCAGGGTTTTGCAATGTCTCCTGGGACGTGTAGTTTCACTACAGCTGGGCTGAAGTTGCCTACCCTTGCTGTAGACCCACTACTTTACATTGTAGCAAAGTGTAATTTCTTCAGTGTTGTCACATGAAAAGATATAATAAAATATTTACAAAAATGTGAGGGGTGTACTCACTTTTGTGAGATACTGTAGATCAGGGATTTTCAAACTACGGCTCTCCAGCTGTTCCGGAACTACACATCCATGAGACATTGAAAAACTCTGACATTCACAGACATGACTAGGCATGATGGGAATTGTAGTTCATGAACAACTGGAGGGCTGTAGTTTGAAGACCCCTGATGTAGATTATATGGTTTCTAATGGCATAGTTCACACCAGTGTGGTCAGTTCCAGTTCCAGAATAAAAAGTAGAACATGCTCCATTTTTCCTACACTAGATTCTGGTAAAACGCATCAAATACGCACCAAAATACACTGGAATGCTTCAAAAGTGCATAAAAAACAGTGGGGAAAACAACAGGAAAAAAAGAAGAAAAAAAGCATACATCTTTAAAAGCATCAAAAACGTACCGGAACGTGCCAAAAACGTGCATGCAGAAACGCATCCGGAAAGGATATGGGGTGTGTTTTTGTGGTGTGAACCAGCCAGAGTTCCAGGACAGTCCAGTGCAGGAAAAAATGCAGCATGTTCTACTTTTTTTTTTCTGGAACGCATGGAACTGACCACACTGGTGTGAACAATGCCATTGAAAACTGTATAACCTACTTTCCATGCGTTTTTGATGCAGAAAAAAAAAACACTGAACTGCACGTGGTGTGAACTGGCCCTAAAACTCATCAAAAACGTACCAGAATGCACTGGAAAGCATAAAAAGAGCTAAAAAAAACAAACTCACTGGACCCCAGTCAGTGAAAAAAAAAATCTGGAAAGGAACGCTTCAAAAATGCACCAAAAATGTGCATGCAGAAATGCATCTGGAATGTTTTTGTGGTGTGAACTAGCTCTAAACGCTAATAAAATCTTCTAAAACGCTACAAGCTTGCACAAAAACGCTATTATCAGCATTTTTCGTCCAGCGTTTTTTGAGTTTGTAATAAAACGCTAGCGTGCATGGAGTCCTGTTTTAGCGGACCTGGTCAGGGGTCTACAATACTTCTATCTTGCTACTTACCATCAAAAATGAATAAAATGTCTGAATAAAAATATAATATCACAGATAAACATGACTAAAACCCTACCAATGCACAAGTGTTGATAAAAACGAGATAAACATGAACTATACCGACATTACAGCCAAGCAATTGTTGTCATGGCAATGTTGAAGTTGAAGCTGTAGATGATTTTTTTTTTTTGCTGCTGTGAGTTACAAAAAAAAAAAAAGAGAGAGAAGAAGGTGGGTGACCGTGCCACCCGCGCCTGCCTGAATAGCCGCATCGCATCGGACTGCGCGCTCCTCTCCCTATCCACGCAGGAAACACTGATCTCTATAGGATCCCGCGGAGCTGCAGCCTCTGGCCACGCCCCTCTGCTCGCCTCGTGCTCAGGGGAGGGGGACTCTGAGGGTAGATGGCGCGAGGACGCTGAGCAGCGGAGCGAGCGGTCAGTGCGAGGCAAGCAGGTGATGCCACCGTGTGTGCCATAGCGGCGCTCCAGGTAAGCACTCAATGGGGATATTTACTAGTCAGTGACAGCTCCTTCCCCCTTTTATACGGGTTGTGTAGTATGCTGAGAAGCATGGAGTGCTGCAATGCATAGGAGCCGTAGATTGCTGTGTTTGTATTAGACATGTGCAGTGCTGTGTGATTGTGCTGAGCTCGGATGGAGCCCTCTGCAGATGGCATTGTTCCATTAACCCGTCTGATACTGGAGATGTGTGGAGCTGTCCATGGCTCGTGTGGTGCTGATCCCTTACCCACACTTGTTGTCATATATGGTGAGCCTGATGGACAAAATGCCCTTTGTACCTTCTAAAGCTCAATATTATTGATATTATTATTCTTATTATTAAAACAGGATTTATATAGCGACAACAGTTAATATAATAATAATACAGTCTCAGCCTTCTCTAGGAGATGAATAACAGCTATCTGTTTACCATGGGCACTTGTGCTTGTTATTGTTACCTGTTAAAGAAGAATTACACCCCCCCCCCTTACATTTTACGTTGAGTGATTCACAAAAAAATACTCAAATATCCAGCAATGTTCTTAGGGAACCATCAAGCTGCTGCTGCACGCAGGGTCCCGCACCGATATTTGCCCTCGAGACATCATCAGGGGGGCTGTTTTTTTTTTTTTGGCTGTTGCAGCCAGCTTCCTGATGATTGGCAGGTGCTGCAGGGCATCATCAGGGGGCCAGTTGCAAGAAAAAGCCCCCTGATGATGTGCCATATGAGCAGTAGCGTATCCTGTGGCCACCTGCGATGCAATATATGGATATCCCAAGGGAAACAACATTCTTGCCTAGGCAAGAGTGCAGAAAATTCTCCAAAAAGGATATATATATTTATATATAGATATCTATATAGGTATATATATATAGATATATATATAGATATATCTATATATATACATAGATCTCTCTCTCTCTCTCTCTCTCTCTCTCTCTATATATATATATATATATATATATATATATATAGATATCTATATAGATATAGATATCTATATCTATATATATATCAAGATAGATAGATAGATAGATAGATAGATAGATAGATAGATAGATAGATAGATAGATAGATAGAGATATCCTTTTTTTGGAGAATTTTCTGTACTCTTGCCTAGGCAAGAATGTTGTTTCCCTTGGAAATATATATATATTTATGTGTATGATTTTGAGAGAGGAAGGAATGGGATGAGATGGCAAACGGTGGAGGTCTGCTTTAAGAGTATGCCACACTGACTGACTTAAAGAGTAACTCCTCTTTTGTGGGGGAAAAAAAAATAGGAAATAAAAAAAAAATAATATAGTGTATACCATTGCGACACAAGTCATATTGTGATTGAATGTTATTAAAAATGTCCTTTTCCTTTTCAATCTGCAGCCACTGTAATTTTCTGAGAACACATTGCAATGTGGCAACATGGAGTTGTTGTGTACACAGAATGTGTACTGACCACCCCCCCAGAAACATCATTTCCTGCTTGTGTGATTGGCTCACCAATGCTCCCAAAAGTCTGCCTAAGATACAAGTTAAATTTCAGGCATCCCCTGCAACAAAAATGTCAGTTTTTGGTGAGACACTAACAGTAGGAACACATCTAAAGGGATGTGATATATATATATATATATATATATATATATATATATATATATATATATATATATATATTTATTTTATTTTTTTATTTTTTAAAGTATGGTACCTGATAGCTAGGGTTGTCACCTCATCCCTTTAAACCCAAACAACTTTTAATTACACAGGTTCTGTGGCTAATTAAATGCATATAAGGCACCACATGAGTTTAATTATCACTTTAACCACTTGCCGACTGGGCCATAGCCGAAAGACAGCTACAGCGCGGCCGACTTATTCTGGGTGGGCGTCCATGGACGTCCTTCCAGAATCTTGCTCCCGCGTGCCCCCTGGGGCGCGCACCCGGGAACATCTATGACCGGACCCGGCGCATCATGGATCACGGTAAATGGCTGCTGATAGCGGGCGTTTACCACATGATCGCTCCGATCGATCCGTGATCACTTGTAAACAAACTGGCGTCATGTCATGATGCCGGTTCCTCCCTCCCCTCTCTGTACCAATCTGTACAGTGCGAGGGGAGAGGGGGAGAGATAGTTTGCAGCAGCGCTGGGGGCTGGATCTGTAGTGCCCATACTCTGCAGTACTATGCCAATACTCTGCAATACTCTGCCAATAATCTGCAGTACTCTGCCAATACTCTGCCAATAATCTGCAATACTCTGCCAGTACTCTGCAATAATCTGCAATACTCTGCCAATACTCTGCAATAATCTGCAATACTCTGCCAATACTCTGCAATAATCTGCAGTACTCTGCCAATACTCTGCAATAATCTGCAATACTCTGCAATAATCTGCAATACTCTACCAATAATCTGCAGTACTCTGCCAATACTCTGCCAATACTCTGCAATAATCTGCAATACTCTGCCATACTCTGCAATAATCTGCAATACTCTGCCAATAATGTGCAGTACTCTGTCAATACTCTGCAATACTCTGCCAATACTCTGTAATAATCTGCACTACTCTGTCAATACTCTGCCAATAATCTGCAATACTCTGCCAATACTCTGCAATAATCTGCAATACTCTGCCATACTCTGCCAATACTCGCCAATCAATACTCTGCAATCAATTTTAACAGAAACAAAGAATTTTTTTTTTACCAAATTTTCAGTCTTTTTTGATTTATAGCGCAAAAAATAAAAAAACCAGCGGTGATTAAATACCACCAAAAGAAAGCTCTATTTGAGTGAAAAAAAAAGGACAAACATTTAATTTGGGTACAGTGTTGCATGACTGAGTAATTGTCATTCAAAGTGTGAGAGCACCGAAAGCTGAAAACTGGTCTGGTAAGGAAGGGGGTTTAAGTGCTCAGTGGTCAAGTGGTTAATCAGCCACAGAACCTGTGTAATTAATATGTGTTCGGGTTTAAAGGGATGAGGTGGCAACCCTACTAATAGCCTAACCTCCTATGCTAGTTGTACCTGTTTATCTGTAGTCATTTGTCCTGCACATCCCTGTAAAACAGAGAAAAAAAAGGATTTTTCACAGCAGCACGAAGCAGGGAGCTGATATTACACTCTGCTGAGCCAAGTTAAGAGAGATCTATGAGCTGATTGGAGGGAAGGGACACACCTCTTCACACAGCATACAGAAACATAGCTGAGGATCTTAATCAGCTAGAAGTCCCTCCCCTGCCCCCTTTTCTCTCTTGGTGTCACGAAAACTTGTCAGAAGTTGTTTATGCTGATAGCCAAAGAATGAGGCAGCAGACAGAAATGACACTTAGTGCTCTGGATTTAGAGAAGTGCACACTATAGAGAGATATGCTTTGTTCATATTTGATGTTTGAGGTTTACAAGCACTTTAAATAAATTAGGCTTGTCTGGCTGCATGGTTATTTTAAGAAGTAAGCTTTGAACAATGATGAAAAGTGATGTTTTTTCACAAAGACAACAAATAGTTAATGATGCGTAAGGAACCAGGCTTCATTTTTTATTATGTATGAGTGAAAATAAACTGGTTGCTATGGGGGACAGCCCTGGTTCTGCGACAGTCTTCTTTGTTTCCCTTTTCATAAGGTCATTTAAATGTTATATACTACATATCTTTTCCGCTCATAGGCATTATGCAAGAAAACTTCCTTAATGATCGTTAATGTTAATGATCTTTAATGTAGCATTGTTATACAACGGCTACTTGCTGCAGAACATCTCGGATCTGAGAGAAGTCGGCAGTGCAGAAATGTTTCTCATTTTGCAGTTGCATGTGTTTCTGAACTTAGTTCTGATTTTACATACACCCATCTCCCGCAGCTGTCAGATCTGTCACACTTGTATGCACTTTTCCGTGTGTTTTTACTGGACTCAAAATGTCAATGTGGGAGTAGAAAGACCTTTGTTTCTGCAGTCAAACTTCACTTTCCATATTGCCCAGTGCAGTATTAGACCAGAGCTATATAAAATGCAAACGCTGCAGTGCAATTACTTGCGGATGCAGTGTTCACATGCAATATTGGGTTTGGGTTTTGCAACAGCAGTGATTTGTTAGCTACTGCCAGTCCATTGTCTGAATGCACTAGATAACTAATGGCACATTTATTAGTGGTAAAATAATTATGAAAACATTCCAATTTGCACCATCCTATAAACTGGATGACGTGAAAAAGGGCAATAAAATGTTCTTGTGTAGCAGTTAAATTACGTTTCTGTTAAATGAATGTAATTAGGTGGCTTGGCAACTATATTTGATTAGCAGCTGTTTTTTTCAAGCTATAGAGTAATATGATTTTATTTCTTGTGTTTCTTTGAACACTCAGTGTAGCTAATTTATGTTCAGTATGGGTCATGTGGATTTTTTTGTGTTCTTTTTTACTCTACCCTATGCTTTTATTGGATGAAAGTTTTTTGTACACGCTGGCAAAAGTCAATGTTTTACACGTTCGCTGTTCTAGAGATGCTGACTCACTAGCTTCTTCAGGTATAATGCATCGGAGTAATAGCTTAGGTGCTATCTATTGCTAAGCCAATTAAGCCTCATGTAGAGAAAAGCAAGTTGTCCTTCAGAGGTTGGATACAGTCTAAACATCGACATGTGGATGCAGGCTGGCAGAAAATGGTTGAAGCTGTAAGAATCTGCAGACTGCAGAGATTAAAAGATGCAAGTGAACTGGCATAGGCTTTAACGGGGAAGCCGAACCTTGGTGAACTCTATACCTTATCAACTATCAAAGTGAATCGTCCCCTATACAGTATGACTAACACCCTTTTTGCATTTGAAATAATTTACTTGAACAAGAGTTAAATCTCCCCTGGTAAGTAGTATTGTAGCTTAAACCATGTTGAACTGAGATCAATGAATAATTTATTTTAACCCTGTATTTAAAGCACAGACCTGTTCAAGGCCTCTTGGGGTCTATTGTTTAACTGCTGCATCGGTCTACGTTAAATGGATACCATCTATTAAAGGCATATGTATTGATCTTGCAAGAAATTACTTAATTTATTGCAACTCCGAAGGTCACTAAGAGGTTGACTTTTAACAGACAGAATGTGGATACATTTTGCTTTGATTAATAATTGATAATCTCAGATTTGACCTTGGCTCTTTCACCTTTGTTTAAAATGTGTCTGTAAAATACAGTGTACTGTACAGGAGTCCCATAATATGTTTTAAGAAGGAAACTGCAGAGTATTTTATGATGCTGGGTTTGTTCATATTGGAAATAATTTATTTTAGAACCCTATGTAGAAGTTATCTGGCCTTCAGTTTCAGCATTATGTATAGGTGCTGTATGCGTACTAACACTGCGTTGTACAGTGTGACATCCAATCTGCTATGTTGATTTATCTCTGTATTGATAGTTTGCTACTTGCTTGCGTAAATGACCTGTAGCTGACTTTATCAGAAATAAAACTGTGTCATGAGAAATGGATATTTGGGGTATGACATAAGCAAAAAATCAAATTGGAAAATCTCCAGGAACTAGATGTCCAGCATATATAAAAAATATTGATATTATTACCTTCTGGGAATAATTTATGGTCATACCATTGTGTCCTCATATCTATTCATAATATACTGTGTATGAGCTTTGTTAAAGCTCAACTGTGGACTTCTCATCTTGATTTCACCCCAGCTACCAAGGAAAATCACTAAAAGTTGAAAGTGATATTGAAGCTTCCTTTACTTGAATAAAATAACAAGCATGTTATACTTACCTGCTCTATGCAATGGTTTTCCACAGGGCAATCCTGATACTTCTCTTCTCGATCCCCCGCTGGTGCTCCTGGCACAACCCCCCCCCTCCCTCCACCAAGTGCCCCCATAGAAAGACGCTTTCTATGGAGGCACTTGTACGGGCTCACTCCCAAGCTGCCTTGCCTGTGTCCGCGGGGTTCGGCCCTGCTCCTTCATCATAGTTTGATTGACAGGAGCAGGAGCTAAGTAAGTATGGGGGGGGGGGGGTGGCTGGGCAGGATCTTTTACAACAGAAGGTTTTTATCTTAATGCATGGGATGCATGAAGGTAAAAAAAAAATTAAAAAAAACTTAAGGCATTAGAACCACTTAAGGCACTTGTAAAAATTGCTTTAAAAGTAAGGATGCTTTCTTTACTTAAAAGTGCATAAGCAGAAAAACCCTACCCTTTGCCTTTAAAACAGTGGTTCTCAACTCCAGTCCTCAGGGCCCACTAACAGGCCAGGTTTGCAATATAACTGAAATACATCACAGGTGATATCATTTGCTGCTCAGTGATTGTAGTATTCTAGTCTGCATCTCCCCAAGGTAATACTTAAAATCTGGCCTGTTAGTGGGTCCTGAGGACAGGAGTTGAGAACCACTGCTTTAAAACAACAATTCTCTTATTCCATGACAATTCTTCCTTCACACAGGAACTCGGCAGGTAGGTTGTTCCAAACATCTAGAACTAATCATATTTCTGTGACTTTAGGCTGTCTCGGGTTGCTTCTGTCTCTTCATGTAATGCCAGATAGAATCAATGATGTTGAGATCAGGGCTCTGTGGGGGCCATATAATCTATTCATAGACTTGTTGTTTCTTCATTTCACTAAAGATAGTTCTTTATGAGTTTGGCTATATCTTTGGGGCCATTGCAATGCTGCAGAATGAACTTGGAACCGATCAGATGCCTCACTGATGGGACTACATGATAGATAACTATCTTTGTGTACTTTACAACATTGAAGAGACCACACATTTTAATAAAAATTCCCAACTCCATGTGCATAAATGCAACACAAAACCAGCAAATAATCTTCACCATGCATCACTATTTCTTGCAAACCCCTATCACTGTACTGCTTTCAAGACTTTCTGTGAGCTAACTGCCTCCTGTTAAACCCAAATATTTCAGATTTGAACTCAAAAGTCCAGAGCACTTGCTGCCATTTTCCTGTTATAGTGTTTTCATGCATAGGCAAAGCATGACTTAAGGCCTGTACACGCGATATGAAAATCGGAAGTTCAATTTAGTCCGACGAACAATCTGCTGATTTTTGGATCGTTAGTATGGTGCTTTCGACAGCCGATTCCGATTTTTCGTACAACAAAAGCTATCAGGCTATAACATTATTGTCAGATGTGAACACAACGTCTGATTTTCGTTTATTTAGTATGGTTTTTGTCCGAAAAAAATTGTAAGAGCAAGACTACGCGTACTCAGAAACAAAAGAATACATACAAAACTATTCAACACATGACGTCACTTCTAAAGTTGAATTCTGTCGTACGATAATTTTCGTATGGTGAGTAACCTCTTCACTTTCTACGTTAGACTAGCATGCAACCAAAAAAGAACGGTCGTCCAAAAATCTGATCGTGTGTACGAGGCTTAAGTTTCCATGTCAGAGGTATAGCCTTTTTAGTGGCAAGTATACCATGAAGACTTTTTTGAACAGACTTCTCCAGGGTGTAGACTGGTGTACCAGGATCCCACTGGATTCTGCCAGGTCTGCATGGCTTTTCCTCCCCTAGTTTCATTCCTCCTGCACAGATGATACTGTTTTATTTAATGATTGTGTTTTAATCTATATGTTATCTTGTTGGTTGTTTAGCACCATGAATCCTCTTGTTAAACAGTTAATTTTACAGTGATTTCTCTTATCCTATTTACTTCATTTAAAAAAATGTAACGGTCTACATACAGTATATTGTTATTAGTTTTATTGTCAGATCAAAGCTACTTAGTTGCTGTCTTCTAACGTTTTAAAGCTTTGTTCTAGATTTTGGAAAAAGAATATCTGGTCTGTTCTAGGGGATAATATGCACAATATATGGTAAAGCACGGGATCATTAAAGATTGGTCTAACTAACGTGATCATTTTTAAAAAGGGATAAGCCGAAATAAAATTTTGCTTTAATGTGATATACTGTATAATCAATTTAAAAGCATTTGACGTTATGTTCCACATATTAGTTTTGTCTAGATGTTTAGAACATATTAACCAAGCAACTGGTTGAAATACTGATGACTTTTTACAATGGGCCAATGACCCAAGTATTACAATTCAGTTGGATAGTGACATGTTTAATTAGGATTGTGACAAAAGCCTTAACCCCTTGAAGCCGGGGCCTACCAGCCCCTTAAGGGGATTAGAATGGCAGGAGGCGGGGCTTAAGGTCATGTGACCGCTGTGATTGGCTGTCACGGTGGTCACATGATCGGAAAGCTCTCGATCGCTGCCTCTGGTAACTGTGCCGGGGGTGCGCGCCCTCGGTACAACGCTATTTCCATTAATGCATGCAAATATGTGGCCACTCTGCACCAAGGCGTGCCCGCCAAGGAGTTAAAATCCTTGATTTCTTTCTTGTTCATTGAGGGACACCGGGTTCAGAGACAATTAAGTTATACTGCTGCCTACAGGAGGATTTGGATGCTGGCAAGCAAAAAAAACAGTGACCAGCTTGGTGTACTCCTCCCACACCCTTCATACCTTAGTTTTTTGTCCTAGAAAGATGGCCAACTTTTCTCTAAAGTTGTTTTTCTTTCTTTTTCACATACCGGAACCTCTGTTTTTTCCGTGCGTAAACTTGTGTCATGCACATATAAAGATACATATCAGGGCTACATAAGTGAAGGGGTTTTGTCATCAAAAATATAGCTTTGTTAGATAAAAAAAAAACTGGTTCCTAACTTTTAAAAAGCTGGCTCCTTTGTCAAGAAAATTTGTCAAGCCCTAGTCTTAAGGATCAGGTTTCACCTTTTCCTGGCAGGGCACACTCTCCTAGATATGTAGATGCTTCTTTTTTGGATTAGGCAACTATTTAAAGGATTTAATACTGTGGAATCCTGGAAGTGGGAGGGGTTATGCCAGGCTGGTCATTTTATTATTTTTGCCTGCCAGTACCCAAATCCTCCTGTAGGTAGCACTATAGCCAAAGTTTCTCTGAATCTCGTGTTCCTCAATGAACTCCAAGAAAAGGATTTTACAGTATGTAAAACAATCAAATAATTGTTTATTTACAAAGCTGAAGAAGAATATGATGCAAGTGTAGTGCTACAGCCACAACAATCCACTGGCCACTGTCCCTACCTATAACTGGTCTTAGCAGCAAGGAGCACATGACATGGAAGGGCAACACATGTCAAACAAAACCAAAGAAAATTCCCAGCTCAATTTACCAGCTATCCTGTAACCAACAAAATTCTCCTGTGTAACAGTTTACTTTAAAAACAGGGGTTTAGTTAGCACACATTTGCAAATATATGTATGAGCTGCAGAGCCACTTCATGGCATCCCAGTATTATCTGCAATCCTAACTCTGTAAATTTATGAGAGCTTCCATTGTAGAAGCACATGCATTCTAATGGATAGATAAAGGACAGGTGAGCCTGGAGGGAGCCCTCCCCTCCTTAAAGGCACAAGGGCACGCTGGACACCCAGCACATAGCACAATGGCAGCAAAGGTGTCCAGGGTGTCCCCTCACCAATTTTACACCAGTAATAAACAACTGGCCACTGCCCCCACCTATAGCTGACCTTTACAGCAAGGAGCACATGGAAGGGCGACGCATATCAAACAAAACCAAAGAAAATTCCCAGCTCAACTCACCAGCCAGCCTGCAACCAACAGAAATCAGCTAAATAAACATTTTTTAAAACTGTTTGAATGTAGATTTGAATTTTGGACATTGCCTTCAAGAAGGAAGATTTAGTTGCGGTTCACACTGGGGTGGCTTCAAAGTCGCCCGAGTCTGAAGCCGCCCTGTTCAGCCCGGCTGGCAAAACCACTTCTGTATAGAAGTCAATGCAAGTCGCTCCAAAGTTGCCCCCAAGTAGTACAGGAACCTTTTTCTAAGTCGGAGTGACTTGAGTGGCTCCTATTAGAAGGGGTCTATTGTACTGAATGGAGCGTGACTTATCAGGCTGACAAGTAGCCTGACAGGTCGTCTCTGTGTGAACCGGCACTTAGAGAGAGGAAAGAGGCAGGCAATTAAATAATTAAAGGGATAGAAGACCTCACTTCAGTGAAAAATTCAATATGAAGAACTTGTGACTTTTTTTCTAACCTTATATATACTGAAAAACTAGGATATGGCTTTGTACAAACTTAAAGTTGCTAAATTTGCTGTGCAAGTAACAGGCAAGAAAATATTCATGGTAATGTTTTTGAAACTGTTTCTTTTAGGAATTATTACTGCATTTTAAATTTTCCCAGTAAGCTGTAGTTTCTTGAGGTTAACACTGAAACTTGCATCCAGTATTGTAAATACTCCACCGTAGAGGACAATAATGATAGTTAAATTGATCAAATAAGTGCTAAGTAAAGTCCATATTTAATATTTTATAAGTTATAAGTGTATTCAAATATGCAACCTTAAAGACCCTGCAAGCTTTTAGTTTTGCTAGACTATTTCTTAGCTTTCTTCTAGGTATTAACAGATTGCTTTCATTGGTTATATTTTCTGTTGCATAGCAGAAAACTAAATTTAAATGGTCGAAAATGTTTTACAGATTCTCATCCTTTCTGAAGCCCATTAACTAAGTGACTGAAATTATAGGCCTTAAAAAAATGTGATATCAAACTAAGTGTGCATGATGGCTTTATAATTAGATATGCAATGCTGCTTTAGTGGAAATGAATTATTGGTGACCTCTCTGGTCTCATGGGCTTGTCAGAAACTTAGATTTTTATCATATTTTAAGGCTGAACTAAAACTTAACTGAACTTAACTTAACTGAATTGAACTTTTGAAAATATGAAAAGTCACCATCCACTGGGGTGAATTAAAAAGACCTTATCATAGAGAGAGTGTCTGATGATTGCTTACCCCACCCACTATGCAATATTAATTGAACATACTTTCCTTTACCTTCCCAGTGTGCTCTGTTTTCACTTGAGTCAAAGAGCGATTGCGGTAAAAGGTAATCACAAGAGGTACAGAAGGTGTAGCTGCTTCTGTGTCACAAAAAGTGTCCAAAGCAAAAGTTCTAGTTTTTTTATTGAGAGTGAACAGACTGAAATATGGAAGCTGCCATTGTGCTGGGTCTCTCATCCTGAACTTGGTATTACAATCTAATAAATCATTGGCTTCTAAAACGTATGCATGATAGCTCAGGCTTTTCAGGCTTCAGCAGCTGCATGCGAGTTTCAGGTCAATGACAAAATTTGACGTTCTGGAAAGACTATAAAACTTTTTGATACTTTACTTCTTACTTTGTTAAAAAAAAATTTAGCTGCAGAGACTTGAGGCGTTAGTAACACTTTGTGTAATAGTCATTTAGGAGGGAAAGCTTGAAAACATCAGCTGAAAGATCTTTGAGCTAAAACACAAATGGGCTGTTTTTAACTGTTTTTATTGTATGCTTTATGTAACATTATATATATATATATATATAATATATATATATACAGTATCTCACAAAAGTGAGTACACCCCTCACATGTTTGTAAATAATTTATTATATCTTTTCATGTGACAACACTTAAGAAATTACACTTTGCTACAATGTAAAATTTACAAGTATACAAGCTTACAGCTTGTATAACAGTGTAAATTTGCTCTCCCCTCAAAATAAGTTAACACACGGCCATTAATGTCTAAACCACTATCAACAAAAGTGAGTATACCCCTAAGTGAAAATGTCCAAATTTGGCTCAATTAGCCATTCCACCCCCCACCATCCCGGTGTCATGTGACTCATTAGTGTTACAAGGTCTCAGGTGTGAATGGGGAACAGTTGTGTGTAAAATTTAGTCTTATCGCTCTCACTCTCTCATACTGGTCACTGGAAGTTCAACATGGCACCTCATGGCAAAGAACTCTCTGAGGATCTGAAAAAAAGAATTGTTGCTGTACTTAAAGATGGCCTAGACTATAAGAAGATTGCCAAGACCCTGAAACTGAGCTGCAGCACGGTGGCCAAAACCATACAGCGTTTTAACAGGACAGGTTCCACTCAGAACAAGTCTCACCATGGTCAACCCAATAAGTTGAGTGCACGTGCTCAGCGTCATATTGTTGTCTTTGGGAAATAGACGTATGAGTGCTGCCAGCATTACTGCAGAGGTTGAAGGAGTGGGGGGTCAGCCTGTCAGTGCTCACATAATACGCCACTCACTGCATCAAATTGGTCTGCATGGCTGTCGTCCCAGAAGGAAGCCTCTTTTAAAGATGATGCACAAGAAAGCCTGCAAACAGTTTGCTGAATACAAGCAGACTAAGGACACGGATTACTGGAACCATATCCTGTGGTCTGATGAGACCAAAATAAACTTATTTGGTTCAGATGGTGTCAAGCGTGTGTGGCAGCAACCAGGTGAGGAGTACAAAGACAAGTGTGTCTTTCCTACAGTCAAGCATGGTGGTGGGACTGTCATGGTCTGGGGCTGCATGAGTGCTGCTGGCACTGGGGAGCTACAGTTCATTGAAAGAACCATGAATGCCAACATGTACTGTGACATATTGAAGCAGAGTATGATCCCCTCCCTTCGGAGACTGGGCCACAAGGCAGTTTTCCAACATAACGACCCCAAACACACCTTCAATATGACCACTGCCTTGCTAAAGAAGCTGAGGGTAAAGGTGATGGACTGGCCAAGTATGTCTCCAGGCCTAAACCCTATTGAGCATCTGTGGGGCATCCTCCGATGGAAGGTGGAGGAGCGCACGGTCTCTAACGTCTACCAGCTCCGTGATGTCGTCATGGAGGAGTGGAAGAGGACTCCAGTGGCAACCTGTGAAGCTCTGGTGAACACCATGCCCAAGAGGGTTAAAGAGGAAGTAAAGCCTCTTAAGGAAAAAAAAAAAAAAAAACATGCACCCTGCAAGACAAAGGCATAATGAGCTAGTATGCATAGCATATTAGCTCATTTTGAATTATTACCTGAGATCGAAGCCCCCGAAGCGACCCTCGTTCAGTTACTTCCGGGTATCGCTGCTCCGGCGCTGTGAGTGGCCAAAGCAGCGATGACGTCACTCATGCACGCCTTCACTATCGGCATGCTCAGTGTACCTGCTCCGTAGACATCGGTACAGTCTTTTTTGCAAATATCTCCTAAACCGTGTAGGTTAAGGAGATATTGCAAGCACCTACAGGTAAGCCTTAATCTAGGCTTACCTGTAGGTGAAAGTTGTCCCAGAGGGTTTACAGCCACTTTAAGGCAGTGCTGGAAAATAATGGTGGCCACACAAAATATTGACACTTTGGGCCCAATTTGGACATTTTCACTTAGGGGTGTACTCACTTTTGTTGCCAGCGGTTTTCAACATTAATAGCTGTGTGTTGAGCTATTTTGAGGGGACAGCAAATTTACACTGTTATACAACCTTTACACTCACTACTTTACATTGTAGCAAAGTGTCATTTCTTTAGTGTTGTCACATGAAAAGATATAATAAAACATTTACAAAAATTGTGAGGGATGTACTTTCTTTTGTGAGATACTGTGTATATATATATATATATATATATATATATATATATATATATATATACATAGTGGTGGGGAAAACAATTATTTGATCCCCTGTAGATTTTGTAAGTTTGCCCAATTACAAAACACTGAAGGGTCTATAATTTTTATCATAGGTGTATTTTAAAAGCTAGAGACAGAATATCAACCAAAAATCCAGAAAAAAACAAATGCTATAAGTTAAGTTGCAGTTCAGCAGTTCAGTGAGTAAAATAAGTATTTGATTGCCGAGCAAAACATGACTTAGTACTTGGTGGAGAAACCCCTATTGGCAAGCACAGAGGTAAGACATTTCTTGTAGTTGGTGACCAGGTTTGCACACATCTCAGAAGGGATTTTGGTCCACTCTTCTTTAGAGATCTTCTGTAAATCCTTAAGATTTCTTGGCTGTCTCTTGGCAACTCAGAGTTTCAGCTCCTTCAATAAATTTTCTATAGGATTAAGGTCTGGAGACTAACTAGGCCACTCCACGACCTTAATGTGCTTCTTCTTGAGCCACTCTCTTGTTGCCTTGACAGTATGTTTAGGGTCATTGTCATGCTGGCAGACCCATCCACGACCCATTTTCAGTGTTCTAGCTGAGGGAAGAAGGTTCTCATCCAAGATTTTACAATACATGGCCCCGCCCATTGGCCCCTCAATGTGGCAAAGTTGGCCTATACCTTTAGCAGAGAAACAGCCCCAAAGCATCAGGTTTCCACCTCCGTGCTTGACTGTAGGAATGGTGTTCTTAGGGTCATAGTCAGCATTTTTCTTCTTCCAAACATGGCGAGTCGAGTTAATGTCAAAGAGCTCAATTTTGGCCTCATCTGACCACATCACTTTCTCCCAATCCTTCTCTGAATCATTTAGATGTGCATTGGCATGACTGTACATGTAATAAAAAAGAAATAACCGCACTAAATATAAGTGAAACACGTGAAGCAATCTCAAAGACTTCCGTGAGGAAGTACATATATAAATACAAAAATGTTCAAAAATATTAAAAATTAAATTATGAAAAGTACATGGGTCAACACATGTATGTATGAATCAAACATGAGTGTCCATATGTAATATTTGCAAATAAAAATAAGTGTCCATATATAGTAACAGAAAATAAAAATGTGAAGTAATGATCTGAAAACAGTCCAAGAAAGACCCCTTGGGTGAATCCAACCAGAGTCAGTGGTGTCAAAAATATGAGTGACAACCCATACAGTATCCGCAAATACCCAATAATTGCACTTACCGCAAGGCAAGCGTACACCAGCCTGTATAAAATACATTTTATTTGTTTATGCTGCATATTACTATTTGCACAGTGGAATATATACAGTATGTAATCTTGTGGCCCACAGTTAGCGGTGGCCAGAGTGCAAACTTTTAAACTGTGAAAACACTATTATAGTTAAACATTAAAAGATTGGTTTTATAAATTGGTATTATTCCAGCTATGTTATGTGCACATTGTATTCTACAACAGCGTATAACTAGTAATGTCAGTCTATAGTAATACTCAGTTGCACTGACAAAAACTGTGGAAGGAAAGGCTACACAACATTAAATGTTTCTTCCCTGTGGCTTTAATAGTCCCTGCAGATATGTTTTACAAAATCGCCATCTAAATAATACAGTATCTCGCAAAAGTGAGTACACCCCTCACATTTTTGTAAATTTATTATTATATCTTTTCATGTGACAACACTAAAGAAATGACACTTTGCTACAATGTAAAGTAGTGAGTGTATAGCTTGTATAACAGTGTAAATTTTATACCCCCCTCAAAATAGCTCAACACACAGCCATTAATGTTGAAACCGCTGGCAACAAAAGTGAGTACACCCCTAAGTGAAAATGTCCAAATTGGGCCCAAAGTGTCAATATTTTGTGTGGTCACCATTATTTTCCAGCACTGCCTTAACCCTCTTGGGCGTGGAGTTCACCAGAGCTTCACAGGTTGCCACTGGAGTCCTCTTTGGATCCTCCATGACGACATCACAGAGCTGCTGGATGTTAGAGACCTTGCGCTCCTCCACTTTCAGTTTAAGAATGCCCCACAGATGCTCAATAGGTTTTAGGTTTGGAGACATGCTTGGCCAGTCAATCACCTTTAGCCTCAGCTTCTTTAGCAAGGCAGTTGTTGTCTTGGAGGTGTGTTTGGGGTCAGTATCATGTTAGAAAACTGCCCTGCGGCCCAGTCTCCGAAGGGAGAGGAACATGCTCTGCATCAGTATGTCACAGTACATGTTGGCATTCATGGTTCCCTCAATGAACCATAGCTCCCTAGCTGCCGGTAGCACTCATGCAGCCCCAGACCATAACACTCTCACCACCATGCCTGACTGTAGGCAAAACACACTTGTCTTTGTACTCCTCACCTGGTTGTTGACACACACGCTTGAAAGCATCTGAACCAAATAAGTTTATCTTGGTCTCAGTGGCTTCACTAGCGTTGGTGTCACCTGGTGCTGAAAAACAGGTCGTCACCCCCCCTTCCACAAACTATAGTTCTCCGTTAAGTACAGACCCCCACAGTGGTCACATGATCGGAAAGCTCTCGATCACTGCCGCTGGTAACTGTGCTGGGGTCGCGCGCTCTTGGCACAGGCTGTTTGCATTAATGCATGCAAATATGTGGCTGCTCAGAGCCCACCAAGGAGTTAAAGTCCTTGATTTCTTTTTTATTCATTGAGGGACACAGGGTTCAGAGGCAGTTAGGTTATACTGCTGCCTACAGGAGGATTTGGATGCTGGTAAGCAAAAAAACAGTGACCAGCTTGGTGTAACTCCTCCCACACCCTTCATGCTTTAGTTTTTTGTCCTAGAAAGATGGCCAACTTTTCCCTAAAGTTGTTTTTTTTTTCTTTTTCACATGCCGGCACCTCCGTGTTTTTTCCGTGTGTAAACTTGTGTCATGCATAAATAAAGATACACATCAGGGCTACATAAGACAAGGGGTTTTGTCATCCAAAATAAAGCTTTGTTAGATAAAAAAAACCTGGTTCCTAACTTTTAGCTGGCTCCTAGTTTCACAGCAAATTTGTCAAGCCCTGGTCTTAAGGATCAGGTTTCACCTTTTCCTGGCAGGGCACACTCTCTTAGATTTGTCGATGCTTCTTTTCTGTCTTAGGCAACTATTTAAAGGATATAATACTGTGGAATCCTGGAAGTGGGAGGGGTTATGCCAGGCTGGTCAATTTTTTTTTTTTTTGCCTGAGTACCCAAATCCTCCTGTAGGTAGCACTATAACCAAAGTGTCTCTGAATCCCGTGTTCCTCAATGAACTCCAGGAAAAGGATTTTACAGTAAGGCCCCTTTCACACTGGGGCGGTTTGTGCGTTGGCGGTAAAGTGTCGCTATTTTTAGCGGCGCTTTACCATCAATTTCGTGGCGCTATTCGCCCACTAGCGGGGCGCTTTTACCCCCTGCTAGCGGCCGAGAAAGGGTTAAAACCACCGCAAAGTGCTGCTGCAGCAGCGCTATGTCGTTGGTATAGCTGTGCTGCCCATTCATGTCAGTGGTCAGGAGCGGTGAAAGAGCAGTGAAGGAGTGGTGTATACACCGTTCCTTCACCGCTCCAAAGATGCTGCTTGCAGGAGTTTTTTTAACGTCCTGCAAGCGCACCACTTCAGTGTGAAAGCACTCGGGCTGGAGAGACAGGATTGGTGCTTTACAGGTGCTATGCAGGCGCTATTTTTAGCGTTGTAGCGCCTGTAAAACATCTCAGTGTGAAAGGGGTCTAAGTGAAACAAACAAATAATTGTTTATTTACAAAGCTGAAGAAGAATATGATGCAACTGTAGTGTTACACAGCCACAACAATCCACTGGCCACTGCCCCTACCTATAACTGATCTTAGCAGCAAGGAGCACATGACATGGAAGGGCGACATATGTCATACAAAACCAAAGAAAATTCCCAGCTCAACTCACCAGCTATCCTGCAACCAACCAAATTCTCCTGTGTAACAATATGCTTTAAAAACAGGGGTTTAGTTAGCACACATTTGCAAATATATGTATGAGCTGCAGAGCCACTTCATGGCATCCCAGTATTATCTGCAATCCTAACTCTGTAAATTTATGAGAGCCTCCATAGCAGAAGCACATGCATTCTAATGGATAGATAAAGGACAGGGGAGCCTGGAGGGAGCTGTCCCCTCCTTAAAGGCACAAGGGAACACTGGACAACCAGCACATAGCACAATGGCAGCAAAGGTGTCCAGGGTGTCCCCTCACCAATTTTACATCAGTAATAAACAACTGGCCACTGCCCCCACCTATAGCTGGCCTTTACAGCAAGGAGCACATGGAAGGGCGACGCATATCAAACAAAACCAAAGAAAATTCCCAGCTCAACTCACCAGCCAGCCTGCAACCAACAGAAATCAGCTACATAAACAATTTGAAAAACTGAATGTAGATTTGAATTTTGGACATTGTCCTCAAGAAGAAAGATTTAGTTGCGGTTCACACTGGGGCGGCTTCAAAGTCGCCCGAGCCTGAAGCCGCCCCGTACAGCATGACTTCAGCCTGGCTTGCAAAACCACTTCTGTATAGAAGTCAGTGCAAGCTGCTCCAAAGTTGCCCCCCAAGTAGTACAGGAACCTTTTTCTAAGTCGGAGCGACTTGAGTGGCTCCTATTAGAAGGGTTCCATTGTACTGAATGGAGCGTGACTTATCAGGCTGACAAGTAGCCTGACAGGTCGTCCCTGTGTGAACCGGCACATAGAGAGAGGAAAGAGGCAGGCAATTAAATAATTAAAGGGATAGAATGTCACGTTAGTGAAATGTTTAAAAGAAATAAAAATGGTGACTAAGAGATGATTTTATTAATACACACTGTTAGTATAAAGTCTTTGCAAAGAACAAAAGAAGAGTTGCATATTGAGGAAACAAGTTTACACCAGAATCTTTTTGACAAAAGTGGTAAAGCTTTATAATGGCCTGCTGCATTAGGTGATAATAGTAAAATTACCAGTTGAATGTAGAAAAGGGATTTCATTTTCTTAAAACTAGTGGTTTTAAAGTTATAGCTAGTAAGGGATAGTATGACAAGATTCCTGACAAGGTTTGGTTCATCTTCCAGACTAAAACTGCAAAATGATTTGAAAAACTCAATATGAAGAACTTGTGACTTTTTTTCTAACCTTATATATACTGAATAACCAGGATATGGCTTTGTACAAACTTAAAGTTGCTAAATTTGCTGTGCAAGTAAAAGGCAAGAAAATATTCATGGTAATGTTTTTGCAACTGTTTCTTTTAGGAATGATTACTGCATTTTAAATTTTCCCAGTAAGCTGTAGTTTCTTGAGGTTAACACTGAAACTTGCATCCTGTATTGTAAATACTCCACCGTAGAGGACAATAATGATAGTAAAATTGATCAAATAAGTGCTAAGTAAAGTCCATATTTAATATTTTATAAGTTATAAGTGTATTCAAATATGCAACCTTAAAGACCCTGCTTTTAGTTTTGATAGACTATTTCTTAGCTTTCTTCTAGGTATTAACAGATTGCTTTCATTGGTTATATTTTCTGTTGCATAGCAGAAAACTAAATTTAAATGGTCGAAAATGTTTTACAGATTCTCATCCTTTCTGAAGCCCATTAACTAAGTGACTGAAATTATAGGCCTTAAAAAAATGTGATATCAAACTAAGTATGCATGATGGCTTTATAATTAGATATGCAATGCTGCTTTAGTGGAAATGAATTATTGGTGACCTCTCTGGTCTCATGGGCTTGTCAGAAACTTATATTTTTATCATATTTTAAGGCTGAACTAAAACTTAACTGAACTTAACTTAACTGAATTGGACTTTTGAAAATATGAAAAGTCACCATCCACTGGGGTAAATTAAAAAGACCTTATCATAGAGAGAGTGTCTGATGATTGCTTACCCCACCCACTATGCAATATTAATTGAACATACTTTCCTTTACCTTCCCAGTGTGCTCTGTTTTCACTTGAGTCAAAGAGCGATTGCGGTAAAAGGTAATCACAAGAGGTACAGAAGGTGTAGCTGCTTCTGTGTCACAAAAAGGGTCCAAAGCATACGTTTTTGTTTTTTTATTGAAAGTGAACAGACAGAAATATGGAAGCTGCCATTGTGCTGGGTCTCTCATCCTGAACTTGGTATTACAATCTAATAAATCATTGGCTTCTAAAATGTATGCAGGATAATAGCTCAGACTTTTCAGGCTTCAGCAGCTGCATGCGAGTTTCAGGTCAATGACAAACTTTGAAGATCCGAAAAGACTATAAAACTTTTGATACTTTACTTTTTACTTTGTTAAAAAAAATACTTAGCTGCAGAGACTTGAGGCGTTAGTAACACTTCATGTAATAGTCATTTAGGAGGGAAGGCTTGAAAACATCAGCTGAAAGATCTTTGAACTAAAACACAAAGGGGCTTTTTTTTAGTGTATGCTTTATGTAACATATATATATATATATATATATATATATATATATATATATACAGTATCTCACAATACACCCCTCACATTTTGTAAATAATTTATTATATCTTTTTATGTGACGACACTGAAGAAATGACACTTTGCTACAAACTTGTATAACAGTGTAAATCTGCTTTCCCCTCAAAATAACTTAACACACAGCCATTAATGTCTAAACCACTGGCAACAAAAGTGAGTACACCCCTAAGTGAAAATGTCCAAATTGGGCTCTATTAGAGATCCCCCCCGGCGTCATGTGACTCATTAGTGTTACAAGGTCAAAGATGGCCTAGGTTATAAGAAGATTGCCAAGACCCTGAAACTGAGCTGCAGCATGGTGGCCAAAACCATACAGCATTTTAACAGGACAGCTTCCACTCAGAACAAGCCTCGCCATGGTCAACCATGATTTCCAGGGGTTGTCTTTGGGAAATAGATGTATGAGTGCTGCCAGCATTACTGCATAGGTTGAAGGGGTGGGGGGTCAGCCTGTCAGTGCTCAGACCATACGCCGCACACTGCATCAAATTGGTATGCATGGCTGTTGTCCCAGAAGGAAGCCTCTTCTAAAGATGATGCACAAGAAAGCCCACAAACAGTTTGCTGAAGACAAGCAGACTAAGGACATGGATTACTGGAACCATGTCCTGTGGTCTGGTGGTCTGATGAGACCAAGATAAACTTATTTGGTTCAGATGCTGTCAAGCGTGTGTGGCAGCAACCAGGTGAGGAGTTCAAAGACAAGTGTGTCTTTACTACAGTCAAGCACGGTGGTGGGAGTGTCATGGTCTGGGGCTGCATGAGTGCTGCTGGCACTGGGTAGCTACAGTTCATTGAGGAAACCATGAATGCCAACATGTACTGTGACATACTGAAGCAGAGCATGATCCCCTCCCTTCGGAGACTGGGCCGCAGGGCAGTATTCCAACATGATAACGACCCCAAACACACCTCCAAGATGACCACACTGCCTTGCTAAAGAAGCTGAGGGTAAAGGTGATGGACTGGCCAAGCATGTCTCCAGACCTAAACCCTATTGAGCATCTGTGGGGCATCCTCAAATAGAAGGTGGAGGAGCTCAAGGTCTCTAACATCCACCAGCTTCATGATGTCGTCATGGAGGAGTGGAAGAGGACTCCAGTGGCAACCTGTGAAACTCTGGTGAACTCCACGCCCAAGAGGGTTAAGGCAGTGCTGGAAAATAATGATGGTTACACAAAATATTGACACTTTGGGCCCAATTTGGACATTTTCACTTAGGGGTGTACTCACTTTTGTTGCCAGTGGTTTCGACATTAATGGCCGTGTGTTGAGTTATTTTGAGGGGGCAGCAAATTTACACTGTTATACAAGCTGTACACTCACTACTTTACATTGTAGCAAAGTGTAATTTCTTCAGTGTTGTCACATGAAAAGATATAATAAAATATTTACAAAAATGTGAGGGATGTACTCCCTGCAGATTTTGTAAGTTTGCCCACTTGAAGGGTCTATAATTGTTATCATAGGTGTAGTTTAAATGGTAGAGATAGAATATCAACCAAAAATCCAGAAAAAAACACATAAAACAAATGCTATAAATTAAGTTGCAGTTCAGTGAGTGAAATAAGTATTTGATCGCTGAGCAAAACATGACTTAGTACTTGGTGGAGAAACCCTTGTTGGCAAGTACAGAGGTAAGACATTTCTTATAGTTGGTGACCAGATTTGCACACATCTCAGGAGGGATTTTGGTCCACTCTTCTTTAGAGATCTTCTGTAAATTCTTAAGATTTCTTGGCTGTCTCTTGGCAACTCAGAGTTTCAGCTCCCTCAATAAATTTCCTATAGGATTAAGGTCTGGACACTGACTAGGCCACTCCATAACCTTAATGTGCTTCTTCTTGAGCTACTGCCTTGTTGCTTTGGCGGTATGTTTTGGGTCATTGTCATGCTGGCGGACCCATCCACGACCAATTTTCAGTGTTCTGGCTGAGGGAAGAAGGTTCTCATCCAAGATTTTACAATACATGGCCCCATCCATTGGCCCCTCAATGTGGCAAATTTGCCCTATACCTTTAGCAGAGAAACAGCCCCAAAGCATCATGTCCGTGCTTGACTGTAGGGATGGTGTTCTTAATGTCATAGTCAGCATTTTTCTTTTTCCAAACACGGCGAGTCGAGTTAATGCCAAAGGGCTCAATTTTGGCCTCATCTGACCACATCACTTTTTCCCAATCTCTCTCTGAATCATTTAGATGTTCATTGGCATGACTGTGCCTTCTTGAGGAGGGGGACTCGCCGTGTTTTAAATGCTGACTATGACCATAAGTACACCATCCTACAGTCAAGCACGGAGGTAGAAACAATATGCTTTGGGGCTGTTTCTCTGCTAAAGGTACAGATCGACGTTGCCACATTGAAGGGCCAATGGATGGGGCCATGTATTGTAAAATCTTGGATGAGAACCTTCTTTTCTCAGCCAGAACACTGAAGATGGGTCATGGATGGGTCTTTCAGCATGACAATGACCCAAAACATACCACCAAGGCAACAAAGGAGTGGCTTAAATAGAAGAACATTAAAGTGGTTTTAAACCCTCGTTTTTTTTTTTTTTTAAATAACAACATGTCATACTTACCTCCACTGTGCAGTTCATCACCTTTACCCACAGCTTCTTTAGCAAGGCAGTGGTCGTCTTGGAGGTGTGTTTGGGGTCATTATCATGTTAGAATACTGCCCTGCGGCCCAGTCTCCGAAGGGAGAGGATCATAATCTGCTTCAGTATGTCACAGTACATGTTGGCATTCATGGTTTCCTCAATGAACAGTAGCTCCCCAGCGGCCGGCAGCACTCATGCAGCCCCAGACCATGACACTCCCACCACCATGCTTGACTGTAGGAAAAACACACTTGTCTTTGTACTCCTCACCTGGTTGCCCCCATACACGCTTGACACCATCTGAACCAAATATGTTTAACTTGGTCTCAGTGGCTTCACTAGCATTTGTGTTATCTGGTGCCGGAAAACAGGGTGTCACCCCCCTTCCACCAACTATAGTCTTCCATTAAGTACAGACCCCCACCCCCAATAAGTACAGGCTCCCCTCCCACAGTATAGACCCCCCTTCCTCAGTACAGACCCCCCTTACTAAATACAGACCCCCCTCCCACAGTATAGATCCCCCTCCCTCAGTAAGACCCCCTTCCTCAGTTTATACCCACCCCCCCCAAGTACAGACTATCCTCCCACAGTAAAGACCCCTGTCCCTCAGTACAGACCCCCCTCCATCAGTATAGACCCCCTTCCATCAGTACAGACCTCCCCATCAGTATACACACCCCCTCAGTGCAGCCCTCCCCCTCTATCAGCATAGACCCCCCTCAGTGCAGCCCCTCCCCCCTCTATCAGTATAGACCCCCCTCAGTGCAGCGCTCCCCCTCTATCAGTATAGATCCCTCTCCCCCCTCTTTCAGTATAGACCCCTCTCCCCCTTCTTTCAGTGTAGACACCCTCAGTGCACCCCCCAGCTTATGTCCTCTTAACCCCGACACCCCCCTCCCACCGCTCCAATCGTTTTTTTAATATGCTCCCCTTCTTGATCACTGTCCACCTCTTTTATCAATGATCCATCTAGATTACACTAAACTGTACACAGACCTCAGAACAGCATGGAATGTCCCCCAGACTCCCTCCTCCTCCTGTGTAGATGTACACAGAGAGGAGGGGGAGGTGGCTTTGGTCCGCTCCATGAGACAGGGATATAGCTAGCAAGGGAGAGACACAGATCAGTGTAGGGGTGCAGACCATGTAGTGTTAGTGGTGCCGCTGCCCACACAGGTGTCACCCCTCTGGCTCGCGTCACCTGGGTGCAGCCCACACCCCCCGCTCCACAGGACATGGTCCCAGTAATCTATGTCCTTAGTCTGCTTGTCTTCAGCAAATTGTGGGCTTTCTTGTGCATCATCTTTAGAAGAGGCTTCCTTCTGGGACGACAGCCATGCAGACCAATTTGATGCAGTGTGCAGCGTATGGTCTGAGCACTGACAGGCTGACCCCCCACCCCTTCAACCTCTGCAGTAATGCTGGCAGCACACATACATCTATTTCCCAAAGACAATCTCTGGATATGACGCTGAGCACGTGCACTCAACTTCTTTGGTCGACCATGGCAAGGCCTGTTCTGAGTTGAACCTGTCCAGTTAAACCGCTGTATGGTCTTGACCACCATGCTGCAGCTCAGTTTCAGGGTCTTGGCAATCTTCTTATAGCCTAGGACATCTTTATGTAGAGCAACAATTCCTTTTTTCAGATCCTCAGAGGGTTCTTTGCCATGAGGTGCCATGTTGAACTTCCAGTGAACAGTATGAGAGAGTGAGAGCAATCACACCAAATTTAACACACCTGCTCCCCATTCACACCTGAGACCTTATAACACTAACGAGTCACTAGACACCGGGGAGGGTAAATGGCTAATTGGCCCCAATTTGGACATTTTCACTTAGGGGTGTACTCACTTTTGTTCGCAGTGGTTTAGACATTAATGGCTGTGTTTTGAGTTATTTTGAGGGGACAGCAAATTTACACTGTTATACAAACTGTACACTCACTACTTTACACTGTAGTAAAGTGTAATTTGTCACATAAAAAGATTAAAAAAAAAAATTACAAAAATGTGAGGGGTGTACTCACTTTTTATGAGATACTGTAAGTATTTCCATGCTATGTGACTGCAAAGCTCTGGCTCTGTCCCATTTTCCTGATGTTGTGGCTGGTGGGTATTAACTCTCTTCCAGTCAACAGTGCCCTGGAGCTACGGCTGCCAATAGGTGACATCACTGCACTATGAGACTCATCAACATTGTCGGCTAGCAGAGACACATGGACCAGCCAGAGTTTAGCATCCATGTGACTGCATACAAAAACATAACACAAACTTGTATTTAGATGGTGATTTAGTAGAAATTGTCTGCAGAGAGTATCAAAGCAATGGCAAAGCAACATTTGAATGCAAAGATATTACATTGTTGACATGGATTCGATTTGAACAGATTACCCAGAATTTACTTAAAGTGCCCCATTGACAACCTTGAAAAAGCTGTAGATGTGCATGTCAGGAGCGCAGATTTAAAGCAGTATAAACCCCCCCCCCCAAAAAAAAGTATTATATTGCAACTTACCGTATATACTCGAGTATAAGTCGAACCGAGTATAAGTCGAGGCCCTAATTTACCACAAAAAAATGGGAAAAACTTATTGACCCGAGTATAAGACGAGGGTGAGAAATGCACAGCTACTGTAAGTGGAAAAGAGGGTCAACAGTGCCCATTTGCAGCCTCACTGTGCCCTTTTGCATGCCTCACTGTGCCCATTTGCAGCCATAGGTCCCCCGAACTTCAAACTCGGCAGTTAAGGGTTCCTAGATGCCCCCTAGCTGCAGCCAAAATTTGGGGTCTCTGAACCCAAATGGTCCCGAAAGGACATTGCTGCAGATGGACACGGTTGATCGAATTTGGGGCCCTGTATCTCTGTCCAAAGCTGGGGTTTCTAGTACCAAGTGGCCCCGAGATACAGGGCCAAAAATCAGTTCAGAAAATGTCAAGCACTTTTCTGCAGCAGAGAATGACATTTTCCGAACTGGCTTTGGGGCCCCGTATCTTGGGGCCACTTAGTGCTAGGAACCCCAGCTGGATATGTTGTGGTACCAGTTCCACTGGGTTTGCACGCCAAATTTGGGGTTCCTAGTACCAAGTGGCCCTGAGATACGGGGCCCCAAATTAGGTTCGGAAAATGAATTTTTTTGCTGCAGAAAAGTGCTTGACTCGAGTATAAGTCAAGGGGGGCACTTTCAGCACAAAAAAATGTGCTGAAAAATTCGACTTATACTCGAGTATATACGGTACCAATCATTAGATGTGGAGGCTGCATCAGTTTTCTTTTTCTTTGGCTTTTTCCCCTCTGTTTTCACCTGGTGGTCTGGCCAGTAACACATCTCCTCCTTTATTAGTGGAACACCACTTTGGATGAATGAGCACAGGAGACACAACAGATAGCAGAATTGCCAGTCAGGGGGAGGGTGGTGTTAAATGTATTAGTAGATTTAGACTACAAATACAAGCCAAACTCCAGCTCATGCTTTAGTCCTCATGCACATGGACGTTTTAAAAAACGAGCTGTAAAGCTAGGTTCGACGCCTGGAAAAACCGGCGTTAAAAACGCGATTTTTACCGCGTTTTGCATTAGCGTTTTTGCGCGTTTTTCCGCGTTAGCGCTAAGTAGCGTTTTTCAATGAAAAACACATCTCTCAGCTATATACACTCCCAAATTACCCACAATGCCACAGAAACCAAAGAAAATATGTTAATGAGCATGTGTCGGTGCCATTTTGGTAGGAGAGAGAGAGAGGAGAGAGTGTTTCAGAGTGTTTCAGAGTTTTCAGTATATTTCAGTATTTTTCAGTATTTTTCTGAGAAATATGGATCCTGTCATGCAAAAGATCGATGAGGCAATCCTTCTGATTGTGTTGCGGAGGCAGAGGAGAATGAGACAGGAGGAGGAGAGAAGCAGCAGATGTCGATTTTGGGTGCATCCAATGGTATCCAATCGGTTTTCTACGGGGTACTTTGGCAATATTTATTCCCAACTGCGCTCATATCCAACAAAGTTCTTCAACTTTACAAGGATGTCAGTGCCGCTCTTTGATGACCTGTTGGAGAGGCTCAGGCCAAGGCTCACAAGGATGGACACTGTGATGCGTAGCTCTGTGTCACCGGAGGAACGGATGCTAGTGACACTCAGGTAAGTGAATACACATATGGGAGGAGGGGCTAGTGTTACGGTTAGGGGTTAGGGGGTTAGGGGTTAGGGGTTAGGAGTTAGGGTTAGGGTTAGGAGTTAGGGGTTAGGGGTTAGGGTTTAGGGTTAGGGGTTAGGGTTAGGAGTTAGGGTTAGGGGTTAGGGTTAGGGTTAGGAGTTAGGAGTTAGGGTTAGGGGTTAGGGTTAGGGTTAGAGTTAGGGTTAGGGGTTAGAGTTAGGGTTAGGGTTAGGGTTAGGGGTTAGGGGTTAGGGTTAGGGGTTAGGGTTAGGGGTTAGGAGTTAGGGGTTAGGGTTAGGAGTTAGGGTTAGGGGTTAGGGGTTAGGGTTAGGAGTTAGGGTTAGGGTTAGGGGTTAGGGTTAGGAGTTAGGAGTTAGGGTTAGGGGTTAGGGTTAGGGGTTAGGAGTTAGGGTTAGGGGTTAGGGTTAGGAGTTAGGGTTAGGGGTTAGGGGTTAGGAGTTAGGGTTAGGGGTTAGGGTTAGGAGTTAGGGTTAGGGGTTAGGAGTTAGGGTTAGGGGTTAGGGTTAGGAGTTAGGGTTAGGGGTTAGGAGTTAGGGTTAGGGGTTAGGGTTAGGATTAGGGGTTAGGGTTAGGAGATAGGGTTAGGTTTAAGGGTAGGGTTAGGACTTATGTTTATGCTTTACTCTTTCAATAACTAAATTTATTATGTTATCTTAGGTTCCTTGCCACGGGACAAAGTTATGCCTCCTTGCATCACTACTTCCTCCTTGGCCTCTCAACGGTCTCAAAAATAATAAAGGAAACATGTGTGGCAATATGGGAGGAATTGCATAACGTTGTAATGCCAGAGCCAACCGAAGACATCTGGGAATCAGTTGTGGACACTTTTTGGGAAAAAACTCAGTTCCCAAATTGTATAGGAGCCCTTGATGGGAAACACATCAGGGTGAAGAAGCCTCCCCACTCTGGATCTTCATATTTTAATTACAAAAAATATTTTTCGGTGGTCCTCCTGGCATTGTCCGATGCACACCTCAAATTTCTGTTTGTAGATGTGGGAGCATATGGAAGCCAAGGTGATGCCCGCATATTCCGCGAGTCGGCCTTCGGACGTCGTCTACATGAGGGACGACTCAATATTCCTGAAAGCAGGCCTCTACCCTGCACTGAAGAACCCAGCTTGCCATTAGTCATGGTGGCAGATGAGGCCTTTGGACTGGCTGAAAATCTAATGAGGCCATACAGTGGCACTGGTCTCAGCCGACAACAAAAAATTTTCAATTATCGGCTCAGCCGTGCACGCCGTGTTGTTGAATGTGCATTCGGGGTGTGCGCGGCCACATGGCGAGTTTTGCTGACAAGTATGCAATTGGATGTTGACAACGCCATTCAAGTTGTCCTGGCATGCTGCGTTCTGCACAATTTTCTGCGGGACAGTGACAGAAATAATGTTGAACAGGAGCCCATTAGACAACTTCAGAGGGTTCAATTTATGGACTTGCGTTCAACTGCACGTGTCATGAGCATTCGAAACCAATTTGCAGAATTTTTTGAAACACCTGATGGAGAGGTATCATGGCAGAATGATTATGTCTAAAAAATATTTGCAATACATCTACCTTTGCTGTCTTGTGTTTTTTGAAATAAAGCATTTCAAAATTGAAGTTTGTTAATTTTTTGGTCCATTTGTCAACGATTGTTCTACAAGTGAATTTGACTCTGCCTTTGGGGTAAGCCTAGGCTAAGCCCAAAAAAGAGCAAGCTTACGCTTGTCCGAAGGCAGAGTACGATAGAGTCCTTTGCACTCTGCCTTCAGGGCAAGCAGAGTGCAAAGGAGTGCTGTTGTGCATCATATAAAAGACTTTTAAAAAAAAATAAAAAATTAAATAAAGGATTGGAAACACAAGTGGTATTTCAAGAAAAAAAAGATTTTATTTTGTGATTACAACTGGTGATAGGTGGTGGTGGATGGTTGATTGCATTGGGGATGTGGGGATTGGGGACGGGGTAACGGTTGGGCCTGGCGATCACTCCCAAAATCTTGCTGGTAGCGGGGTAGAGGGTATGAGGGCTGAAAATGGGAGGTGGAAGGTGGACAATCAGCATACGCTTGCAGGCTATGGTATGTGGTCTGGGACGGCATAGGTGGTGGTTGGCGTGGAGGAGGGGGCTGATAGTGAGAGTGGGGTGCTAGCATTGCTGAGGTCCCAGGGGCCATTGGGGGATCATGAGAAACATTATATGGATCGCATGGAGGTGGCCCGCCACTCAATTTTGCATGTCTGTATTGCATTGCAATACCGTACATGCGATCCATACAATGTTTCTCTTGGTCTCCCCCAATGTCCTCCAGGATGTGGTAAAGGCTGCGGCAGAAGCAGGCGCGTGGGTTATTGGTGTCTAAAAAGACATCAATACTGCGCCTCTCCTGCCGCACTTCCTGCAGCAGTGCTAGCACCCTGTCATCAGCCTCAGGATTATAGCCGCCCCTCGCCTGACGTCCACGCCCACGGCCACGAACACCGCCACGACCGCGCTGCTCTCCACTTTGTAAACTGGCCGGAGACGGTGTTTCCACAGCCCTCGATTCCTGCAAAAGAACAAAAATGTTTACATTGACATGTACATGGACAGACAGACAATGAGATAGAAAGGCAGACCGAAGCAGTTACCTCATCTGTGCCCTCAACAACTCCCTCGCTGATCGGTCGTGGAGATCCAGAGGTGGTCATTGGACTGTTTGGTCTCTGAAGCTCTGTATCTTCCTCATCCACCTCTCCAAGTCTAAAATTTGAAGTTGTCCTGCAAACAATACAAATTGTATAAACGATTACTGCGATTACCCCTAACCCTAACTCCTAACCCTAACCCCTAACTCCTAACCCTAACCCCTAACCCTAAACCTAACCCTAACTCCTAACCCTAACCCCTAACCCTAACCCCTAACCCTAACTCCTAACCCTAACCCCCTAACCCCTAACCCTAACTCCTACCCCTAACCCCTAACTCCTAACCCCTAACCCTAACTCCTAACCCTAACACCTAACCCTAACCCCTAACCCCTAAGCCTAACCCTAACTCCTAACCCCTAAGCCTAACCCTAACTCCTAACCCTAACCCCTAACCCCTAAGCCTAACCCTAACCCCTAACCCCAACCCTAACTCCTAACCCCTAACCCTAACTCCTAACCCTAACTCCTAACCCTAACCCCTAACCCTAACTCCTAACCCCTAACCCCTAACCCTAACTCCTACCCCTAACCCTAACCCCTAACCCTAACCCTAACCCCTAACCCTAACTCCTAACCCTAACCCTAACCCCTAACCCCCTAACCCTAACTCCTAACCCTAACCCCTAACCCTAACCCCTAAGCCTAACCCTAACTCCTAACCCTAACCCCTAACCCTAACCCCTAAGCCTAACCCTAACTCCTAACCCTAACTCCTAACACTAACCCCTAACCCCCTAACCCTAACTCCTAACCCTAACCCCTAACTCCTAACCCTAACCCCTAACCCTAACCCCCTAACCCCTAACTCCTAACCCTAACCCCTAACCCTAACTCCTAACCCCTAACCCTAACTCCTAACCCTAACCCCTAACCCTAACTCATAACCCTAACCCCTAACCCTAACCCCTAACTCCTAACCCTAACCCCTAACCCTAACTTACGGTCTGGTATGGCTCTGCATATTTTGCCTGAGGAATTGGAGATTGGTGTGGTAAACGTGCTTTTTTTTGGTTGGCGCTGGTGCTCCGCTACGTGCCGCCTTGTCTTCGGCCGTGAGGTCCCTCCTGACACGGTCACGTAGGGACTTCCAACGCCGCTGCATAATTTTACCTAAAATAACATGGAAAACAAAGGGTTAAATATGCAATCTTCATTTACATTACACACAAACAGATCATGCATTCAAGGAAAATAGACTTACTTATCTCCTTTCTTTCAGAATTTCTGATTTGTTCCCAGCCAGGGGTAATCGCAGCACATATGTCCTCCCAGGCTTTCACCTTGCGGATGTGGTCTCCATGCAGTGGATGTGCCACATCCCACAATTCTGGATGGGCCTGTACCGCATTGATTAATGCAACCTGAGAGACTGCACTAGCACTAGCCATCTTGGTGCCAATATCACCACAGTCACACGGCTGTGCAAAGGACTCTTGGGTAATCTAATGTCCAGACAGGAAATTCCTGTTTTTACAGAGATTACAGTGTCCAATCATCTCTTTTTAACCAAAAAACGCCGGAGTTAAAAAACGCGGAAAAACGCCGCGGTCGCGTTTTTGCGCGTTTTTCCGCGTTTCGCGTTTTTACAGCTCTAGCGCCGCTCCTTGGAACGCACTGGTCCTGGGTTTTTTTTACAGCTCAAAAACGCCTAGGCTATTTGCAGCTCAAAAACGTCTAGGTGGGCATGAATCCATAGACTAACATAGACAGGCGTTTTTAAGCTGTAAAAAACGCTAAAAAACGCGGCTGTAAAAATGTCCATGTGCATGAGGACTTATAATTAGTTACAGAAAACAGTTTTCCTTTTGTCTTATCCATGTAAACTAATACATTCTGCTGGACAGCTTGTGGTTTTGAAAAAGAACACACTTGCTGTCTGGATCACTAGATCACTAGATAAAAATAGAAGAAAGGAAGCCTTAAAAATAAAATGAATACAGCACTCACATCTAAGGCCTCATGCACACTGGACATTATAAAAACACCAGTAGCGTTAGCTGTAGAAAGCTGTAGCTGTAGAATGAGTTTTGAAGTGTTTTTGCAGTAGCGTTTTTCAGCGTTTTTCACAAAATTATACTCCCACAAAAGCTTATGGCTCAAAAATATTGATACACGCCGAATAGCCATGTTTTTCAGCGTTCTTCTGCTTTTATCTGATTTAGAGCATTTTTACAGTTGAAAAACTCCTCTTAAAACCCTCTAGTTCTGGGGGGTTCTGGGGGGTTTTTACCAGCCAGAAAACATCCCTGCCAAAAAATGCTGATAACAGCCTATGTGTGCATGTACATAACATGCTGAGGAGTTTACTGGCTGCAGAAAAAAATGTCTTACGCCAAAAAAACAGCTGTAAAAACGTCCAGTGTGCATGAGGCTTTAGAATTGGTAAGCTGCAATTTAATAAATGTTTGCTTTAGGGTCTTTAAGGTACAGTAAATGATCAATCCTTTGACTGAACTCTATTACAATTTTTAGCCTATGTAACTGACCAGCACACAAGACACCTCAATAAATGTCTGTTATGTGAAAAGTGGCCTGGGTGGATAAAAGTGGTAGACCTTGATTTACTAAAAGCTAATGCTCTTTGCAAAGGAAGTTGCACTTTTCATGGGAAATTTCCCCAGAGCTTAATAAATGAGGTGAAGTTCTGCTGGCTTCTATCATCTAATGAAGTGCAAGGATAATTGCTTTTTTTGTTTTTTTTATTACATGTGATTGGGTGAATTTTCACATTTGCTAAGCCATAGGAAAAGTTTCCATGCATAGTGCAATTTCCTTTGAAAAGTAAACGGCCTATTTCCGTTTTTAGTAAATAAACCTCACTTTGTGGCTTTGGCCATAACAAGAAACCGCTAGTTAATTGAGGGGTATAATGACCAGTGCAAGAACTGGAAAATGTTATCTGCCTCAATCAGTTCTTGTTCCAAATACACCACCTTGACTCAACTAATGTCAAAACAAGTTTTTGATGAACTGGAGCAAAGCATCTACCCATCAGTTTTGAGCAGTTATGTAATATACTTATCTCTGCTTGATTTGCTCTGAACACTAGAGTCACCATCATGATAGATGGAAGCTGTTATTAGGGTCATTAGTAGATGAGGGGTTTTTCCTGACCACAGTGTGTTTGTGTGTGTGTGTTTATGTGTATGTATGTGTATTTCTCATCACATAAACCGTTTTTGTACATTTTTGTGATCTGCATTTTAGCATTGAGTTTGCCAGATGACAGTTATAAAATCTAGGACAAACTGACTAAAATGCAGCGAGACAAATAATCCTCTTATGTTCTTATGTTTTTTCCTCTGTATTATATGGAATGGACAGCACACAAAAGTTGATTGAAGGATAAACAGACATAGCATTACTGGCCTAATTTGTAAAATTAAAAAATGTTAATTTCCCATCTCTAAATGACCATTGACCTTAAAAAACAAACATTTTATCTTGTTCAACTCAAGATTTTTGTTTCTGAGCCTGTCATGGGTTAATGGATAATGCCTGTTTTTGGTCTTTTTTTTCCACCCTCTGTTTGCTAAAATTAATATAATTCAGATGTGTAACAAGGCATCAAATTCCATGTAAAATCAATAGATTTTATATATATCTATATAGTGTGTTTTTATATTAACAGCAGCTGTAAAAAGAGCATTGATGCGATGTGACCCAAATCAATCAATTTAAAATTGCCGTGGAATTAAGTCCATTAGAGGTATTTTTATTGTATCGTAAAATGAAGCATTGTTTATCTATTTCTGCATGCCCAAATTTAAAAGAATAAAGAGAATTAAAATATTTTTTCAATGCATATTTATGAGCGCAATGGAGTTTCCACACACAATTATCAATGTAACGCCCATCTCTGAAAAAATAAATTGCTCCCTCACAGTGGGATTCTCAGGCAAAGCAAGGGTTACATGCTTGTTTAGGTGTAGGATGTTGCAAAGAGCAGTTTTGCTTACCTAACCCTCTGCTCTCTCTCGGGGCTCTCCTTTACTCCATCAGAGGCCCTTCGACCACTGGAGGATAGGTGAGGAGAGGCTTTGAGGACGGCCTTACAAACTAGAGGGAACCTTCGCAAGAGGAGGATTAGATAAAATACATAAAATAGAAGCGGGATAACTGGACTATAGGAGAAAACAACTCAAGTAATTTTCCATCCCTGATTACAGTAGTATAAGGAAAGAGGAGGGGTGGGAAGGGAAAGCGAGCTGGTGGGGAAGGGGGAGGCGGGAGGCTGGACAGAAACCCTCCTCAAGGGGTGGGATTTTAGGGAAAAATTGGCTGAGTTGTGTGGGTAAGCATATGGACAACCAATTAAAATAATAATATTTATTGAACAACAATATAAGAAAATGTACACAATACATAAATGGACATATACTATAACAGTAGTGACATCAACGATTCGTGCGTGACTAAAGCCAACATGTTTCGCTAGTGGAAATTCGCTTCGTCAGGGCTAGACACGATGCAGTTAATGCATTTACACTGTGTAGACAAAAAGCAGTCTTAGATCATCCAATGACATAATAAAGCCTAACAGATACTGATTATAACAGACAGTTGCTCACCTACTATAGTTTCAGGACTAAGTTAAAATCACCATTCAAAAGACAGCAACCGCAAAGCCGGCCGGTATGAAATGTCGCTGGGTGCCAGATCCCAGAATGACAGTGCCAGTAGGAGAACTGAGCCATACACTCAGGATGTTATACGTGGGAACCACTGCTGCAAATTCAAAAGAAAAATATATATGTATATATATCAGGCGGCATCAAGGGTAGTTAGTAGCTCAGTCTATATTGGCAGTGATAGATCATTGCCAAATCCGTTATATGGAATCAATGATATATATATATATAATGCCCGATACTATGTAATATACTAATATAATATATATTGGGTAATCCTATTGGTGCAGGGGCCCAACGCAACTTTCCTTGGACTAACATACAAATCAAGATAATGCCAAATATAGATATCCCCACAGGGCAAAGACCACAGAAGCATGACAAGTAACAAAAGCTAGGAGACATCTGCATACAGTCCCCAGTACATAACCGGAAAACCGATACGTTCGTAAGAAAATGTTTCTATCTACAATATGTGGACTTACCCTTCTAAGCAGGAGAGGGAGGGAAGGGGGGAGCGAGGACAGCGCCAAAAAAAAAGTGTTTGCTCATAGAGGATACGGGCGTCCGCCCGTTCACGATGGATGGCCGCAGGATGTGTCAGACAGACACCATCCGCGCTTCCATCTTTAAATGGTATGGCCCCACCGGAAGCAATCAGGTCAGAATGACCTCCGGCATTGCTTCCGGTCCGGGTGTCCCTGCCGTAATGCGCGCGCATGCGCACAGCGAACGTGAGCACGCTCCACCTAGCGCAGTGCGCGCGCATTGCCCACAACGCACATATGGCGTGATGGGCAACTGGGGGCGGATAAAGGGGAAGCTCCACCCCCTGGGCAGGGACATCCGAGTCCTCCCACCTAGTCGCAGACATAACCGGACGGCTGCGGATGTGCCGAAAAATGGTGCCAGAAAGACAAAAATGAAAAATAGAAAATAAAAAATAAATAAACAGTATAACAGCGGATAATACAGAAAATATATATATATATGTATACATATTTATCGGTCAGGAGGACCGACTCTCTAACGATAATTGTATAAATGTGCTTTAGCAATAAATAATATACACAAAGAGAGATTTTAATTATCTGCATGGAAAGAAAGTGGTTGAAAAAATAGCAGCAAAGGATTTTGTGATGAAATTGATTATTCAGTCATAACATAAGTGGGAGATACTAGTGAATAATAGGACTAGCTAGTAGGGGTCATTCAATAGCAACCTAATTCCCCTAGTAAGTATGAAATAAATCCAATAAGCTTGTTTCTAGATTCCCAGGATGGATAGTTATCAACTGTATAGATATACGCAGTGTTATACGCCTAGAGGGTAAATAAAAGAGTACCCCAGCCTTATTGTAACCCCAGATGACATACAATGAAACGGAGGTGGAGGTGATGGTGACATCCACAGCTACGGTCATAATTTCAGCAGGTAAGAATTGGTAGCACCGGATATGGTGTATAATTAAAATATGTGCGTACTCGGTATTTATGAGGGTAGCTGGGATTATAGAAAGGGGTTAAACGTGAGTGCAGTGTTGAGGCCAGGTGGACTGGTTGCCCGTTGGTTATATATCCACCTGGCCTCACGCTGCAGGATCATTCTATCCACATTCCCACCCCTCTCTGGTTCAGGTATAACCTCAAGGGCGAAGAAGGACACATAGTTAGGATCATAGCTGTGTTGGAGGCCCACGTGTTTACAGATGGGGGTATACAGTAGTCCTGCGTCCAGGTAGTACAGGTGGTCCTGTATCCTTCTAGCAAAAGGGCGTTTAGTTTTCCCTATATAGAAAGCACCACAACGGCACATGGCTAGATATACAATGCCCGTTGTGGTGCAGTCAGCATATCCTTTAAGTTTGTGAAGGCCTCCTCTCGGGAGGGGACAACTCCGGCCCTCCCTAATCCATGGGCAAAATTGACATTGTCCGCATCTGAAGGTGCCGCTGCCACCCTCAGCCCCTGCCAGTGATCTTGCGGATTGTAGGTGGCTATGGACAATCGCATCTCTAATGGAGCGTGATCTCCTATAGGTAATTTGAGGCACGCTGGACACATATTTTGAGATGATAGGGTCCTCGGACAAGAAATGCCAGTTGTTACTAATGAGACTTCTAATCTCCTGTTGCTGTGACGTGAACGTAGTGATTAACCTAGTAGTGGAATGTTGGTCTCTCACTTTCTGTTTAAAGATGAGAGTGTCACGTGGGTTCAGTTTGGCCCTTTGATAGGCTCTTTTTAGGACTTTCTTGCTGTACCCACGTTTGAGTAGACGATCATATAGGGCATCTGCCTCTCGCTCAAAGTCCTCGTCTCTGGCACAATTTCGTCGGATTCGGAGGTACTGACTGTAGGGTATGCTATTAATTAAAGTGTGGGGATGGGAGCTGGTAAAATGTAAGATGGTATTGCCAGCCGTCTCCTTTCTGTATAGTGTGCTGAAGATTGAGCCATCGTCTCTGAGTACCAAACGTAGGTCCAGGAATGGAATGGTCATTGTGTTACACTGCATAGTGAACTTGAGATTAAACTTATTACATGAAAGGAGTTCCATAAAGCTTCTGAGTGATTCCATTGTCCCCGTCCATATGAGTAGGACATCGTCGATGTACCTCCGCCATAAGAGAATATGGCAGAGGTACATCGCAGTCCCCTCATCCGAGAAGAGATGGCGTTCCCAACCCCCCAGGTACAGGTTGGCGTACGATGGGGCACATGAAGTCCCCATCGCTACCCCCTGTACCTGGAGGTAGGTCACGCCATTGAAGAGAAAAATGTTGTTGGTAAGTATGTGTTCCAACAATTCCATCACAAATTGACACATATCCCAGCTATCGGTGTCTCGTTCCTTAAGGAATTCAGCAACCGTTGTAACACCCAGCTTGTGTGGTATGCTTGAGTAAAGAGCTTCGATATCAATAGCTACCAGAATCGTTCCCGGAGGTACCGTAAGGCCCTCTAGTATCTTTAATAATTCCAGCGTATCTTTAAGATAAGATGGTAGGCTTGTGACATGTGGGCGCATATAGCTATCCACAAACTGACTCGCAGTTTCTGTGTGGCTTCCTATTCCCGAGACGATTGGACGTCCAGGGGGCTTTGATAGGTTCTTGTGGACCTTGGGCAATGAATAAAAAGTCGGTGTTACCGGCCATTTCACCTCCAGGAACTCACGGGTATCTCCATCAATCAGACCTTTGGAGTAGGCCCGATTAATGATAGATACGTAGTGCGATCTAGCTTCAATCAGTTTTTGGGGTTGAATCTGCTGGTACCATTCATGGTTGTTAAGAATGTCTAAGCACATTGTGATGTAATTTTCTTTGTTCATTACCACAATGTTCCCTCCTTTATCCGACGGTTTTATCACTAGTTCGTCTCTCCTCATTAGGTCCGCCAACGCCAATTGTTGTGCTGACGACAGGTTTTTTGCTTTGGGTTTTGCAAAGTGTATAGTTTCTATTTCTATTTCTATTTGGTTCCCACGTATAACATCCTGAGTGTATGGCTCAGTTCTCCTACTGGCACTGTCATTCTGGGATCTGGCACCCAGCGACATTTCATACCGGCCGGCTTTGCGGTTGCTGTCTTTTGAATGGTGATTTTAACTTAGTCCTGAAACTATAGTAGGTGAGCAACTGTCTGTTATAATCAGTATCTGTTAGGCTTTATTATGTCATTGGATGATCTAAGACTGCTTTTTGTCTACACAGTGTAAATGCATTAACTGCATCGTGTCTAGCCCTGACGAAGCGAATTTCCACTAGCGAAACATGTTGGCTTTAGTCACGCACGAATCGTTGATGTCACTACTGTTATAGTATATGTCCATTTATGTATTGTGTACATTTTCTTATATTGTTGTTCAATAAATATTATTATTTTAATTGGTTGTCCATATGCTTACCCACACAACTCAGCCAATTTTTCCCTAAAATCCCACCCCTTGAGGAGGGTTTCTGTCCAGCCTCCCGCCTCCCCCTTCCCCACCAGCTCGCTTTCCCTTCCCACCCCTCCTCTTTCCTTATACTACTGTAATCAGGGATGGAAAATTACTTGAGTTGTTTTCTCCTATAGTCCAGTTATCCCGCTTCTATTTTATATATTCTAATTGGGTGAAGAACCTGTACCTGTTGGATAAGGACTATTATAGGACTGTTTTGTATTTACATTGATATATGTTTTGATTGATTGTTTATTATTTGTTGAATTTTGCACTGCATGGTATATTTTCTTGCTCCTCCTTTTCCTCCTCGCAAAGGACTTTCCTTCTTTTGCTGTTTTTTTTTTTTCTGTCTATACCAATCTGGTTTACATAACCCTTAGGGTGAATATTTTAGCCCCACTGTCTTTACAAGAGAATCTATCGTTCAGCATCCTTTCATGATGTCCCAATTTTTGGGAACTAACTGGGATCAGTTCCTGGATAACATACAAAGTGCATGCACCTCCCATTCACAAATAGAGGTTAATTTAGATGTCTATTTCCTCAAACTGAAGAGACTTATGGAGAAAAAATCCAATCTTGGGTGGCATATCCGCTTCTTTGACCGTTACCTGGGGGATAGAATCTGCCCCCAGGGATTGAGAATCCAGATATTCCCCTCTTTTGAGGTGACCGACCCCCAATTCAAAGAGGAATGGGAACAGAATTTAAACAGCTGTTCCGCAGACCTCATTAAAATGCTAAAAAAGAAATATAGCATAGAGCTAAGTGATCTTGAGAAAGAAATTGAGGTATTAAAAACAAACGGACACCAACTCGCATTAAATGCGGATTTCCAAAGAAGAGAGAATGAACTGATGCAATATCTGGAAAACTATAACAAAGACATAGTTATGAAAAAGGAAAACAAGTTCTATAAAGATAAACTTGCCTTTTCAGGGGGATATGCATATCGGTGGCCTAGAGGCCACTACAACAGGCAAAGAAAAACTCCTCGATCAAATAATAGTTATAATAACAAAAGTATGAAAACAACATATAAATCCGATTCGGATGTCTCTGTGTCATCGTCCTCCGTTTCATCTTACAAACAACCAACTAAAACGACACGGGGCTCACACGGCAGAGGTCGACTACCAAAACGAGGCAATAGCCACGAACACCAAAATAACGGAGGGTCACAGAAAAGACGGATGATGTCTCCTCAGAAAAATCCCCCAAACAACCAACATCAAGATCAGGCGGAGGGGTCCTCTGATATATTGGGTCTAGGAACAAGTACACCATTACCACTGTTTGACAATATGGGAGTTGACGCCCAACGGGAACTGGGAGCCGTACCCAAAACTTCCCAGGGTCGTAATATCAATTCAGGCTCAATCCCTTTAGGGAGCATTCCCAACCCACCGGCCACCCCAATGGCCCAACGCAGCGGGAAGATGGACTCATTCGTGATAAAACAGCCAACATTGGGACGGGACTAGACGTCATTAACTTATCCTCATACCAACTTACATCAACGGAGAGGGACGTTCTTAGGTTAGGACTTAGCTTTTGCCCCTCACAACAAATTGACAAATTTACCCTTGTAAAAGATCTATATATGTTCGCTAGAAATCTTACATATAAGTATATATTCGACACCGATAAAGGCAAATTGCTGAGTAAAGAGGAAGACCCATATAAAGGATTCAAGGTACAAGACTTCAGAGCACTGAAAACACTAATTCAACTGCTGGATGAAAACGAGGGATATGGGAACTCAGAAAGCTCATCATCGGATGATGATGAAGCTGGTCCAACTATACCTCTAAAATCATTAAAATTCAAAAACAAATCCCAAAAATTTCCAAACCTCCAGACATGCCCAGCGGTATGGGCTTTCCTCAAACAGACTACAAAACAAATAGAAACTATACACTTTGCAAAACCCAAAGCAAAAAACCTGTCGTCAGCACAACAATTGGCGTTGGCGGACCTAATGAGGAGAGACGAACTAGTGATAAAACCGTCGGATAAAGGAGGGAACATTGTGGTAATGAACAAAGAAAATTACATCACAATGTGCTTAGACATTCTTAACAACCATGAATGGTACCAGCAGATTCAACCCCAAAAACTGATTGAAGCTAGATCGCACTACGTATCTATCATTAATCGGGCCTACTCCAAAGGTCTGATTGATGGAGATACCCGTGAGTTCCTGGAGGTGAAATGGCCGGTAACACCGACTTTTTATTCATTGCCCAAGGTCCACAAGAACCTATCAAAGCCCCCTGGACGTCCAATCGTCTCGGGAATAGGAAGCCACACAGAAACTGCGAGTCAGTTTGTGGATAGCTATATGCGCCCACATGTCACAAGCCTACCATCTTATCTTAAAGATACGCTGGAATTATTAAAGATACTAGAGGGCCTTACGGTACCTCCGGGAACGATTCTGGTAGCTATTGATATCGAAGCTCTTTACTCAAGCATACCACACAAGCTGGGTGTTACAACGGTTGCTGAATTCCTTAAGGAACGAGACACCGATAGCTGGGATATGTGTCAATTTGTGATGGAATTGTTGGAACACATACTTACCAACAACATTTTTCTCTTCAATGGCGTGACCTACCTCCAGGTACAGGGGGTAGCGATGGGGACTTCATGTGCCCCATCGTACGCCAACCTGTACCTGGGGGGTTGGGAACGCCATCTCTTCTCGGATGAGGGGACTGCGATGTACCTCTGCCATATTCTCTTATGGCGGAGGTACATCGACGATGTCCTACTCATATGGACGGGGACAATGGAATCACTCAGAAGCTTTATGGAACTCCTTTCATGTAATAAGTTTAATCTCAAGTTCACTATGCAGTGTAACACAATGACCATTCCATTCCTGGACCTACGTTTGGTACTCAGAGACGATGGCTCAATCTTCAGCACACTATACAGAAAGGAGACGGCTGGCAATACCATCTTACATTTTACCAGCTCCCATCCCCACACTTTAATTAATAGCATACCCTACAGTCAGTACCTCCGAATCCGACGAAATTGTGCCAGAGACGAGGACTTTGAGCGAGAGGCAGATGCCCTATATGATCGTCTACTCAAACGTGGGTACAGCAAGAAAGTCCTAAAAAGAGCCTATCAAAGGGCCAAACTGAACCCACGTGACACTCTCATCTTTAAACAGAAAGTGAGAGACCAACATTCCACTACTAGGTTAATCACTACGTTCACGTCACAGCAACAGGAGATTAGAAGTCTCATTAGTAACAACTGGCATTTCTTGTCCGAGGACCCTATCATCTCAAAATATGTGTCCAGCGTGCCTCAAATTACCTATAGGAGATCACGCTCCATTAGAGATGCGATTGTCCATAGCCACCTACAATCCGCAAGATCACTGGCAGGGGCTGAGGGTGGCAGCGGCACCTTCAGATGCGGACAATGTCAATTTTGCCCATGGATTAGGGAGGGCCGGAGTTGTCCCCTCCCGAGAGGAGGCCTTCACAAACTTAAAGGATATGCTGACTGCACCACAACGGGCATTGTATATCTAGCCATGTGCCGTTGTGGTGCTTTCTATATAGGGAAAACTAAACGCCCTTTTGCTAGAAGGATACAGGACCACCTGTACTACCTGGACGCAGGACTACTGTATACCCCCATCTGTAAACACGTGGGCCTCCAACACAGCTATGATCCTAACTATGTGTCCTTCTTCGCCCTTGAGGTTATACCTGAACCAGAGAGGGGTGGGAATGTGGATAGAATGATCCTGCAGCGTGAGGCCAGGTGGATATATAACCAACGGGCAACCAGTCCACCTGGCCTCAACACTGCACTCACGTTTAACCCCTTTCTATAATCCCAGCTACCCTCATAAATACCGAGTACGCACATATTTTAATTATACACCATATCCGGTGCTACCAATTCTTACCTGCTGAAATTATGACCGTAGCTGTGGATGTCACCATCACCTCCACCTCCGTTTCATTGTATGTCATCTGGGGTTACAATAAGGCTGGGGTACTCTTTTATTTACCCTCTAGGCGTATAACACTGCGTATATCTATACAGTTGATAACTATCCATCCTGGGAATCTAGAAACAAGCTTATTGGATTTATTTCATACTTACTAGGGGAATTAGGTTGCTATTGAATGACCCCTACTAGCTAGTCCTATTATTCACTAGTATCTCCCACTTATGTTATGACTGAATAATCAATTTCATCACAAAATCCTTTGCTGCTATTTTTTCAACCACTTTCTTTCCATGCAGATAATTAAAATCTCTCTTTGTGTATATTATTTATTGCTAAAGCACATTTATACAATTATCGTTAGAGAGTCGGTCCTCCTGACCGATAAATATGTATACATATATATATATATTTTCTGTATTATCCGCTGTTATACTGTTTATTTATTTTTTATTTTCTATTTTTCATTTTTGTCTTTCTGGCACCATTTTTCGGCACATCCGCAGCCGTCCGGTTATGTCTGCGACTAGGTGGGAGGACTCGGATGTCCCTGCCCAGGGGGTGGAGCTTCCCCTTTATCCGCCCCCAGTTGCCCATCACGCCATATGTGCGTTGTGGGCAATGCGCGCGCACTGCGCTAGGTGGAGCGTGCTCACGTTCGCTGTGCGCATGCGCGCGCATTACGGCAGGGACACCCGGACCGGAAGCAATGCCGGAGGTCATTCTGACCTGATTGCTTCCGGTGGGGCCATACCATTTAAAGATGGAAGCGCGGATGGTGTCTGTCTGACACATCCTGCGGCCATCCATCGTGAACGGGCGGACGCCCGTATCCTCTATGAGCAAACACTTTTTTTTTGGCGCTGTCCTCGCTCCCCCCTTCCCTCCCTCTCCTGCTTAGAAGGGTAAGTCCACATATTGTAGATAGAAACATTTTCTTACGAACGTATCGGTTTTCCGGTTATGTACTGGGGACTGTATGCAGATGTCTCCTAGCTTTTGTTACTTGTCATGCTTCTGTGGTCTTTGCCCTGTGGGGATATCTATATTTGGCATTATCTTGATTTGTATGTTAGTCCAAGGAAAGTTGCGTTGGGCCCCTGCACCAATAGGATTACCCAATATATATTATATTAGTATATTACATAGTATCGGGCATTATATATATATATATCATTGATTCCATATAACGGATTTGGCAATGATCTATCACTGCCAATATAGACTGAGCTACTAACTACCCTTGATGCCGCCTGATATATATACATATATATTTTTCTTTTGAATTTGCAGCAGTGGTTCCCACGTATAACATCCTGAGTGTATGGCTCAGTTCTCCTACTGGCACTGTCATTCTGGGATCTGGCACCCAGCGACATTTCATACCGGCCGGCTTTGCGGTTGCTGTCTTTTGAATGGTGATTTTAACTTAGTCCTGAAACTATAGTAGGTGAGCAACTGTCTGTTATAATCAGTATCTGTTAGGCTTTATTATGTCATTGGATGATCTAAGACTGCTTTTTGTCTACACAGTGTAAATGCATTAACTGCATCGTGTCTAGCCCTGACGAAGCGAATTTCCACTAGCGAAACATGTTGGCTTTAGTCACGCACGAATCGTTGATGTCACTACTGTTATAGTATATGTCCATTTATGTATTGTGTACATTTTCTTATATTGTTGTTCAATAAATATTATTATTTTAATTGGTTGTCCATATGCTTACCCACACAACTCAGCCAATTTTTCCCTAAAATCCCACCCCTTGAGGAGGGTTTCTGTCCAGCCTCCCGCCTCCCCCTTCCCCACCAGCTCGCTTTCCCTTCCCACCCCTCCTCTTTCCTTATACGATTAGATAAAATACGTTTTGCGGCCTCCTAGACCTAAACAAGCATTTCGTCCTTGCAGTGTGGGGGCAGCCCCACTGCAAGGGATCTTTTTTTCTCTCCCAGGAGTTCAGCTTTAACTTAAAGTGGAACTTTAGTCAGAAAATAAAGCCCTGCTAGATCACTTCAGGCTGGCCCCTTTTGCAGGTATTGCTATGTACATAATTAAAAATAAGTGCCTATACTGTTTAAAATCTAATAAAAAAATCTCACCCTGTTCTGCACAAGCTCAGTTGTTCTTCAATTTAGGCATTTTTAGGCACTGGCAAGTTTGTAAGGGTTGATCTCCTGACGGACTAATAGGGCGTACACACGGTCGGACTTTGTTCGGACATTCCGACAACAAAATCCTAGGATTTTTTCTGACGGATGTTGGCTCAAACTTGTTTTGTCTACACACGGTCGCACAAAGTTGTTGGAAAATCCGATCGTTCTAAACGCTGTGACGTAAAACACGTAGTCGGGACTATAAACGGGGCAGTGGCCAATAGCTTTCATCTCTTTATTTATTCTGAGCATGCGTGGCACTTTGTCCATCGGATTTGTGTACACACGATCGGAATTTCCGACAACGGATTTTGTTGTCGTAAAATTTTATCTCCTGCTCTCCAACTTTGTGTGTCGGAAAATGCGATGGAAAATGTCCGATGGAGCCCACACACGGTCGGAATTTCCGACAACACGCTCCGATCGGACATTTTCCATCAGAAAATCCGACCGTGTGTACGGGGCATAAAAGTGGAATTAAACACTCCTATCCTTTACAGCCAAGAAAGCTGAATCTGTTTGATCTGTAACTGCCATGGTGCTGCACGTGTGATCAGTTATGACACCATTTGATGGTTTGACAGTTTGGTTGGTTAGTAATTCCAATGTAACTGTTTTTTTAAACCATTAAGTCGATGTCGTGTTTAGTTCCACTTTATGATTTACTGCTGGGGCTCTGGGATTCAGCAAATGGCAGCCTCCAGCAAGAAGAAACAGTAGCAATACTGGAGGTAATTTACAGTACATATTAATGTTGGTAGCAAAATTATTAATGTTAAATGTATGTTCCTTGCTAAAGAACATTATTTTTTATCAAGTTGGTATGGGTAAAGTTCAGCTTTAAGACCTCATGCACACATGGCGTTAGAAAAAATGAGCTGCAAAGCCACTACCAACGCCAGGAAAAAGCAGATGTAAAAATGTGCTTTTAGTAGCATTTTGCATTGTCGTTAATGCACCATCCAGTTGACACAGAAATAGGGTTAAAGAGTTTTGCGAAGCATAAGGAGATACCTGGCAATCGGGGCCAGATTTATTGATGTGGGCATAGAAAAAATGTTTGTTTCAGTGCAGACATTTTTTGCTTTTAGGATTAAGCAGTAGACTGTGTTCCATTCGTTCCATTCGAGTCCACTCGTTTTTGTAGAGTACGTGATGGGAACTGTTTGCCGGCTCTTTCTGGGTCAAAAAGTTGAGCTGACAGTGTCTCTATTTTAGCATCTTGTTATTTCTTATAGGTTGTCAGATTAATAAGATTCCCGCTCAGTGTAGATCTACCAAAAGGATATATAGTCCAAATGAAAGAGCGGCACTCATGGGGCTTGAGAGGTGACTGCATAGTGAAGATTTTATTTCAACGTTTCGACAATGCAACACAAATTAAATACTGTACCCTAAAAGCCCTCCCATTATTACCATCCACATGTGATGACATCAAGTGGAAATGTCAAAGTTTCAGCAAAAAACAATAATGGCCAAATGTCCAAATTTGGTAGAACAGAAAAACAACAACAATAATACATACAAAGTAGACACAAAAAAAACTATGAATATCATGCTGGCTAGACAAGATGGCCTCCCAAGCTGAGTCAGGGCTGAAATAGGAGACAATGATGAACATGTTATGTGTATAGGATAAAGTACAGGGGGGGGGGGGGGCACAGCAGAGCCTACCGAAAGGAAATAGGGGGACTGAATGTGTATTAGTCCAAAAAAAGGTCAGGTTAGCCTCAAGGATTTTTAGGTGGGTATAAGGGCTCTCTCACATGGGGCGGATCAGTGATGATCCGCCCCGTGAACATCCACTTGCTTAGCGGGGATCGCTCCGTTCTTACCTTGCAATAAAGAGACCACAGTATAAGTTAGACTGAGTTACAAGGAAAGTAGGAGTAGAATGTCTTCTGGTTAACTTTTTTGAATAAATAAGCACATACAACACAACACACTGCCATCCTTCAATCTAAAGCCAACTTATCCAGATATATTTTAATTCAAAATGTCAGTCCTTTTAAAAAAATAATGTGTACCTCCCCATTTCTCTCTGTATTTCTTTCCACGACCTCTCCAGTGGTATCAGCATGGGTATGTACTCAATCATATACCCCCTGGCAGGTTTGTTCTAAGAACAAAAAAACCCAACTGAGTCTGTATCTGAAGAGATAGCAGTACCTGAACCCAATGTTTTTTTTTCTGGGCCTCCAGCATGCCCCAAGTGTAAATATGTACCTGACCATCTATAAACTTACTGATGATTGTAATCCTCAGTATCCTGATCAAACTTAGATGGGTTTCTGATTTAAAAATAAATAATATATATAAATATATTAAAAGGGTCTGTAAATATATATATATATTAGCTGCACGATTCTGACCAAAACGATTCTGACCAATCCCAATTTTTTTGCTTAAAATAACAAGATCACGATTCTCGCAGCGTAAAATCTTTCACATTATACAAAAAAATTGGGCTAACTTTACTGGTTATTTTTTTTTATTTTAACTTGAAAACAACAAATGTCAGAAAAAGGTTTAATGTTTAAGTGGTTAAACTTCCCTAATTTACACACCAAAGTGTATTCCTTTGATCTAAAGGACAAATTGTTACAATGTTATACTTAAGTTCCACTGCTAAAGAAAGTTGTGATTCTTGGTAGACTGCCGTGTTTTTTTTTTTTCCTTTCTTTTGATGGCCGTCGGCTTCAGCAGAGCAGAGAGATATCTCTGCATAGAAAGAATCGGGAAATACTTTGTCAGGATCGCAAGGGGAAAAAAATTGCGATAATGATTCTTAACAATTAATCGTGCGGCTCTAATATATATACATACAAACCTAGTACTGTGCAAAAAAATAAGAATTCTTTCAGAAATAGAAGCTGTGGTAATAGTTTATTTTTATCAATTAACAAAATGGAAAGTAAATGAACTGAGGAGGAATCCAAATCAAATCAATATTTGGTGTTACCACCTTTTTCCTTTGAAACAGCATCAACTCTTCTAGGTACACTTGCACACAGTTTTTGAAGGAACTCGGCAGGTAGATTGTTCTACATCATCTTGGAGAACAAACTTTGGATCTTCTATAAATGTAGACTGCCTCAAATCCTTCTGTTTCTTCATGTAATCCCAGACAGACTCGATGAGGTTGAGATCAGGGCTTTGTGGGGGCTAAAGCATCACTTTTAGCACTCCTTGTTCTTTACACTGAAGATAATTCTTCATGACATTGGCTGCATATTTAGGGTCGTTGCCTTGCTGCAGAATAAATTTGGGACCAATCTTGCGTGACATATCTTGCGGCTGCCTCCATGATGGATTCAGAGTTTTACACTGTAAGTGAGCTTTGTGTGCATAAAGTGTTGCTCTTTTTCAATTTTACTAACCCCAGCAACCTACTTTGTGTTCCTCTTCATTTAGGAACATGTACAACTCTTAACCAGCATGAAAATTTGGGTAGATGAGCAAAAATGTTTGACTTTTTGTCAGTTTTCTGCAGGTGCCATTGTTGAAAACCATGAAAAAAAAATCCAACCCAATAGGCCAATATTGGTTGTGACTGCTGAATTTTGAAGCCCTGCATATATAGATGCATTTATCTAAGCCGCTGTACTAAGCATGTGAGGTTAGTTCAGTGATCTCCCCAGCTGAGCTGTTGTGTTCTGACAGGGAGACTGCCCCCCCCACCAGAACACTCCAATCAATGCTCTCTGCCATTGGCTGAGAGCACTGATACAGAGTCTGTTGGATGCTGGTTTTCCCAGCATGCTTGTCCGACAGAAGCCAGCCAAACGGTCGGCTCCTGTCGGACAGACTGACATACACACGGGCTTGTATGCACCAGGCTTTGTACCAGGCTTAAGCCTTACCCGAGATCTGTCAAAATGCCCATCCCAGATAGAACTCTAGAACACATTGAAAAAAAAAGACAATATCTTTAGTTATAAATGCTTCTAGATATATTATTAACGCACACAGGATTGCTGATATAGATTTCATTTTTTTCCCATTTTTTTCCCTTTCAGGCCTAGACCGGTATCTGTCATTCTTGTTTTTAGTACTGTGCTAGTGAAGCTAGCAAATCTTAAACTTTGGTATCCTAAAATAACTATTCCTCATGTTCCATATTGTAAATGAGCATAATGCTAAATGCTTGAAACTGCATGTTTATGATTAATTTAGTGTTTGTGTTTGCAACATAAATGTATTTATAATCTCTTCCTAATGAGCTCATTTACAGTTGATCATTTCTCAAATTAATATTTCGGTGAGCACAATATTAACCTGAGAGTATTATAATATTTCTATTTTAGGAGCTTCGCATTGTCCCTGATTAGTAGAGCCTAACAATGCCAGCACAATATTGTACTTTGTCTTGATTGCTCTCTTATTTCATCTCACTTTCCCAATTTTCTTTACCTCACCGTTTAACCTTCTCATTTGAGGTGATGCTTCTACTGTGTCTACTATATTTTCACATGAAGTATGTTCTGTTGGGGAAATAATTTTTTGATCCCCTGCAGATTTTGTAAGTTTGCCCACTTACAAAGAAATGAAGGTTCTGTAATTTTTATCATAGGTGTATTTTAAATGATAGAGACAGGATATTAACCAAAAGCCCAACAAAAAACACACAGTACAAATGTTCTAAATTAAGTTGCAGTTCAGTGAGTAAAATAAGTAGTTGATCCCCAAGCAAAACGTGACTTAGTACTTAGTGGAGAAACCCCTGTTGGCAAGCACAGAAGTAAAACTTTTCTTGTAGTTAGTGACCAGGGTTTGCACACATCTCAGAAGGAATTTTGGTCCACTCTTTGTTACAGATATTCTCTAAATCCTCAAGTTTCAGCTCCCTCCCTAAATTTTCTATATTATTATGGTCTGGAGACTGGCTAGGCCACTCCATTATCCATTATTATCCATTATTTGGGTCATTTTCATGCTGAAAGATTCATCCATGACCCATCTTCAGTGTTCCAAAGATGAGTCATGGAGAGAAGAAGGTTCTCATCCAAGATTTTACAATATATGGCCACATCCATTGGCTCCTCAATAGGCAAAGTTGGTCTGTACTTTTAGCAGAGAGACAACAAGCATAATGTTACCACCTCTGTGCTTGACTGTAGGGATGGTGTTTTTAGGGTCATAGTCAGCTTTTTCTTCCTCCAAACATGGCGAGTCCCCCTCCTCAAGAAGTCACATGTATAGTCATGCCAACGAACATCTAAATGATTTAGAGAAGGATTTGGAGAACGTGCTGTGGTCAGATATGACCAAAATTGAGCTCTTTGGCATTAACTCGCTGTGTTTGGAGGAAGAAAAACAGACCAAAAAACCCTTCCTAAATTGTGTGCAAACCTGGTCACCATCTACAAGAAAAGTCTTACCTCTGTGCTCAACAAGGGTTACTAAGTCATGTTTTGCTTGGGGATCAAATACTTATATTACTCACTGAATTGCAAATTAATTTATAGCATTTGTTTTATGTGCTTTATCTGGATTTTTGATTGGTATTCTGTTTCTATCATTTAAAATACACCTATGATAAAAATTATAGACCCTTTATTTCTTTGTAAGTGGGCAAACTTACAAAATCTGCCGGGGATCAAATCATTATATGTAAACTGTATATAGGAAAATCATTTCTATGGAGCAGTTTCAAAACTTGAAACAGGATACAGGTTACAGCAAAAAAAGACCAAGTGGTCCATCAAATCAACTATTGATTTTCTCATAAAAACAAGAAGGATACATTATCCCCTAAAAAAAACTTCTCTTTTCTGAACAACATATGACCCTTAATGTTAAGCTTTGTGAATATAACTCCCTTTCTACTTGTAGTTCTTAGTGAACTGCTACAATTGTGTTGTTAACTGGCTTAAAGCGGAAGTAAACCCATCTGTAAAACAGTTTCATTTCCGGCACATGCTGGAAATGTAACACTCCCATTGGTTGTGCTCTCAACCAACCATCCGATGGCTGGTGTCATAACTAATCACATGTGCAGCATCATGGCAGTTGCGGATTAAACAGAGACAAAGATGGCAGCTTCCTTGGCCGAAAATGACAGGGGGTTTTACTTACACTTTAAACACATATATGGCACATATACAGAGTATACCCCAACATCGTCATTTAATAATTTTTAAGTAGAAAATTTGGTTAGAATGTTAGAAGTATTTCTGGTAATAAGATATTTGTATGTAGATATACAGGGTCTAGTGTGGTTTTTAAAAATAACTCCTACTAGATAAGCTCCTTTCTCAGCTTTTAGGGATAGCAGTGGCATCTAGGGCTGCCATCTGTGAGTTTGCCACCCCCACATCTTCACCCATCTTGGGAAATCTGTTTGGGTGCTCAAACGCAGGACTGACCTTCCTTTTCTGTGAGCCCCTACCACTCCCTCTGACTACAGTAACCCATCTTCCTACCCTATAATTCTGGCTTACCACTCCACCCTCCACATCAATCCCATTAACTGCCAGCTTAGTGAGAAGAAGGCTTCTTTTCAAGGTTGTTTGTTCCAACTGGTGTTGCAATTTGCTTCTCCAAATCTCTAGTGTGAGCTTACAGAAGGGAAACCTGCTCACACCTGTCGCAGCGGTATCCATCCTGGAGCTCTTGCTCCATTATTGTATAATGCGGCACACTGTGCAAAACCCACAACCTTGCTAGCACTCATTATTCCAGTGACAATACTATTATTAGTTGCAGGAAATTTAGGATGTTACTTACAAGTTAGAAGACTTTCAATCTCCTGTTTTCACCTTCTGCTTTTTTAACTCTCCACTTGGTCCAATTCCCAGCAAGCAGAATGTGTGAGTTCTACAGTAAGTTATAAAGCACCTGTAGCATTTGTGAACAATTAACCACTCCCCTTACTTAGCAGACTGAAGGAAGGAAAGACAAAAATGCTGTTTAAAAAGTGAAAGAAAAGTGTTTTAAAAGTTGCTATCAAAGATCCTAAGGAAGAAGATAAAGCATGTAACTTGCAACCACAAGCAACCACAAGCAATCACAAGCAATCACAAACAAGTCAAAAGCACAGCTCCTGCTTTTTAACTCTTCACTTGGTCAAATTTTCAATTTGTCAGGTTTCCAGCAAGCAGATTGTGAGCATTCTAAATTATAAAACTTTTGAGCTGATTCAATGTGCAGTACTTGAACTGAGAATGTATGCTTGTTTGCAAGCATCATTAAAGTTTCTATTTGTTTCCCTCTATTTGTTGTTCAGAATTTTTGCCATAAAGAAAGAACCTTCTCTACTCTATATAAAATTACTTGGAATGACATGATATACACAAGTGGGACTCTTGTTTGCAGATATCTGGCTTATTTCTAACATATTCTACCTTCTACGAATGAGTGAAGGTACACTACACATAATTGGTAGGAAAAGTAGTGCTCCTAATTACTTTAAACTGGAAATAAAATTACTTTCTGGTGTAGGGTTCTAGAAATTGGAAGCTTTTATCTGCAATGACATAAAGTATACATAGAACAAAATAAATGGCTCAACAACACATAAACCTACCGTGCCGTTAAAATTATTCATACCCCTTGACATTTTCCACATTTTGTTATGTTACAACCAAAAAATGTACAGTGTATACTCAAGTTTTTCAGCCCATCTTTTAGGCTGAACCCCCCCCCCCCCCCCGGCTTATACTCGGGTGAGCCGTACAGCAGCCATACCTTTCATTACTAAAACAGCGTGTGTCTCCCGCTGTGTTATGCAGTCTGTTCGGCCGTGCATGGAAACAAAGCCCCGCCTCCTCCTAGTCTGTGATAGAACACTGATACAATGCTGGGAAACTGTATCAGGAGGCAGGACTTTGTTACAATGGACGGCCGAACAGACTGCATAACACAGCGGGGGGCACACTCTGTTTTAGTAATCAAAGGTACGGCTGCAGATGGGCACAGTGAGACTGCAAATGTGCACAATTAGGCTGCAAATGGTCACAGTGAGACTACAAATGGGCACAATTAGACTGCAAATGAGCACAATTAGACTGCAAATGGGACAGTGAGGCTACAAATGGGCACAATTAGACTGCAAATGGGTACAGTGAGGCTGCAAATGGGCACAATTAGACTGCAAATGGGCACAGTGAGACTGCAAATGTGCACAATTAGACTGCAAATGGGCACAGTGAGGCTGCAGATGGGCATTGTTTACCCAGTAGCCGATTGCCTTCAGAAGTCACCTAATTAGTCACCAAATTAGAGTCCACCTGTGTTCCATTTAACCTCAGTATAAGTACAGCTGTTCTGTGAAGCCCTCCGTGGTTTGTTAGAGAACCTTAGTTAACAAACAGCATCATGAAGGCCAAGAAACACACCAGACAGGTCAGGGATAAAGTTGTGGAGAAGTTTAAAACATGATTAGGTTATGAAAAAATATCCCAAGCTTTGAACATCTCATAGAGCACTGTTCAATCCATCATCCAAAAATAAAACGCGTATGGCACAACTACAAACCTACCAAGAAATGGCCGTCCACCTAAACTGACAAGGAGGGCATTAATCAGAGAAGCAGCCAAGAGGCCCATGGTAACTCTGGAGGAGCTGCGGAGACCCACAGCTCAGGTGGGAGAATCTGTCCACAGGATATTAGTCGTGCACTCCACAAATTTGGCCTTTATGGAAGAGTGGCAAGAAGAAAGTCATTGTTGAAAGAAAGCCATAAGAAGTCTCATTTGCAGTTTGCGAGAAGCCATGTGGGGGACACAGCAAACATGTGGAAGAAGGTGCACTTGTCAGATGAGACCAAAATTGAACTTTTTGGCCTAAAAGCAAAACGCTATGTGTGGCGGAAAATTAACACTGCACATCACCCTGAACACACTATCAATACTGTGAAACATTGTGGTGGCAGCATCGTGTTGTGGGGATGCTTTTCTTCAGCAGGGACAGGAAAGCTGGTCATAGTTGATGGAAAGATGGATGAACCAAATACAGGACAATCTTAGAAGCAAACCTGTTATGCCCCGTACACACGGTCGGATTTTCCGACGGAAAATGTGTGATAGGACCTTGTTGTCGGAAATTCCGACCGTGTATAGGCTCCATCACACATTTTCCATCGGATTTTCCGACACACAAAGTTTGAGAGCAGGCTATAACATTTTCCGACAACAAAATCCGTTGTCGGAATTTTCGATCATGTGTACACAAATCCGACGCACAAAGTGCCACGCATGCTCAGAATAAATAAAGAGATGAAAGCTATTGGCTACTGCCCCGTTTATAGTACGTACGTATTTTATGTCACCGCATTCAGAACGATCGGATTTTCCGACAACTTTGTGTGACCGTGGGTATGCAAGACAAGTTTGAGCCAACATCCATCGGAAAACATCCTAGGATTTTGATGTCGGAATGTCCGATCAATGTCCGACCGTGTGTACGGGGCATTAGTCTGCAAAATACTTGAGACTGGGGTGGAGGTTCATCTTCCAACAGGACAATAACCCTAAACATACAGCCAGAGTTGCAATGCAATGGAATGGTTTAGATCAAAGCATATTCATCTGTTAGAATGGCCCAGTCAAACTCCAGACCTAACTTCAATTGGGAAACTGTGGCAAGACTTGGAAAATTGCTCTTCACAGACGCTCCCCATCCAATCTGACAGAGCTTGAGCTATTTGGCTAATGCCGCGTACACACGAGCGGACTTTACGGCAGACTTTGCCCGGCGGACGGGATTTGGTTGGACAATTCGATCGTGTGTGGGCTCCAGCGGACTTTGTTTTCTCAAAAGTTGGACGGACTTAGATTTGAAACATGTTTTAAATTAATCCGTTGAAATCGAGTCCGGTCGAAAAGTCCGCCGTCTGTATGCTAGTTCGACGGACAAAAAGCCACGCTATGGCAACTATTGGCTACTGGCTATGAACTTCCTTGTTTTAGTCCGGTCGTACGTCATCACGTACGAATTCGACGGACTTTGGTGGATTGTGTGTAGGCAAGTCCGTTCATTCAGAAAGTCCGTCGTAAAGTACGTCGAAAAGTCCGCCGGGCAAAGTCTGCCGTAAAGTCTGCTCGTGTGTACGCGGCATAAGAAGAATGTCACTCTCTAGATGTACAAAGCTGGTAGAAACATATCCAAAAAGACTTGTAGCTGTAATTGCAGCAAAAGGTGATTTTACAAAGTATTGACTCAGGAGGGCTGAATACAAATGCACGCCACACTTTTCACATATTTATTTGTAAAGAATTTGGAAAACCGTTTATCATTTTCCTTCCACTTGACAATTACCGTATTTATCAGCATACAACACGCACTTTGTTCCCCTTAAAACCGTTTATCATTTTCCTTCCACTTGACAATTACCGTATTTATCGGCATACAACACGCACTTTGTTCCCCTTGTTTGTTTAAGTGCAGCCTGGGCAAGGCTGCAAATGGACACTTAAAAACTGCAGATGGGCAGTGACAAGGCTGCAAGGCTGCAAATGACTGCAAGGCTGCAAATGACACCAAGGCTGCAAATGACACCAAGGCTGCAAATGACACTGGACAAGCATGCAGATGGACGCTGTGCAAGGCTGCAGATGGACACTGATAAGGCTGCATTGATGGGCATTTAAATGTAAGTTTTTTTAATTTAAAACATTTTTTTCCGTAAAATTCCCTCCTAAACTTGGGGTGCGTGTTATACGCCGGCGCGTGTTATACGCCGATAAATACGGTATGTGCCACTTTGTGTTGGTCTATCACATAAAATCCCAATAAAATACATTTACTTTTTTGGTTGTAACATGACAAAATATGGAAAATTTCAAGGGGTATGAATACTTATTTAACCACTTCAATACCAGGCACTTAGACACCTTCCTGCCCAAGCCAATTTTCAGCTTTCAGCGCTGTCGCAATTTGAATGACAATTGCGCAGTCAACACTGTACCCAAACAAATTTTTTATCATTTTGTTCCCACAAATAGAGCTTTCTTTTAGTAGTATTTGATCACCTCTGCAGTTTTTATTTTTTGCACAACAAATAAAAAAAGACTGAAAATTTTGAAAAAAAACAAGTTTTTCTTTGTTCCTATTAAAATTTTTTGTAAATAAGTACGTTTTCTTTAATGATGGGCACTGATATGGCTGCACTGACGAGCACTGATGGGCACCGATGAGGTGGCACCAACGAGGTGGCACTGACGTGCACTGATGATGTTCACTGATAGGTGGCACTGATAGGTGGCACTGGTATGCGGCACTGATGGGCACACATAGGTGGCACTCATAGGCGGCACTGATGGGCACTCGTAGGTGGCACTGATGGGTACTTATGGGTGACACAGATGGGCACTGATGGGCAATGATAGGTGGGCACGGATGGGCACTGATGGACACTGATGGGTGGCACTGATGACACTGATTGGTGGCACTGATGACACCGATGGGTAGCATTGCTGGGCATCACTGATGTCACATGTTATATAATGGTGCCAGTCAGTGCCCATTTGTGGGCACTGATTTGCACAGATTGGGCATAATTTGCACATGTGGATGGCCATGGGGTACATACCTGGCCATCCACATGTTGCTCCCTTCCCTGGTGGTCCTGGCGGCTTCCCTGGTGGTCTAGTCTTGGCATCCGAGGGGGGGCTGAGCTGATAAACAATCAGCGCAGACCACCCCTGTCAGCAGAGCCGTTGATCGGCTCTCCTCTACTAGCGTCTGTCAGACGCAAGTGAGAAAAAGCCAATCAACGGCTTTTCCTGTTGACATCGTGATCAGCCGTGATTGGACACGGCTGATCACGTGGTAAAGAGCCTCCATCGGATCAGTGTAGCGGTGTGTCAGACTGACACACCGCACCACCGATCGCCGCAATGTCATATGACGCCCAGTCAGGATAACTGAACCACCGCCCGGCCGTCATTTTGCTATAGGCCGGGCAGGAAGTGGTTAAGGCACTGTAGCTGTAATACATCAGTTTTAATTGTACATAATCAAAATATAACATAATACACAATCATTTGAAAGTTATGAAACAGTGCCGTTTACATATGAAGCTGTTTTATGTAGTAGTGGTTGTCATGGAGAATATGGAGTATTTTGTTAAGTTAGTGAATTTGGTTAAATTCATATAGCTGCCTATTCATGAAATATATGCATGACCTGGATAAACGTTCCGCAACAAGGTTTTTTTTTTTTTCAGTTTACACACATTAAACACAATAAAATAAACATTCCCCAGTGAACTATTTAAAAAAATTCTTGCCCCAGCATTCTTACCTTGTATACCAGGATGGCTCCATGGGACAATGCAAGAGAAAGAAGCCACTGTAAAACAGGAATCCTGGGGCAATGGTCACTGAAACATACAGTAGGCAAGCACTAACATATAAAGAAGCTGCATACTCAGTAATTGGTTAAACCAGCTCCTAAAACAACTTAAAAACCTAAGGGTTTAATATAACTTTTGGCCTAGGGCAAAATGCTCTTTGAGAACCATCAATGGCTAAAATCAGCTATGAACCAGGGAATTAAAGCACTTTGGAACACTTTGAGGGGCTAAAGTGTGAGACAGCGAACCTAGGATCCAATGGCATGATAACTTAATAGCTTGCATATTATATTTTTTGTTCAAACTGCTTCTTATTTAGCTCATGGTATTTAGCTCATGGTACAAATAGTAGGGGTGCTTTTGTCAGGATGTGAAATGAACACTTGGATCCAAATAATCTTAAAACTCACCTAGGTATTCTCAGTAGTGCGTTCTTAGAGCTTGATGGTCGAGGTGCTTGGGCTCTTTTCTGTCCAGGATTATGGCAGTCAATGGGTTTGGCCAGTTATGGAGGAATAGAGTCTGCTGAGAGCTCTGCTGTCTTTAGAGTTTAGCAATCTTCCTGTAGGATTTTAATAGTAGCCTAATCATTAGCAGTTGTTAAATTAGGGAAAAGAGGAGTCCCCATTTATAATGCATCTGAGATATCAGTAGAACATCTGTAAGTGGATGCAGCTCTCATTTTCTCTTCATTTTGCTAATGTTAGCACTGCAAAATCTGTTGGCTAAATAAAGCAGTAAGTCAAACATTTTGCTACCTCTATAGGCATGTCCTAAATCTCCACATAGTACAGTTTGAGTAGTGCAACTCTGGGAACCTAAGCTGTACATGGCTGCCCATTACTCAGTATTTATCTTGTGCCACCATCCATTCTATTTAAAAACTTTTTGGGTATATTCTATTTAATAACTTTTTGGGTATAAGTCACAAGGACCCTGGTTAGACATCAGGAGGCCTTTTAAGCTGATCAGGTTAGGCTCTTTTCAATCCCAAATCTCTGGGGAGGAAGACACCATGCTGTGCTGTCTTGAAACCAGGGTGGATTTGATTTAAATCAAGTCGATTGAAATCACTAGCAAAAAAGGCTTGATTTAAATCAACTCAATTTAAATAATAATTTTTAAAGAGCAACTGTCATCTCTGTCCTGCAGCTGCTCCTCCTCTGACCTGCTGTTGACTCACCGACAGTCCCATTCACTTTAATGAGACAGCTGGTGATGTGGCAGTGACACAACAAGGTGAGAGACATGGCGGCAGCAGGTGGGTGGCTGCCCGCTAACAGACGCTGCCATGATGGATCTGAAATGACAGGTGCTCTTTAAATGTAAGAACTCATGGTAGTTAGAATCTTGAATCTTTAATATTTGCAAAGAAAATGAAGGTTTCCTATTTAGAATAATAAGCTGTCAGGTTAGTAAAACCTCACATAGTTGGAGAACTACTGAAATTTTTTTATTTAATTAAAATTATAACATTATATTGCATATTCTTGTATTTGCTTAAACATCAATGTTTAGTAACTAAAGTGCATAAACAAAATATCTTTGAAAAAACAAACAAAAGAACTTAAACTGAATATATCAGCTGGGTCCACAGAAAAAAAAACTTCAAACACAGTCCTTTCATCAGAGCACGTCTTCTCATAATGTTGTTTCATTCGGGCCACCAGGCCTTGCATCTCTTTGTTGCATTCCTTGCATTTTTCACACATACATGCTTTACCCATAGGTAGAGGAACTTCATTAAAATATTCCCAAACTGGGTCTCTTTTGCAGCCTGCTGCCATTTTGCTCCTCAAGGGAGGAATAAAGCACTTCAAGCTATGTGCAGAAAGATCACAAGGTTTATAAGCTGCTTAGAAGGTTTCACTTTCATTTTTACTGTTTGCCCTTCCTCCCATTTTGCACAGTGTGGCCCGATCATTGTCTTCTGGGGTCCCCCCGGCGGCTCTTGCGGCTCCTCCCCGCATTGTATAACCCCCTAGGATAAGTGCTCTCCCGGGAGGTTACCTTGCGGGCGCGCTCCTGAGTCCAGAATTTGCGTCCATAGATGCAGAATGCCGGACTCGGCCCCGCCCCTGGCGCCACGTCATTGGATTTAATTGACAGCAACGGGAGCCAATGGCTGCCCTGCTATCAATCTATCCAATCAAGAGCCGAGAACCCCGGGCAGAGGAAGAGCGTATCTCCGCTGTGGGAAATTCCAGGGCTCGGGTAATTAAAATGGGGGGGGGGCTAGGGGGGCGGTCACTAGAAGAAGTTTTTTCACCTTAATGCATAGGGTGCATTAAGGTGAAAAAACAAGAGGGTTTACAACCCCTTTAAGTAATTTTTAGCAGATGTCCAAATGCAATTTGTTGCATATGGGAACGAAATATTTGTGTTTACAATTAGTTTCCTTTAAAATAATTTAAAAGGAGAATAGAAATGAATGTGCGTGATGCAGAGGCGAGATGTCTGAAATTTTAGCACGTGACTATTATTTCTCTTCATCGTTAGTAAGAGGACAGGTTGCAGTCTCACTATGTGATGGAAGCAGAACTCAGGGGTGTGGAGCTGTGTCAGGGTGTCAGCACAGTGGAAATGTGAGTCATTGATGCTGAATTAAAAGCATCAGCAAACAGTAATTTGGCTCTGTACTGCAGCCCTTGTTGTCTTTATTATAAGACCATGAATCACATGTATAATTAATTTCTTTGAACTTTTTCTCAATTATGTTTGTGTCATTTGCAATAGGATGATAGAACTGTAGGGGATCCAATAGCATGTAGTGTTATTTACCAGAATGATGTCATGGAACAATTAATCAATGGTGTGTCATATTAAAGCAATGATACTTACCCAAAAACAGCATAATTTGGTGTTTTAATAAACAATATCGTGGTCATAGCTGAAAGATATATAACTATAAAATATTGCTAGGAAAAAAACATATTCTGTATTATATATTGGTAATGGGGTGATAGGAAACATTGGTCTATTAATTATATTTAAAGCCACTTTTGTACTTTTCAGCCAAACTACTCTAATTCCTCCCAGTCACAACTGAGAGGATATCTCTCCAAAGTGAATTCCCTCTTACAGTTGCCCAATTGAAAGTTGACACCGTAGCTTTATAGATTTGTTTTTCTCCATTCTCCCTAGAAAAAATAGAGAAAGTGAATCTTTCTGAATGATAGTGGTTTTTGGTATGTTTACTGCATGTTTGTCGCAACTGATTCAGATAGCCGTAGGATGAAGCTGTCTGAACCAGCTGTGAGAGCCATGCAGTAAAGATACCAAGTACCATTGTCATTGTATACATGTTATCCCTTAATAGGTCCCCAAGTCCCCCTGTAAACAAGTGTTTAAAGGGGCCCCTTGAAGCACTCAAACACGTTGGATTTTCATTTCTTGATCTATATGAAGAAATACAATGTGTTTTGGACTATAGATTTGGTTATTCATACTGTAATTAATACAAATTAATAGAATAGTAGCCGCAGATTGCATTTGTTTTTACATTGATTAATCTCAAAAATAATGCAATGCTTTACTAAGCATTTGTGCTTTTTGATACATTTGGTTGAGTACAATTGTTGTGCATTGAGTGCCAGTGCTTCTTAGATTGCTGATCAGAGAGAGTACAATCCGTCACACATATATTTACAAAATGTCTGTTATGCATTGTAATAAGTGCACTTGATTTATACCAAAATACTGTAATTAATATGTATTCTGTTGTTGGTTGGGATTTAGGGTACACATTAAAGCAATTCTGTAAAACACATTTATCTATAAATATATAAATAAATATACAGTAAAATAAATGCTAAAGTGGTGATTTCATTAGTTAATATGGATTTGGTTTTTAGCATAGTGACTGATTATAGTTTGCTCTCTATTGCTATCATTGTGTAGGAGCAGAGCAGTGAATGAGTTACTAGAGAATACTGAGACTTAAGCTGTGAATCAGGACAGCCGGGAGTAATAAAGTAAAGTACAGGAAAATGATAGGATGAGGGTAAAACATCTTTTGTAATTCATCAGACAGGTTTACTAACGTCATGTAGTGAGCAAGCCATGAATTATTCTGTCCTTCAGAATCTGCATTAGGCGTCACTTTCTATTTCTAGTCAAGAGTAGTTCAGTTTAATGGTTGTTTCTATCCCAGATGATATTGCTAACCAATAAGGACCGAGCCTCTTTTTGAGATTTGGTGTCTACAAGTTAAAAACATTTTTTTTGCTAGAAAATTACTCAGAACCCCCAAACATTATATATATTTTTTTCCTAACACCCTAGAGAATAAAATGGCGGTCGTTGCAATACTTTCTGTCACACCGTATTTGTGCAGCAGTCTTACAAGTGCACATTTTTGGGAAAATATACAGGTTGCATGTTTTGAGTTACAGAGTAGGTCTAGGGCTAGAATTATCGCTCTCGCTCTACCGATCGCGGCGATACTTCACATGTGTGGTTTGAACACCATTTTCATATGCGGGCGCTGCTCACATATGCGTTCGCTTCAGCACGCGAGCTCAGTGGGATGGGGCGCATTTTAAAAAAAAACATTTTCTTATTTATTTTACCTTTTATTTTTTTATTTTTACACTGTTCTTTAAAAAAAAAGAAATTGTGTCACTTTTGTTCCTATTACAAGGAATGTATATATCCCTCATAATAGAAATAAATGACAGGACCTCTTAAATATGAGATCTGGGGTCAAAAAGACCTCAGATCTCATATTTACACTAAAACGCAATAAAAAATTAAATTAAATGTAATTAAAAAAAAAGTGGTTAAGCATCACAATAGTACCAGATCTATCCCTTGTATTCTGCCTTTGCAGAGATATACAGTGGAAGCAATAACTAAAGCTGGCCATACACAGATAAAAATGTAGCTGGTTTAGCAGGAACTGGCTGAATTTTCAGCCATTTATGGGCAGGCTGGTTGTACTGCATTTGATCTATTAGTCAACCTCAGTATAACCAGCCTTTTGGTTTGTTTTAGTTTGATCACTGCCAGCAGCTATAGCCGCAAGCAGTGATCTTTGTATTCTGACGGCTGGGAAACTTCTCGTTGTTAGAATATAATAGCGCAGCGGGAGGGTTTCTCCCATCAACACTGACTGTATTGATTGGGGACTTGAACAAGTCTTTGAAGGAAAGAAAATTACATAATGTATGGCCTGCTTTACAGAGCTACAGTGCCATGTTTATAGTCATTTTTACCACGTGTATTATATTAGAGGAATACTATATTACACTTATTTTGTGATGTGTTGATACATATACCGTATATACTCGAGTATAAGTCGTTCCGAGTATAAGTTGAGGCCCTAATTTACCACAAAAAAAATGGGAAAAACTTATTGACCCGAGTATAAGACGAGGGTGAGAAATGCACAGCTACTGTAAGTGGAAAAGAGGGTCAACAATGCCCATTTGCAGCATCACTGTGCCCATTTGCATGCCTCACTGTGCCCATTTGCAGCCATAGGTCCCCTGAACTTCAAACTGTGTAGTTAAGGGTTCCTAGATGCCCCCTAGCTGCAGCCAAAATTTGGGGTCTCTGAACCCAAAGGGTCCCGAAATGACATTGCTGCAGACAGACACAGTTGACCGAATTTGGGGCCCCGTATCTTGGGGCCACTTAGTGCTAAGAACCCCAAATTTGGTGTGCAAACCCAGTGGAACTAGCACCATAAACTTTCCAAAGCTGGGGTTTCTAGCACCAAGTGGCCCCGAGATACAGGGCCCCCAAATCGGTTCAGAAAATGTCAAGCACTTTTCTGCAGCAGAGAATGACATTTTCCAAACCAGTTTTGGGGCCCCGCATCTCAGGGCCACTTGGTGGCAGGAACCCCAGCTTTGGATATGTTATGGTACCAGGTCCACTGGGTTTGCATACCAAATTTGGGGTTTCTAGAACCAAGTGGCCCTGAGATACAGGGCCCCAAATTCGGTTCAGAAAATGTCAAGCACTTTTCTGCAGCAGAGAATGACATTTTCCAAACCGATTTTGGGGCCCCGTATCTCGTGGCCACTTAATGCCAGGAACTTCAGCTTTGGATATGTTGTGGTACCAGGTCCACTGGGTTTGCATACCAAATTTAGGGCTTCTAGCACCAAGTAGTCCTGAGATACGGGGCCCCAAAGTCGGTTCGGAAAATGAAATTTTTTGCTACAGAAAAGTGCTTGACTCGAGTATAAGTCGAGGGGGGCACTTTCAGCACAAAAAAATGTGCTGAAAAATTCGACTTATACTCGAGTATATACGGTATTTTGTAAAACAGTGGACTTATTATAATTTTAGGAGGGCCATTCAAGGTTGTAGTCAGTTTTTTGGAGATGCTGCCTCTGAAAGGTGCCCCGAACAACATCAGCCTATGACAAAACGCATAGGGCAGAGTGACGTGCTGACTCACTGCAACTTTCGAGTCCCAGAAGGATGGGTGCTGCGATTACATCTGGCCAGCTTATCTTGTTCTAAGGCGTATATACAATATGTTTGATGTAAGTGCAATAATTTGTATACTTTATTAAAAGTTTTAAGGATTTTATGCTATGGTGAGCCTTTTATATTTTGGGAACCTGATCACTTCCCGGATGGGTGGACCGTAAGTCCGCAAGGGAGATCTCCAGAGGGTGTAAAGGCCCTGGCTGGGTTTGAAGCCACAAGCGTCACTGACCTTCTGTGATAGAAGGTCTGTGCAAGTTGGTAAGCAAGCACTTTATCTATGGTGGAGGTGTCATCTGAAGTATCACATACTATATGGTGGCGGATGGTGTGGATATCGCTAAGGAATACACGCCTCACATTTGGATTTATTTAGTCACTGGTGTTTGGAGCATTCAGTTTTCTTTTTTAACTAGAGGGCAACTCCTTATTTGAAAATTTGCTTCTGGAAGGTGGCTGGAGGAATGAAACTCTCCCTGCCGCTTCAGATTTACTGAGTTTACAAGAGGGTTGGAGCAGGCAGGTACAGCTGACTACTGAAGTACAAGAAAAAAAGGGAAACTGGTAGATCACTGAACTGCCTTTAAGTGGGTTTTTTTATTTTCAGTAAATATGTGGAAAATATGTACAGCTGCCTAACAGGTTCTCAGAGGCTGCAAGAGGGTTCATAGCTAGTCAGTGTTCCTCTGTTATGTAGAAAGGTTTTCACATTATCCCAGTCTATAGGTGGGCTTTTGTATACAGAGGAGAATAGACCCTAATAGTTTGTAAAATTCAATATGACCCCCAGACAAAATAACAACAATGTATGCAATTTACTAATTTATTTAAAAAAAATACAATTAAAAAATTGCTTCTATAAATACCTGTATTTGATTTAACTTCAGCTTTTTTGATATCCTCCCCTGTACAGCAGCACTTGGACTGTGAGAGGTAGGGGCAGTAATTGGGACAAAGCAGGTATCCTACATTTAAATTGAATGACAAGGAACAGGAGGATGGCAGAGAGATGACCTCATTATTCTGCTGCTGTTCTTTAACTGCCCAGTTACCAGTTAGACCGGAAGGAGAACCATCTATGTGGCTTAAATATAAGATATTCACTAGGTTGGCTGAGCACAGTGTGTTTTTTCTGTTTGTCTGGAATTCAGCTTTGAACAGTAAATATATTTTCAAAGTATATTTACTCCTTTTGAACTCCCCCTTAACCTTATCTAACCCACCCTCTCCCCCAAGGCTCCATATTTATTGGGTTCTTGAAGCTGTGGCCCATCATAGTGTTTGCATTCTGCTCACCTAGTTCTTCTTTCCCAGCATGAGCATGTGTTGTAGGAACACAAAGACTTACAGTTGTGCTCATAAGTTTACATACCCTGGCAAAATGTATGATTTCTTGGCCATTCTCCAGAGAATATGAATGATAACACAAAAACTTTTTTTTCACTCATGGTTAGTGTTTGGCTGAAGCAATTTATTATCAATCAACTGTGTTTACTCTTTTTAAATCATAATGGCAACAGAAACTACCCAAATTACCCTGATCAAAAGTTTACATACTCCAGTTTTCTAATACCATTTATTGCCCCCTTTATCATCAATGACAACTTGAAGTCTTTTGTGGTATTTGTGGATGGGGCTCTTTATCTCCTCAGATGGTAAAGCTACCCATTCCTCTTGGCAAAAAGCCTCCAGTTCCTGTAAATTCTTGGGCTGTCTTGCATGAACTACACGCTCGAGATCTCCCCCGTTTGAGGTCAGGAGACTGAGATGGCCACTCCAGAACCTTCACTTTATTCTGCTGTAGCCAATGACAGGTCGACTTGGCCTTGTGTTTTGGATCATTGTCATGTTGGAATGCACAAGTACGTCTCATGCGCAGCTTCCTGGCTGATGAATGCAAATGTTCCTCCAGTATTTATTGATAACATACTGCATTCATTTTGCCAACAATTTTGACCAATTTTCCTGTGCCCTTGTAGCTCACACATTCACAGTAGGAATGGTGTACCTTTCATCATAGGCCTTGTTGACACCTCTCCAAATGTAGCATTTATGTTTGTGGCCAAAAAACTAAATTTTGGTCTTATCGATCCAATGACTTTGTGCCAGAAGGTTTGAGGCTTGTCTCTATGCTGTTTGGCATATTGTAAGCAGGATACTTTGTGGCATTTTCGTAGTAATGGCTTTCTTTTGGCGACTCGACCCATCTTTCTTCAAGTGCCTTCTTATTGTGCATCTTGAAACAGCCACACCACATGTTTTCAGAGAGTCCTGTATTTCACCTGAAGTTATTTGTGGGTTTTTCTTTGCATCCCGAACAATTTTCCTGGCAGTTGTGGCTGAAATTTTAGTTGGTCTACTTGACCTTGGTTTGGTTTCAACAAAACCCCTCATTTTCCACTTTTTAATTAATTTGAACACTACTGATTGGCATTCTCAATTCCTTGGATTTCTTTTTATATCCCTTTCTTGTTTTATACAGTTCAACTACCTTTTCCTGCAGATCCGTTGACAATTCTTTTGCTTTCCCCATGACTCAGAATCCAGAAATGTTAGTGCAGCACTGGATGAAAGATGCAAGAGTCTGTCAGGATTCCAGAAATGCATTAACCTTTTATACACACACACTAATTGCAAGCAAACAGATCACAGGTGAGGATGGTTACCTTTAATAGCCATTTAAACCCCTTTGTGTCACCTTGTGTGCATGTAATCAGGCCAAAATCACTAGGGTGTGTAAACTTTTGATCAGGGTCATTTGGGTAGTTTCTGTTGTCATTATGGTTTAAAAAAGGTTAAACACAGTTGATTGATAATAAATGGCTTCAGCCAAACACTAACCATGAGTGAAAGAAAAGTTTTTGTGTTATCGTTCATATTCTCTGAAAAATGGCCAAGAAATCATAAATTCTGCCAGGGTATGTAAACTTATGAGCACAAACTGTATATGGGGAGTTCTACTGCACTCAAAAATTGTAAATATACATTATTTAAACAAATACTGTACTTGCCCTTTACCTAATGTCAGGCATGGTAGAAATGGAAAGGTTTAGTAGTAGCTTAATTTCATATCAAGGAGCAGGAGGTTTTATTCAATGAACAAGCAAAAACTTAGATGACATAGAACAGCGGTGTATAGAAATGCTGTCATAATGAATGCTATAGGCCTGACTCTTGACTGACAATTAAAGCTGACCTTCAGTCATTTTTTCAACTTTCCATCTATTAAATCTTCTGCCCTTGTTTTAACTTTGGATAGTAAAACATTTTTTCCTACCTTATACTGCCCACTTCATGTTTCTTGTCTGCTAAAAAACCTAGGCTTATGACATGATGCACAACTCTCTCTCTCACTCTCGTGAGAGTTTGCCAGGAAGGGAGGGGGGATGAGTCATAGGAGGGCCAATCAGAGCTGCAGAACTGGAGGTTTGTGTCTGCGTAAATTCAGGAAGAGAACAGGCAGCAGCTTCAGCTGCCCACAGTTAAAATGGCTGTAGCCAGACTCAATGGAGGGAGATTCAAGCAGCATATTTGGCAAGTACAGCATGACAGTATATATAAAAGAATATGCAGTGGTTTAGTGGTTGTAGGAAAGCTTCAGAATAGCAAATATGTTTTTATTACAACCTATGTGAGCAGACTGCAGTTCTTCTTTAAGTTGTTTTAATTCCCTAACACAGTCGATCTTTCTGTTGTAGAAGAATACTATTATCATGGATCTGCAAAAACATGTATTGTAAACCCAGCTTCTAAGCTGTATTGAACACAAAATTATGTTGCCACATGAGTTGTCATTAAAAGATGTTGTTTGGAAAGCAGAAGATGAATGACTAAATTAGATACTATATTGTCATTGTATTCAACACAGCAAAATTTTACATGATGGCTCTCTGACAACAACAGTAAATATTGTACATGCATGTTCACAAATACATACATAACATACCAATATACATACACACATTACATGTAGGGCTGCAACTAACGATTATTTTCATAATCGATTAGTTGGCCGATAATTGTTTCGATTAATTGATTATTCGGTTAATAACCTTAAAAAAAAGTGTGGTGTATAATTTAGTTAATGTGTACAGTTTTAAAAAAAGGTAATTTATTCTTAAACATCTCTATGCAGTGGTAAATATAAATAACCAACTATATGGTTAGGGAGCAAAATATCGAATCCACTCTGAGCATAAGACAGAAGAGATATACTGTATATACTATTGGAGCAGATATACTGTATAAACTATTAAAGGGTGAATCAGGTAAATATCATCAGACTCAGTGATCAAATTTTTTTATTAAAAACAAAAACAATGTCTTACTTCAAAAAAAATGTAATTTTAAGAACATTCATTCTTTTATTCAGTGAATGTACAAAGATTTTTCGTCTAAATATTCTCGTCTGAAAATTGATCCGTGTGGCCAGCATAAGGCTCAGTACACACCTATACAGTTTGCTTTTCATGTTTCTGCAGTGCTTTTTGCTGTGCTTTTTGATTTTTGTGCACGTGATTTTGCTGCGATTTGCGTTTTTGCATTTTTTTGGACAATTTGTTGGGCAGATTAAAAAACACATATTGCTGCAAAAACGCATTACATGCTTTTCTGCAACTTCTCCATTGAAGTATATTGAACCAAAAAAGCACCGTTTTGCGTGAACGTGTCCCATAGGAAACCATGTGCATAAACTGTAGTGCGTTTCTGCAAAAAAGCACCAAAAAACACAGATGTGAACCAGGTCTAAGACGTTTAGTAATATAATGGGGTGAAAAAAACTAAAATTAGCCATTTATAGTACAAAAAAAGTAGATAATGGGTAAGGGGTTAATTTTTTTTTTTAGTGTAGAACTGTGAAAGTAATATTTACAGTAGCGATTATTTGCTCTTTTTGTACTATAAAGGGCTTGTTTTTAGGTCTTTAACCCCATTATGTTACTGGCCGATTAATCGATTATGAAAATAGTAATCGATTAATTTCATAATCGATTAGTTGTCGATTAATCGATTAGTTGTTTCAGCCCTAATTGCATGCCTACAGAATGTAAGCAATATCCTGTGCAAATAACACAAATGTATTCAAAATAATGCAGGAATAAAGTATACCTAGCCATAAACAGTGGAGGTGAACAAATCTCCAGCGGCTGCTGTTGTATTTTCACTGCTGGTCCCGCTGATTGGATGCAGCTGCTTTTCAGCTGAAAATTTTACAGCATGCTCCATCGACAAAAGTCGATTGAAGGATCAACTTTTTTCTAACAGATCCGGCTGGCAGGGCCTCCCACTTATCATATTTCAGTTGGTTCCCCAGGGACCAAATGACATATGTAAAATGTATGTCCAACATTAAAGAAAAGATATGTAAACAATATTTTCAAATGAAAGATATATTACTGAGGTGCCTTAACATTCTTGAGAGTTTGTACAGCTCCGGGAAAGAAACTTTACTCCAATCTTTTTGTGTGATGATTGCCCTGCATTTTTTTTTCCTGATGAAATAGGTACAAAAACACTGTATCCTGGGTGAGTTGGTTCTTTGCTGATGCTGCTAGCATACACAGTGCCCTGGTTCGGTATTTGGTAGCAATTATCCAATGTGCTGTTTTTAATACAGGGGACAGATTTTTTTCTGTGCTCTACTTTGGCAAACTGAACTGTAACATGGTGCTTTCTATGGCTATGATAGAATTTCACCAGGAGCTTTAAAGGCAGTTTAACCTGTTTAAAGCTGGCCATAGATGATTCAATTAATGAACAAATAGATTCCTCCATCCACACGTTGTTGAAGGTATCTCCCCGGATGAGACATTTATTCTGACAGTGAAACTCTCCGAATCATGCAAATTTTGATCCTTTTATGGCCAGCTTAAATCAGAGTTCCACCAACATTTTTTTTAAAGCCGAACATTGAATTCTAACATACATTAATGCCACTCACGTTTTAAAGAAAATTTGCCGCTCCAATACACATATTTGATCAAAAATACCTTATATTCTGCATTAATCGTACATCACGGGACACAAAACCATAGTAGTTACTATGTGGGTTATAGACCACCTTCAGGTTATGGACACTGGCACACCCTAAGACTGGAAGTCCACTCCCTATATAACCCCTCCCTCTACTGAGAGTCCCTCAGTTTTTTCGCCAGTGTCTTAGGTGTTGGTTCTCTTCCCTCCGGCGAGAAACTCAGACCTCCGGTAAGATGGGGGGGGGGATTTTCTTCCACTAATCACCCCCCACCTGGACAAAGCACTCCCCCTCTCACTGGATAGGGGGAAGCCAAAACGATCGGCGATGCTGCTCCATTTCATTCACCGCCCCTGCACAGCGGCTTGTCTCAGGTCTCCTCCTCTCCATCCCCTCCCTACACACACACCGATCCCGTCCGATCGGAGGCCCGCGCTCGCACGGGAAAACCCTCTTTTGAAAAGAGAGGGGGTGCGATGTGACGGAAGGGGCGGGGCTTAGCGTGGCCTTAGCATGCAGCAACGTCCAGCATGGGAGTATCTTTAGAAGCTCCATTTTTGCTGGTTGTAGATGTTGGAGGGACACAAGAGCAAAAAGAGGCATGTAAGAGGTTGGTGACACAGGCATTCCCTTGGCACATTTACTAATAGCATCAGGCTGAGCGTTAAAAGCAGCGGCAGTGGCTGGAGGCTGGACTATTGCTCAAGCAGTGGATGTGATTTCTTCTGGTAGTACCTCTACATTTGTGCATCAGGCTATGGTCAGAAGGGGGGCTAGAAACACCCCAAAAAAGGGCTGCAAGAGGGACTCCTTCAAGCTCAAAAAAACCTAGAACCATCTCCAAAAAAAATGGCATCCTCCCCTGAGAGTTCTGAGGTGGCTGCTCAGAGTGAGCCATCTGGGCCGCCAGGTGTTGCAACTGTTTCCAACACTGCAGCCCCTATCTATGTTACTGAAGAGGTTTTTTCCTCAACCATATTGGGGTTGGAGCAGAGAATAGCGGCTTTAATCGCATCCCAGAATGGGACTAAGCGCGATAGGTCCCCTTCTTTTACCCAGGACCCTCAAACTAGGGAACTGGGGGCAGGAGATGATGAATTTCTCTCGGGACCAGGAAGAGGCTGATGACTCATGATGGCCAATGCTCAAATGCTTAAGGATCCAACGGATAAGAAGTTGGAACTCCTATTAAAAAATACTTTTTCTCTGGCAGGTTCAGTAACTCAGCCTGCACTGGCAGCAATTGGTGTATGTCAAGCCTTGAGAGACCAGTTTAAACAGGTGCTTAAGATTATTCCTGATCAGCAGGCCCAAGAGTTGGCCGAGCTACCAGGGGCGTTATGTTTTGGAATCAGAGATTCTATTCTCCAGGCCTCACGCCTTTCGCTTTGGCTGGTGCATATGCATAGAATACTATGGTTGAAAAATTGGTCATCCAAAACCCCACGCCGTCAAGTTCAAGAGGTAAACCTCAGAGTCAACCCCAGGGACAAAAAAGGTCCTGGGGAAGGAAGCCTACAAAACAAAGTACTAAGGCCTCTTTATGAAGGGGCGCGCTCGCTCTCGTGGGGGGAAGACTTCTGCAGTTCTCAAGGATCTGGCAGGAAGAGTGTCGAGACAAATGGGTGGCCTCCTCAATAACTCTAGGGTACAAACTAGAGTTCCAAGAGTCCCAGTCTCCTCATTTTCTCAGATCAAACGTTCCCAGGGATCCAGGGAAAAAGAAGTCTCTCTTTCAAGCATTGGACCATCTTTTGTCTCAAAAAGGTGATATCGGTGGTCCCCATGAAAGAGCAGGGTTTGAGGTTTTATTCAAAACTTTTCACGGTACCAAAACCAAATGGGGATGTCAGACCCATTCTAGCTCTCAAAGATCTAAACCGGTTTTTGAATATCCGCTCTTTTTGCATGGAGTCAATCCGATCAGTAGTCTTCATTCTACAAGGTGGAGAACTTCTAGCGTCAATTGACATCAAGGATGCTTACCTCCATGTACCTATTTTTCCCGTTCACCGGAAATATCTACACTTTGAGATAGAAAATCTTCATTTTCAGTTTGTAGCTCTGCCTTTCGTTCTAGCTACTGCACCTAGAGTGTTTACAAAGGTCCTGGCTCCTTCTCTAGTCAGATTAAGGACTCAAGGTCTAACAGTCAGTAGACCGCTTAGACCAGAGTTTGGTCACCACAGTCAGCTACCTGGAATACCTAGGTTGGATTCTCAAACTAGAAAAATCTTCCTTAAAACCATCAAAGAGATTGGAATACTTCGGTCTGATTATAGATACAGCTCAGAAGAGGGTGTTCTTGCCCCAGGCAAAGATCAGTGCCATTAGGGAACTGATTCAGGTGGTTAAGGCAAAGAAGAATCCTTCTATTTGACTTTGCATGAGATTGTTGGGAAAGATGGTGGCTTCATTCGAGGCTGTTCCTTATGCTCAATTTTATTCAAGACTACTGCAAAACAGTATCCTATCGGCTTGGAACAAGAAGGTCCAAGCTCTAGACTTCCCAATGCGTTTGTCTCCAAAGGTGCGCCAAAGCCTCAGTTGGTGGTTGATAGCCAAGAATCTGCAGAAAGGAAAATCCTTCCTACCAGTTACCTGGAAGGTGGTAACAACAGATGCTAGCCTTTTGGGTTGGGGAGCAGTCCTGGAAGAAACGACTGTCCAAGGGAAATGGCCCATCAATATTCTAGAGATTCAGGCAGCACGCCTGGCCCTGAGGGCCTGGACGTTCAGGCTACAGAATTGTCCTATCAGGATCCAATCTGACAATGTCACAGCAGTGACCTATATCAATGACCAAGGGGGCACGAGAAGTCGTGCGGCCCAGAGAGAGGTGAATCATATCCTAACTTGGGCAGAAAACAATATACCTTGCCTATCGGCAGTCTTCATTCCAGGAATAGAGAATTGGCAGGCGGACTACTTGAGTCGCCAGCAGTTGTTCCCGGGAGAATGGTCTCTTCACCCCGAAGTCTTTCTGACAATATGTCAAAAATGGGGAATTCCGGACATGGATCTGTTTGCATCCAGGTTCAACAAAAAGATCGACAACTTTCTGTCACAAACAAAAGATCCGCTGGCATGCGAAACAGATGCCTTGGTATTCCCGTGGAATCAGTTTTCACTGATTTATGCATTCCCTCCTGTTCTGCTGCTTCCACAAATTCTTCTCAGGATCAAGCAGGAAGGGAAGTCGGTGATTCTTGTGGCCCAGGAGATCTTGGTATGCAGAGATCAGATGGATCCCTACCGCCACGTCCAGACCTTCTCTTGCAAGGTCCGGTATTCCATCCTACCTTTCAAACGCTAAATTTAACGGTTTGGCTATTGAGGCCCACATTCTGAAGAAGCGTGGGCTGTCAGGTTCAGTGGTGTCTACCTTGGTTAATGCAAGGAAGCCAGCCTCCAGAGTCATATATTATAGAGTCTGGAAGGCATATGTCTCCTGGTGTGAATCCAGGGGTTGGCACCCCAGGAAATATGTTATAGGTAGAATCCTTGACTTTCTACAGATGGGGTTAGAAATGAAGCTGGCCTTAAGTACTATCAAAGGCCAGGTTTCAGCCTTGTCGGTATTATTTCAACGACCACTTGCTTCGCATTCTTTGGTTCGTAGCTTTTTTCAGGGGGTAACGTGGCTAAATCCTCTGGTTAGGTCACCCCTGATCCCTTGGGACTTGAATTTAGTTCTGCCGGCATTACAGAAACAGCCTTTTGAGCCAATACGACATATTCTCTTGGTCCTCCGGACAAGGAAACTAGTTTTTCTGGTAGCCATATCTTCTGCAAGAAGGGTATCTGGAGAGTTGGCTGCTCTTTCTTGTGAAGAGCCATATTTAATTATTCACAAGGATAAGGTGCTGCTATCAATCCATCCAATCGGGACCCTAGACACCAGCTTTTGCTGGTGTGCTCGTCCCCTGGACCAGATAGGGGGGTACAGGTAAGTAAAACAGGGGCCTCGAGGGGGCTGCAGCATTATAGGAGGTTTTTCACCTCAATGTATAGAATGTATTGAGGTGAAAAACCTTGAAGGTTTACAACCCCTTTAAGTCTCCTAAAAAAGAGCAGTCTCTGTTGTGCCTTCTTCACCAAAAAGGAAGTGTTGAAGAGGGATGGCAATGCTTTTATTATTTACACTCCCAGAAAAGTTATTAACTTTCCTGTTTTTCTTCATTTATATGCAGAAGAGAATTGAGTGGTCTTCCTTTTTGATTCTCCTCTAGTTCACTACTATCTCTAGTTTTTGAGGGTGGAAGAGATTCCCCATTCTCACAGTTTATGGTCTGTTAGTTAAGAAATCCATAATACATGAACAGAAAAGGGAGTCTAGGTCCAGGTTGTTAAGCCTGTACACTGTTTTTTGGGGAATAGGTATGGAGAGTCTTTTGAAGACTTTACACAAAGTTGTAAATTTAACAAAGTATTTCTCGCACACAGCATGGGCAGGCTTAGAATTACAACCCAACACACATTCTACTACTCCTTCTGAGGATGGTGATACCACATTTCAGTGCCTGGACTGATTATGTACCAGACATTGTAACTTGTGGATCCTACAAATCAACCAATAGTATCAAAACCAATGTACTATAATGGTTGCCCTGTATACGAGTAGTCGGGAAAATAGCTTAGTGTAGCATCACCTACAGCAGTTCCAGTTCCTATAAGCCAAGCAAGCCTCGCCTACTGGTATGTCACTGCCTCCAGGAATGCCATGTTCATTGTCCCGGAAGTACAGACTAAAGAAAGGAAGAAGAAAAAAAGTTTCTCTGGTTTCAGGAGTGCAGTTGTCGGAAAGGGATGGCTGGGACTGGTGTCTCACAGGAACATAGAAAGTCAGACATACGGATGGGTAAGTTCAGGCAAAGACATGGTTAGCAAAAGATCAGTCCAGGCAACAGGTAGAAATGTGGTCAATTAACAGGCAAATCAGGAACACTGATTCTAGATACACTGGTTTGGTGACACTGTGGCTGGCGTGGTGGTGATCAGAGAACTATGACTGGGTGTTCTATTAGGCTTGTGCACATGTGAGGTTGGGGTGCAGTAAAACCTAGCAGTTGAGCAAGGTTTTACTCCTGAAGCGTTACCCCCTTAAGCTGCAGAAGCAGGGGGTGTACACCTGCTGTGTCTGCAATGCTTTGCTTCACAGCTGTGGCAGGAATTATATGCCCGCTGATCATGACCCATTCAAGTGAATGGTGTTGTTTGTATGAGGTCCAAGGGGTTAATGCAGATGATAACGCAATACAATGCCTCCTCACTGCCTTTCAGATACTCTCTGAAGAGCGATTCGAACATAGATGGCTCTTCAGAGAGCATTGCACATTTGAACGATTCCTTATGCTGACATTATGACTGGTGTGGTGTTAATCAGAGACACTGTGCATGGTGTGGCAGTGATCAGGGACACTGTAACTGGCGTGACGGTGATCAGGGACACTGTAACTAGTGTGGCGGTGAACAGAGACACTGTAACTGGTGTGGCCGTGATTAGGGACATTATGACTGGTGTGGCAGTGATCAGGGACACTGGAACTGGTGTGGCCGTGATTAGGAACAAAATGATTGGTGTGGTGGTGATCAGGGACACTGGAACTGGTGTGGCAGTCATCAGGGACACTGTTACTGTTGAGGTGGTGACCAGGGACACTGCTACCTGGTCTGTCTATGATCAGTGACACTGTAACTGTATGGCAGTGATTAGGGACAATATGACTGGTGTGAAGGTGATCAGGAACAATTATATCTATATATTTTTCTTTCCAATTTTTCTTTTTTTTTTACAGTTTTTTTTACATTCTGTCGTCAGATTAGTGTGGTGTCACCATAGCGATACTCTACTAGTCTGGGAAGGTGATTGGGATTTTTTTTTTTACACTTTGATTGCTTATTACAGTGATGATCACTGTAAAAGCAATCATTTTTACTGTCATTAATGCTTTCATTCATGATTCATTGTTTTTTTTTGTTTTTTTTTTAAAAGGTGTTTATTTTTGGATTTTTAAACATAGACATATAAAAACAACAAAAATAAGGACTGTAATTATAAATGAGTAAAGTGCACTTAGTAGAACCTTTACATAGTAAGGAGAGTGGAACAAGTTTAAAGATCCATAAAAAACAGAAATACCCCAACAACACACACTCATACCTTCATACCTAGACTAATTAAAACCTGCAACACATGCGACCCATAAGGACAGCAGAGGTCCAGGATCTCTGCTGCGTTAGATGCTTCATATAAGGCAATCTGTGAGTATCAATTTTGGCATCTTGCCGAAAAATAATATTAGAGTACATAAGTAGTGAGCCTACTGGGAAAGCTGTGAAGAGAGGACATCCCCCAGAAATCCTCCGATACATCAAGCCATGGTTGCCAGATTTAGTGAATTTCTTAGGGCATGCCCTACTCTTGTACTCTTATCAACTTGAATTTGGGAAGGACCCCATGAACAATGCAGAAGAAGGCGTGGAGTGAAAGAGGGCCCACATCCTTCCAGTGCAATAGGATGGTTTTATGTGCATAAAATAATAGTATACGTAGCAATGTCCTGGCGTGGGTACGGTGAACATGGTCATTGAGTACTCCCAAAAGTCCCACCTCTGGGGTGTGAGGTATCAGTAGATGAAGCAGGGTTTGAAGCAGGAAAATCTGGATGCCGCACACCGGATAAAGTTGAAAACATCTTCTTTATTGTAAAACTTGGATCATAAAAAACAGGACAATCAGGCGGGTGGTACAGACACAGCTGACGCGTTTCGCGCTCTAGTTCGAGCGCTTACTCATGAGTATGAGTAAGCGCTCGAACTAGAGCGCGAAACGCGTCAGCTGTGTCTGTACCACCCGCCTGATTGTCCTGTTTTTTATGATCCAAGTTTTACAATAAAGAAGATGTTTTCAACTTTATCCGGTGTGCGGCATCCAGATTTTCCTGTTTCAAACTCTGCTTCAATTTGCATTTAGCCAGCACCTGGGACTCCTCTCCTCTGAAGGATTCACTAACACACACCTGAAAGCAAGTTCTCCTGAGTGGTGATTCATTTTCTCTATCAGTAGATGAAGTTTGTGGTCGAAGAAAGCAAACAATTCCTTCCAGAAATTTGAAAGTCCGGTACAGATCCAGAACATGTGAAAAAAGTCAGCAGCAATCATATCACATCTAGCACATGCAATATCCTTTCCAAGACCCATCCGGACCAGTCTAGCTGGGGTATAACGCAGGTGGTGTATAAACTTAAATTGTACCAGTAGGTACATGTCTCACTTGCTTCTTCCCAGTCCTCTTCAGAAAGCTCAGGCATAGACAATAGCCATTTGCGATCAGAGTTCTGAAAGGGTCAGCTCCCACCAGCAGGAGGCGACCATAAAAGGTCACCAGTTTGACAATTTCCAGGATTGACAGGAGATTTTCAAGAGAGGATTCCGCGAGCTCAATGGTCAAAGATCTAAACTGTGCCTGAATGGCGTGTCTGAGTAAGAGATATTTGAAAAAGAATTTATTGTCCAGATCATATTTAGGTCTGAGTACATCAAAGGATAGTAAGGTATTCTCTTCGATAATGTGGGTTAGATGTGTAATACCAAATCGACTTCACCATGTCGAGTCCGGGTGACTGAAGAGCTCAGGGAGGTTGGGGTTCTGCCACAGTGGAGTCTGTGGCGAGATACCCATAGATTGTGTCAGAGTTTTCCCCTCTCCAGGCCATAAAACTAACATCAACAGGGGAGAATCTAGGACCACCCAATCTTTTGATCTATGGATTCATCCCATAGAGAGGTAGGAGGTTCAAATAGGGTCAATAAAAGTGTCGTGGCTGGAGTCAGTGGGTCAAAATGTAACCAGGCATGGATATGGGTAAGTTGAGAAGCAAGGAAATAGTTTCTTAAGTTTGGGCAAGCCAAGCCGCCCGTGGCCTTTGCCGCCTGTAAGGAGGAACTGGCTATAAGCGGTTGGCGGCCATTCCAGACAAAAGGAGGAGAGTGAAGTTTATTTTCCCAAAAAACTTTTTAGTGAAAAAGACTGGGGCAGCTCGAAAACAATATAGATGTTTTGGTAGAAAAATCATTTTGAATATGTTTATGCGACCAATTGGATTAAAGGGCAATGACGACCAGATATGAAACCTATCTATCATTTGTTTGACTATAGGAGTGAGGTTAAGTTCTTCATATTTAGAGATGTCAGCATGTATTTGAATACCTAGATATTTGAAGGAGGAAATCAATTGAATATGCGACCTTTGTAGATAATCACTAGGAAAGGGGGGGCCTATAAGAAAGGCTTGCGATTTTTCCCATCCCACCTGTAGTCCCAATGCTGCACCGAACTCCTCCACAACACTTAGCAATTTATGAAATAAGCTCTCTCTACCATTCAAATATATAAGGGCCTTGTCCGCATAGAGGGAAATCTCCAGTGGACTAAAATGGATGCCCCCTAGCTCTGACGTCTGTCGCACCACCAGGGCCCACAGATCAATGGCCAGTGCGAACAGGAGTCAAGAGAGAGGGCACCCTTGCCTGGTACCCCTCCTCAAGGAAAATGGTTCAGAGATGTCCCTGTTAGTGCAGACCCTGGCCTTTGGGTCTGCATATAATAGACGGCCCATTGAATAAAATGTGGACCAATACCCACTCGTGCTATAGCTTCCCAAAGAAAGGGCCAGCTCACAGTGTCAAAGGCTTTTAGCACATCTAGGGATAGGACCAGTCCCCCCTGTTTCGCGCACTGCACTATGGATATGCAAATACAGTCTACGAATATTGTCAAAAGCGATCCTGCCAGGCATAAAACTGGATTGATCCGGGGGTATGAGGGACAAAATGACTGTCTGAAGTGTAATCTTTGCTAAAATTTTTGCAGCGTTGTTTAAAAGGGATATGGGACGGTAGGACCCACACTGCAGATTGTCTTTGCCAGGTTTGGGTATAACCACTATAAGTGCTTCGTTCATAAAATCCGGAGGTTTCCCCAGTGTAAGGGAGTCTCGAAATGTCTTAAGGAGCTTAGGAGCTAGTTCTTCTATGTATGTCTGGTAGCACTCTGAGGGACGTCCGTCAAGGCCTGGAGTTTTATTGGTCGGTAATAAACGTATGACCGTAGTTACTTCCGCCAGTGTAAAAGGTTTATCTAAGGAAAGCTGCTGGGGGGGGTACTAAAAGTTGGGAAGTCAAGTGATTCAAAGAAACCCAGGAAGGCTTGTTCTGAAGGGGTAAATGTATTGTCGTATAATTTACTGTAGAATTCTGGGAAGGTCTGGTTAATAGAGCGTCAGTAGTTGACCCGTTTGGAAGTTGAATTTCAGCAATCAAATTATCCCAGGCCAAACACAGCAACCTGGTACCAATCACTGTAATCCGCTGGTTCCGGTAATCGATCATGCCACTGCGCACCCCTGGGGGGCATTATCCACCCAGGATAAGAAAGCTCCCCCTCAGTCATATTATTACAATAGGCAGGGCGGGAAGTGGTTAATGAGGTTTTCATCTCTGAGATTTTGAACATCAACACAGGCCAAAAAATGATTTAAGGTATCAGGGAGTACATTGTTCCTTTATGCATGCTACAAGGGTTATTGTTCTTAAAGCAGTAGTAAACTCTCATATAAAATACCCACTAACAGGCAGGGTTTAACAGAAGAGACCCTAGTGGATGGGTGCATGCACAGCTCAGAGCACATTTATGGTCCGCTCTGTGTGTTATGATGAAGTGACGTCATTGCGACCTGGCCATTCAAGTGGCCAGAGAGCACAAACCTGTAAAGAAGACTGGTAAGAAGACCAGCAGGGAGACCATTTCAAAAGAATATTTAAGTCAAGTTTACTCCCTCCTTACGGGAAAACAGAAAACAGAGGGCGCACCAGCCTTGTACATTATCCTTTGACACATTTATTAAGAAAAAACATAATTAAAAACTACTCACAAAGGTAGATAGAAAATCACACTTATAACAGTCTTTGACTTGTGACAGTCCGTCCACTGATTGCAGTCTCCAGATCCTAGGAAGAGGATGTGCAAACCGCTACTGGCAGAGCCTAAGAGTGTTCATCTCTTACAGCTGCTTAAATACATGTGCTCATCTAGGAGGCACAAATCGAATTAACTCTAGTGCCCCTCCCTTGTTTGTGGGTGGTTCAAAGGCACACCTTAGATCGGCACCTTGGAAATCTACCATATATGCATACACATATATATACACACATAGAGGCATCCGTGCATACAACACATGCACACACATGCACCCAATACTGCGCATCTAAAAGTGTACTTGTTCCTAAACTAGCCCATATGCATAGTTGTAACACGTTAGTGACACATTCCTAAGTACACATGGTATCACACATGGATCATGAATTGCTAGACAGGTTCTAATCTTACGCACCCGCATATATGAACCACATGTATAAGCAAAGTTCAGCACAATAGGCTGCAGACAGAAGACATCAGGGTGCAAACTGGACCAACAACAGCAACAATGCCACCCGCATTGACATCCATACTGCCCTAGCGGAGACCATATCGGATCCATCACCCGAGGGTACGAATCTCCTCTCCCTCATTCACTCTAGTCCTCATCTCAATTGCATAATGTGCACAATCGCTTGTCTCAAAGGGTGCCTTACCTTCGAGGGGTGCTGCAATACCTGTAGGCAGCGAGTGAAACACATGCCATGTTGGTTGTTTCTTTGTGCGGTCCAGACGGCGGAAGTGTAATATAGTTGTCATTTCCCATGTGCCCACTTACGGGATCTACATTGGCCGTTGTAGATACCTTCCGCCATATTGTTGAAGGTGCACTATAGAGGTCAAGGCAGACAAGCCTGCCATTTAGTTCGTCCCTCAAAAATAAAACAGTAACATAAGGAGGGAAGGCAACTTTTCAGGCTTGGAAAAAAGAAGAAAACAAACAGAGGAAAAACAAAGGGAGAGGAAGTTCCTAGCCTAAAAAGTGTTTAGTATATTGTGTCATCAAATAAAGATGGGGACAAATCTCATGCGTGCACTCGCATGCAGTAGCATTCACACATACAAAGTGTGTATACATGTGTATACAGAAGGGGCATAGCTGTCAGTGTATTTGTATACAAATTCATAGGTGAATACATTGTCTGTATGTGGAGAAAAAATAATAAATGTAATACTATTGTATACTATATTATACACTGAGAGTATGTGCCTATAGCTAAAGGGGCTAATGCGCACATGCATAGAAGCATACACATCTATATATGTTTGTGTCGGTACATATGCACATAGGTGCACATGCCCAGGCACATACGTGGATACAGAGATAAAAACATGCACATATGAATATAGATATAAATAATGCATATTTGGTGAACGCATGATTATGCATTTAGAACTGGTGAATAAAAACAAACATCTTTCCGACAAGGAAAATCAAATGCAGTCTTTTTTTAAAAAACGTAAAACATATCAAAGATCACAATTAATAGACTATTAGAAAAAAAAACAACATATATATATTTATATATATTCCGATGATAAAAACATGGATGGATATTTTCACCCTGCTTGGAGCTACAAAGCTCCTTAGGTCACGGGGCTTGCGAAAAACAATATTAGGATGGTCGGGGAGTGTGTCACCTAGCACAGGGTCGTGTTTGAGAATATTCCAATTTCTTTTAATGATATAATGAAAAATAATTATATGTAAGGGAAAATCTGACAATGAGGGTCAGCGTTTTTAGTGTTATTTTGCTTATTGTTGTGATCAAACGTTCCTCACTGAGTATTGTTTTTGGGTATTATGAATGCATTCATATGAACCCTTCATATTAGAAGAGCTATAGCTTGAGGCACAACCTGATGGACTGATAACTTCTGAACCAACGGTTGGTCCCTCACGTGAAAGTGCAATAGTTCATACCTCTTTTAGACCCAAATCCTCTTTCTTTCCCCCTTGGGCCAATGGAAAATGTATTTCTACTTTTTACGATATGGTTTTTAATACTTTTAAAACAAAGTTTGATCACAACAATAAGCAAAATAGCACTAAAAACGCTGACCCTCATTTTATGTCTATAGACAGCCTGAAACAAAATCAGGATGTAATCATTCGAAGGGCCGATAAAGGTGGAAGCCTTGTTATTCAAAACAAAGATAAGTATATAACTGAGGCAAGGAGACTTTTGGGTGACACTGAAATTTATACTAAACTAAGAAAAGATCCTACGGTGGAGTACACAAAGGAGCTCAAAATACTCCTAGATGAGGCACTATTGAAGGAAGTTATTACAAAAAATGAATATCTCTTCTTATATAATAGGCATGCTGTGACCCCACATTTTTATCACATACCCAAGGTACACAAGAGCCTCACAGATCCCCCGGGTAGACCAATAATAGTTGGGATGGATAGTCTCTCTAGCAACTTGGGCTGTTATATTGATTATTTCCTGCAGGATATTGTGACCAATCTACCATCCTTTGTAAGGAATTCCAGCCATATGCTCGAAATTTTGTCCAACTATAAATGGGATGCCTAGCTATAGATGGCTCTCTCTGGACGTGGCTTCGTTATTTACATCTATCGACCACACATATGGCCTAAGAGCCATGAATCACTTTCTAATAGAGGATGATAGACTGAATCCCTTACAAGCTAAGTTTTTGTTAGACTGTGTCAGATTTTCTCTTACACATAATTATTTTTAATTTCTGGGTGAATACTGTTTGCAGACTAGGGGTACAGCTATGGGGGCTAGGTTTGCCCCTGGTTATGCAAATATATTTATGGGCCTTTGGGGAAATGCCTATATATGGAAAAACAATCCTTTTGGGGCAAATCTGGTCCTGTATGCCAGATACATTGATGATATTCTGATAATCTGGGATGGGTCAGATCATGATCTTAACAACTTTCTAGAATAGTGTAAGAACAATTCCTTCAGCATAAAATTTACCCATGTCATAGATGAAAAGTGTCTAGTCTTTCTGCATCTAGAACTCCAGGGAGATCCAGATGGTGATATCTTTTCTAAAGCTCATTTTAAACCTAGCGGAGGTAATTCGTACCTACATGCGAAAAGTAATCACCATCCAAGGTGGATACAAAATGTGCCCTATGGACAATTTTGTCACCTGAGGCGTACGTGTACTAAAAAAGAAGACTACTTAGAACAGAGTAAGTTTCTTACACAGAAGTTTCAAGAAAAAGGCTATGATGCAAGTCTTATAGAGACAGCTCTTAACAAATACTTGGCCCTATACGATAATCCACCAGATGACAATAAAGAACCTCTATGCCATACTACCCCTGATTATTCAACAGGTTTGTTTTTCTACCAAATACACTAACAAGGCTTTCGAGATTCAGAATATCATTAAAAGAAATTGGAATATTCTCAAACACGACCCAGTGCTAGGTGACACACCTCCGATCATCCTAATATTGTTTTTCGTAAGCCCCGTGACCTAAGGAGCTTTGTAGCTCCAAGCAGGGTGAAAGTATCCACCAATAAACCAATTAGTAATTGGTCAACCATATTCGACCAAAAAGGGAGTTACAAGTGCAGTGTTAAAAACTGTGGCACTTGCATGTACATGTGGCACAGAAAGAAAACTGTAGTAGGGAGTGATGGAAGGGTCCATAAACTTAAACAGTTCATGAACTGTGGGACAGAATATATAGTTTATGGTATTGTCTGCCCTTGTGGTCGTCTCTATGTCGGTCGAACTCAGCGTCCCATGAGGGTAAGAATAGGAGAACACAAATGTGGTATTATTAATCTAAGAGACAAATACCCAGTCTCCTGGCTTTTTTTAAAGGGCTCACCAAGGGGATCCTGTAGGCATGAAAGTGTTTGGAATTGAGTCAATCAGGGGAGAGCTAGACTCGGGGAGGAGACACCAGAGGCTATGTAAGCGAGAGGCTTACTGGATTTTCACCCTTGGCAGCCTTGCCCCCGGAGGCCTCAATGAAGACCCCGAAATACACAAAATAGTGTGAGAGTATGAGTGTGAGTCCATTTATTGTATTTAGTATTTTTTATATATAATATGAGGTTTATAATCATTAATGTAGGAATTTATGACCTAGGCCTGCCCCAATGTAAAATCTAGAGGTTATAAGTTATGTGTTTATAAAATGTAATTATTTTTATGATAATAATAATAATTTTTCCATCATAAAATACCCACTACTACTACTAATTACTACTAATTAAACATATGATACCCAGAAACACGCACATGTTTGTGTGTGTATATATTCATATTCACATTTTTTTTTATATCTCTTGTCCTATGGAAAATATATATATATATATATGTGTTTTTATCATCGGTATATAAATATTATAATATAAAAATTTTTTTTTTTTTTTTTCCTAATAGTCTATTAATTGTGATCTTTTATATGTTTTACGTTTTTTAAGAATAGACTTTTTAAAAAAACATTTATAATTTTTTAAAGATTGAAAATCTTCTATTTTTGTGGTTTATATACACGATTAATGGATTTGATTTTCCTTTGTCGGAGAGATGTTTGTTTTTATATACCTTTTTTTATATACCATTTCTAAATGCATAATCTTGCGTTCACTAAATATGCATTATTTATATCTATATTCATATGTGCATGTTTTTATCTCTGTATTAATGTATGTGCCTGGGCATGTGCACCTATGTGCATATGTACAGACACAATCATATATCGATGTGTATGCTTCTATGCATGTGCGCATTAGCCCCTTTAGCTATAGGCACATACTCTCAGTGTATAATATAGTATACAATAGTATTAGTATTACGTTTATTATTATTTTTTCTCCACATACACACAATGTATTCACCTATGAAATTGTATACAAATACACTGATAGCTATGCCCCTTCTGTATACACATGTATACATACTTTGTATGTGTGAGTGCTATTGCCTGCGAGTGCGCAAATGAATCTGGTCCCCATCTTTATTTGATGACACAATATACTAAACACTTTTTAGGCTAGGAACTTCCTCTCCCTTTGTTTTTCCCCGGTTTGTTTTCTTCTTTTTTCCAAGCCTGAAAAGTTGCCTTCCCTCCTTATGTTACTGTTTTATTTTTGAGGGACGAACGAAATGGCTGCCTTGACCTCTATAGCGCACCCTCAACAATATGGCAGAAGGTATCTACAACTGCTAATGTAGATCCCATAAGCGACGCACGAGAAATGACGTCTAGATTACACTTCCGCCGTCTGGACCGCACAAAGAAACAACCAACATGGCGTGCATTTCACTCGCTGCCTATAGGTATTGCAGCACCCCTCGAAGGTAAGACATCCTTTGAGACAAGTGATTGTGCACATTATGCAATTGAGATGAGGACTAGAGTGAATGAGGGAGAGGAGATTCGTACCCTCGGGTGATGGATCCGATATGGTCTCTGCTAGGGCAGTATGGATGTCAATGCGGGTGGCATTGTTGCTGTTGTTGGTCCAGTTTGCACCCTGATGTCTTCTGTCTGCAGCTTATTGTGCAGGAACTTTGCTTATACACGTGGTTCATATATGCGGGTGCGTAAGATTAGAACATGTCTAGCAATCCATGATCTCTAATGTGTGATACCATGTGTATTTAGGAATGTGTCACGAATGTGTTACAACTATGCATATGGGCTAGTTTAGGAACAAGTACACTTTTAGATTCGCACTTTTGGGTGCATGTGTGTGCATGTGTTGTATGCTTCTATGTGTGTATATATAAATGTGTATGCATATATGGGGGGTTTCCAAGGTGCTGAGCTAAGGTCCGCCCATAAACAAGGGAGGGGCACTGGAGTCAATTCAGTTTGTGCCTCCTAGATGAGCACGTGTATTTAAGCAGCTGTAAGAGATGAACACTGTTAGGCTCTGAAGAAGAAGGTGTAACCTTCGAAACGCGTCAGCCAGCAGCGGTTTGCATGTCCTCTTCCTAGGATCTGGAGACTGCTATCAGTGGACAGACTGTCACAAGTCAAAGACTGTTACAAGTGTGATTTTCTATCTACCTTTGTGAGTAGTTTTTTCTTAATAAATGTGTCAAAGGATAATGCACAAGGCTGGTGCGCCCTCTCTTTTCTGTTTTCCTGTTTGATTGCTAGGATATTAATAACAAGGAAAGGAGCGCCTCTGAATATATATCACAAACAAATTTTATTAAAAACAGCAATATCCACTCACATGAGGGTAGAAGAAGTTGCATTCAGGTCAGTTGGCTGAGCAGTAGAACTACAAGTCGCAGCGGTTCCTGCAGGGGATGTGAGATCCAGAGATGGGAAATAAGCTGGTGCAGCCAGATGCAGACTTTAGTAGTAATCAGTCCAACACATATCCTGTGTTTATCCTGGCGATTTCCTGGATATCACGATAAGGGTTCCAAGTAAAAAGGACAGGAGACGGGGGGGGGGGGGTGGGACGTCACTGCAACCGTACAGCCGCGCTGCCGCTCACCGCTGTGCATGGATTGCTATGATATCCTTGTCCTGGAGGGCAGCAAGGCCGAAAGCTATTGTCCATCCTGTACTTTGAACTGCCTGGCTGACACATTTGTGTGCAAGAGTGTTTGTTTTGCTGTACGGATTACTCCCACCTTAAGATGGCTTTCAATGTGCTGCTGTATTTATGTTCTAAATCAGTGGTCATCAAGCCTGTCCTCAGGGCCCACTAACAAGCCAGGTTTGCAAGAAAACTGAAATACATCACAGGTGATATCATTTGCTGCTCAGTGATTGCAGTATTCTAGTCTGCATCTCCCCAAGGTAATACATAAAACCTGGACTGTTAGTGGACCCTGAGGACAGGGTTGATGACCACTGTTCTAAATAAAACCTCTATAGTTCTGTAGGCTGATGAGTCACCTGATTTAAAGACAGCTTCTCATTCTTTGAGCAGAGCCCTACTTCTCTATCCAGCCATGACTTTTCATGTAGACGCACCTTGATGGTTTTAGTGATTAGTACACTCTCAGTACAGAAGTGCATATAGGCCAAAACCAAGAGTGTGGGGGCTTCCTCACTCCACACTTTAGACAGTCTTGTTCTGCAGATTATAGATTTGGAAGATGGGGTCATCATCAGTGAGACGTGGGCTGATTGATCATGATATTGTAACAAGGTAGTTTTGTATGCTTTAATGATATTTGTTTATACTTGGTCCAAGATGTTATTTTCTCTCTTTGGGAAATTCCCATTTTTATAGCATTTAGCTAATATCATCTTCAGCTCTGTGTGATTAACCACTTGGCGTCCACGCTATAGCCGAATGACGGCCACAGTGTGGACCTGCCTCCCCTTTGCATGCTCCCTGCGCGCGCTGTGATCACCGAGTCACTGAGACTCGGGTGATCACAGTAAGGGGCTGATCCCAGACCCTTACCACGTGATCAGCTGTCAGCCAACAAATTTTTTTAACAAAAAATAAAAACCGCAGAGGTGATCAAATACCACCAAAAGAAAGCTCTATTTGTGGGGAAAAAAATGATAAAAATTTCATTTTGGTACAGTGTTGTATGACCGCGCAGTTGTCATTCAAAGTGCATCAGCGCTGAAAGCTGAAAATTGGTCTGGACAGGAGGGGGGTTTAAGTGCCCAGTAAGCAAGTGGTTGAAGTCCTCAGCCGCAATCACAACCCCCTCTGGATACGCATTCAGCTGGATGTTAAAAACATTATGTAATTACTCCAGAACTAGATTAGCATTTGCTTTTGGGGGTATATACATAGTTGTGATTATGACCTTAGTTTTGGTATAAAAAAATGGTCTGCATTTCACTCTGACACATTCCAAGTCCAGTGAGCAATGTGTCGCAACAGAATCAGTAGCTAGGCACCAGTCATTGTTTATAGATACAATTTAGTAAAAGTAAATTTCACAATCTTTATTTAGAGTAAGGTGACTGTTATTACCAAGTTACATAAACCAATAAATAATTTGATAATATTGGTTAAGAATTTGTTGAAAGAAGTTGTGAGCACAATTTGTCAGAGAAAAAGATACATAACAATTAGAAAATGATTGAACAAGGCAAGAGAGTTATTACCATCTCACCAGAGAAACTACGAGGGTGGAGTAGATATTGAAAGCAAAAGCAGGGCAAGAGAGCTGGTCTAAGGCTGTCCATATACGGTTTAAATCTCAGTCGGTTTAGTAGGAGGGAGTCCCACATCAACGCTGTGGTTGCAGGAAAGAAATTTGCTCTGTGTATGGCCGTCCTAAAGCCTCCTACACACCACTAGATTTATTTTTTTGTTGAACAAAAAAAATGTCAGCTCAGGCCTGAGCCGCTGTTAGTATAGTGATCTTCCCTGCTGTGCTGTTGTGTTCTGACAGGGGAGGACTCCCCCCCCGCTCAGGGAGCTGACCAGGAGCCAGTCCCTCGGACTAGCTACCATGCACATGAGGCAAATGTTGGCCAGTTTCTATTGAACCGGCCAATGCCACCTGACATTCGGCCCATGTGTGCTAGGCTTAAGAGCTAGGGTAAAAGCTTATGTGCACAAACCAGCTTTGCAGCGTGTTTTTCAAAAACAAAAGATCACTCACCAACAAGATCAACAATCTCATGATTACCTTGGACAGCTGGATGGTGGGAACTTGGCTGGACAGCACCATTCCTGCTGCAGCTATCAAGCTTGCAGACTGCTCTCTCTGGACTTAGAAAAGCCCAAAAGTTACAGTGTATATATATGTATGTGTGTGTGTATATATATATATATATATATATATATATACATATACATATATATACATTATCTCACAAAAATGAGTACACCCCTCACATTTTTGTAAATATTTTATTATATCTTTCCATGTGACAACACTGAAGAAATGATATTTTGCTACAATGTAAAGTAGTGAGTGTACAGCTTGTATAACAGTGTAAATTTGCTGTCCCCTCAAAATAGTGAGTACAAAGTGAGTACACCCCTAAGTGAAAATGTCCAAATTGGACCCAATTAGCCATTTTCCCTCCCTGTTGTCATGTGACTGGTTAGTGTTACAAGGTCTCAGGTGTGAATGGGGAGCAGGTGTGTTAAATTTGGTGTTATCGCTTTCACTCTCTCATACTGGTCATTGGAAGTTCAACATGGCACCTCATGACAAAGAACTCTCTGAGGATCTGAAAAAAGATGGCCTAGGCTATAAGAAGACTGCCAAGACCCTGAAACTGAGCTGCAGCACGGTGGCCAAGATGATACAGCCGTTTAACAGGACAGGTTCCACTCAGAACAGGCCTCGCCATGGTCGACCAAAGAAGTTGAGTGCATGTGCTCAGCGTCATATCCAGAGGTTGTCTTTGGGAAATAGACGTATGAGTGCTGCCAGCATTACTGCAGAGGTTGAAGGGTGGGGAGTCAGCCTGTCAGTGCTCAGACCATACACTGCACACTGCATCAAATTGGTCTACATGGCTGTCGTCCCCGAAGGAAGCCTTTTCTACAGATGATACACAAGAAAGCCCGCAAACAGTTTGCTGAAGTCAAGCATGGATTACTGGAACCATGTCCTGTGGTCTGATGAGACCAAGATAAACGTATTTGGTTCAAATGGTGTCAAGCCTTTGTGTCGGCAACCAGATGAGGAGTACAAAAACTTGCCTACAGTCAAGCATGGTGGTGGGAATGTCATGGTCTGTGGCTCCATGAGTCCTTCCCGGCACTGGGGAGCTACAGTTCATTGAGGGAACCATGAATGCCAACATGTACTGTGACATATTGAAGCAGAGCATGATCCCCTCCCTTCGGAGACTGGACCGCAGGGCAGTATTCCAATATGATAACGACCCCAAACACACCTCCAAGACGACCACTGCCTTGCTAGCTGAGGGTAAAGTTGATGGACTGGCCAAGCATGTCTCCAGACCTAAACCCTACTGAGCATCTGTGGGGCATCCTCAAATGGAAGGTGGAGGAGCTCAAGGTCTCTAACATCCACCAGCTCTGTGATGTCGTCATGGAGGAGTGCAGGAGGACTTCAGTGGCAACTTGTGAAGCTCTGGTGAACTCCATGCCCAAGAGGGTTAAGGCAGTGCTAGAAAATATAGATGGCCACACAAAATTTTTAGACTTTGGGCCCAATTTGAATATTTTCACTTAGGGGTGTACTCACTTTTGCTGCCAGCGGTTTAGACATTAATGGTTGTGTGTTGAGTTATTTTGAGGGGACAGCAAATTTACACTGTTATAATACAAGCTGTACCCTCACTACTTTACATTGTAGCAAAGTGTCATTTATTCAGTGTTGTCACATGAAAAGTTATAATAAAATATTTACAAAAATGTGAGGGGTGTACTCACTTTTGTTAGATAATGTGTGTGTATATATATATATATATATATATATATATATATATATATATATATATATATATATATATATATATAAAATATATATTCCTGCTTTTACTAGTTAGGTCAGTGCAGAAAGAATTCTAAGGTCTTGTTTTTTAAACCTTGCTTATATACTAATATAATATAACACAGACCAACTGTATAGAAAGAAGCAGCTTGGAAAATTATTATGTCTGCAAATAAAATTATACAAGAAAATGTAACTTGGTTAATGAATAGGATGTTTATAAAGAACATTTCTCTAAAATCCTAACTGTTGTTATGATACAATCTTTACTAAACCGTATATAACGTATGTAGGCATTTTCCAGCAGGTGTCCAGTTAGCAGTCAAAGGTAAAACTTTAAACTGCCAGTCCAGCTTAGTCACCTAAATCCAATTAAAAATGTCAGGCCAACTGTTGTGTACTTCCTGCTTGCATTCGGTTTTGGCTGTTCCTTGGTTTGTAATGAAATCATCATGTTCTGAAGTTTACGTGGGCTTAGAGCTGTGACTGTGAGAAGCTGTCACGTCTCGCTTCAGTTGACCTGGCAGCAACAACTAATGACCCGACTGCATTACTTGCCAACAAGGCAGAGCCCACAATGTGGTGTTTATGTATGACAAAGCTGTAAATGTAATATCAAATGTATTAATAGCACACTCCACACATTGCATTCTGTAATTAAACAGATTCCTGCAATTTCACAGCACACATACAGATATATCATTAGAATATTTGATAGCACCTTCTTTGTATTCATTAGAATAATTAGACTATTGTGACTTGGTATATTAAAGGTAATATAAAATATCAATCCCATGAATAAGTTGTGATGACGAAACACGTTGGGGTGTGGCTGTACGGCAACCAGCTGTGATATCTGGTGTCAAACCGGAAGTTACGATCCGAGTCTGATGAGTCAGTGAGGGTGACATACAGGTCGTACACCGCGGGTCCGCTGCGACCACAATATACCACCACTTGCTGATAACAGGAGGATTGTTTTTATGTTTACTTTATTTGGATCTATGTGAGTGCAATAGGTGGAGATTTGTTTTTATTCATTAAATAGTTTTAAACTTTATCACACTATTGGAGCACTTATTTTATTTTCATGTGGAGAGATCTTTTTCCGTATGCACAGTTGGATATCGGTAGGATGATTTAACCCTTTGAGGGTAAAAGTGTATATGCTGAGCATGAGAGTGCAGAGCACCTAAAGCCGGTGAGTGCGTTTTTTAAGGGGAGCGGAGGTGTAATGGTGTAATGGAAGATCTGGAATATTACAACTGCTATAGAAAGATATTTTTGAAGTCACGGAGTCAAAATTTAGATTATTTTATGGACGTTAATTTGTGTCACTTCTGTCACTAATATTCACAGTGACTTTCACTTATCACAGGGTGTTATTTCATTTATGTTCGTTTATTTTACTGTATTGATTGTCATATCGCAATATCAGTGCCACTATTTACTTTTACATTTTAGGTAGAGGGTAAAATACAGTTTTTATTTTGATTTATTTAAAGTGCCATCTTTAATCAAATCTCTAATCTTTACTAGGGGTGCAGTGGTAGGGCTTCAAGTGTGGGCTTGGTAAACTTGCTGACCATCAGTTAGAAATATAAAATATCAGACTATCTTCTCCCAGATTTTATTTTGTGACAGTTCCTATTCAAATATCCCTACTTTAAATAATTCAGTTAATTTAAAAAGCCAGACTAAGCTGCCAATGTACAGTTGTATCACTGCCTTAAACATGGAAGACCCGTGTTCGTGCTTTCATTAACATAAGGATTACATGTGCTAGTATGCTGTTGTTCTGGGAAAACAAGTCTCGGTTTTTATCGTTGTAGTGTAACATTATGTTGTTTGAAATACAATGTAATGGATATTGGTCAACCAGGGACCTTGTACCTTATTTCATCCAATCTCAAACCTGTCAGTTCCTCTCCCCCTTCATCATAAAACCTTAAGTTCCAAATATTTGTGTGTGTATTTTGCCTTTGTGCCATGTAGTTGTCTGCATACATACTGCTAATTACAGTAAATAACAAAAAAAATAGTATTGGTGTTTCCACAATGTTTTTCATTAGAGCCAACTTGCAGAGGAATGTTTGATCGGCAGGATCTTTGAATAAAACCTGACTGCACATGGCAAAGATCCAAGTACCCATATCATTAGAAGTTAGAAGGGAAGGGTTCAACTTTTGATTTTGCTCAAAGCAAAGTTATACTAGATTTGCAAAGTCTTATAAAAAAAAAACACATGCATCAGATTAAAGAGATGCAAATGTGTTCAGTAGGCTTGCATTATATTCTAATACAGGGGTCAGCAAACTTGTATACATTAACACAGTGTCATTTTTACAAGCATATTACACAATTGCTGTACCAGTGAACAATAGAGCACTGTAGTCCCTTTTTTCCTTTAACAGTACATTTATTGAACAAGGTCTGGTTCATCAATTAATGTCATACAGAGGCTGGGTAAATATCAACATAAAACAGATATACAAATGCATTAGTGTAAAATGAAATAAATAATGGAATGTTTTTCCTGGTATAGAAATGCTACAGATTGTACATAGACCTCAATGAAACCTAAAAAGATCACACCGAAGTCTGATGTTCACATAAGTTAAAGTGGATGCAAACCCTCACATATACCCAGTGAAGTGAACAGCCTCAGATGATACACAGAGATGAAACAAATCTCCCTACATAAGTTTTACTTGCATATCTGCTGTCTTTCCCTTGCTATATTCTTTAGAATGCTTACATTGTGTTAGAATTTTTACTTCCTCATTCTGTACTGTGAGTGTAGTCTTGGTTTACACTGGGAGACAGCTGATTGGAGGAAAGGCACCCCCTCCACACAGTGGTGTATTTAGGTTTTGTGCTGCCCTAGGCCTGACTAAACCCATGCACCCCTAATTTGATTATGACCCACCCCTTTTTGTCAAGGTCACACCTCTTTCAGTTTAAGACCTTTTATCTGTAAACCACACCCCTTCCCTTTTAGGCTCCACCTTTTCATCTTAGAGCTCCACCTCTTCCTCTCTCTACATTAAAAGTGGGTACCAAGTGTAGCCTCATCACTGCCTCTCAATGCATCCTCATCAGTACCCATCAATGCAGCCTCATCAGTACCCATCAATGTAGCCTCACTGGCGCCCATCAGCGCAGCCTCCCCAGTGCCCATCAGCGCAGCCTCACCAGTGCCCATCAGCGTAGCCTCACAGGTGCCCATCAATGCAGCCTCACATGTGCCCATCAATGGAGCCTCATTGGTACCCATCAGCGCAGCCTCACCAGTGCCCATCAGCGCAGCCTCACCGTTGCCCATCAATGCAGCTTTACCAGTGCCCATCAATGCAGCCTCAGCAGTGCCCATCAATGCAGCCTCACCAGTGCCCATAAATGTAGTCTCACCTGTGCCCATCAGGGCAGTCTCGCCAGTACCCATCAGCACAGCCTCATCAGTGCCCATCATCGCAGCTTCACCAGTGCCCATCAATGCCTCCTCATCAGCGCTCATCAATGCCTCCTCATTGGTGCCCATCAATGCAGCCTCATCTGTGCCCATCAATGCAGCCTCATCAGTGCAGGTCATCAGTGACCATCAGTGCGGCCTCATCAGTGCCCATCACTGTAGCTTATCAGTGCAGCTTAAGAGTGCCGCCTAATCAGTGGCAATCAGTGCAGCCTTAACCTCTTTAATGAGTTTGAATTGATTTCAGCATGCATGGAGCACTTTGCACATGCTGAATTCAATACAATTACTCATGAAACAGTCCACATTCAGTGAAAGTCATTAATATACAGATCATGATATTGCAATAAAGTGATCCATGCTACAAACTCATTAAACAGTCCACCTTAAGTGAAAGTTCATGTACTGCAAAGTTTGCAGTACATGAACTCTCACTGAAGGTGGACTGTTTAATGAGTTTGTAGCATGGATCACTTTATTGCAATATCATGATCTGTATATTCATTTCCATATTGAGCACAGATTGGCTGCTTGGCACATGCACCCAAGCAGCCAATCTGTGCTCAATATGGAAATGAATATACGGATCATGATATTGCAATAAAGTGATCCCATGCATGTGCACATTACAAGGGTAATAGTAATTTACTCAATTTTACCTGCTGTCCTGGCTAGGGGGTTCCCCTCATGCTTCTCTCTCTCTCTTCTCCTGTCATCAGACAGACTCCGCCCCGGGCCGGGGAGATGAGCGATGCAGTGAAAGCCAAACGGAGAAGGGTAGAAGATGGAGCTTTAAGCTCCGCTTGTCCAATTACATGCAGCCAGTCACCGTCCGCTTATGGGGGTGTGAGTCGTTCCCCCTCTGCCAAGCACACCATCACACCACAATACCACTACAGCAAGCTGGCCGCCGGAGCCTGCATTTATGATTTTTCGCTGCCCTTGGCCTGGGCCTTTTTGGCCTAGGCCTAAATATAGCACTGCCTCCACAAAGACAGAGACCTGCAGAACTGTGCTGTGACAAGACAAGCTCTATGCTAATCTATTTATAGCAACCTCCCCCGACACAAACTTCAGGCTGCTTTTATCGCCCGCCTCTGAGAACTTGTCAGAAGTTATCATGCTGATAACAGAGAAACGAAACTGCTTAGTGCTTTAGAGAGAGATAAGAAAACACTACAGATATATGTGCCTAGGTCAAATTTCATGAATCGGGTTTATGTCCACTTTAATACAACTGACCCATTCTCCCTACATTTTGTCAAACCTAATAGTGCACCCACATACCTTATTAGTTATACTTTAAAGGTGCAAAAATGTATTGAGTAATCCTTTTCAAATGTTAATGTATAAGGGCTCAGTGTCCAATCTAGCACTACTGTTTTTCCGCCATAAAAGTGAAGAAAACGGATAAAGGTTTTTGGAATCACTGAGACCCAGTTAACCAAAAAATCTAAAACTTACCCTTCTGGAATAAAAACACTGGGAATGGCAAATTCTGGCAAATAAAAGTTGTTATCTGTGCTGGGTCTAGTTTTATCACAAACCCTTACCATATGTATAAATCTTGTATAATAATAATAATAATAATATGTAAAATATCTTCATCTGCGTTTTGATAGTTTTGAAAGGGTTTGACCATTTTAAATAGGGAAGTAGTTGAGTAAGCTTATCTCTTGCAGATATATCAGTGGTAAAGTTGAGACAGAAAATTCATGCAAGGCATGATCAGATATGTTAGGAATATCTCTATTCATTGTTCCCAAAGATTGGTGAGCCTGGAGTGTTTTACCATACAGTCTATTGATAAAGTGGTACTGACTGGGTTGCAGTAAAATACTTTGCAATAAAAGGGGTCAGAAAAGCACACCATGCAGTCCCAAGCAGGCTTCAGCCACATGTCCAAGTTAGAAGGGCTCCTAACCCTTGCTTTAACTTGAAGAAGGATTTAAATGACCGTTAAGACTACAGTTTATGATGTTTTAAGCCCACTGAAGGCCATTAGGAGCAGTCAGATTAGTGCCCCCTAGTCTTAGAATTTGTTCTTCAATTTATGCACTCATAGTTGTATTGCTAATGGCAAGCTAATCTTATTAATATTATTATTATATAATAATGGAGGAGTGCAAAAATAAAGGGTTAGGAGTCTGACACTTGCCACTTTTTACTTTTCATTTACATCAGCTGCAGACCCTTCACCTTTAAACCTCAGATCAGCCTTGAACCCTGTACCTTCAGAAACGCAGGGGTTTTAAATAAGGAACAATTTATGCATGTGAGCGGGCTCCTTCTGCACACCGAATTCCTCAGCAACTGGTGGGGCTCAGCTCTGCTTTCATTGGTATCAGGGAGCTTGGTGTGCAAAATATGTGCTAAAGTGCATGTGCTTGTGTCCAAAATCAAAAATAATCCAACCTGAAAACCATTAGAAAAATAATAGTGCAATTTATTGCCAATATATATATGTACAGTGCCTTGAAAAAGTATTCATACCTTTTGAAATTTTCCACATTCAGGTAAATATCTGAAAAGTGTGGCGTGCATTTGTATTCAGCCCCCCTGAGTCAATACTTTGTAGAACAACCTTTCACTGCAATTACAGCAGCAAGTCTTTTTGGGTATGTCTCAGCTTTGCACATCTAGAGAGTGAAATTTTTGCCAAGCTCTGTCAAATTGGATGGAGAGCATCCGTGAAAAGCAAGTCTTGCCACAGATTCTAAATTGGATTTAGGTCTGGACTTTGACTGGGCCATTCTAACACATGAATATGCTTTGATCTAAACCAGTGTTTCTCAATTCCAGTCCTCAAGGCGCCCCAACAGGTCATGTTTTCAGGATTTCCCTCAGATGAAACAGCTGTGGTAATTACTAAGGCAGTGAAACTGATCAAATCACCTGTGCAAAATAATGGAAAACATCAAAACATGACCTGTTGGGGCGCCTTGAGGACTGGAGTTGAGAAACACTGATCTAAAAATCATTCCATTGTAGCTCTGGCTATATGTTTAGGGTCATTGTTCTGCTAGAAGGTGAACCTTTGCCCCAGTTTCATGTCTTTTGCAGACTCTAACAGGTTTTCTTCTAAGATTGCCCTGTATTTGGCAACTTCCCATCAACTCTGACCAACTTCCCTGTCCCTGCTGGAGAAAAGCATCTCCACAATATGATGCTGCCACTCCATGTGTTCACTATGAAGATGGTGTGTTCAGGTCGATGTGCAGGGTTAGTTTTCTGCCACATAAAGCCTTTTGCTTATAGGCCTAAAAGTTCAATTTTGGTCTCATCTGACCAGAGCACCTTCTTCCACATGTTTGCTGTGTCCCCCACATGGCTTCTCGCAAACTGCAAACTGGACTTCCTATGTCTTTCTTTCAGCAATGGCTTTCTCCTTGCTACTCTTCCATAAAGGCCAAATTTGTGGAGTGCACGACTAATAGTTGTCCTTTGGACAGATTCTCCCACCTGATCTGTGGATCTCTGCAGCTTCTCCATGTGAACTTGCAGACTAAAGAATTTCTTCTGATGATTTTCTTCACCAAGACCATGCATACACACCCAGTAAGACCATATCACAATGCACACTGACCAGATAGGAGCAAACCCTTAAATTAAAAAGCAGGTCATTATGCGACTTATTGCCATTCCACAGATCCTCCTCTTATACCAAAAATGGCCCGGGCACTTTAGGAACTCTCGATCTGTACCACCTTAATCTCTCTTTAATCCCTCCACATAGCCATCACACCATGAAGACCCAAAGGAAAAAAGCACTATATAGTGTAGGATTTTTTCAGTCAAATAACAAAGAACAAACCATATAATATCCTGATACCAAATACTGGATGTGGCATACTGGAAGGGACATAACCCGGATCCTGGTGTAGCAAACGTAAGTCCTGCCTCTAAAACTAGGTCAGTGACTTTACATTTCATTGGTGTTGAGCAATACAGCTTGGTCACTAACCAAGACCTCTTATTGCATGAATAATATACTCTACCAGCCAGAATGGAAGGTACAATTGATTTAGTTTTGAGAGATATAATCAGCACTGCAGTTAGAGAGTGAAGAATATTTTTGGCCACTTTAATCACAAATTGTGTCTGGTAGGTTATATTAGGAGAACATTATTCCACTATTTGAATTGTTTTTCTTCAACCTAACTGCAATATATATTGATTATCATTTCACATTTCTGTTTTCATATAGAAATATTGAAGCTCCATGAGGTTTGTTCCTTTCCTTCACCTGCATTACCACTGATGTTGCAAATAAAATATCCGTTTTGCTGCCTTGTGTCTCCATCTTGGCTGAAAGTTCGGGGCGGCCCTGAACACTTTTGAGCAGTCTTGAGCATACAACCTCTACTGTCTGTAAACAAGCTTGTTTTGTGAAGATTCATCTCAGAGGTATTTAAAGGGAATGTAAATACTAAAAAAATAACATTTTGAAAGCCCTCTACATTCCTCCTTACCATGTCCGTCCTCCATTTCCCTTCTTCTCTCTAGCCCTCTCCCTCTTACCCCTTGTTTTCGGTGGAACCCACTTGTTTAAAGTGTTACTAAACCCAGAACCTGCATTCACTATATCTGGCCTTCCACAGTACACAGCATGGGAATTCAATTATTTTAGTAAATATGAACTGATAAATACCTTTTCTCATCAGCAGTATATAGCAGCCTTGTGACTTCTATCAGTTCCTAGTAAAGCTTGTAGGAGGAATTTTCATTCTCCCCATATCCTCTGTCTGGACATGTCTGGACAGTGCTGATTGGCCCTGTGCTGATCACATGCATCCTCCGAAGAAAAAAAAAACTCTCTAGCAATATACACCTAACTGAGCATGTGCAGCCTGTCCCATGGCTCTGTAAATATCAGGTTATTTTTTGGAGACAGTGGAAGAAGAGGAGGATTTGAGAGACAGGATCAAACAACCTTTATACACAATGCAAAGGATTAACCCCTCATGTTCCACAGTGAGTATAACAAACATGCTTTACTGCATATATAGACTGATTTTACTGTTGTGGGTTTAGTAACACTTTAAGTTTAATTACTGGAGATGCAAGTATAACCTTCAAAACACTTAAAGCAGCATTAAACCTGCAATCAAACATGTAATATATTGCAGCTTACCAATCATTAGATGTGATGGTTGCATCAGTTTTCTTTTCTCTGGCTTCTCTCCCTGATTTCACCTGGTGATCTGACCAATAACAAGCATCCTGTGTTAGTGAGACTCAACTCTGGAGGAATGAGCATAGGAGGCACAGCAGACAGCAGCATTGTCAGTCTGGGGGGGGGGCTAGTATTACCAGATTTAGAACCACTAACAATTTGAAGCCTCTGTCCAGTGGTAGAGTGAACACAGACACTGAACTAGAAGTGGAGACCTGGCAAGCCACTGTGCCCTTCCGGTAGCACACCCGGATAGATTTGATCAGTCTAATTATAATATGAACTGCCCATCTGATCACCATTGTCTGTGCCAGCAGACACCTGCAGCCAAGATCTGAAGGTTTGCAGTGCCAGAACATTTACACACCATCATATTTTCTGAACTTGTATAGGGGAACTCTAAATCTTTCTGTTTTTTTTTTGTATGTCAATATATTCATATGTTTATATGTGTCTTTTGCCAATATGTGTTCATACTATGTACATGCCTTAACATATTTTCAGTGTATGAATGTGTACATTTGTAATGGAATAAAAAAAAAAAACCCACAAAAAACAGTTTAAAACAATTTATCTTAGGTAAATAAGTATTACAGTGTATGTGTGTGTGGCAGTTTATACAGTGTATGTGTGTGTGAATGTGTGTGTGTATATATATATATATATATATATATATATATATATATATATATATATATATATATATACACAATAATTGAAAATCCTATTAAAAATTAGAAGCTCTAAAATAAAATAACAAACACATAACTAGTATCAGTTGAACATCTTTATGATTTATCTTTCACAGCAGAATGAAGCTGGCCAGAGGCATTAGAAAGTGATCCTGTAAAATTTGACCCCTTACACACAGGCATGCAGGCTATTATCACACAGACAGAGCATTCTTATCCCCCAGGCCTACTAGATAAGGGTCTTTACTGAATCTAAAGGTGCCAGTAGATGACAACTGTCACCTGTTTCTGCTGAAATCTGCATTATTATATATCAGTCTTTTAATGAAGACAGGTACCTTAGCATCTGTCCAAACAGAAGCAGTTTCACTTACAGACCTTCATTATTTTAGATTTATTGGGCAGCACAGTCGCTAAGTGGTTAGTACTTCCGCCTAGCAGCACTGAGGTCTTCGGCTTGAATCCCAACCATGATACTACCTGCCTGGAGTCTGCATGTCCTTCCTGTGCCCGAGTGGGTTTCCTCCGGGCACACCCGTTTCCTTCCACACTGCAAAGACATGCTAGTAGGTTAATTGACTCCTGCCTAAATTGACCCTAGTATGTATGAATGTGAGTTAGGAACCTTCGATTGTAAGCTCCTTGAGGGCAGGTACTGATGTGAATGTATAAAATATGTAAAGTGCTGCGTAAATTGACAGTGCTAAATAAGTACCTGTAATAATAATTTAGTTTTGCAAGCAAATTAAATATAAGGTTGGAGCATACATGTTTTCAAATCTGGGATCTATTACTACTGTTACTATTTTCTCTGACATTTTATGTTATATTTGTATGCCTACAGCAAAAAATATATACACAGCATACACATAGTTTGAGTTCACTTTGTCTTAAAGAGACCCTGCCACCAGGCTATTCATTTCAACAGAAATTCAACATAAAATTATATTTGCATTTACCTGACAAATATGTGCATTTGTCAAATCTTTCCTTGAGTAGACACCCAAAGCCCTGTAATTGCTGCTGGGCACCACCATTTTGCTTGTGATGTCAACACCTCAGCATACTGTCATTAAAGTGACACTCTATACAGTTTTCCCCTTCGCTGCTCCCCCAGCATCTACATAAAAGGTTATGTAGGGAGGTAGGAAGGGCTAAAATGCTGGGCCAGCACAAAGAGTATTTAGAAGTTCCCAGAAGATCGGAGGGCTATAAGGAAGGGTGCTCTGCTAGGGACTTTCCCTGAAATAAAGAAATATTCTAGCAAGTTCAAAGGCACATGGAATAAATTGGAATAAATTGCAACTCATTGAATACAAAAATAATGTATGAAAAGGAAAAACTACAAATAAGCATTTAAAATATTTGGGGTTTTTTTCAGTGACTTTTACACGGTGGTTTGATATGGTAATTATATCCTGTGCAGGAGTAAAAAGCTTATAACCTGTGCCCGTGTGCAGAACTGCCCTTTGGTAGTCAGCATTACCTCTGTAATTTACTAAACTCAGGGTCACCCCAGGGTGCTTTTATGGAAATTCACCTGTTCCATTAGGAGGGATTCTTCAGGAAACAAAGAATACAGGAGTGCTCCTGGGTACAATAATCGTTTATGATTTGAATAATTATTGGTTTATGTATGAAACACTACACTAGTAATCTGCATTCTCCTAAATGGGAATAACCTAACTACAGGCATACCCCACTTTTAAGTACACAACGGGGTTTATTTACTAAAGCTGGAAAGTGAAAAATCAGGCTCACTTCTGCATAGAAACCAATGAGCTTCTAACCCCAGCTTGTTCAATTAAGCTTTGGTTTCTATGCAGAAGTGAGCCTTATTTTGTACTTTTCAGCTTTAGTAAATAAACCCCATTGTGTACTTAAAAGTAGGGTATGCCTGTACTATATTGTACGCATTCAGTTTTGAACAATATGTTTCCATTTTCCTTCTATTTAGAGGATACCTTCATTCCCACTACTGAAGTGTTGGATGGCAGGTGAATTCAGATAGTTGCAGAAAAATTTAGGCCCTTGATAAAATAATTTCCCTGTTTATTAAAAAGTAAGATAACCTGCACAGAAGCATCTGAAACAAATTGGAGCAGATAAGTGCCTGGGTTGCAGCACACCGAAAATAAGGATAAGAGATAGATTTCTGTTTCAATACAATGAACCGGGATGAAACGCATCCTGCTTGCAGCAGTGGCAAGATGATAGTTATGAAATTGAAAGTAGAGGGATTTTTTTCTTGTTCAGCTCTACATCGTTTTGCATTCCTCAGGCTGTCCCCAGAATAAGCATAAAACGAGGATTTGTTAGGGAACAGCAAAACTACATAAACTGGAGAACTAGCCAGAAATATTTAGTATTAGTTACAGTTCTCAAAAAGTAGTAAAAATGTTGAAGGGTAACGTCACTTCTGTGAAAAAAATATAGCAAAAAAAAAAAGCAGATAATACCGGTATAACATATATAATTGCTAAACAAGCTTTTGTTGTAATTTACTATTATTAAAAATTACCTTCCCTTTTCAATCTTCTGTACACTGTTGGAGCCCCCAGAAATGTAATTTCCTTCTTGTGTGATTGGCATATTAATTTTCCCTGAAATCTGCACTAAGATACTAGTCAAAGTTAAGGCAATAATAGAAATGACAGTTTTGGTGAGATACTTCCCAAGCATTAAATGCTTCTAGAGGAATGCAGACACTGCAACTTTTCTTGTTAGAAAAATCTAATAGAGCGTGCACCAGCTAAACCAGTCCCTCCCATTCAGAATCAGTGTGCAAAGGGGAACAGTGAAACAAACAGCTACTGTATTTCTTTAGACGCAACAAAAAGGAGGAATTTGATGCAAAGTTTGGTAAAATTCTTGTAGTGTACATTGATCACCCAGAGAGGATTGTTTTTTTGTTTTTTTCTCAACAAAAGTACAGTTATGCCGTGTACACATGAGCAGACTTTCGACGGACTGAACACCGAAGGACTTTTTGACGGACTTTCAACGGACTTCCGACGCAACGGACTTGCCTACACACGATCACACCAAAGTCCGATCGTTTCGAACGTGATGACGTACAACTGGACTAGAATAAGGAAGTTCATAGCCAGTAGCCAATAGCTGCCCTTGTGCCCTTTTTTGTCCGTCGGACTAGCATACACATGAACGGATTTTTCGATCGGGCTCGAGTCCGTCGGAAAGATTTGAAACATGTTCTAAATCTAAAGTCCATCTGATTTTTCGACAGCAAAGGTCCGATGAAGCCCACACACGATCGAATTGTCCGGCGGATTTGTTCCGTCGGACCTTTGTTGTCTGGTCGTGTGTACACGGCATTACACTTTTTAAGTAGTCTGGCCTAATGGAAAAGCATGCTTTTTTTTTTTTTTCAATAGCTCCTGACACTAAATACAATCAATTGACACTTTTGCTTACTTTTCTTTTCAGATAGTGCAGATAATATGGTGGAAATGGAGAATGCCTTGCACAATTTGATTCCAACACAGTATACAGTGACATTTCTTCCCAACAGACATCCAAAGTGCCACTAGAGCTCTGTAACCTTTGTATACAAAGTGTGCCTGTCCACAATGGTCAGATTGAGTATAATGGCTGTCAGTGTGTACTGTAGAAGAGTGTTGAGCATATGACAGTGGGCAGTATGAGTAGCAGAGAAGTGCGGAATGTATGGTGGTTGGTAGTTTGTGCAGAAAAGGAGTGCAGAGCGTATGTCAGCAGACACTATGTGATAAAGAGGAGTGCAGGAAGTATCACCAAGGGCGCTATGTGCAGAAAAGCAGTTTGTAGGGTATGACGATGGGTAGCATGTACCAGAGAGGAGTGGGATGTGTATGACAGCGGGCAGTATGTGAAGGAGAGACGTGCTAAGGGTATGACAGCAAGTAATGTGTGCAGGAGAGAAGTGACAAGCATATGATGGCCAGCAGTATGTGCAGGAGAAGAGTGCAGAGGGTAGGATGGTGAGGAGTATGTGCAGGGGAGGGCTGCAGAGGGTACGATGGTGGGCAGTATGTGGATGACAACTGATAGTATGTGCACCACAGACTTGTGGAGTTTATGGCATCAGGTAGTGTGTGATGAAGAGGTATGCAGAGGGTATAATATATGCAGGAAAGGAATACCAAGTGTATGATGGCAGGCAGTACATATAGGTGAGGAGTGCAGAGCATTTGAAGGTAAGCAGTATATGCAGGAGAGGAGTATGAAATATATCATAGAAGGCAGTGTGTGCAGGAGAGGAGTGCAGTTGGTATGACAGACAAACATGACAGCAAACATTATGTACTGGAAAGGAGTGCTTAGCATAAGAGGCTGGGCAGAACGTACTGAACAGAATTGTGGATGGTGAGCAGTATGTGCAGGGGAGAAGCTTGAAGGCTGTCACTCTATGCAGGAGGTTGGAGGCACACCGTGAAGCGGGTGAGGTAATGAGAAAGGATGGGTGATTGATTATTGTGGGTATGGAGATGGTGATGCCAGAGAGGAATATGTGTCAGCGTAGGGGTAATTAGATAGGGAGGGATGTCTGACAGTGGAACAGTGATGGGGCTGGGGAGAAATATTTGATAGCAGGAGGCATGAAATGGCTGGGAAGAAGGGAGTAACATGGGGGTGGGTCGTGAGTTGTAAGGTGTAGACAGGATTATGAGGGGAGGCAAGCTGGTTGTGTAGTGATGTGCTGTTAGCTGGAGAATGAGGCAGCCAGGGTGGGTTGGGGGGGGGTTCGAGGCAGAATTTGTGTGTGTGTGGTGGTGCTGATTTACTGGGAGCAGTTGCTGAAAGGATGCAGTGTGAGCTGGTGTGGGGTGTGCTGTAAGTGGAAGTGTGCTGACTATGGAGGCATGTGCTGTGGACCTAGGTGAAGGGAGCTGAACTGTAAGGTGCTGACTTTTAAAAAAAAAACTCTTCCCTGACCATGGATCCAGCTCGGTCCTCACCCAAGCCAGATCCTCACTGGTCTTTGGTCCCCGGCGTCACAGCATGTTAACTGTGGGCAGCCGGATGTGACTCCTTGCAGCTTTACAGCCAGCTGCCCACTGCGCATGTGGTGCTTTGTGAATGGTCCAGTAGCCTTTTGGGACCTGTGACGAGTTTCCGAAGGCTGCAGGTAGGGAGGGGGGAGGAGAACCTCCAGTGGATTTGCCGCAGCGATCTGACCGAAAGTGGGAGCAGGTGCCTGTCAAAACCAGGTACCCGCCCCCCTCCCGCACATAAAAAAAGAGTCCAAATTCAGTAGGGGAGGGGAGGAGGTGGAAAAGTGGAACTCTTTTTTCATGAAGTTCTGCTTTAAGATATGTTTTAAGATATGTGTAGAAATCAGCAGTTAGGGGTGGTCTGCTGACTGGGGAGGGATGTACTATGCTGCAGGGGGGGGGGGTTAGGAAGTGCCAAGAAATGTGCCAGATATCTACTGTGGGATTTCAAAGGGGTAGAGAGATGTGCTTAAGGTTTGCTGTGGGAAGGGTGGGGTTGTTAACTGTTCTTGGCTCCCCAGAAAATTCATCCTCACTTTCTGTATTGTACATCACAGGACACAGAGCCTCAATATTCACTGATGGGTTATATAGACACCACAAGGTGATGGACACTGGCACACCCTAGACAGGAAGTTTAGACCCCTATATAACCCCACCCCTAACTGGGAGTACCTCAGTTTTTTCGCCAGTGTCTTAGGTGTTGGTCACGAGTAAAGATGTGCTGTGCTGAGCTCCGCTGGAATATTCTTCTGGGGCAAGCCACGCAACCGGCTCCATTCGAAGTGCTTTTCTAGGCCGAAACGAATTGTACCCGAGCCTCATGTTCGAAGAAACGAGTTTCTGCCTGTAATGTTTTTCTTTTTAGAAAGCTGGACCCCGGTATCCAGTATTTGGTTTTTTCAGCCATATCCCTGGCAGGGTGCTTTACAGGCCAGAGCTAGGATCCCCCTTTTTTAAGGAGGCCCTAGTCCCTGAAGGTTTTTTTTCAAACAGAGCCCACCGTGAGAGGTGAAGATTGGGTCTGTTACCACAGAAACCTGCAGCTGGATAAGGTAAGAGAGATTCCTAAGGAATTTTTCTAATTTCTTATGGTTTTTTCTCCTTTAAGTAATGTTGCTATGCCTAAAGTCGCCACTGGTGGCTGTCAAGAACACGTACCTTTCCATGCCTGTCATTTTTGTCTCTGTTATCATGCTGCACGCTCCTCCGAGCCCATGCCCAGGTAGGATGTGGGATGGGGTTTTTTTTCTCCCAAAGAATGTCTCCTTACAGCTCTCTTTAAACTAAAGGGCCATAGGGCAGTCAGCGGTACCCGCACCACCTCCTGCCATCGCCATTACGGTGGTTTTTCATCCACCTACCCTCCGCTCTCCTCCGCCTCAGCCTCCCCTTCGTGGTGGTCCAATCAGGATCGGAACCCTCGGCTCGCGCGGGAAAGCAGGGCTTGTTTAAAAAAGGACAAGGGGAGGGGCATTATGGGTGCTTGGAAAAAGGAGGGGAGCGTTAGCGCGGCGTCCGGCGTGTTGACACCCACAACGAGGGCTAAACGAGGCTATAAGATGCACTCTTTTGCAGGTGCACAGCTCAAGGAGTGACACAGAGCGGATGGAGGGCATGTGAGTGTGGCTGACACAGGCATCCCCAGGCAGCATTTACTTAGCACCAGACTGGGCCTTTATAGCAGCGGTAGTTGCTAGACTATTTGCTCAGCAGTATGTGCATTTCTGGTTGTACCTCGGCATTTGTGCTTGGCACTATGGGCAGAAGGGGTACAGGTACCCCGAGAAATAGGGGCTCAAGGGGATCTCCCTCAGGCTCTGAGGACCCCCCCCCCCTGCAGCACCATCTCCCCCTGAAGGACCTAGGGAGGCTGGTCAGGATGAGCCGTCGGGGTCAGAAGCTACGTCTACTGCTGGCATCTCAGCCCCTGTATACATTACTCAGGAGGTTTTTTTCCTCAACCATAAATGGATTAGAGGAAAGATTGATGGCCGTGATTACATCTTCACTAGGGGGAAGAAAGCGCATTAGATCACCTTCTACCCAGGACCCTCAAACAGAGAAACTCTGGGAAAGGGGAGATGATTCACCCTCTGGAGATAGGGATGAGGATGACTCCTCTTCCGGGGAATCTAGTGGATAAGGTCCCTCTTCGGCTTCACAGGCTGAGAAATTGCTGGTGCAATCTTTTGCTGAAAGGGTCCACTCCACATTTAAGTTACCCGTAACTGAGCCAATTGAAAAACCCACGTCTAGTTTGGGTTCACTTAAGCCTCCTCAAACTGCACATGCTTTTCCTGTTCATTTTCTGCTGGAAAAGCTTATTTATTCTGAGTGGGATCACCCAGTTAAATATTTTTTCCCTCCTAAAAAGTTTTCAACTCTTTATCCTATGGAGGAAAAGTTCACAAAGATGTGGGGTATTCCGTCAATTGACGCCGCTACAGCATCTCCTCTGTGAACAAAAATTTGACTTGTCCGGTTGACAACGCTCAAATGCTTAGGGATCCAACTGATAAAAAGATGGAATTCCTGTTGAAAAACGTTTTTGCCTTGGCAAGTTCAGTAGCTCAACCTGCAGTGGCAGCAATTTGGGTATGCCAATCCTTAAGAGATCACTTGAAACAGGTGCTCAAGGTTTTCCCTGAACAGCAGGCCCAAGAATTAGCCAAGCTGCCAGCAGCCTTGTGTTTTGCAGTTGATGCAATCAGAGGTTCTATCCTTCAGACCTCTTGTCTTACGCTTTTGCTGGTGCATATGTGTGGAGTCTTGTGGCTGAAAAATTGGTCAGCCGAAACTCCATGCAAAAAGCTCCTGGTGGGGTTCCCTTTTCGCTGGGAAAGGCTGTTTGGGGATGACTTGGACAAATATATACAAAAGATATCTAGTGGGAAAAGTGTGAGTGCGAGTAAACGTCCTTCATTTAAAAGGACTCTTTCTCCAGTACCAGGGGCATCAGCCTCCAGGCAGTCGCGACGGCCTCCACCGTCAGGTTCAGGAGGTAAAACTCAGTCAACCCCAAGGACAAAAAAAATCCTGGGGGAGGAAATCTACAAGACAGAACGCTAAAGCCTCTTTATGAAGGGGCGCCCCCACTCGTTCAAGTGGGGGAAAGACTGCTACAGTTCTCAAGGGTCTGGCAGGAGGATTTTCAGGACAGATGGGTAATCTCCGCAATAACTCTAGTTTACAAACTAGAGTTCCGAGAATTCCCGTCTCCTTGTTTCCTCAGATCAAATGTCCCCAAAGACCCAGAGAAAAAGAAGTCTCTCTTCCAAGTGTTGGATCGACTTCTGTCACAAAAAGTAATCATGGCAGTTCCCATGCAAGAGCAGGGGTTGGGCTTTTAATCAAACCTTTTCATGGTGCCAAAGCCAAATGAGGATGTCAGACCCATCCTGGATCTCAAGGATCTAAATCGGTTCGTAAAGATTTGATCTTTTCACATGGAATCAATCCGATCAGTAGTCCTCATCCTACAAGGAGGAGAACTTCTGGCATCAATAGACATCAAAGATGCTTACCTGCATGTACCTATTTTCCCCGCTCATCAGAAATATTTGCATTTCGAAATGGAAAAACGTAATTTCCAGTGTGTAGCTTTGCCTTTCGGTCTAGCTACGGTCTGTTCACAAAGGTCCTGGCTCCTACTCTGGCCAGATTAAGGGTCCACGGTATAACGGTTATAGTGTACCTAGATGACCTGCTCTTTATAGACCGGTCTGTAGCCCGTTTAGACCAAGGCGTGATCATCACAGTCAACTACCTGGAATACCTAAGTTGGGTTTTGAACCTAGAGAAGTCTTCTTTAAAACCAGTAAGAAGATTAGAGTAATTGGGTCTAATCATAGATATAACCCAAAAAAGGGTGTTTTTACCCCCAGGCAAAAATCAGTGCAATAAAGGAGCTGGTTCAGCTAGTCAGGGCAAGAAGAGTCCTTCTATTCGCCTTTGTATGGGATTGTTGGGAAAGATGGTGGCTTTGTTTGAAGCGGTTCCCTAGAATCTGGAAGGCATATGTATCCTGGTGTGAATCCAGGGGTTGGCATCCCAGAAAGTATGTCATAGGGAGAATCCTTGCTTTTCTGCAAATGGGGTTAGAGATGAAGCTGGCCTTGAGTACTTTTAAGGGCCAGGTCTTGGTCTTGTCGGTATTTTTTCAACGTCTGCTTGCTTCACATTCTTTGGTTTGAAGCTTTTTACAGGGGGTAACGGGGCTTAATCCACTGGTTAGAGCACCCCTGAACTCCTGGGACTTGAATTTAGTTCTGTCAGCATTACAGAAACAGCCTTTTGAGCCGATACGACATATTCCTTTGGTCCTTTTGACAAGGAAGCTAATTTTTCTGGTAGCCATTTCTTCTGCAAGAAGGGTATCAGAATTGGCGGCTCTTTCTTGTAAAGAGCCATATTTAATTGTTCATAAGGATAGAGTAGTATTGCGTCCTCATCCTATTTTTCTTCCGAAGGTGGTTTCAAATTTTCACCTAAACCAGGATATTGTTCTGCCTTCATTCTTTCCAGATCCCTGTTCTAAGGAAGAAAAGTCACTTCATTCTCTGCATGTAGTGAGAGCCGTCAAAGCCTATTTGGAAGCGACTGCTCAGGTTCACAAAACGGACGTTTTGTTCGTGTTGCCTGAAGGTCCTTAAATAGGACAGGTAGCGTTGAAATCCACCATTGCTAAATGGATTCGGCAGGTAATTTTTCAAGCTTATGGTTTAAAGGGGAAAGTTCCACCTTTTCAAATCAAAGCGCACTCCACCAGGGCTGTTAGTGCTTCATGGGCAGTGCATCACCAGGCCTCCATGGCTCAGATCTGTAAGGCCGCAACATGGTCTTCAGTCCATACATTTACCAGATTCTATCAGGTCAATGTAGGGCTGGGGAAAAAATCGATTTGAATCTTGAACTGAGTTGAGAGGTCAAATCGACTCAGAATTTTTCAAATCGATTTTTTTTTTTCACCAGGACCGGCGCTGACACCGTGCCGGTCCTGAGGAGCTGTGGGCAGGAGTTTTTAGGCGAGGCCGCGGCTTCGGCCTAGTCCGCGAGGCCTGATGCCGCGGACTAGGCTGAAGCCGCGGCCTCGCTTAAAAACTCCTGCCTGCAGCTCCCCAGGACCGGCGCTTACCCTGCGTCGGTCCTGAGGAGCTACGGGCAGGAGTTTTTAGGTGAGGCCGCGGCTTCTGCCTAGGCCGCAGTCTCACCTAAAAACTACTGCCCACAGCTCCTCAGGATCGGCGCGGTGTCCAAAAAAAAAAAAAAACTCGATTCGAATCGTGATTCGAGTTTTGTTTATTTTAAATCTCAGATTTTTTTTTTTTTTGAGAAAATCGCCCAGCTCTAGGTCAATGTGAAAAGGCATGAAGATATCGCCTTTGGGCGCAGTGTGCTGCAGGCCGCAGTACAGGGTCCTCAGGTCTGATTGCTCCCTACTTTTGTTTGTGTCCCCTTCCCTCAGGTGGCATTGCTCTGGGACATCCCATCAGTGAATACTGAGGCTCTGTGTCCTGTGATGTATGGTAAAGAAAATAGCATTTTTTATAACAGCTTACCTGTAAAATCCTTTTCTTGGAGTACATTTTAGGACACAGAGCTCCCGCCCCTCTTTTTTGGGGATATGTATTACACACGTATTGCTTTGCTACAAAACTGAGGTACTCCCAGTTAAGGGAGGGCTTATATAGGGGGCTAAACTTTCTGTCTAGGGTGTGCCAGTGTCCATCACCTAGTGGTGTCTATATAACCCATCAGTGAATACTGAGGCTCTGTGTCCTGTGATGTACTCCAAGAAAAGGATTTTACAGGTAAGGTGTTATAAAAAATCCTATTTTTCAGCTGCTGATACATCGCAAACCCGACTTCTGTGAGTGGTGTAATAGAAGGGTCTGGCGCTGTTCCTATACTAAGTGATAATTCCCTACCTGCGTATTTTTATCTCTAGTTCAAAAAAAGCATACAAGATTGAGTCCCTAAGTATAAGCAAAACGTGCAGGTGTCAAATAATAATCATCAAAAAATATATATATTACACAATTTTAAACAACTAGCTTCTAATATAAAATTCTAGTGGTGGTGTCGAGTCTCCATATGCGGTGTTGCTGATAAATATACCAAATATCTTGAAGTGTGGGGGAAAAAAGGGGGGGGGGGGGGGAAAGGGTGGGTGAAGGTGGGGAAGGGAAGGGGAGGGAGGGGGAAAAGGAAAGGTGTGGGAGATCAGACACTGATAAAGGAGCTGAAAATTAGTCAAAAATAATTTCTACTAAAGTGCAAACGTGCTGGTAAAGTTCAAATAAAGTCCTTATGGTGTAATAAACTCGCTATCCTTAATAGTATGCTGTCTTGATATAAGTGATGTGGTGAAAAAGATCCTTGCTCTGAAAGTGCAGCCACTCACCGGATCACTTCACCCCTGCAGGGGTATCGGGCAATTACAGTTTTGCGCCACTGTGCGGCGATCTCTGGCAGCCTCAGGATTGTGGTGTATCATGTAGAAAGAGAGAAGGAGTGCCCATAGCGTAAAATCGTTTTATAAAAAATTTATTAAACAAATGAAAAGGTACTCACAATTTCACAATGTAAATCAAGCGAAAATTTTTTTAAAACGTCACGGTTAGCCTTCAGCGCTGGTAGGTAGCTGATGTTGGGAAGCACAGATTAGGCCACGCCCTACGCGTTTCGTCGTTAGGACGTCTACGGGAGCTCCAGCGCTGGAGGCTAACCGTGACGTTTTAAAAAAATTTTCCTTCTCTCTTTCTACATGATACACCACAATCCTGAGGCTGCCAGAGATCGCCGCACAGTGGCGCAAAACTGTAATTGCCCGATACCCCTGCAGGGGTGAAGTGATCCGGTGAGTGGCTGCACTTTCAGAGCAAGGATCTTTTTCACCACATCACTTATATCAAGACAGCATACTATTAAGGATAGCGAGTTTATTACACCATAAGGACTTTATTTGAACTTTACCAGCACGTTTGCACTTTAGTAGAAATGATTTTTGACTAATTTTCAGCTCCTTTATCAGTGTCTGATCTCCCACACCTTTCCTTTTCCCCCTCCCTCCCCTTCCCTTCCCCACCTTCACCCACCCTTTCCCCCCCCCCCCCCTTTTTTCCCCCACACTTCAAGATATTTGGTATATTTATCAGCAACACCGCATATGGAGACTCGACACCACCACTAGAATTTTATATTAGAAGCTAGTTGTTTAAAATTGTGTAATATATATATTTTTTGATGATTATTATTTGACAATTGCACGTTTTGCTTATACTTAGGGACTCAATCTTGTATGCTTTTTTTGAACTAGAGATAAAAATACGCAGGTAGGGAATTATCACTTAGTATAGGAACAGCGCCAGACCCTTCTATTACACCAATCCAGTTAGCTGTCCCCAATTTTGGTGACTGCTTGTAGGGCGGCAGCAGTTCCATTCACCTACAGATCTCCATTTCCACTGTGCGGGTTCATTACTCTTTTCACGACTTCTGTGAGTGCCCACCCTAGCTCTATGTCTCTCTGGCTCACCTCTGCACAAGTAAGAAGAGCAGCTTTGGCAGGGGGGTGATGAGGAGGGAATGGAAGCTCTGTGGCAGAACGGGGGGGGCGAGGTAGGTGGGAGGCACTGTGGGGAGAGGGGTGGTGAAGTGGGTATGGCAGCACTGTGCTGCTGAGCTGGGGGATGAGAGTTCACAGGCTCGCTGTCAACTGCTCAACTGCTGTCTATGGGAGAGAATTGAGGCGATCCATGGGATGCACTGCAGTGAAGGTCCTGGTTCCTAGCAGTGGAAGGTGAACCCGGGGACAGTGCAGCATGTGTGTATGGGGAGGCACCACTGGAGGAGCTGCCACTGCTGTGCTGTCTCTACTTACCCACCTGGTGGCCAAGGTCCAGTACAGCAGTGGGCAGAGGAAGCGTTGGCACCATGTGTGTGGGGAGGTAAGTGGTGGGATTTTGTCAGAGGGTGAGCATTTGTGTGAGAGGGTGTTGCAAGGATGGCTTAGTGTGCGGGGCTGTGTCCTACTGCCGTTTTTTCCACTAGGGAATTGAAAATAGAGTATGCCACTGTAGCGTCACATATGGCGACCCATCACATTTGGCTACCCGCTGGACTGCGCATGCGCGATGCCGCCATATGCGTTCCAACACTGTGGCGATCTGCGCTTGCACAGAATTTTGTGGCCACACCCCTGAGTCCAGGTTCAAGCCCCACCATCCAAGTGGACATAGAGTTAGATCATAATTATGCTGAGCAAAGCGAGGCCGTGCCCGAAGCGTTGCGAGGGGCCCTGTGGCAAAGTGGCCTTACAACAGTGTTGGAATGCATATGGCGGCGTCTCGCATGTGCACTCCAGCGGGTAGCAAAATGTGATGGGTAGCTGAATGTGACGTGACACCACTTCTGTTCCCCCTTAAGCAAAAGGGAAGTAGGGCAGTTTTTTATTACAGTTCAGATATATGAATTATGGGACACGGGCATGTCTACCTCCTTACACCCCTACATTCAACATTGGAATGTGTGCGTGTGTGTTTGTGTAGTGCCCTTTTTTAACCTTCTTAACATGGATGAACCTTTGAAATTACATGTCAATCTCAAGGAACCCCTGTTAATAATTTTTAAATCTACATCTCATGGTACATTAGTTTGATGGTCATTGGGAAGAATACTCCTGCTTTCATTTAAGGTCACTGGGAAGAGTTCTGCCTTGTAGATAGGTAAAAATGTCATTGGTGTCAGTAGTTACTTATCTGAGTAGCAGAAGCTGCTCATTGTTTAAGGAACCCCTGGCAACCTCTGGAGGAACCCTAAGGTTGCACAGAAACCCTAGTTGAGAAAGGCTGATCTATACTCTTATCTATTTAACCCTTCCCCATGCCATCCAAAACTAAAAAAACAAAAAGATTTTGACTGTACACACATTTAAACTATTTTTTGTTGCTACCCCTGTTCACAGACAGGAGTGGGAAATGTCTGCTGTGCTAATTACTATTTCACTAGTTATTAATGTAGCCTGAAACATGCAATATTTAATGCAGTGTGATTACAGTGATGTCTTTTCTTATCACTTATATAGCCTCCTGCTCTGCAGGGAGATGCTTCCTGAAAGTGGCTGAGCCTGCAGCCTCCGGAATATGCCGCAGTGTGACCACCTTTCCAACACCACGGACCGTGTGAGGGAATCATCCACCACCGGCCCTGGGAGGCATGGTGACGACCTTCAAGATTGCGGTACTTGGGGCCCAAGGAGTGGGAAAAAGTGCCATTGTCCGTCAGTTCATGTACAACGAGTTCAGCGAGACCTCTGTTCCAACCAATACACGACGTGTCTTCCTACCAGCTGTTGTCATGAATGGCCATGTCCACGAACTTCAGATCATGGACTTTCCTCCCATATCTTCCTTCCCTGTCAACACCCTACAAGTGAGTCTGGAATATGTTGGCTGAAAATGCTGGAGCATAACTCAGAAACTCTTAGTTCAGGAGATATATATTTTCCATAACACAAAGAACTACAGAGAAACAAGTTACATTTCGCTAAAGAACAAAGCTGTAAATCTGGCTTGCATCTAATCCTGAAATCTGTCCAACTTAAATTGTATTTCTGCTTTTGCAGCCAAATTTGAGAAAACCCCACTATATGTTTGTCATGTGTTCCCATTCATACAGCATACCTAAAAAAAAAAAAAATCTCTTATCTTTCTAAGGTTTTTGTTCAAAATTAGTCTCAGGCAGACTGCAAGCATTTCTGAACAATTTAAAATGAGAGAAAACTCAGTCTTTTCTCATTAGTATACAATTCAGCAGCCTTAAGCCAGGTACACACTACAGTTTTTTTTCGTGCAACCCCGCAATTGCAGGAAAAAAAACTGTCAGCTCCGGTCGAAGCCGCCGTACTAACCATGCGAGGTTAGTTCAGTGATTTCCCCCCGCTAAGCTGTTGTGTTCTAACAGGGGGAAGGCCCCCCCCCGCCAGAACACTGATCAGTGCTCTCTGCCATTGGCTGAGAGCGACGATCTGAAGGCATACAGCTGTTGGTTTTTCAGCATACACGTCTGACAAAAGCAGAATGTCGTCTGTTTTTTTTTAACCAGTAAATGTCTCCCGACGCTTTGCCCATGTGTATGTAGCTTTTAAGTGGTTCTAAAGGCAGAAGGCTTTTTATCCTAATGCATTGTATGCATTAAGATAAAAACCTGTGTGCAGCAGCCTCCCTAATATTACCTGAACACTCGATCCAGCAATGTTGCATGAGAGCCTCGGCTCTTAATGCCCCCATAGCAAGCTGCTTTCTGTTGTAGCAGGAGGGACGGGCCAGGACCGCCAGCGAGGGTCCCAAGAAGAGGACCTGGGCTGCTCTGTGCAAAACCACTGCACAGAGCAGGTAAGTATGACGTTTTTTTGTTTTGTTTAAAAATAACAGACTTTAATATCACTTTAACTCTTAACTCTAACGCTTTGTTAGGACAGATGGGGGGGAGATTTACTAAAACTGGTGCATACAGAATCTGGTGCCGTTGTGCACAGTAACCAATCCGCTTTTAACTTCAGCTTGTTCAAGTTAGCTTTGACAATGAAATCTAGCAGCTGATTGGTTACTATGCACAGCTGCACCAGATTCTGTGTGCGCCAGTTTTAGTAAATCTCTCCCATAGTGTTCAAATCTAGTTTACAAGTGTTAATGAGATCTGTCAGCACAGTAGAGACAGAGATAGTTTTGGTAAATATTAACTCACCAGCCCTTTCTGCATAGCAAAGGAAAACTTCAGTTTTGGAATTTTCAGAAAAGGGCAAGTAAAATATTAGCAGAACTTTTTAATTTTTCTTTAAGGTTATGCTATGTAGATGAGAAAATGAGAGAATGTAACAAATATAATGTAGATGTTTTCCCAATTCGGTTGCAAAATTGGAAATACACTTTAAAGTTTCATGCTGACTATATCATACTACATACCTTTTTTGCTAATATTACTTGTCTGTGTTCCTGCTATTTGTCTAAAGTCCCCATGCTGAGCATTGCCTTCTGCAATCTTTCCTAATATGTGCTTGTGACCTATAAATTAGAATGTTCCTTAGAGGTTTCTTTGGGGAAACCTTTTTAAGAGTGGCATAGAAAGGCAAACCTTTTTATTGATAACAAAAGGCAGTGAGAGTTCTATCCACCATTTTAACTGCAAACCAAGGTGATTTCTTTTGATCTTTAACCTCCCCGACGGTATGATTATGTCTGATTTTTTAATGCAAAAGTGGTACAATTGTTTTGCATGGAAATTTGGCGTTTTATATTGTAGGCCTGTAATTTAATGATAATTTGATAATGTTTGAAACACAAAATCACAAATTATAATATGATAAATAACTATAAATACAGTGAGCAAAATTATCAATGCAACACTTTTGTGTTTGCCCCTGTTTATCATGAGCTGAACTTAAAGATCTACGACTTTTTCAATGTACACAAAAGGCCTATTTCTCTCAAATATTGTTCACAAATCTGTCTAAATTTGTGTTAGTGAGCACTTCTCCTTTTTCCGAGATAATCCATCCATCTCACAGATGTGGCATATCAAGACGCTGATTGGACAGCATGATTATTGCACACGTGTGCCTTAGGCTGACCACAATAAAAGGCCACTCTAAAATGTGCAGTTTTACTGTATTGGGGGTCAGGAAACCAGCCATTATCTGGTGTGACACCATTTGCCTCACACAGTGCAGCACATCTCCTTCACATAGAGTTGATCAGGTTATTGATTGTGGCCTGTGGAATGTTGGTCCATTCCCCTTCAATGGCTGTGCGAAGTTGCTGGATATTGGCAGGAACTGGAACACGCTGTAGTATACGCTGATCCAGAGCATCCCAAACATGCTCAATGGCTGACATGTCCGGTGAGTATGCTGGCCATGCAAGAACTGGGATATTTTCAGCTTCCAGGAATTGTGTACAGATCCTTGCAACATGGGGCAGTGCATTATCATGCTGCAGCATGAGGTGATGATCGTAGATGAATGGCACAACAATGGGCCTCAGGATCGTGTCACGGTATCTCTGTGCATTCAAAATGCCATCAATAAAATGCACCTGTGTTCGTTGTCCATAGTATATGCTTGCCCATACCATAACCCCACCGCCACCATGGGCCACTCGATCCAGCTCACCCACACAAATGCCATACACGCTGTCTGCCATCTGCCCTGTAAAGTAAAAACCGTGATTCATCCGTGAAGAGAACACCTCTCAAAAGTGCCAGACGCCATCAAATGTGAGTATTTGTTGCAGCAGCTGTCCGGGTGGCTGGTCTCAGATGATCTTCGAGGTGAAAATGCTGGACGTGGAGTTCCTGGGCTGGTGTGGTTACACGTGGTTGTGAGGCCGGTTGGATGTACTGCCAATTTCTCTGAAATGTCTTTGGGACGGCTTATGGTAGAGAAATAAACATTCAACTCAAGGCCAACAGCTCTGGTGGACATTCCTGCAGTCAGCATGCCAATTGCACGCTCCCTCAAAACTTGCGACATCTGTGGCATTGTGCTGTGTGATTAAACTGCACATTTTAGAGTGGCCTTTTATTGTGGCTAGCCTAAGGCACACCTGTGCAATAATCATGCTGTCTAATCAGCATCTTGATATGTCACACCTGTGAGGTGGATGGATTATCTCGGCAAAGGAGAAGTGCTCAACAAGTGCTTATCTAACACAGATTTAGACAGATTTGTGAACAATATTTGAGAGAAATAAGCCTTTTGTGTACATAAAAAAGGCGTAGATCTTTAAGTTCAGCTCATGATAAATAGAGGCAAACGCAAAAGTGTTGCGTTTATAATTTTGCTCAGTGTAATAACAAATAATAATATAATAATAATACACTTTATTCAATGAATTTTTTTCAATAATGTAATCAAATCAAAAACACTGACATTTGTCCAAACCAGGGTGCAATATTACTAGTCACTGCATATTGGTTTAGTAAACATCCCAGGTATGAAAAATTTTGAAACATGGGACTGCACAAAGTCCAACGTCACAATCAGGACAATGGAACCTGGTTTCTTTTCGGATTTTCTTTCCACTGTCATCTCTCTTCAAGCAACAAACCACGCACATCCTTGTAGGTGCTGACTTTTTCTCAGTTGGTGGGAAGTAGTCCATGAAGTGATGACCAGTCAGGCGTTCCGGGTTGACAACGCCAGCAGCACGACGTCCAGCTCTATTCAGAGCCTTTGGTGTTTGGTGGTTCACAAAGATCAGTTTGGCAACTTTCCAAATAAAGTCAGAATGAATCACAGGCTTGTCACTTTTTTTTTTTTTTTTTTTAGCAGAATGTAGACATTCCACAAGCATTGCTCAAGAAGATGCCTGAAGATCTTGTAGTACTTTTTTTGCTGTTTCCTCATTGCTGCATAGAATATCATTGCTTGGTTGGCTCTGTCAACACCTCCCATGGTTATTGTAGTCTGTCACTATTTGTGGCTTCATGATTTCTTTCCCACCTTTCGTGCAAACTATAACAGTGAAGGTATTATGGACAAACTCATTAGGTACACATCTTTCTTGTCACGCCATCGCAGTGCCACCATTTTGCCTTTCTGCCAGGCAACCATTTCTCCAGTCGTCAGCTTCTTATCGCCAAACATTGGCGGCATGTTGCGCCAGTTATCCCTAACGGTTCCATAGGCATCCGTTTTGTTCTGCAGAAGAAACTCATAAAGTTCAGGAGATGTGTAAAAGTTGTCGGTTGTTATGCAATAGCCCTGATTTAGCAATGGCTCAATCAGTGAAAGAATGGAAGATGTTGCCATTCCATAGTTGCTGTATTTTGGGTTGAATTATGTTCCTTTCCCAATGTATAGAACTGAATTCCAAATGTAGCCAGTTGACGATTTGCATAGCATGAAGGAGTTTACGCCAAATCGTGCTCTCTTTGATGCCATGCATTGTATCCAACTTTCATCTATGCTAATGTCTCTTTTTGACTCTGTTGGACATTTTTTCAAATCATTTGAGATACTTCCCAAATTTTCTTGAGTTTTGGTGCAGGATGAGTAGTTTCATCAAATTCTTCGTTGTTTTCGAAGTGTAAGTATTTCATTATCAGAGAAAATCTGTACTCTGACATGACCTTGCCAAAGAATGGACTGGCAAGTAATTTGTTAGTTGTCCAATACCACCTTTGCCTACTCCCTGAAGTATTATTAGAAATTTTCAAAATGTTATCTTTGGTCACTGGTTCCCACTTTCTACTTCTTGAAAACTTCTGATGCATAGTAGCTTGTTGCTCTTGGTACCGGTTTGCCTCCGTAACTATTTTTTCAATAACCTCATCATCAGAAATAGTTGTAGGTATGCCAAGGAGTTGTCATCTTCAACGTCCACTTTCATACCAGGTGCTCCAGTAAATGGAAATCTTTGGGGGCGCTGCGTGATCCGTACCGCAGTCAATAGAACACCAAGTTCGCACATCACTGAACTCAGTCGCAGAATCATCGCTCTCGTCACTTTCCTTGTCTGATGGTGAATTTCCCCACAAATCACTATCTCTCAATTCTGCAAGTGATTCTAATTCGATATCGCTGTTTTCAAACTGGTCATAAACCGCTTTTGATGTAGAGGCACGCTTTTTGGATGCCATGGACATGCTCAAGTTTCCAGGCAGAAAGAATGTCAGAAAGAACAGTAAAACTGCAGGCAGGGCACAGGACAAAGCACTGGGGACAAACTGAGGTCAAATGATTTGATACAGTAATGTAATCTAATAAGATTACAATGCATGTGTTGTGTTTTATACTTTTTAAAATTGCCGCCGGGTTCCGCCCCATGCGTCTCGGCGCTCTCAGGGAACGGAACCCGGAACACAGAGCATCTGGCGTAAGATCCGGCCACGGGACACAGCGGGAGTACTTTGCAGGATCTTGGGGACAAGGCAAGTGACCTCTTCCTGGATCCTGCGATGCAATCCCTGTGGCTCGGGGTTACCGCTAATGGTACTGAAATTTAACCCTGAGCCACACTCTGGAATACCGCCAAGGAGGTTAAAGTACTCGTAAATACAATCCATTAAAGGTATTACAACAAATATAATTACATTGGTCAAAACACATTTTCATAAACAATATTTTTTTTTTACTTGGGCTTGCATCACACACACAGAGTGTAGGCAGGTTGCAGTCTACTTTCTCCACTGCAGGTAGTGCTCAACCGCAGAAGCATTGCAGAGGGAGAAGAAGTCAAAAGTAACCTAGTTCCTCTGTGGTTTCCTAGGGCACAAGGGGCAGCTATCTGATTGAATGCTGGTGCCCCATGTGACTTTGGCAACCATCTTGGGTCAGGCAGAGTCTACTTAAGACCCTGGCTCCTGTGTTTCGCATGCATTTCCTATGTAGCTAGGGTAGGGACAGGTATCCGATCTGTCAGGGACAGTGCTTAGCGTCAAGGGAAAGGTTCCAGAGGAGTAAGGAAAGTGCAGGGACATGCCATCCTACCTAGAAGCCTCCCCACTTGGGTAAGGACAGGCCAGGCTGCATTCCACTCCTCGAGACAGACACTGTCGGCACACTTGAGACCTTCTGCTACTGATACATCGCTGTGAGTGCTCCCAGTCGGGTTGCCTACCCATCGGGCTTGTTGTGTATTGCCAAACTTCAATTACAATATATTCCTGTTAATCTGCACCTGGACTCTGAGTGTTTTCTGCTGCTGCACCATGCTGTACCTACTCACAAGTGGAGAAGTAACTTTCCCATTTGTGTGTGCTTCAGAGCCAGTTGCAGTTTTGACAATGGCTCCCAGCTTGAGCTTCACTGTCAAAATCTCAGTCAGTTATAGAATATAGCAGTGGTCTCCGAACTGCGGCTCAGGGGCCAGATGCAGCACTTTGCTTGTTTTTATTCAGCTCTTAGGGCATTATTCCCCCCATTGTTGCTGACATAGTTCCTTCCACTGACACCATGAATGGGGCACTATTCCTCCCACTAACACCAATGATGGCGCACTATTCTTTCCATTGACACCAATAATGGAGCACTAATCATCACATTGACACCAATGATAGGATATTATTCCTCCCATTGATACCAACGATGGGGCACTACTCCTCCCATTGATACCAACAATGGGGCACTACTCCTCCCACTGATACCAGGAGCATTGTTTACTGGCCTTAGTGCGGTTCCCCTAAAGTTTGTTTAGAAAGCTTGCAGACCCCTGGAATATAGCTACAGGGAAGTTACTTCCCTGCTGTGTGTGTGATGTAAGCCCATCTGCTGCCTGCTATGTCACATAATCTTGCCCACCCGCCAGCTGTTTAATGTCAAACTGCTCACAAGCCAACCTTCTTTGTGATGTAATCCTGACCACTGTCTGCCTACTGCCCACCCAATAAACGCACATTATGTGTGATGTGATTCACTGATGGAGAACTTCCCTACGGTGTGTTTCTGAAGCATATCGCCCTCTTACTAAAATGAGCTAGGAGGAGGCATAGCCAAACAATAAACCACAGGAGATACAGGCATACTGTGTGTTGCTACGGCATTCTGTAACTTCCAGCAGTGATTACAGGAACACAAACTAACTTAAGGCAGCATGGATTTAAATATGAACCCAGAAGAATTGTCAGTAGGGATGGGCTTTATGTTCGGGTTGACCATGGGTTCGACTCGAACATTGGCTGTTCACCCGTTCACCGAATAGTGAACAATTCGGGGTGTTCGCTGCAAATTTGAAAGCCGAGGAACACCCTTTGAAAGTCTATGGGAGAAATCAAAAGTGCTAATTTTAAAGGTTAATATGCAAGTTATTGTCATAAAAAGTGTTTGGGGACTTGGGTCCTGACCCAGGGGACATGTATCAATGCAAAAAAAAAGTTTTAAAAATGCCTGTTTTTTCAGGAGCAGTGATTTTAATAATGCTTAAAGTGAAACAATAAAAGTGTAATATTCCTTTAAATTTCGTACCTGGGGGGTGTCTATAGTATGCCTGTAAAGTGGCACATGTTTCCCGTGTTTAGAACAGTGACAGCAAAATGACATTTCTAAAGGAAAAAAAGTCATTTAAAACTACTCGCGGCTATAATGAATTGTCGTTCCGGCAATACACATAAAATTTATAAAAACGGCATGGGATTCCCCCACAGGGGAACCCTGAACCAAAATTTAAAAAAAAAAATGCGTGGGGTTCCCCCTAAATTCCATACCAGGCCCTTCAGGTCTGGTATGGATATTAAGGGGAACCCCGTGCCAAAATTTATTTTTAAAAATGATGTGGGGTCCCCCCTCAAAATCCATACCAGACCCTTCAGGTCTGGTATGGGTTTTAAGGGGAACCCCGTGCCAAAATTTAAAAAAAATGGCATGGGGTCCCCCCAAAAATTCATGCCAGACCCTTATCCGAGCACGCAACCTGGCAGACCGCAGGAAAAGAGGAGGGGACGAGAGAGGGCCCCCCCTCCTGAACCGTACCAGGCCACATGCCCTCAACATTGGGAGGGTGCTTTGGGCTGGCCCCCCAAAGCACCTTGTCCCCATGTTGATGGGGAGAAGGGCCTCACCCCCACAACCTTTGCCCGGTGATTGTTGGGGTCTGCGGGTGGGGGGCTTATCGGAATCTGGAAGCCCCCTTTAGAAAGGGGACCCCCAGATCCCGGCCCCCCCTGTTTGAAATGGTAACGGGTACACTGTACCCATACCATGTCACAAAAAAAAGTGTGCACATGGTAAAAAAAACAACACACACTGGGGGAGAAGTCCTTTATTAAAAAAAACTGTCCCACGTAGTCCATTCACCTCCACCGACGGACCAAAAAAAAAAAAAAGATCTGCCTCCATGGCACACGCCATATGACGCATCCTCGCAGGTGACAGCATTTTTAAAACTGTGGGCGGGGCCACACGGTGTCGTCGCCGGGTGACCCCGCCCCCCTCTGAAGCAAGGGGGATGTCCCCGGTCCGTCGGTGGAGGTGAATGGACTACGTGGGACAGTTTTATTTTTTTATTTTTTAATAAATAAAACTGTCCCTCGGACAATTGGTGTCGGATTTTCCACTGACAAATGTTGGATGGCAGGCTTATAAATTTTCCTCGGACAAATGTCTGTTGTCGGATTGTGTGTACACAAGTCCGTCGGACAAAAGTCCAAAGTACAAACACGCATCCTCGGAAGCAAGGAGGTGCCAGAAGCGTTCGGTCTTGTAAACTAGCGTTCGTAATGGAGAATTAAAATTTGTGACGCGGCAAATTACGAAATCTCGAAATGCAGCGCACATTCTTTTCTTCTTTAATGGGATAATGAAGCTGCTTTGCTGGTGATACTGGTCGAGTTATTGCAAACAAATTTTCAAAGGCTTTTTTTTTCTAGTGATATTACCACAACACCATTATCCCGTAGTTTTTAAGATCAAAGATATAACTATGTTGGTGTCCCTTGTTAATTTTACATTGTATTTTTATAAATGTAACTGCCTACTCCCAAACTGTCATTTGAAGTAAAACACATAGCCAAGTATTATTCTCCACAATTTTTTTTATTGTGCATTAAAAAAAGAAAACCAATAAAATTAGACATGCTATCTGCCAATAGAACTTAAAGCGGAGTTCCACCCTAAAGTGGAACTTCCGCTCATCGGATTCCCCCCCCCCTCCGGTGCCACAATTGGCACCTTTCAGGGGGGAGGGGGGTGCAGATACCTGTATATACGGGTATCTGCTCCCACTTCCAGGAATAGCTAGCCGCAGATGCCCGCTGCCCCTCCCCGTTGTGTTCTGAGAAATACGCAGTTCCCACAACACAACGGGGACCAGTGAAGACGCGCAGTGTGACTCGCGCATGCGCAGTAGGGAACCGGGCAGTGAAGCCGCAACCCTTCACTTCCTAATTCCCTGACCGAGGATGGTGGTGGGGGCAGCCAAGAACCGAGCGATTGCTCGTCATCTGCTGCCGACATCGCGGGCACCCTGGACAGGTAAGTGTCCATTTATTTAAAGTCAGCAGCTGCATTATTTGTAGCTGCTGGCTTTTAATATTTTTTTTAAGGTGGAGCTCCTCTTTAACCAAAAAGTGCATTCTATGCATTCACAAATATAGAAAATATAACAAATCAAATCATTATTATTCAACCAAAAAATAACAGAAAAGCCTCATGCATGTGTCCTGCTTCTTAATATAGGGGGTCAACAATGCCAAGAGTTGGTAAAAGCAGGGGTCCGTCATCCGGAGATAATTCCGAAAATCATCCGGATTATTCTCCTGGAGCTCCCAAAGCAATGGCATATGACATAATTGTTCACGATTAATAAAACAACCAATTTTTGGTCCAAGAAATCCTCCTCCTCCTGTTCCTGGACTGGACTTGGGTCAAAGCAATAACTCCAAGGCCAATAATAAATAACACGTTATCTCCTCCGATTCCGCAACATGTCTGGTTGACGAAAGGCCGTTCAGAAACGAACTGAAAAGCACGAAATGAAAAGCGCAAATTTAAAAGCGCTAAATGAAAAGCGTGAAATTAAAAGCGCAAATCAACACTCATCAAACTTCTACTAACACGAAATTAGCAGGAGCCCAAAGGGTGGTGCTAAAGAGCTGAAAAACCACGTAGTATGTCACTATGTTTGTGTTTGTTGGCCGACAATTCCTTGCCGTTTGTATGCAAGACAAAATCCAGGCACACGCCTTCGGACAAAAGTCCGAGGTTTTGTCTGCGGAAAATCCGATAAGCATAATGAGCTAAAAGATGTAAGGCTCCATTCAGGCTTCAACTTCTTAGGTCTGCTACACTGAGATATTTGGACTGATTTACAAAAGTATTTAAAAATCTTCATTGATAAAATTGTGTGAATAGTCACTTAATTTATCCAATCATGTGAAAAACATCTGCGTGAGGTATTCCAAACGAACAGGAAATTGCTTTTCACATAGAATAACTAAAGCAAATCAGCCTCAATATATGTAGGCAGTATGCAGTGTGGTCTATAAGTGGCCTCTGCGTTTTTTTCCTAGATACGGTAAAGTGTTTTTTGTGGAATACTTGTATTCATGTCCTGCAGTTAAAGCAGAAATAAACCCACCGATTTGTCTGTTTCCCCAACAGGTATTTTTCAAGGCTAGCATTGAAAGGTAATTGTAATGCAGCGCACACACGAGCAGACTTTTCGACGGACTGAACTCTGAAGGACTTTTCGGCGGAGTTCAGACGGAGTTCCACTGAAACAGACTTGCCTACACACGATCACACCAAAGTCCGACTGATTCGAACGTGATGACTTACGACCAGACTAGAATAAGGAAGTTCATAGCCAGTAAGCCAATAGCTGCCTTGCGTCGTATTTGGTCTGTCGGACTAGCCTACAGACGAACGGATTTTTCAATAAGACTCGAGTCCGTCGGAAAGATTTGAAACATGTTCTATTTCTAAAGGCCGTCAGATTTTTCGACAGAAAAGGTCCAATGAAGTCCACACGCGATCGAATTGCTCGACGGATTCGTTCCGTCGGACCTTTGCTGTTTAAAAGTCCGGTCGTGTGTACATGGCATTTCAGTTCCTTATGTCAGCCATCATATGACTGGTGTCATAGCTGATCACATGTGCAGCACCATGACAACTGCAGATCAAAAAGAAGCCAAGATGGCATCTTCCTTGGCTGTAAAGGATGGGGGGGGGTGCTTAGTTCAACCTTAAGAATGATTTAAGGTTACTTTCTGGTAGAGTTTAACAATACACCTCGGATCAGTGTGCAGTAATAACCCCCAAAGATGCCATTGGAAAAGAACAGATCACTCTTCCCGTTCGGAGGCTGCTAGCCTTGGTTCCAGCTTCAGAAGCACACTGACAAAATCCAGACACAAGAATGAGCAAGAAGGAGGGATGAGAGTACAGGATACTCCAAAACACAAGCAGACAGTAGAGGACAGATTCTCAGGCAAAGTGCTTCAGTAGCAGCCTTAAAGTGTTATGCCGCGTACACACGGGCAGACTTTTTGACTGGACTGGTCCGACAGACTTTCCGACGGACTTTTGAACGAACGGACTTGCTTACACACGATCACACCAAAGTCCGACTGATTCGAACGTGGTGACGTACGACCAGACTAGAATAAGGAAGTTCATAGCCAGTAAGCCAATATCTGCCCTTGCGTCGTTTTTGGTCTGTCGGACTAGCATACAGACGAACGGATTTTTCAATAAGACTCGAGTCAGTCGGAAAGATTTGAAGCATGTTTCAAATGTAAAGTCCGTCAGATTTTCGACTGGAAAAGTCCGCTGAAGGTCCGATGAAGCCCACACACGATCGGATTGTCCGTCGGACCAGTCCGGTCAAAAAGTCCGCTCGTGTGTACGCGGCATTACTAAACCCACAACAGTAAAATAAAGCATGCTTGTTATACTCTCTGTGGAACCAAAGGGGTTTATCCTCTGCATTGTATGCACAGATCCTCTTCTTCCACTAACTCCAGAGTTACTGGAGTCAGGCTGCACATGCTCAGTTTGGTGTGTATTGCTAGAGAGTTATTTTTTTCTAGGGAGAGTGCATTTGATCAGCACAGGGCCAATCAGCATTGTCCAGACAGAGGGTAAGGGATCCTGGATCCTGATAGGACAGCTCAGTATGAAAACTCTTTCTACAAAGCTTTACCACATATTGATAGAAGTCACAAGACTGATATATACTGCTGAGTAGAAAAGGTATTTAGCAGTTTATATTTACTAAAATAATTGCATTTTCATGCTCTTTGTACTGTGGGAGACCAGATATAGTGAATGCATGGACCTACCTGGGTTTAGTAACACTTTAAGTATTGCTGGAGGTAGAGTGGACAGCCAGCTAGTCTGAGACTCTGTAAGAGCAGTCACAGTCCTTGTAGAAATCTCTGGTATCCAACTCTCCAAGCACAGCTGTAGCTCCAGGCAAAAGGTCCTACTCACAGTGTAAAGAGACAGCTCCCCAACCAGCTTTCAAGCAACACTATTCAGTGAAAGGGGACCTTCTTCAGCTCAGTTTCCTAAGCTAGTGTCCACCAGCATATTTGTTTAAGCCCAGGTTCCTCCAGACTCTCACCCAAGCACATGCTGAGGTCTAACAGAAATAGCGCGTCAATAACACAGGCTACATACCAGGGGGAGAGACTTAAAGAGATAGAGACCTGATCAGACTTTCCAGACATTTATCTTCTCCCAAACCACACCTTCTAAACATCCCTCCCAGGGATTGGCTAGGGTCCAATAAATATTCATAGCCCAAGAATTGATTCTTCCATACCATTTCTGGAACATTTTTCCAGAGGAAGACAGGAGCAATCAATTCCCAGGTTTAGGGAAAGACATGACCAGAAATGGAAAATAAATTGTAGCTCAGCTGGGTGTAGCAGAATCAACAAACTAAATTTAGCCAGCCTAGGGCAGGGGCACTACAGATATTTGGTGAGGCTGTACTTGAATTAACATGCCACAGCATCATCATCATACGTGCTTTGACATTAAAACTCATAAGCAAATGTGGTTTGGCCTGATTAGAAACTGTGAGTCTTGAATGTGTACACCTGATCATTGTGGCCAGGAGAGCTGTACACATTCTGAAAAAGGGTTAATACTGCAGGTAACAAAGACATGGAATGTATAATATTTGCAAAATGTCCAGACTGTCCAAAACTGATATTTCATTCACAGATAGACACTAATGCACTGAAACCTGCATGGCTTTCACTTACTCAGTGCGATGTCCGGTTGTGTGATTTCCCCAGGTGTAGTCCTTGACATCTTCTCTTATTTTTCCTTATGCCAGCCACACACTGATTGAAATTTGGCCTGTCTAGCAGGGACAGACTCCTCCAGCCACACAAACAAGACGAAGGAATCCCCTCTGCCATTGTATTCTGACATCTGTTGAAGATCTGATGACATTTTGGAAAATTTTCCATCGATCGGTAGCTTCAGCCCATAAGCTGCAGCCAATGATCAGTGCATTTTGACTATGTTAGATGCTGCTATCAAAATACAATGTCCTGGCAGGGGGGATTCCTCCATCTTTGTGTGACTGGAGGAGTCTGTTCAGCCAGCATATACATTAAAAGCCTATCACATTATGTCAGACATTCTCAAAAAACCTACACCAGGCGGGTAGTCCTGCTAACTCATATTCAGATATCTTGCCACTTGGGCAACTAAAAGATGAGATGTTTCCTTGAACTGCTATCTACCAAAAAACTGAACCCTTGGTGCCCAACAATGTGGTATTTTAAACTTGTAGTTGCTACAACAATGGCTGTGTTTGATAACTTAGATATACTGATAGTCCTCTCTGTAATGAAAGTATTCTAAAATTAAGCCTCCAAAGTGTGCAGTCTGGTTATTAAACATAGGATGCATGGAATTCTAGTTTAGCTCATTGCATAAAAAAAAACACTAAATAGTATTACTCATAGCATTGATATTACATTTTATCATAAAATACATGAATATTATGCTTTTTATTTATGATGTCTGGCAGAGCCGGTACAGGGGGGGGGGGGCGGCGGAAGGGGCAGATGCCCTGGGCGGGACAATTTATTGGGGGTGGGGGGGGGGTGCAGTGAAGTGAAGAGCCGCCTCTGCTGACAGCAATGCCGCTGCGGCGTTAAGCTTCGGCCAGGAGTGGTTAAACAATGCCTGTGTGCTTCACGGCCAGACAGTGGAGAGAGAGAACGAAGCGTGGCTGTGTCTTAGGCAGGAGGCGGGGCCAGCGCTGTGTTGTCTGGGGAAGGAGAGGGGGAGGAGAAGGGGAGGGGATTCCAGCAGCCGGAGCAAAGTGTTTCCCGCTGCTCCGGAGACACAAATCTTGCCCCCCCCGGCCGTCACCCCCCCCCCACACCACTGGAGTGCTCAGCGGAGCGGTCCCCGCACACCTGGAGGAGGCATCTGACATGCAGTGGCGAGGACTGGAAGAGGAAGGTCCCACGGAGCTGATTGAAAGGGTGGTAGGAAAGAGGAGGTGTCTGGACCGGGCTGCCCCTCTCTGGGGCTGTCAATCAGTGGGGGGGGGGGACACCGGGGCTCCAGCTGCAGGGAGAGGCACAGCTACCACCATGGAAAAAAAAAGGGAAAACTGCGCTAATAGCAAAAAGATATCAAGCTGCAACTCAGGATGGTATATGACATCAAAAGAATATGTAAAAAAGGGAAAGATGTGCTGAATAAATTGACATGTGAGGCTACCAACTATTAAACTAAGCACTCACATAAAGTGTTGAATGTGAACATACATAATCTAAAGAAACAATAATGTAAATAGGTGACAAAAATTAGTGCACATAAAGTTATACACATAAACTGTCAACAAACAAAATGGCTGATGACATAAATAAACAATAAACTACATGAAAGTGAGTCCATGTACAGTAATAGTGACCATATAAATCAGAATTTGACAAAAATTGAGTGAAATGATATAGTCAATGCAAATGGTTGTTGGCTGGAAATTGCCTCCACCACAGCAAACACTGCCGCTTACCAGATCAGACGGCCTGCCCGTCACAGACAGCTATTGACGGCCGGCCGGCTTAATTTGTTTTATGCAAATTTTAATCTACCTAAGTTTTAAGAGTCCGGTGTCCTTTTGGAGATCCCGGGCTAGGGCATCAACCATCCGTGTTCTGTGGTCCCCTGTAATAAGGGTCCATAGGGATTTGAAGCTAAAGACCAGTGTCTACCTAAAGATCCCGGGCTGGGGTATTAGCCATCTGCGCTCTGTGGTCCCCTGTAAATAGGGACCATAGTGATCTGGTAAGCGGCAGTGTTTGCTGTAGTGGAGGCAATTTCTATTTCTTCACGTTTCCTTTGGTGCTGTGTTTATTGTCACCGTTAACCAGCCAACAACCATTTGCAGGGACTATATCGTTTCACTCAATTTTTGTCAAATTCTGATTTATATGGTCACTATTACTGTACATGGACTCACTTTGATGAACTTGTTCACTGCCTTTGTGGTTTATTGTTTATTTATGTAATCTGCCATTTGGTTTGTTGACAGTTTATGTGTATAATTTTATGTGCACTCATTTTTGTCACCTTATTACATTATTGTTTCTTTAGATTATTTCACTGGCACTTCTGTGCACATTTATTGTAGCAGCCTAATTTAAGTATTGTACTGTGTTGTTTCATATGTCTTTTCACATACAGCTACTACCATGCCACAACCTCTTTCTGCAGCCAGCGACCACTAACACGAGAAAGAGCCAGCACCCCCCCCCCCCCCACAGCATCCCTCAGCCACAGACTGGCCTTTATATCCACCCCCTGTCCCATTCCACTCCCTTCCTTCTGATCATCAGTGTCACAAACAGTAAGGACAGCTCAGTCCCAGTGTGCCCATCTGTGATTGGCAGCCCTCGACCCCTCCCTCCACCCTGCCCTTACCCCCACCTATGCGGGACTTCACTGGGGGGGGGGGGTTCGCATCCTATGCTAGCACTGCCTGCTGATTGGCTTCCGCTGCCTCTTAAAAATGGGGGGGGCGCAGTTTGTCATCTTCGCCCTGGGCACCAAATGGCCTTGTCCCAGCACTGATGTCTGGCATTTCACACAGGTGGTAGAAATCATCTTGTGTAAAAAGCAGGAGTATGCTCAATTAAATATAAAATTATACACTTATATCCCCTGATATTTTATGTTTAGCTATCAGTTTTAGTGTTGTTACAGCGTGGTTTATTCTCAGTAGTATAGTATGGTGATTGCATCTAAACAGTCCTTGTTTTTGCTATGAAACCAATTCAAATAATTTCCTAGCAAGAAAGATTTATTTATTTCTAATATATTTTCTAGCTGGTTGAATGAGGCGCCCCAGTCTGTCATCTCTGTTACTATATACAATTACTTGTTCTTGCTTCTATGTCATTTGCCAAACCGCCTGTTTCATCAATGGTTTGATTACCCCTTCCTTTGTACCTTTACTCAGACAGCATTCTAATACTTCAAGGCTTCATATTCAATCTTTATCATACATATTAATGAAGATATTCTGGGGAAAACATTGCAGATGTGTAAACATTCCAAAAGATTGTAGTTGGAGGACATTTGTTGAAGTTGTCTGTGAGCTGAAACAGCAGTGCATTTTCTTCAGTTAAGCAACATTTATAGTGTGTCATCTGGAGTATACCTAGACATATGTACTATTAAAATGCCTAGCCTTCTTCTTTTTAAAGCATATGCCAGCCTAAAAAAAAATTGTGTGTGTGTGTGTGTGTATATATATATATATATATACACTGTATCTCCCAAAAGTGAGTGCACCCCTCACCCCCGAGGGGGATGCTCCCCCTAATGAAGATACAATACTTCCCTTGTATCGACAAGCGTAAGGGAGGGGACTGGATGGCGCAGGAGGCAGCTGGTCTGTCTTATGGAGTAGGAGCACACGATCTCATCCACGGCTTGGCGCTATTAAGGCATGCTATAGAGCGGTGCACTAACGCACTAGACCCATGTGAGTACCCTATAATAGGGCTTTGTTTACATTAAATAAAATCTTTTAAAACGGTCACACTATGGAAGTTTCTTTTTGATATTTATATATGAGAATGCTACATCTTTGAGCAGTGTTTGGACCTTGCAACATGACCTGGAATCCATTTTGATGATTCAAAAGCGTGTACTGACCAAACTTAATTGCGAGGTCACACGCTCTGAGGTGAGCGGCCATTACCTTGGGGTGGGGAGCACCTGAGTGTAATTACTGCTGCAGATCGCTATATTCACAGTCACCTATCAAGTCACGTTTATTATCTCTGTATTAAGGATGCTGAAAACTGACCCTGGGTGGTCAGAGTATCACGGATTTATATGCACTTGATTACTTTATGGATCACTTTTGTATCAATATTTATATTTTATGATATGTGTGTATATTCACGCTATATGATGTTGTAAGCTGTATGACGACATTAGTCGCTTATATATAAATATATATTTTTTTATATATATATATTTTTTTATCCTTAGGTCTGATTTTATAGGCACATCACTTTAGTTAACAATTTTGCTTTTTAGGGTTTTGCTGCAGGTTCAGCAGATCATTAAGTGGATAGCGTAGCACATGATTTATCTATTTAGTTTTTAATCTCACACGTTGATATGTGACGTGATTAGTGCTAGCAGCTGTCATCATACTATTATAAGATAGGGGAACTTTGATTTGGTTGCTCGCAAGACCTTTACTATTTTGTCATCAGTGCAGCCTCATCAACGCTCATCAGTGATGGAGAAAAATTACCTGTTTGCAAAAGTTTATAACAAACTTAGAAAAACAATTTTTTTTCAAAATTTTCAGTCTTTGTTTATTTAGCAGATAATAAAAAAAAAAACTGCGGTGATTAAATACCACCAAAGGAAAGCTTTGTCTGTGTGAAAAAAATGATAAACATTTTGTTTGGGTACAGCGTTGCATGACCACGCAATAGTCATTCAAAGTGCGACAGCACTGAAATCTGAAGCCTGGGCAGGAAGAGTGAAAAAGTGCCCAGTAGGCAGGTTAAACTTTAAAGTGGTTGTAAACCTGTCATGGAATCTGAACAAAGCTTATATACAGTTGTGCTCATAAGTTTACATACCCTGGCAGAATTTATGATTTCTTGGCCATTTTTCAGAGAATATGAATGATAACACAAAAACATTTCTTTCTTTATCTTATATCATGGGACACAGAGCCATAGTAATTACTATGTGGGTTATAGGCCACCTTCAGGTGATGGACACTGGCACACCCTAAAACAAGAAGTCAACTCCCTATATAGCCCCTCCCACTACTGGGAGTACCTCCGTTTTTTCGCCAGTGTCTAAGGTGTTGGTCACGAGTGAAGCTGTGCTGAGCTCCACTGGAGCAATCCTTGCTGGGGCTAGCTATGCAGCGGGATCCATTCAAAGTGGTTTTTAGGCCAAATTGAATGGTACCTGGGCCTTGTGTCCGAAGAAACGAGGTTTTGCCTGTAAACGTTTCTCTTTTTAGAGTGCTGGATCCCGGGATCCAGTACTTTTGGTATTAAGGCCATAAAGTTTTACTGGCGGGATGCTATTACAGGTCCAGGATTGTGGGTTCCCCGAGGGTCCCCGGCTCCTGAAGGTTTGTTAATGGAACCCACCGTGAAGGGTAAAGATTGGGTCTGTTGGTTTTTACCACAGAAAACCCTGCGGCGGGAAAGGTAAGTGGAGTTTTCTAAGAAATTTTTGAATTTTCTTATGAAATGTCTCCTTTGTTGGTAAATGTTGTCATGCCTAAGTGTCACCACTGGGGGCTGTATGGAGCACATACCTTCTCATGCTTCCTCAAGAGATCACTCTGTGTCTAGAACAGCAGGCTTCTTTTTTTTCTCTAGCTAGCAGCAGACCTCCGGTAAGTCTGGGGGGTTTCTTCTTCACCAGACACCCCCCACCTGGGCTGTATTCTCCCCCTCTTCACGAGGAAGAGCGTCAGGAGAGAACCAAAAAAAAACGATCAGCACACCGCTCTAATCGGCGGCTTCTAGGTTCTCTCCTCGCCATTTTCCCCTCAAAGAACGATCCTGTAGGATCAGGGGCCCGCGCTCGCGCTGGAAAACTTTTTTTAAAAAAAAGAGAGGAGAGAGGAGGGGGCCGAAGGCGATGAAGGGGGGTGGGGCTTAGCACAGCGTTGGCATCCTCCAATGTCCAGTGTGGGAATGTGGTTTTTAAAAGCACCATTATTGCTGCTGCAAGTTGACGGAGGGACACAAGAGCAAAGAGGGACATGAAAGAGGTTTGGTGACACAGGCATTCCTTTTGACACATTTACTATTGCATCAGGCTGAGCATTAATGGCAGCGGCAGGGCTGGACTATTGCTCAAGTAGTGGATGCGTTCCTTCTGGTAGTACCTCTGCTTTGTACATCGGGTTATGGTCGGAAGGGGGGTAAAAACACCTCAAAAAAGGGCTATGGAAAGACTTCTACAGCCACAAGGCAGCCTAGAACCATCTCAAAAAAGATGGCATCCTCCTCTGAGAGTGATATGGCGCTGTCAGCGCAAGGAGAAAAAATAGCCAATTACCGGCTCTGTTTACATCCCACGATCAGCTGTCATTGGCTGACAGCTGATCATGTGGTAAGGGCTCGGGACTGACCCCTTACTCTGATCTGTGTTCAGGCGAGTCTCATAGACTCGCTGATCACAGAGCGCGCCGGGGGTTCCGGCAATGTAGGTCCGCGCTGTTGCTGTCATTTGGCAATAGCGCGGATCTGAAGAGGTTAAACGAGCTTCTTCTCCAGTGCCAGGAGCATCAGCCTCCAGGCAGTCACGACGGCCTCCACCGTCAAGTTCAAGAGGTAAACCTCAGGGTCAACCCCAGGGTCAAAAGAGGCCCTGGGGGAGGAAACCCACAAAACAAAATACTAAAACCACCTTATGAAGGGGCGCCCCCACTTGCTCGAGTGGGGGGAAGACTTCTGCAGTTCTCAAGGGTCTGGCAGGAACAGTGTCGAGACAAATGGGTGGCTTCCTCAATATCTCTAGGATACAAACTAGAGTTCCCGAGAGTTCCCGTCTCCTCGTTTTCTCAGATCAAACGTTCCCAGAGATCCAGAAAAAAAGAAGTCTCTCTTTCTGGCTTTGGACCATCTCTTGTCTCAAAAGGTGATGTCGGTGGTCCCCATGGAAGAGCGAGGGTTAGGGTTTTATTGAAACCTTTTCACGGTACCAAAACCAAACGGGGATGTCAGACCTATTTTTTATCTCAAAGATCTAAACCAGTTTTTGAATATCCGCTCTTTTCGCATGGAGTCAATCTGATCAGTGGTCTCCATTCTACAAGGTGGAGAACTCCATGTACCTATTTTTCCTGCTCACCAGAAATATCTACACTTTGAGATAGAAAATCTTCATTTTCAGTTTGTAGCTCTGCCTTTCAGTCTAGCTACTGCACCTCGAGTGTTTACAAAGGTCTTGGCTCTCCCTTTAGCCAGATTAAGGGCTCAGGGTATAACGATTCTAGCATACTTAGACAATCTACTCTTGATTGATCAGTCGGTAGACCGCTTAAACCAAAGTTTGGTAACCACAGTCAGCTACCTGGAATACCTAGGTTGGATTCTCAACCTAGAGAAATCCTCCTTAAAACTATCAAGGAGATTGGAGTACTTGGGTCTGATCATAGATACTGCTCAGAAGAGGGAGTTTTTGCCCCAGGCAAAGATCAGCTCCATAAGGGAACTGATTCAGGTGGTCAAAGCAAAGAAGATTGTTGGGAAAGATGGTGGCTTCATTTGAGGCCGTTCCTTATGCTCAGTTTCATTCGAGACTGCTGCAAAACAATATCCTGTCAATTTGGAACAAGAAAGTCCAAGCTCTAGACTTCCCAATGGGGTTGATTTACTAAAGGCAAAAAAAACTGTGCACTTTGCAGAGGGCAGTTGCCCTCTGCAAGTGCACAATCTTTTTCCTTTTAGTAAATCAACCCCACTGTGTTTATCCCCTATATCAATCACTAAGGGGGCACGGGAAGTCATGCAGCCCAGAGAGAGGTGAATCATATCCTATCTTAGTTAGAAGACAATATTCCTTGCCTATCGGCAGTTTTCATTCCAGGAATAGAGAATGGACAGGCAGACTACTTGAGTCGCCAACAGTTGTTCCCGGGAGAATGGTCTCTTCACCCCAACATCTTTCCATCAATATGTCAAAGATAGGGAATTCCGGACGTGGATCTGTTTGCGTCCAGGTTCAACAAAAAGATCAACAACTTTGTGTCAAGGACAAAGGATCCGCTGGCATGCAGAACAGATGCCTTGGTTTTTCCGTGGGATCAGTTTTCACTGATCTATGCGTTCCCTCCTGTTCTGTTGCTTCTGCGCCTTCTTCGCAGGATCAAGCAGGAAGGGAAGGAGGTGATTCTTGTGGCCCAGGAGATCTCGGTATCCAGAGATCGTAAAGATGGCGGTAGGGGACCCATGGACCCTACCACCACGGCCAGACCTTCTCTCGCAAGGTCCGGTATTCCATCCTACCTTACAAACGCTAAATTTAACGGTTTGGCTATTGAGACACATATTCTGAAAGACCGTGGGCTGTCAGGTTCAGTAGTTCCTACTTTGGTTAATGCTAGGAAGCTGGCCTCCAGAGTCATATATTATAGAGTCTGGAAGGCATATGTCTCCTGGTGTGAATCCAGAGGTTGGCACCCCAGAAAGTATGTCATAGGTAGGATCCTTGTATTTCTACAGATGGGATTAGAAATGAAGCTGGCCTTGAGTACTATTAAAGGCCGGGTGTCGGCCTTATCAGCATTTTTTAAATGACCACTTGCTTCGCACTGTCTGGTTCATAGCTTTATTCAGGGGGTGACGCGGATTAATCCTCCGGTTAGGTCACCCCTGAACCCTTGGGAATTCAATTTAGTCCTGTCTGCGTTACAGAAACAGCCTTTTGAGCTCGATACGAGATATTCCCTTGGTCCTTTTGACAAGGAAATTAGTCTTTCTGGTTGCCATATTTTCTGCAAGAAGAGTATCAGAGTTGGCTGCTCTTTCTTCTAAAGAGCCATATTTGATTATTCATAAGGATAAGGTTGTATTAAGTCCTCATCCTAATTTCCTACTGAAGGTAGTGTCATGTTTTCATTTAAACCAGGATATTGTTCTGCCTTCATTTTTTTCAGAACCTCGTTCTGCAGAAGAAAGGTCACTACATTCTCTTGATGTGGTGAGAGCAGTCAAGGTCTACTTGAAGGCGACTGCTCAGATTCGTAAAACAGATGTTTTGTTTGTGTTGCCAGAAAGTCCTAAGAGAGGACAGGCAGCATCGAAATCTACTATTTCTAAATGGATTTGTCAAGTGATTGTTCAAGCTTATGGTTTAAAGATGAAAATTCCACCTTTTCATATTAAACCGCACTCCCTCCACCAGGGCTGTTAGTACTTCCTGGGCAGTGCATCACCAAGCCTCCATGGCTCAAATCTGCAAGGCCGCAACTTGGTCTTCAGTCCATACATTTACCAGATTCTATCAAGTAGATGTAAAAGGTGAGGATATTGCCTTTGGGCGCAGTGTACTGCAGGCAGCAGTATAAGTCCTCTAGTCTTTTAGTGCCCTACTTTTGTTGTGTCTCCCTCCCTTCAGTTGGCATTGCTATGGGACATCCCACTCCCACTACTATGGCTCAGCTTACCTGTAAAATCCTTTTCTTTGAAGTACATCACAGGACACAGAGGTCCCTCCCTTCTTTTTGGTATACACGTGTATTGCTTTGCTACAAAATTGAGGTACTCCCAGTAGTGGGAGGGGTTATATAGGGAGTGGACTTCTTGTCTTGGGGTGTGCCAGTGTCCATCACCTGGAGGTGGCCTATAACCCACATAACTACTATGGCTCTGTGACCCGTGATGTACTTCAAAGAAAAGGATTTTACAGGTAAGCTGTTTTAAAAATCCTATTTTCACTCATGGTTAGTGTTTAGCTGAAGCCATTTATTATCAATCAACTGAAACAGAAACTACCCAAATGACCCTGATCATATCCTGGTGATTTTGGCCTGATAACATGCATACAAGTTGACAAAAAGGGGTTTGAATGGCTATTAAAGGTAACCATCCTCACCTGTGATCTGTTTGCTTGTAATTAGTGTGTGTGTATAAAAGGTCAATGTGTTTCTGGACTCCTAACAGACCCTTGCATCTTTCATCCAGTGCTGCACCGACGTTTCTAGATTCTGAGTCATGGGGAAAGCAATAGAGTTGTCAAAGCATCTGCGGGAAAAGGTAGTTTAACTGTATAAAACAGGAAAGGGATATAAAAAGATATACAAGGAATCGAGAATGCCAATCAGCAGTGTTCAAACTCTAATCAAGAAGTGGAAAATGAGAGGTTCTGTTGAAACCAAACCACAGTCAGGTAGACCAACTAAACTTTCAGCCACAACTGCCAGGAAAATTGTTCGGGATGCAAAGAAAAACACACAAATAACTTCAGGTGAAATACAGGACTCTCTGAAAACATGAGGTGTGGCTATTTCAAGATGCACAATAAGGTGGCACATGAAGAAAGATGGGCTGCATGGTCGAGTCGCCAGAACAAAGCCATTACTATGCAAATGCCACAAAGTATCCCCCTTGCAATATGCCAAACAGCACAGAGACAAGCTTCAAACTTTCTGGCACAAAGTCATTTAGAGTGATGAGACCAAAATTTAGCTTTTTGGCCACAACCATAAACACTACATTTGGAGAGGTGTCAACAAGGTCTATGATGAAAGGTACACCATTCCTACTGTGAAACACGGTGGTAGATCGCTGAAGTTTTGAGGATGTGTGAGCTACAAAGGCACAGGAAATTTGGTCAAAATTGATGGCAAGATGAATGCAGTATGCTATCAAAAAATACTGGAGGAACATTTGCATTCATCAGCCAGGAAGCGGCGCATGGGACGTACTTGGACATTCCAACATGACAATGGTTCAAAACACGAGGCCAAGTTGACCTGTCATTGGCTACAGCAGAATAACGTGAAGGTTCTGAAGTGGCCATCTCAGTCTCCTGACCTCAATATCATTGAGCCACACTGGGGAGATCTCAGACGTACAGTTCATGCAAGACAGCCCAAGAATTTACAGGAACTGGAGGCTTGTTGCCAAGAGGAATGGGCAGCTTTACCATCTGAGAAGATAGAGCTTCATCCACAAATACCACAAAAGATTTCAAGCTGTCATTGATGTTAAAGGGGGCAATACACGGTATTAAGAACTGGGGTGTGTAAACTTTTGATCAGGGGCATCTGGGTAGATTCTGTTGTGATTATAATTTAAAAAGAGCAAACACAGTTGATTGATAATAAATGGCGTCAGCCAAACACTAACCATGAGGGAAAGAAAAGTTTTTGTGTTATCATTCATATTCTCTGAAAAATGGCCAAGAAATCATAAATTCTGCCAGGGTATGTAAACGTATGAGCACAACTGTATCTGTAGTGTTTACTCATTTCTCTCCAAAGCCCAAGTGTTGTTTCTCTGGTTCTTTTTTCCCTCTGTTATCAGTATGTCTCACTTTATTTATTTATTTATTTGACTTCTGAGAAGTTTTCCGGACACATGAAATAAATTTGTATCGGGGAGGGAGATGAGCAAGGAGCTTGTCTATTCAAAACACAGTTCTTCTGCTGTGTGGAGGGGGGTGTGTGCCTTTCCTCCAATCAACTCTCACACGCGATTTTGAAGGGGTGTAGGGAAGAGAGCACTGCAGATAAACAAGTAACACCTACAGTATCTCAAAAAAGTGAGTACACCCCTCACATTTTTGTGACCCCATACACACCTCCAAGACGACCACTGCCTTGCTAAAGAAGCTGAGGGTAAAGGTGATGGATTGACCAAGCATGTCTCCAGACCTAAACCCTAATGAGCATCTGTGGGGCATCCTCAATCGGAAGGTGGAGGAGCGCACCCTAGTCCACGTTTGGTGGGAATGCCCAAGATTTAGACCCTTTTGAAACAAGATCTTCACCCTGATCCGTAAATTAACAGACATCCAGATACCCAAAACCCCGGCCATAGCTTTGCTTAATGATAATCTTAAAAACGCTCCCAAACACACGAGAAAATTAATACACTTTATATTCTTGGGCGCTAAGCTAACCATTGCCAGAGCGTGGAAACAACCTAAGGTCTCCTTTAAAGCGACCACACAAAAAATCTCCTGGATTATGTCCCAAGAGAAACTCTCAAGCATCCTTCTCGACATCAAATTGAAATTTGAGACCGCCTGGGAATCATGGGCACGTTACGTGGGCATCTCCCTCATTCCAGGGGTCCAGTCTTAGAGCTTCTGGGACTTCCAGAGTACAAGGGGTCACCCCCCCCCCTCGTTGATGGGCTCTTCTCTCTCTCCCCTCTATTCTTCCTTCTCTTCTCACCCCCTCTCTCACTTTCCCATGCCCCCTCCTGGGACTTATTTTTAAACAAAGAGTATCCTTCCGATACTAGATAAAGATTCTTCATTCACTGGGAAGCTGCCCCCAATGAGGCTAGTAATTCGGGTGTTAATTAACCTTAAGTTTTTCACAGGCACCCGTCAGGCCTATTGATGTCTTGAGCCTAGGGGCTCGGGGGGAATCGGTCGAGCACAGCTTGATCCCTTTTGGGGTGCTGGCGGATTCTCTACGAGGCCTCTCCCAGTCCTTTCTTTAGGTCTTGACGGATCTGTGCCTGTTTGGGGTTTAGGAAAGACTTTTCAGAGCGGCTCCTTCCTTTGGTAGCTACTCAGCTTATTGACCTACATCTATAGCATCTGAAAATTCACCCAAGAGATTGGGTTTGTATTTTTGTATTATTTTGTTTGCTTTTGTTTGTACTTTTTTACTTTTGAAAAATCAATAAAATACTTGTGAAATAAATGTGAGGGGTGTACTCACTTTTGTGAGATACTGTATGTAGGAGGATTGTTTAAACTGGGTATATGTGAGGGTTTACAACCGCTTTAAATCAGCGGTCCTCAACCTTTTTTGCGCCAGGGACTGGTTTCATGGAGGAGAATTTGCCAAGGGTCCTAGAAGGGCAATGGGGAGGCTTTGAAAACATATTTGAACCATGCCCTCCAAAATGAGAGGCCTGCCATGTAAAATATGACATCTAGCCATTTCTACTTTTGGAGAAAGTTATTTGTTTATGTTTCCAAGGTAGGATTGCCTTAAAGAATACCTGTACTTTTAGTACAGTTTTTCTTAAATGTCTTATGCCGCGTACACACGAGCGGACTTTACGGCAGACTTTGCCCGGCGGACTTTTCGACGGACTTTATGACGGACTTTCCGAATGAATGGACTTGCCTACACACAATCCACCAAAGTCCGTCAAATTCGTACGTGATGACGTACGGCCGGACTAAAACAAGGAAGTTCATAGCCAGTAGCCAATAGCTGCCCTAGCGTGGCTTTTTGTCCGTCGAACTAGCATAAAGACGAGCAGACTTTTCGACCGGACTCGAGTTTGACGCATAGATTTAAAACATGTTTCAAATCTAAGTCCGTCCAACTTTTGAGAAAACAAAGTCCGCTGGAGCCCACACACGATCAAATTGTCCGACGAAATCCCGTCTGCCGGGCAAAGTCTTCCGTAAAGTCCACTCATGTGTACGCGGCATAACTCTTCCAAGTTTCACTCACCTTTCAACACTACTTCAGTATCTTCATTATGCAGGCCACTAGAGCTAGGACAGTGGGGACTCTGCCTCTTCCACATATTTATTCCTAAATATTGTAATCTTTGTTCCGAAGCCTTTTCATAACCAGTAGATTCATCCGTGCTTGCATGGAAGAAGCAGAGCCTGGCGAAAAGAATTTTGGCGAAAATGCTGTGTAGCTCACAGCAGAATGTTCAACAAAGATCTCAAAAGACCGGGAACATATAAAATAAAGCTGGAAAGGGACATTTAGTGGATAACTATACTAAAGGTCTTCGTATTGATACCATTTTCTCTAGTGAAGTAACTAGGCATTTCACTTGCTGACTAAAATCGCAAGCCTTGTACTGATCACACCCATTAGGCCCAAACAGTACTGTGCTTGGGTTCATCAAGGACTGTAACTTTGCTTTTAAGCTCCAGTTTGTGAGGCATTCACTTACAGGTCTTTCATGTGAAATAATACATTATCTATAATTCCTTCCTCTATTTGTAGAGGAGTATTTGAATAAGTGTCCTAGGGAGATTTGGCTTAAAGTAATATGTACTTTATATTTCAATCTGTTTGAAGGTTTTTCTTCGCCAATAGAGCTCAATTGCATGTGTCATATTCACAAATCCAGTAGTGTTATACATTTTAGATGTAAGTATGGATTAATAAAGCATCTTTTCAATAGCAACATCAACAATATGGTTGCGGTCCCATATTGCTACCTGATAATAAGTATTACAATATCATATGTAGGTGTGCAGAACAGGTTAGTTTGTTTCTTCCTCATCCTCGCCCCCTTATTTGGAGTTAGTGAATAGTAGAAGACCAAAAGACCTGCATTTGTGGGTGATAAAACTCTGTTGTAGAGAAGGAAAAAAAAAAAAAAGATAGATGGGACAGTGGGGTAGGAACAGAGGGAAGGGGTTTGATCCCCTCCTCAACCTGGAGTTTTACAAATCCAGTGATGTGTATCCATGGATCCCACATTTTAGCAAAATTTGGTTTGTGGGCTACTGAGGATTTAATGTGGCTTATAATCCAGGTTTTTATGTAGATTGTATAATATATTGCTGTAATGATTTTGGGGTAATGTTAGATCAAGTGGTGTAATTTGCATGTTGGTCATTTGATTTTCTGTTTAGTAATTTCCCCTTGGGGATTAACAAAGTATTCTGCATGTGAGTTTGTTGTTGATCCTGATCCAATTCAGTTTAAGTTGGACATAGTCAATAGACATGTCGACTGGTACTTTAGTGAAGTTGATATTTTTGAAAACAAAAGTAGTGGGACTTTAAATATGCCAAATGAGAACAAAGTCAAAATAAAAATCTATATAAATTTTATTACACATAAAACATTGTCATAAACCCAATATTAAAAACATATATATTCTTAAATAAACTTTGCGATAACTACAAAAATATGTAAATCTGATAGATACATGCACTTGTAACTGGTATACTCGTTACGTGGCATTCCCCACTTCTTCAGGACCATACATATATTGCAAGTGTGTTATATACAGAATTTCTTAATATCATAAATCATCAAAACAACAGAGGAGAGGAATACAGGGTCTGTCTCAGGTGTTTTGCCTACCAGCCCATAGGATATAGTCTGGACTTATTAAGGCATAAGTACACATAATTATCCAAAAGGGGGAAATAAATATCTGGTGTATAGCAATATACTCTGAACGATGTGAATCCCAAAGTTGCCAGAGGAGAGGTGGATATGTACCTACCTCAATACCAACATATGTGATTGTCAGAGATGCCTGGTTTTCGTGATATTTTGGATTTATCCACTCTGTCTTTAAATAGATATTGGGATTCACATAGTTCGGAGTATATTGCTATACACCGGATATTTATTTCCCCCTTTTGGATATTTATCTTTACTTCTGCCTTAATAGGTCCAGACTATATCCTATGGCCCGGTAGGCAAAACATCTGAGACAGATCCTGTATTCCTCTCCTCTGTTGTTTTGATGATTTATGATATTGAGTAAGAAACTCTGTACACACTTGCAATATATGTATGGTCCTGAAGAAGCTGGGAATCCCATGTAATGCGTAGACCAGTTACAAGTACATGTATCCATCAGATGTACATATTTTTGTATTTATAGCAAAGTTTCTTTATGCAGATCTATGTTTTTAATATTGTGTTTATGACAATGTGTTATGTGTAATAAAATGTATATAGATTTTTATTCTGACTTTGTTGTCATTCGGTATATTTAACCCCTTCCCGACCAGCCACTGCAGTTACTGCGGCAGGTTAGCTCCCCTGGGCGAACTGTCGTAGCTATACATCGGCTCGCCTTTTGACCACTAGGGGGCGAACCTGCGATGCCGGAGCCAATGCACGTGCCCGGCGGTCGCAATGACCACGGGGCACCCTTGATCGCTCCACACAGAGACAGAACGGAGATCTGTCAATGTAAACGGACAGATCACCGTGCTGTCAGGGGTGAGGAGAGCGGTCTGTTGTTCATACTAAGTATGAACAATGATCGCTGTACATACTAAGTATGAACAACGATCGCTCTCCTCACCAAGGCAGTCCTATCCTCCCACAGTTAGAATCACTCCCTAGGTAACACAGTTAACCCCTTGATCTCCCCCTACTGTTAACCCCTTCCCTGCCAGTGACATTTAAACAGTAATCAGTGCATTTTTATAGCTCTGATCGCTGTATAAATGCCAGTGGTTCCAAAAATGTGTCAAAAGTGTCCAATCTGTCCGCCATAATTTCGCAGCCACGATAAAAATCGCTGATCACTGCCATTATTAGTAAAAAATAAATAAATAAAAATGCCATAAATCTTTCCCCTATTTTGTAGATGCTATAACTTTTGCGCAAACCAATCAATATACACTTGTTGCAATGTTTATTACCAAAACATGTAGAAGAATACATAATACATAAATTTTGCTTTTTTTAAAAGAAAATTGGGGCAGAAATGATAAAATACCAACAAAAGAAAGCTTTATTTGTGGGGAAGAAAAATTTGTTTGGGTACAACGTCGCATGACCACGCAATTGCCAGTTAAAGCGACGCAGTGCCGTATCGCAAAAAATGGCCTGGTTAAAGTCCCACTACATTTGTTTTAAAAAAAACATATTCGTTTATGGGATGATGCCAATATGAACTTGAGATTGGAGTTGATGACGTGTCCTCTACCTTACAACATTTTAGTGAAGTCATTGGCACATAGAGATATTTTCATTTCATCACAAACTTGCCATAATACTGTATATACTCAAGTATAAGAGGACCCTAATATAAGCCGAGGCACCTAATTTTAACAAAAAAAGGGAAAGCTTATTGACTCGAGTATAAGCCTAGGGTGGGAAATGCGGCACCAATGGTAAATTTTCAGGATGTGGTGCGGGATGGACAAGACAGAGGCTGCCAGCATCATGTGCCCATCATTGCAGCCTTACCATGCCCATCACCGCAGCCTCACCATGCCCATCATTGCAACCTTACTGTGCCCATCATTGTAGCCTCACTGTGCCCATCACCACAGCCTCACCATGCCCATCATTTCAGCCTTACCATGTCTGTCATTGCAGTCTTACCATGCCCATCATTGTTGCCTCACTGTGCCCATCACGGCAGCCTCACTATGCCCATCATTGCAGCCTTACTATGCCCATCATTGCAGCCTCACTGTGCCCATCACCGCAGCCTCACCATGCCTTTAATTGCAGCCTTAACGTGCCCATCATTGTAGCCTCACTGTGCCCATCACCGCAGCCTCGCCATGCCCATAATTGCAGCCTTACCGTGCCCATCACCGCAGCTGCACCGTGCCCATCATTGTAGTCTCACGCCCATCATTGCCGCCTCATTGTGCCCGTCATTGCAATCTCACTAGTAGTGACTGTGTGCCCATTCATCCAGTCAGTACCTGGATTACACAGGGGGCATCTCCCGCTGTATCTCAGAGCTCAGTGTGAAACTTTCAGCCGTGCTGTGACAAAAGTCCCGCCCTCTCTCCCCCCCCTTTACACAGTGGGAGACCGCTGTGTCTCAGAGCTGACTGAAACTTTTGGCCGCGCTGTGACAAAAGTCCCGCCCTCCTCCTAGACCAGCTCATGTGATAGATGCAGTGTTCTGTCTAATACACTAGCTGGTCTAGGAGGAGGGCGGGGCTTTTGTCACAGCGCGGCCGAAAGTTTCAGTCAGCTCTGAGACACAGCGGTCTCCCACTGTGCAAGGGAGGGAGAGAGAGAGCGGGACTTTTGTCACAGCGCGGCTGAAAGTTTCACACTGAGCTCCGAGACACAGCAGTCTCCCGCTGTGTAAGGGAGGGGGAGAGAGGGCGGGACTTTTGTCACAGCGTGTCCAAAAGTTTCACACTAAGCTCCAAGACACAGCGGTCTCCGGATGGAGAGCCACAGGGCGAGCAGCCTTATGTCCGGTATCCCTGCCCTGACTCGAGTATAAGCCGAGGGGGGTTTTTCAGCCTAAAAAATGGGCTGCAAAACTCAGCTTATACTCGAGGATATATACGGTAATAGTTTTTTTGCCAACCATGTTTTCTTTCCCCGACTTGTTCATTCCCCAACTTGTTCATTCCCCGACTTTGGTGGGGATGGGTCAGCCACGCCTCTTGACCATTGACCTCTGGGGATCCGCCTGCTGACCTTTGGAGGAGGTCCCTATTCTAATCCCTGAGTCCTGACCTTGTTCTTCAAGGGGAAACCCAACCCTAAATAATGGTCACCGTGGCAATTTACGATCACTATAGCATAGAACAGCCTTTCTCAACCAGGGTTCCATGGAACCCAAGAGTTCCTCCAGAGCAGGGGTTTCAAACTGATGGCCCTCCAGTTATTGCAAAACTACAAGTCCCATGAGGCATTGCAAGGCTGACTGTTACAAGTATGACTCCCACAGGCAGAGGCATGATAGTTTTGCAACAGCTGAAGGGCTGCCAGTTTGAGACACCTGCTCCAGAGGGTACTCAGGGTTACAATTTTTGCATCTCAAATAAGTAACCACTGACACCAGCAATCATTTTAGCTATCTGTTTGGGGTGGATTCTGCCATTGACCACAAATGTAAGATACGTTGTTCACAAGAAACATTACTTCAATGTAAAGTGAGCTGTAGATATGGTAAATATTAGCAAGGGTTCCCTGGAACCAAAAAGAAAGTTATTTCAAAGGTACCCCATGTTAAACCTAATCTGGCTTAAAGAACTGAGCTCAGATGAGATTCACAAACCTATGGACCTACATTTTAATACTGCCAGAACTGTCACATGCCTGATGGAGGGGTCCTGCATGTTTCTGAAATGTTTGCTGTAACGATGTGATTGCTGAATAAAGCTTTGGACCCAATTTTGGAGACCCATGGTGTGCTGATGACATCTCTTGCTCTGATTGTTCACAGTTCCAGCCCTTGGTTGCTTCAGTACCCACTTTTATACAGCCACTTTCACAGAAATGTGTGCATTGGGAATAGTGTATTGGCTACATTTTAAACTGATACATATAAAATATTTTATAAGTATGATAGTCAGGTTTTGCATGAACATATAGCTGTGATTCCCCTAGCTGTTCAGATACAGATCTGTCTTCAAGTAATAATGAGAATTCCCTGTGCTGTGTTTCCCTTCTACACTATATTCTCATTTTCTGCCACCCACTGCAATGTTTCCTTCATCTGGCTTGTCTGTGATCTAACTGGTTACATAACGTTTGCAAATTTAGTCATGGGGAATCCCACCACAGGCATGTCGCTTCACACTCTTTGAAGTTACCCTCCCCCGTTCCCTCTATCCCTCAGCAACTTCCCACGCTGAGATGTGTATGCTACAAACCCCCAGGTACAAGGGATGACCCTTTCCCTCATCGACAGCACAGTTAAGGAGCTATGCGTAGGTTATAGTGACAGGAGGAGTAAGTGAAGAAAAGAATGAAACAGAAACAATTTCTCCTATTCCTACAGCAGCTTAAAATGGAGAAAATCATGATTTCACTAGAGAGCTGACACAAGTCATTGCCGTTACTGTGCTGGCAGTTTCAAGTCGTTCAAGTGAGAAGCCACCAGACTACTAGTGTAAAAAGTACATTTATCACTGTAACTGGACAGTGATAAATACGGACTGCAAATGTTCTGCAGCCTTCTCTGTAGGTCTTGTTAGACTCAATTATACCATCTGATGTTTTTACAGTGTAATACGCCACTAACCTCTGTGACAAGTGCATTTATCATGAGGAACTTTGCCATGGCTACTACAGAGAGTGGCTGTGTGTGTGGACAGGCCGCAGCAGTTATCACAGCGAACACTTGTTTCTATAGCAGTAGTTAATATTTTTTGCTATTGTTATTGTTGATAATACATCCATCATCTTTGTGGATACACCATCCTATCAGGGGATTCACCATCTTAATGTTTTATCTTCAGCTATTGTCTGGCAATATGCAAGTAATGTTTCTTTACAATATGCAACTTCTGGTGTTATCATTAGATTGTTGCCACCTATTAGCTTCTTCAGTAGGCAGGAATGTGTTTTGAATATTTAGTGCAAATATGCTCCTAGACTCAGTAAAAAAAGCATATGCAGGATGTTTTTGTTTTTTTTAAATTTACAATCTATATCGCTAAAAGGTTTCCTTACCTTCAGTGTTTTAAGGAGAAATACAGTATTACCTTCAGTGTTTTAAGGAGAAATACAGTTACTATTTCTATTACTTATCTGCTATTAAAAATGCTAACTATCTGTCTCTGGATTTAGTATCTAATTCACTGACCCGGAACAAAGAGATCAGAAAGTCACAGTGGAACCCGAACTCCTGATATGCATACTTGTTGTTACCCAAAAAAGTATTAAATCCATTGGACGAGCAAATATGTTTCTTGCAAAAGGAGATTTTACCAATGGCAGCCTATTCTTTACCTCAGTACAGATTTTTCATTAATGCTGCAAAGTATAATGTAACATATCACAGTTTTGTCATAGTAATTTAATCTGATTACAAAACAAGAAAAGTCCCTATTTAAAGGGCCTGAACTGTGTATTGTCGCAAAGAATACATTATGTGATTATGACCTGGTATTAATATAAGAAAAGTAAAGTGCAAAAGTTTTAGGCACTCGAGTAAAAAGTGAGGATGCTTTCAAAAAAAAGTGCAAAAAAATATTTTTCAATTTATCTATGAACAGCCCACATGCATAAACAGAAAAATCTAAAAGGCTTGTTTCACATACAGGTATATGCGAATCCGATGGATTTTGAACTGCATCTGGTTTGCATAACATGTGAACCAGAACAGCTTTCAATGTAGCCGGTTCACATATATGTGGGCCAGTTGCGGTGCAAATTTTAAAAACGGTCCTGTGCATTTTGGTTCAGGTGCGATGTCAGTGTCGAATTTGCACCTGAACTGGTAAATTAAAACGGCATCAGACTTTGCACCGAAACCAGACCCACATATATGTGAACCCAGCCTTAAACATCATCAATTCTCCCAAGTACACCTAAGGGGTTTGCAGGCATATGCCTAAAGTGCCTTAAACTTTGTGTGTGTGTATATATATATATATATATATATATACACACACACATACTGTATTTATAGTCAACGGGGTCAAGACCTATATGTGAAAGGTGTAGTCACTGTTTAGTGCCAGAGGAACTACATGGAAATAAATGTTAACTGTAGCCTATTTAGGTAAAAACACAGTAGGATGTGCTCATATGTTGTATTTTGCAGGAGTGGGCAGATTCATGCTGTCGGGGGCTCAGAAGTGCACATGCTTACATCCTCGTCTATGACATCTGTTGCTTTGATAGCTTTGAATATATCAAGACCCTGAGGCAACAAATACTGGAAACAAGGTGAGAAAAATTAAATGGAATCTTTAATGACATTTGCATGTATGTGATCATGATACTTATGTGACAGTATAAGATCATTTTTATTCAGCTCAGATACAGATCATTTAAAGTTTAACTTACTGGGGCAGGCCATACACAATTAATTTTCTTTCATTCAACCAGCGGGTTGAATGAAAGAAAATCAATCGATCATTACCTCATCCACACATTCAAGGTGAATAGGAGAAGCCCTCCCATGGAGCTATTGTATTCTGATAGCAGGAAGGCTACCATCAGAATACACTCATCAGCACCACCAGCCATAGCTGGTGGCACTGAACAAGTGAAAATTTTCCAACAGGCTGGTTGTACAAAAGTCGATAGAGTCCATCTATGACCGGCTTTAGACTAAGGTGCTTTGGACTAAGCCGAACTGTAAGCAAACAATGTAAGGCTTCATGCACACTGGGCTTAGAAAAATGCCAGTTGCCTTGCAGGAAAAAAAAACGCTCATATAGAGCATTTTTTGTACACAGTTTAGACAAGTTTAGGAGTTTTGCGTTTTTTCTGCCAGAAAACTCCAATCGGAAACTCAAACCAGAAGGTTTTTTTTTCTGCCTCTAAATGTTGAACTTAAAATATGCCTGTACTTGTCCTAATGTGCATGGACACATAGGATAACATTGAGCTGCTTCTACAGGCAGAACACAAAACCGTAGCAGCAGCGATTTTTAAGCCAGTGTGCATGGACCCAAATTCATAGTTGAAATGCATTTATGTACACTGTCCCCTCTTGATATCAACAGCAACACTGATAATGACTCCAGGTCCTTTTTAATTCCTTACAGTGGTTCGGAGTCTACAGTAAACATAGCAAAATCCAGAAATCCCCAACACCTGTTTAAATAGACTCAGACTGCAATAATGGAAAAAAATATAATAACAATAAAAAACTTCAAAAAAATAAATAGCAAAAACTGAAGCCAGAAAACTGCCTTCACAGCTAAGCATATTTAATAATACAAATAGCCAAATAGTTATACATATTTAAAAACCATGGTAACAAACCCTATTAAAAACCTCAGTTCACCGGTCTACCGTAAAAGTATAATCAGATGACTCTCAAGGAGCGTGTGCGCATATGAATCAACACTAATAATTCTGAAGACGAAGCATGTCAAAATATCTGAGACACATTTGATCTTTTTAGTCCACTATCATATTCTGTTCCATGGTATCTTCTGATTGGGAAGTAAAAATATCCAACAGATATACACAAAAAATATTTGTAAGAACACAGCAGCCATATTGTGCTGATACCCACCAGTATGTGTGCCAAAAACAATGATAAAGATGGAAGCAATCAACAAGCCATGTTTGTATTTTTCTGGGTGTTATGTCCAGATGTACACAAAACCTCTCTAATAATTTTAACAGAGTGAGAAACTTGTTTTCAGGTAAGAATGAATTGCATGGACCTGCTGCTAATCACAACATCTTATAATTCCCAGTGAAGTTGCAAGCTACAAATCTATGTATACTGAAAAGTATGTATGTAGATTATGCTACATTATTCTGTCAGTGCAGGCTTGTTTGCAGTTATAATGCACAGATTTGTTGCTTGTAACAACTTCATATACTTCTCACAGAGCTTCTCATGGCGTATGTAAACTATAAGTATAGTTAAGATGCACAAACCCATTGCTGGTGCCAACATCATACAGTTTTCAGTGAGTATACAAGATTTCAAATGCCTCTTCATCTACAATCTCAGTTCTAAAAAAGTTGGGCACTGTGTAAAATATACATAAAATTCTCACCCTCTCTATGGATATGTTTGCTGGGCTTGGTTGAAGATTTAGCTCCAACAGTGGCAGAACGGACTTTACTGGGGTTTCTATTATTCTATGCCAGGAAAGCCATTAACCTCATTTGGAAAAAACCTTCCTCTTCAACAATCACGTTCTGCAATAACTAGTTAATACAGCCCTACCTATATAAAAAGATACCTATTGCCATAGGGGTTGCCTCAAAAAGTTTGATAAAGTCTGGTCCAAGTGACTTCAGGACGACTCTAGAGCTCATATGTAGGTGGCCGTTAGATTGAGCTATCACTATTGTTGGTGTCTTGATATTGGTACAGTGTGTGTGTGTGTGTGTGTGGGGGGGGGGGGGGTTAAGAGAGGCTTTGGCCGAGGGGAAACATTTTTATTTTGACTACTTATTTACATGGTTCTATGGGACACACACACACACATGGGTAGAGGTAGCTCTTTTGTTTTTTGAAGTTTTTATTTCTTTCTGCTGGATATGTTTTGTAACCTGCACTATATCAGCACCTGTGTTTTAGCAATTTAGCCCTTGCGCGGGCGTATTTTTTTGTACTGTTCTGGAAATTGAAAAGAAAAAAAAGAAAAAAACATAAAAACTGAATGCTATGATTTGCAAATCTCATAAACCCATATTTTATTCACAATAGAAATTAGAATGTGTATCAAATGTTTAAACTGAGAAAATAATGAAATTGATGGCAGCAACACATCTCAAAAAGTTGCAACTGGGCAGCGAAATGCTGGCAAAGTAAATGGTACCAACAAGGAAGAGCTGGATGAACATTTTGCAACTAATTAAGTTATTTGGCAACACGTCAGTAACATGATTGAACATCTAAGGCTACTTTCACACTGAGGCGTGCGGGTGCTGGCGGTACAGCGGCGCTAAACATAGCGTCGCTTTACCGTCGTTTTAGCGGCGCTAGCGGGGCGGTTTTAACCCCCCGCTAGCAGCCGAAAAAAGGTTAAAACCGCCCGCAAAGCACCGCTGCAGTGGCGCTTTGAGGGCGGGTTTGCAGCTCTGCCCCATTGTTTTCAATGGGAAGGGGCACTTTAAGAGCAGTAAATGCACCGCTCCTACAGCGCTCGAAAGATGCGGCTTGCAGGACTTTTTAGACCGCCCTGCAAGCGCACCGCTCCAGTGTGAGGCTCCTTTCACACTGAGGCGCTTTGCAGACGCTAAAGTGCTAAAAATAGCGCTTGCAAAGCGCCCCGAAAGAGCTGCTCAATGCACTCCAATGTGAAAGCCCAGAGGGCTTTCACACTGGAACGGTGTGCTTGCAGGGCGGTCTAAAAAGTCCTGCAAGCCGCATCTTTGGAGCTCTGTAGGAGCGGTATATTTACCGCTCCTAAAGCGCCCCTTCCCATTGAAAACAATGGAGCAGCGCTGCAAACCCACCCGCAAAGCGCCGCTGCAGCAGCGTTTTGCGGGTGGTTTTAACCCTTTTTTGGTTAAAACCACCCGCTAGCGCCGATAAAGCGGCACTATATTTAGCGCCGCTGTACCGCCAGCGCCCGCACGCCTCAGTGTGAAAGTAGCCTGAAAGCCCTCTGGACTTTCACATTGGAGTGCATTGAGCAGCTCTTTCAGGGCGCTTTGCAGGCGCTATTTTTAGCACTTTAGCGCCTGCAAAGCGCCTCAGTGTGAAAGGAGCCTTAGAGTCAGAGTGTCTGAGAAGTAAAGATGGGCAGAGGTTCACCAATCTGAAAAGCGGTATTTATAAGATGTCAAACCATTTCAGAATAATATAATTAGCTCAAAATAGTATAGCTCTTCCCTCTATCTATAAAATTATTATATTATAAAGCAGCAGACCCTCAATCACTGTTTTCACAGCACATTTTTCACTCATAGTAGCACAGGGGACTAAACATATTATACATTTCAGAATAATGTTCCTCAATGTAAAATTGCAAAGACTTTAAATATATCTCTAGTACATAATATCACAGAGATTCTCAGAATTTTGAGAAATCTCTGAAATATTGTACGAAGTGAATTTTTTTAATATATACTTATTACAGGTTTTTCTAGAGCATGGACAATTTATGAAGGGCTTTATATACTGTACATGCACATAGGTCCCCTGCCCCTTAAGGAGCTTACAATCTAAGGTCCTTTCTCATGTGAACGCACACATACATACTAGGACCAATCACAAAAGGAGCCGATTAACCTACTAGCATGTTTCTTGAGTAAAGGAGGAAACCAGAGAACCTGGAAACCCACACAAGCACAGGGAGAACATACAAACCACATCTGGATAGTGTCCTGACAATAATTTAAACCAGGGACCTCAGTGCAGAAGAGCTGTTATTTAATGACCCTATTGCTTAACCTCCCTGGCAGTATTCCCGAGTCTGGCTCGGGGTGAGATTTCAGTACTAAAAGCGGTAAGCCCGAGCCAGACTCGGGATCGCATCGCAGTATCCAGGCAAAGTAACTTGTCCCCTGGATCCTGCGATGTCTCCCCGCTAGTGCCGAGTGCTGAGCTCCGTTCCCTGCGAGTGTTGCGACGCACAGGGACGGAGTTTGTCGCCAAATTCTAAAAATTAAAAACACACAATACATACAGTACACTGTAATCTTACAGATTACAGTATTGTATAAAATAATTACACATCCCCTTTGTCCAGTGCCCTGCATGTAGTTTTATATTATAAATACTGTTCTTTCTGCCTGGAAACTGGAGATTGTCCATAGCAACCAAAAAGTGTCCCTTTACGTCAAAAGTGGTTATAGACCAGCTAGAAAACAGTGATAAAAAATTCGAATCACTTGCAGAATTGAGTGATAGTGATTTGTGGGGAAATTCGTCATCAAACACTGAAAGTAATGACAGTGACAATTCTGCAACTGAGCAAATTTCTGTGTTTTTGATTTGATTACATTATTGAATAATTTTTTTTATTATTATATTATTATTTGTTATAATTATTTATAGTTCGTTATTATATTATAATTTATGATTTTGTGTTTCAAACTTTATCATACCCGGGCTGACTACTAGACTCTTGTTTGGACAGATTTAAGTTTGTTATTCCTAAGAATTACAGGCCTGCAAAATAAAACGCCAAATTTCCATGCAAAATAATTGTACCGCTTTCAGCACCTAAAATCTGAAATAATCATACCGCCAGGGAGGTTAAAGGCAAACTATATCGAATAGTTGTGTAATGCATTTTACATGAAAGTTGTGGCATGAAATATTCATCTAACATCACATATTGTCTAGACGTAATACCAACCTTTTAAGGCAGTTTCCTAGAAATAATTATAGAATGAAAAGATTAAGCAAGTTTTACCAAAAGAAAAAACAGCAGCAATAAAAAAAAAACACAAATGTGAAAAAAGAGACAGACAATAATTTTTATTAAACATATTGTGCAAAAGTAAATGTCCTACAAAAACTTAAAATCCATTTATTTCTGGAGGGCATGTTGGCTTAAGCTCCCATAGCCTCATATTTTCCCGTTGCAAAACGTTTTGATCAAAATTCTAAATACATGTTATTTTTTTGCCCCTTGTTCAACTGCCGAGCATTTCAACAGATTCACACCCCAATTATATTCAAGTACAAAATGTCTGGCTACAGATGACCTAACAATATAAATGCGAATGTCATCTATATGGTCATCTAACCATATTCTAACAGACCTATGTATGTACACCACTCCAGTTAACACATTGCCTGCACCTGAGAATCCCCGTGACTTAGAGGCCTAACTAAAACCGTGAGGGCCCTGGTGCAAGAAACCATGAAGCCCGCATGAGTTCTAGAATATTTAAAACCAATATGTACAAGAATATTATGCAAAGATTGGAGTGTTGGATACATAATCCCTAATCAGGTCATTGTTGGTCAACAAAAAAAACAGTAAGAGTCCTTTCACACTGGGGCGGGGGCGTTGTCGGCGGTAAAGCGCCGCTATTGTAAGCGGCGCTTTACCGTCGGTATGCGGCCGCTAGCGGGGTGGTTTTACCCATCTGCTAGTGGCCAAGAAAGGGTTAAAACCACCGCAAAGCGCCTCTGCAGAGACGCTTTGCCGGCGGTATAGCCGCGCCGTCCCATTGATTTCAATGGCAGGAGCGGTGAAGGAGCGGTATACACTCCGCTCCTTCACCGCTCCAAAGATGCGGCTGGCAGGACTTTTTTTACTGTCCTGCCAGCGCATCCTTCCAGTGTGAAAGCCCTCAGGGCTTTCACACTGGAATGAAAGCAGCGGCACTTTCGGGTCGGTTTGCAGGCGCTATTATTAGCGCAATAGCGCCTGCAAACCGCCCCAGTGTGAAAGGACCCTTACAGTAACAGTAAACAGTAATTAGAGCAAATTTCTCTAAATTTATGACATATTTGTATGCTCCATGGGTGGAAGGAAAGAAAATTTGCTTGATTCACCCATCAATACAGTCAGTGTGGATGGAGGAATGCCTCCTGCAGCACTCTTGTGTTCTGCCAGTAGGGGGGCCTGGGGAGGCTTCCCCACCGGCAGAACACAGTGATTACTGCAAAGGCCATAGCTGCCGGCAGTATTAGAATGTAAAAACAAATCTGACAGGCTGGATGTACCAAAGTCGATCAATGGCTCGACTTGGGTTCTATCAGCCTGCCCATATGGCTTTCTCAAGTCTTTAAAGTGATTGTTATTATTTTTTTTTAAGAGCATTTACAAACCAGTTTATACGTACCTGCTTTGTGCAGTTCCATTGCGGCCCAGAACCTCCTATTCTCAGGTTGATACTCCTGGCTCTTCCCCTCCTCCAAGAATATGCTTTCTATGGGGGCACTTGAAAGGGCTTGCTCCCAGCCTCGCAGTCTGCATCTGTTAACACTCCCTCACCACTGGCTTTAATTGACAGCAGCAGGAGCCAATGGCTCCCACTGCCTCAGCAAATACATCTAAACTTAGTATCACAGTCTGGGGTCAGGCTCAGAGGCCATTAGCTATAGCAGTTGAGAGATACCCAGCGACCAGCAGGATAAATACATGCACAAATCACCCTGTCAGATGACGCAGGCTCACCTGAGGTGCGGGGTCTAAGCACTAGCTGGTATTTACCATAGCCCCTGATGGTAGATATTGGTTTTGCTGTGTGCTAGTGCCAGATTGTGGTCCTCAGGATCACCCCAGGTCACTGGGTATCTCTCAACTGCTATAGCTAATGGCCTCTGAGCCTGACCCCAGACTGTGATACTAAGTTTAGATGTATTTGCTGAGGTGGACTTTAGTCGTGCTAACCAAATTTTGTAAGCCTGAGATATCATACTCTTGTTTTGACAGGAACAACCTATTTTAACTATATACAAAAGTAGTTTAGATTTTTCAAAGGTTATCCAAACAAGTTAAGCAAACCCACTGGGGTTGATTTATAGGAGAGTGCAAAATCTGGTGCAGCTCTGCTTGGAAACCAATCAGCTTCAAGGATTTATTGTCAAAGCTTAATTGAACAAGCTGAATTTAGAAGCTGATTGGTTACTATGCACAGCTGCAGCAGATTCTGAGTGCACCAGTTTTATTAAATCTCCCCCACTGTGTTGTCTACAGATGTTGTAACATTTCCCAAATACTGTAGCTTAGCAACAAGATACAAGCTAAATATTTTACTGTATAAGTATAATCTGTAAATGAGGAAATTCTAATATTATGTTCAAGACATTAATTGATTAAAACAATTTTGTCTATTTTTGCAGCTTCAATTTCAACGGTGGTAGCAGAATTAAGACATTAATAGATGCGTGAATGGTACGCTCTTTTCCAAACTCTTATGTACTCATACACATTGCAGTAATATACCATAAAAATAAAGAAATAATTGCACATCTTATATTGCTATAAACAGTCCACAGCGTTGAAAAAAAATAAATAAAAAAAAACTCCAAAAGAGGCTGTGTTGCATGCTTAGTGAAACACAGCGCACAAGCGTTACCACAACAGGACTAAAGTGGGCTTTAAGCTTCAAAAACTAACAAAACACTCAAAAGTTGCTGAGTGTCCCTCATCGCTACCTACAGCTTATCTAACAAAAGGAACAGGCATTTCTGGAATATCAGTCCACCTGGTAAAAATGAGACCATGCTGCAGTATGCTGGCTGGGGACCTAAAGGGAGTTAGCTGTAAACGGGAAGCGTGAGGAAAGAACCTAGATATACCCAGCAGAGAGGTGAGGATAGTCCCATCGAAAAGACTGCTGGTCACATGAATTATATGGTCTAGTGTATAGAACCTGAAGACCGGCTATTTATGACAAAAAACGTTATTTGACCATATGGTCATTCCCTAAGGTGAGCGGCCAATTCACTTGAAGGTGGCTGGTGGCGGTCACTAATTCACCATTATATTATCGTTTGGGCACGTTGTGGTAACAGGGGTCAAGTTATTGTGGATGAAGCACCTGCACATTTATTTGGACTATCAAGTTTTACATGTATTTATTGCTCTGAACGCAATTTATATATAAATTTTGGATTGTTTTGATTTACAACGCTCATGTGTATGGACTGTTTATAGCAATATAAGTTGTGTAATTATTTCTTTATTTTTATGGTATATCACTGCAATGTGTATGAGTACATAAGAGTTTTTGAATGAGCGTACCATTCACACATTTATTATTATCTGGCTTATAGTGTCTGTGTCAACTATTTAGTGGTTGCAGCTGTTCCCTTTCACTTTAATTAGGAACACATATATTTTTTGTTTCTATTGATTAGTTGTACATAGCAGCGCATAAGCACTTTAACGCAGAATTAGGGTATTGCGATGCAGGAGGTTAAAATCTGACATAAGTTTAAAACAGTAGCCTAAGCCCCATACACACAGGATTAATATCGCCCGACACTCCGAAACCGGTCAACATTCACCCCATATGTACAGGTCCTTGTCTGACAGAAGCCAGTGGGTGTGAGCGATGATCCCTGTTGGAAGCGGTCCCCCTGTCAGAACACAATAGTAGAGTGGGGAGATCACTGTATGAGCATTTGGGGTTATTTACTAAAGGAAAAAATACTTTGCACTGAAAGTGCACTTGGAAGTAAAGACGCTGTAGATCCGAGGGGGCATGCGAGGAAAATGAAAAAATAAAAATTTAGCTTGCACATGATTTGGATGATAAAATCAGCAGAGCTTCCACTCATTTCAGATCTACCCCTTAGATTTAGAGCGACTTCACTTTCAAGTGCACTTGCAGTGCAAAGTGGATTTGCCTTTCGTAAATAACCCCCAATGCATAGTTAGTACAGCAAGCTCCTTGTGAGCTCTTCAGTTTTTTCGTTCAACCCACTGAGTCAAACGAAAAAAAAATTTGGCATGTGTGTACCAGGCATTACTCAGATTTAGTTTAAGCCTCTCAACATTTTGCAGGTGAATAATAACATACATAAAACTATTAATAAAATTACATTTACTTATCTTACACAATAATAGATTGGTTACAGCAGTAGCAATGTTAGCACCAGTCTAGTCTACTCTGCATGCTTGCTAAAGGAAGATCACAAACTTAAGGTTACATTTACACTAGCCTCCTGCATTTAGGTTATATAAACACAGGAAAAATTGTCTGAAAAGTACTGTATAAAAAAATGTTATGCTTCCCAGATCAGGTTCTCCTACATTTAGATGTATTTGCCTTTATGTGTGTTTACACGCGTTTACATGTGTATAGACACTTTCAGAGTATCTAAACTAGTCCCACAGAATTCTTTTTTTTCTCTAAATGCAACTAAAGTGATAAAAACGAAAGGCAGCGTGGAATTTACTATTAAAAATCATTACTCTTGTGTATTTAGTATATAAATATAAGACAAGAATTTTTAACCCACTTAGCTATGTGAGGCCAGCAAACCTTCCCTTAGTATATAAATATGTTCTCTGTAACTTCTTTGACATTGATATCAGTATGACTCATCACTGATAATATGGTATAATTGCAAGGTAATTTGAGTTACCCTTAACTTTCTCTCTTTTTTGTGTAATCTGTTATTTGATTAGATTATGATTTAACCGGATTTCTGCTGTAATGATTTGCTTCATTATGTTACAGCCAAAAACGTAAATGTATGTTATTGGGATTTGTGCTTTTGTATTAAGCCCCTTTTACTCTGATACCCCTAACTAAAATCTAGTGGAACCAATCACTTTCAGAAGTCACCTAATTAGTAAATAGAGTCCACCTGTGTGTAATTTAATCTCAGTATAAATACAGCTGTTATATGAAGCCCTCAGAGGTTTGTTAGAGAACCTTAGTGAACAAACAGCATCATGAATGCCAAGGAACACACCAGACAGGTCAGGGATAAAGTTGTAGAGAAGTTTAAAGCAGGGTTAGGTTATAAAAAAATATCCCAAGCTTTGAATATCTCACGGAGCACTGTTCAGTCCGTCATCCAATAATGGAAAGAGCATGGCACAACTGCAAACCTACCAAGACATGACCGTCCTAAAATGACAGGCCAGGCAAGGAGAGCATTAATCACAGAAGCAGCCAAGAGGCCCATGGTAACTCTGGAGGAGCTGCAGAGATCCACAGCTCAGGTGGGAGAATCTGTCCACAGGACAACTACAGGTATTAGTCGTGCACTCCACAAATCTGGCCTTTATGGAAGAGTGGCAAGAAGAAAGCCATGTGATAAAAGATTAATAAGCAGACTCATAACATTATATAATATTGTTGTAACAGTCCCAATTGATGTGATGAACAGTGCTCGTGCTCAAAAGTAACAGATCTGTGCTGCTTGGTGCTCAGACATGGTGCCCCCATATGGATGTAAACTCACCCTTCCATATAGACCAACTATCTCTAGTATGGTCAAACAGCCGTGTGGGGAGACCCTTGGAGATATCTTTGTGCTGGCAGTTCCTGAAGTGGGTGAACCTCATGCAAGTGGATATTAAGAAAAGGACCTCATTGCACAATATCCTTTAAAGATTTATTTAAAACATTAAAAGACAAAACAAACAAATCGCTCTATATTAAAGTCTGATACAAAGGACTATTAATCTTTTATCACATAGTGCGGTGTATTGATTTTTACTAGTATATTTGCACAGCAAGTTTGTCACTGCAGCTGATTATTAGATTATTGTTATTCGTTTTTATCTTTGGCGCTTTGGTTATTTAGTTTTTATGTTTATTATGATTGAAAGAAAGCCATAGGAAGTTCTGTTTGCAGTTTGTGAGAAGCCATGTGGTGAACACAGCAAAGATGTGGAAGCAGGTACTCTGGTCAGATGAGACCAAAATTGAACTTTTTGGCCTAAAAGCAAAACGCTATGTGTGGCAGAAAACTAACACTGAACATCAATCTTAGAAAAAAACCTTAGAAGAGTCAAAAGACATGAAACTGGGGCAGAGGCAGTGGCGTACTAACTGGGGGGCAGGGGGGCGGTCCGCCCCTGGTGCCACACACTGGAGGGTGTCAGGCGGCGCCGCCATCCTCCCCTGTTAGAAACAGTGACAGCGGGGTGGGCTTGACAGCGCAGTGGCGATATGACACGCTGACAGCGCAGGGAGAGCCCAGCTGTGACAGGGTGCGGGGGTGCCTGGGCCAGGTGCAGAGTGTACCGTTACCCAGGTGACACGCAGGACCGGCCGGAGCAGGAGAAAGAAAACACTGTCTCTTGCTCTCTTGTACAGCAGGGGAGGCAGAGCGAGAGAAAGTGGGGCAGCGCTGATTAGAGGATGGGAAATGCTGGAGGAGTAGCAGGTGATTGATTGCTAGGTGGTCCTAGAAACCAATCATTATCTTGTGAATACGAAAGTGCAGAGTAAGGTAGGAATGGGCAGAGCTATGCAACATGCAGGGGTCCAGAGCTGTGGGGGGCTGTGTAATGTGCAAGGGGTCCAGCGCTGTGGGGGGGTAATGTGCAGAAGGTCCAGAGCTGTGGGGGGGCTGTGTAATGTGCAGGGAGTCCAGAGCTGTGGGGGGGGGTGTAATGTGAAGAGGGTACAGAGCTGTGGGGGGGGCTGTGTAATGTACAGGGGGTCCAGAGCTGTGGGGGGGATGTGTATTGTGCAGGGGGTCCAGAGCTGTGGGGGGGCTGTGTAATGTGCAGGGGGTCCAGAGCTGTGTGGGGGGGGGGGCTGTGTAATGTGCAGGGGGTCCAGAGCTGTGGGGGGGGCTGTGTAATGTGCAGGGGGTCCAGTGACTTGTCATTTACTCTGTTTGTATCACTGTAAAAAACAATTCAAATTGTATTGTTATAAACAAAAATTGTTATATGCATTCATAATGTGTTTAAAATGTCCTGTGAACACTATAGTAGGTTTCCCAATGCCAGTGTGACAGAAGCCTTGAGTTGCTAAAATCAAAGGACAGTGGCATCTTCCATGGATCCATCCATGAGCCTTCTCAGAACTCTTCTGGCTTTTCTTTGAGAGTCATCAATGACTAAGCACATTGTTCTACCAGATTTGGAATAATTCCAAAATTTAAAAAGGTAAACGCTACACTGTCTCCGTAAATTCTATATTTATATTTCTTTATCGTACATCATGGGACACAGAGCCTTAAGTAATTACTTAATGGGTTATAAGCCAACTTCAGGTGTTGACACTGGTAAACCCAATCAAAGGAAGTTTACTCCCTATATAACCCCTCCTCCTTCCAGGAGCACATCAGTTTTTTCGCCAGTGTCTAAGGTGTTGGTCACAAGTATAGCAGTGCTTTGAGGAGCTCCAGGAGGGATCCATGCTGGATTTAAATTCCTCCATAAAAAGAAGCTAGATCCATCTAAAGTGCCACTGAGGCTTAAGATGGATGGTACCTCGTATCTGAAGCACAAGGTTTTGCCTGTAACGCCTCTCTTTGTAGGGCTGAACCCCAGGAACCCAGGGCTTAGGTCTTGTTACATTTCCTAAAGCATTTCCTACATTCCTACATTTCCTACATTTCCTGATGGGGTGCTTATACATGGCCCAAGGCAGTTGGAATCCCATTTTAGGGACCCAGTCCTTCAAGGTTTGCTAAACGCAGCCCGCCGTTATGGGTGAAGGTTGGATTTTCTGTTAATTCAGCAAAATCCTGCGGCGAGGATAAGGCAAGGGAAGAAACTTAGGTATTAAAAACATCTATGTATTTCTTCCATTAAATTAAAAAAACATTGTCATGCCTTAAAATCTCCATTAGATGGAGTCTATGCACATACTTTACTCTGTTGTCTTCACTGTTAGCTCAGTCCATGTCTGGCTGCACAGTGTGTGGAGGGAGATTTGCAAGGTAAAAAAGAAATCTGCAAAAAATGTCTTTTTCTCCCCCTGATGGGACCAGAGGGTTAGGGGGACAGCAGCGCTGAACCTCCCTTACATTACCCCTTCCCGCCGTGGGGGATGCGGAGGTCCTGCTATTTTACCACTAAAAGTTTGTTACTGTGGCTGTAATTTTTACATATCTGTGCCTCACTGCAGGAGTCTCTCCCCCCCCCCCCTCGTTTTGGGTCTGGGACCCGAAAAACACCGCTCTCAGGCGCGGGAAACATTTTAAATAAAAAAGGGTGTGGAATTTTTTTGGAGGGGGCGGGGCCTAATTGCAGGTGCCGTGAAGGTCCACGAGGACGCACGCTAGGCTAAAAGCAGATGAATACAGCTGCGATAGTCTCTCCTCTGCTGATGAGGAGGAAACAAGCTGCCTACACACAGGGACACACAAGCTGTGGGACACATATGGCTTGCAAAACTGGCATTCCTGATTCAGGAAGGACACTCTTTTCCAGCACTGGGCTGAACTTTATAGCGGCTTTAAAAGTCATTACTATTTTCAGTGATTTAGTGCAATTTGTATAGTGTTTCTGTTTTTTTTTTTCATCAAAGAGTTTTATTGAAGGTTAATGAAGTTTAACAATCAAAGCCACTTTACATTGTTAATCTGAAATATATGTTCATAACAGCCATTTAACGACAAGTATATTAGTTATCGTCCAGATTAAATTGCAATAAACAAACTAAGAATCATGTTGGTCAACTGTCTATACTGTGGGTGTGCAAGAAAGAGATTGCGATTAGGCTTATCCGTTGCCACAACCAGTTAGATATTTGGATTAGACTAACTTATTATAACATCTATCATGTTCATTAGTTAGCTTTGAATTATAAAAGGGAGGGATTTGTCTGCGAAGTAGTAGTGTCTCTCTCTCCTTGGTCTCCATTGCACATCTGAGTTTGACACATGAGTGTCAGGAAGTTCCACCATTCAGTATAGTATTAAACGTTCATTTAGTGATCGTATGCTGGTGTGACCTTGAAATGGAGCCAGGGGGACCATGTCTTGTGGTATCTTTCTATGTCATCTGAGGTTTGGGCTAGTAAGTCTTCCATGCGACAGATCTTGGAGACTTTCTGAAGCCACTCTTTTACCAAAGGGGCCTGGGTACTCTTCCAGCGTAACGGAATCAGGGCCTTAGCGGCATTCAGAAGGTGCTTCGTTAAAGATTTTTATACCTTTTATATGGGAAGTTAGAGATGTGGAGTAAGCAACAGGCTGCTTTCAGAGTGATTCTGGGCTCCGTTATCTGTCGCACGGTGTCCCTCACCCCTGTCCAGAAAGCTTCAAGGATTGGGCACTGCCACCAAATGTGTAGGAGAGTGCCCGTCTCTTTCGCATCGCCAGCATTTGTCAGAAGCCTCTGGAAACCATGTTTTGAGTTTATGGGGTGTGGCGTACCATTGAGTCAGAAGCTTGTACGCTGTCTCCTGTGTTTTAGTACTGATGGAACATTTATGTGCTAACGTACAAGCCGTCAGCCATTGATTGTCAGTAATATCTTTCTGAAATGCTCTGGACCATTCTCTTCTAAATCTGTCCTCAGTTGTTGTTGTAGGGTATTGAAGCCAGGAATATGCGACAGAGGTCATCCTGACAAAATAAACTAGTGTCTTGAAGGATCAAAGCTTTGAGAGGGTTTGTTTGAAAAGAGTAACTTGTCGCTGGGAAATCCTGTATATCTTACCTGGCATCTATGCGAGGCGCTTCTTTCTCTATCTGGGTGCTACCACCTGCATTACTTCGTCACGGAGGTCCTTCAATTTCTAAGGTCTAGATCAAAAAGTACCAGAGTGTTATCATGCGTCTTGGCTAGAAATAGCATCTAGAAGTATGGGCTAACCTATCGCTGTTGTCTTGATGAAAGCGTTGCAAAATCTAGGTCTATTTAGCTTGTGACAGGCAAGTGTAAGTCCTCTGGTATCGTTACTTTGTTTGTATAGTACTTAGGGAGTCAGTAAGTTGTGGTTAACAAGACCCATGGCCTATAATGAGAGCTGTTGGGATCCAAAGCACCTAGCTCCAGGGTTGTAATCACTCCGCTGCTTGAGGCTCATGAGGATTTTGTCTCTTATTTGGTGTACCTGAGTGTTGACCACCGCTGCAGCATGTTTCATCCGCTTAGGGAACTGCTTCTCTGGTGTGGAGGATGGTGAAGTGTGGGGACTTCTTGTGAGTGGTGGTAGGGCAAACTCCTGATACCATTCAGGCAATTCCACTCTGTCTAAACCAAGTCCTGCACAAAAATCTGTTAAGTCAGATGGCGAGCGCAAGATATGTTGTTTTCCAGCCAGCGTCACCACCAAAGCAAAAGGGAAGCGCCACGTGTAACACATGTCATGTTCCCTGAGTTTGTCCAGGAGGGGTCGCAATGCTCTACGGTTTTTCATGGTAATTTGGGAAAGGTCTTGGAAAAGCATAATATGTTCTCCATTAAAGACAATATGATCATTCCTGCGTGCCTTTCTCATAATTTCTTCAAGTGGGTAACTTTGAAGGCAGCAGATAAAATCCCTGGGGGGAGCCGTGTCCGGACCTCTGGCTCTGAGGGCTCTGTGTGCTCTCACGGACTCTATGTCCATGTCTTCCTGTCTTTCCAACAAAGAGTTAAAGACACGTTGTAAAGCTGGTATGATCTGATCAGAGTCCACAGTCTCAGGGATTCCCCTCACCCTAATATTGTTCCTCCTCCCACGGTTGTCAAGGTCCTCTAAATGTCTGTTCATTTCTATGAACTGTGCAGCATGTGAGTCAGTGACCTTCTCCAGTCTATGTATGGCCCTGTCCCTGAGCCTGCCTGCTGCCTCCACAGTCTCCATCTTGTCAGTCAGAGAAAGTAAATTCGATTTCAGGTCCGTGATGGCAGCAGAAAATGTAGATTTTATATCTGCAGCGAAACAGGACATGTCCGCGTATGTGAGGGGCTTGTTAGAGCGATTGTGTCCCCTACCTGAATCCTCCTGTGCTGATTGTGAATCCTCACTGAAGTCCTCTTTGTCTTGCGGAGCCCGCGCCATCTTGAGGCCTGTACCGCTGCCACGAGGGGACGGCTGTGCTTTGAGGAGTTCTGCGATGCTTCTAGCAGCGGAGGCAGCTGCAGAGTTGCGGCGTGATCTGGAGTGGGGTGTCTGCTGGGTCAGTTTGTCCATCTCCGGGTCTGTGCTCTTGGGTTGTCCGGCTTTAGGCTGTGTCGGTCCGGGAGCTCCACTAGCACACGTCCATCGCGGTCGCTTGCCAAGCCACGCCCCTGTGTTTCTGTTTTTGTACTTAGGACTATGCCTGCCAAAAAAGACACCACAAAAGCCAAAAAAGTAAAGGTTTCACCCCCAGGCATTGGGATCTTGAGCTGTATTTCCACGCTGTCATCCTCGCCTGAATTACCAATTCTGGCAACTCAGGGTAAGCCATTGGAACAAATTGATTGTGCAGCTGCCTCTCACATCTCAGCACCTATATACGTGACTGAAGATGTCCTTTCCTCCACCCTGCAGGGTCTGGAAGAAAGATTATCGGTTTTAATCGCATCCTTCATTCAAATGGGTAGGAAAAGTACTAGGTCCCCTTCCCCCACTTCAGGTTTGCAAGGGGAACAGTGGACACACAATGAGGTGTTACCCTCAATCGATCAGGAAGAAAAGCAAACCGATGATTCCTCTGCAGAGGAAACAATGATAGATGAACCTTTTTTGCTTCTCAATCTGAGAAATTGCTGATACAATCTCTTACAGAAATGGTTTGTTCCACTTTCATGCTGCCTCTAACAGTCTCATGAAAACTCGGCCTTTTCCTTAGGTTCTTTAAAACCTTCCTATCCTTTCCATCCGTTTCCAGCACAGCTGTCCCAAAGCTTTGCTTGGTGGTTACTAACACAGAATCTACTGAAAGGAAGATCCTTCAGACCAGTCATCTGGAAAGTGGTAATGATGGATGCCAGCCTTTCAGTCTGGGGAGCAGTACTAGAAAAGACAGCTGTCCAAGGACAGTGGTCAAGAACCGAAAGAATCTAGCCCATCAATATCCTAGAGATTCGGGCAGTACTTCTGGCTCTAAAGGTTTACGGGATTGTCCTGTCAGGATTCAATCCGACAATGCCACAGCTGTGGCCTGTATCAATCACCAAGGGGGCACCAAATATCCCTCAGCACAGAGGGAGGTGAACCATATTCTAACTTGGGCAGAAAGGAATGTCCCATGCCTTTCGGCAGTCTTCATTCCGGGAATAGAGAATTGGCAGGTGGACTACTTAAGTCGCCAGAATTTATTCCCAGGGGAATGGTCTCTTCATCCCGACATATTTTGGGCTGTTAGCCAAAGATGGGGGACTCCGAACGTGGATCTTCTAGCATCCAGGTTCAACATGAAGTTGGTCAAATTTGTGGCCAGAACAAGGGATCCATTCGCATGCAGAACAGATGCGTTGATAACCCCATGGGATCAGTTCTCACTGATCTATGCATTCTCCCCTATTCAGTTGCTGCCTCAACTTCTTTGCAGGATCAAGCTGGAAAGAAAGCCGGAAATTCTGGTGGCACCAGCATGGCCCAGATGGTCAGGGTACTCAGAAATCGTAAAGATGGCAGTGGAGGGCCCATGGTCCCTCCCACTATGGCCAGATCTGCTCTCTCAGGAACCGATATTCCATCCTTCCTTACGGTCTCTAGATTTAACGGCTTGGCTATTGAAACCCTATCCTTTCCATCCGTTTCCAGCACAGCTGTCCCAAAGCTTTGCTTGGTGGTTACTAACACATAATCTACTGAAAGGAAGATCCTTCAGACCAGTCATCTGGAAAGTGGTAATGATGGATGCCAGCCTTTCAGGCTGGGGAGCAGTACTAGAAAAGACAGCTGTCCAAGGACAGTGGTCAAGAACCGAAAGAATCTTGCCCATCAATATCCTAGAGATTCGGGCAGTACTTCTGGCTCTAAAGGTTTACAGGATTGTCCTGTCAGGATTCAATCCGACAATGCCACAGCTGTGGCCTGTATCAATCACCAAGGGGGCACCAAATATCTCTCAGCACAGAGGGAGGTGAACCATATTCTAACTTGGGCAGAAAGGAATTACCCATGCCTTTCGGCAGTCTTCATTCCGGGAATAGAGAATTGGCAGGTGGACTACTTAAGTCGCCAGAATTTATTCCCAGGGGAATGGTCTCTTCATCCCGACATATTTTGGGCTGTTAGCCAAAGATGGGGGACTCCGAACGTGGATCTTCTAGCATCCAGGTTCAACATGAAGTTGGTCAAATTTGTGGCCAGAACAAGGGATCCATTCGCATGCAGAACAGATGCGTTGATAAGCCCATGGGATCAGTTCTCACTGATCTATGCATTCTCCCCTATTCAGTTGCTGCCTCAACTTCTTTGCAGGATCAAGCTGGAAAGAAAGCTGGTAATTCTGGTGGCACCAGCATGGCCCAGATGGTCAGGGTACGCAGAAATCGTAAAGATGGCAGTGGAGGGCCCATGGTCCCTCCCACTATGGCCAGATCTGCTCTCTCAGGAACCGATATTCCATCCTTCCTTACGGTCTCTAGATTTAATGGCTTGGCTATTGAAACCCATATTCTAAAGAAATGTGGGCTTTCCGGGTCAGTTATCTCTACCCTGATTAATGCAAGGAAGCCAGCTTCCAGAACTATATATTATAGAGTCTGGAGGGCTTACGTTTCCTGGTGAGAATCCAAGGGTTGGCACCCTCGGAGATATATCATAGGCAGAATTCTTGCCTTTCCACAATTAGGGGTAGAAATGAAATTGGTCTTAAGTACTATTAAAGGCCAAGTCTCAGCTTTATCGGTCTTATTTCAATGACCACTTGCTACTCATTCTTTAGTCCGGGGCTTTTATACAAGGGGTGACGCGGCTTAATCCGCCCGTCAAACCTCCCTTGAACCCTTGGGACTTGAACTTAGTTTTGTCTGTGTTACAAAAACAGCCATTTGAACCGATACAACATTTCTCTAGTCCTTCTGACAAGGAAGTTGGTATTTTTGGTTGCTATATCCTCAGCAAGGAGGGTTTCAGAATTGGCTGCTCTTTCTTGTAAAGAGCCATATTTGATTTTTCATGAGGACAGAGTGGTGTTACGCCCTCGTCCAAACTTTTTGCCAAAATTGATTTCAGGTTTTTACCTGAACCAAGATATTGTCCTGCCATCGTTTTTTTCCAAAACCATGTTCTAGGGAAGAAAAGTCACTACATTGTCTTGATGTGGTGAGAGCAGTGAAAATCTATTTAAAGAAAACTGCTCAGATTCGTAAGACTGATGTCTTATTTAATCTGCCAGAGGGTTCTAAGAAAGGACAGGCAGCGTCGAAATCCACTGTTGCTAAGTGGATTCAGCAAATGATAATTCAAATTTATGATCTAAGGGGTAAGAATAACCCGTTTCAAGTTAAGTCGCATTCTACCAGGTCAGTTAATGCTTCTTGGGCAGTGCGTCATCAGGGCTCCATGGTTGATCTGTAAGGTAGATCTGTAAGGCCGCAACTTGGTCTTCAGTGCATACATTCACAAAATGGAGGAGGTATAAAGAGGTATGAGGATATCGCCTTCGGGCGCAGTGTGCTGCAAACAGCAGTATAGATCCTCAAGTCTGGGTGTACCCTGCGGGTTGTTTCTCCCATCCCTCAAGTGGCATTGCTATGAGACGTCCCATTAAGTAATTACTTAAGGCTCTGTGTCCCATGATGTACGATAAAGAAAATAGGATTTTTATTACAGCTTACCTGTAAAATCCTTTTTTTGGAGTACATCATGGGACACAGAGGTCCCTCCCCTCTTTTTTGGGATTTAAGTATATTGCTTTGCTACAAAAACTGATGTGCTCCTGGAAGGAGGAGGGGTTATATAGGGAGTAAACTTCCTTTGATTGGGTTTTCAAGTGTCAACACATGAAGGTGGCCTATAACCCATTAAGTAATTACTTAAGGCTCTGTGTCCCAAGAAACGGATTTTACAGGTAAGCTGTAATAAAAATACTATTTTCTTTTCACAGGTATTATTACTTAGTACAATCATATCAATTTCAGACTTCACTGTACTCACAATAGCAGCTTCCCTATCTATGTGGCTGATGTGAAGGGATGTCAGGTGACCTTTAGTGTTTCAGAACTTATACTACAGTTGATGCCTCCCCAGCCATATAGATATGGAAATGTTAAGCCTTTCTGCAGTGAAGTCAACAGTAGTATCTGCCCCCATTCTTTCCTGAGGTCATGGTCTTATCTGAAACTGTCTACATTTTTTACATTTGGTTTTGAAAATTTCTTAATGTCATGGAAAAGCCAAGTGTATAGCTTTGCTGTCATTTGGTAAAGTTTTGCAAGTGAAGGCAGGTATTTTGTGGTTGGTTTCTGAAATGTTACTTTCTGCTTCTCTGCAAATAAATTCTAATGTACTTGTATGGTATAGTATTGGGAAGAATATTTGAAGTATCAAAATAAAGAAGGCAATCTAAAGAAAAATATTAAATTACTATATATTTACTGAGAAGACTTTGTCGAGAAGGAGATATAGTTTATCTATGCCTTGCTACAATGGAGTCCCCATACGTCTGACATTCAGATATAGAGGGTGTTTAATGACTGTGTATTAGGGTGGCCACAATCCCCCTTCACAGCCATACCCTGGGCTGTTCCTACCATTAAGCACTTGTGAGTCAGTGCATAGAGCAGCAGGGGGCAACATCAAGACTCAACATTTTCAAACTGTGATGACCATTTTCTGTTTTTTTTGTTGTTTTTTTTGTGCTTTCTCTGGCTACTTAGATCAGCTTGTTGGTAAATTCAGAGGGGATAGTACCAAGGATTTTGAAAGAGGTCATAATGCTCTTTAGGCCTGCTTCACACTAGTGCAATGTTCACACTGGTTCACACTAGTGGCAATAGGCTGGGATTTGGCATGCGATTTGACATGTTAAATCGCTTCAATGTGAACAGGGGGCTTATAGTTCAAAAACACAACAATTCATTTCTCCATTCTCTTGTTTGGTTATCCAAGGTATTTCTGCATATGAAGCAGACAACATGCATCCTCCAGTAGCACATTCTAGCATTGATTTATATTAAAACAATGACACAACATAATAGATGGAGCTTGAACAAATAAGCATCACCACTATATATTGTTGCACACAGCTGTAAACCTAGTATTCATATTTTTATGCTGATTTGTGAACATGTTTTATTAGTAATTTAGCCCCTCTCAGCTGGCTACTTTTTTCTTAATTGCACCTTAATAGAATCTGGTATGTATCATTTCAATTTTTTATTCTTTTGTCATTTCCAGAGTGATTGGCACATCTGAGACACCTATTATCATAGTTGGCAACAAACGTGACCTGCAGCGAGGCCGTGTTATCCCACGATGGAACGTGTCGCATTTGGTGAAGAAGACATGGAAATGTGGCTACATTGAATGCTCAGCCAAGTATAACTGGCACATATTACTACTTTTCAGTGAACTGCTTAAAAGTGTAGGCTGTGCTAGATGCAAGCATGTACATGCTGCAATACGCTTCCAAGGAGCACTACGCCGCAACCGCTGTTCAGTCATGTGAAATGGAGTCACAGTATAAAGCGTTTTTAGTTTCAGTGACACTGGTTACTTGGACTTCTCTTGAGCAATGGCACAGCAAGTGGACCTACACAAGAATTCAGTTTTACCAATGGCAATTTAGAGCTTTCCAAGATGTTCTATGTGATATCATAGCATAGCGTTTCCATGCTTCTTTTCAAGAGGATATAGGGATATACGGCTTCTGTGATGATATCGATCTTTTTTTTTTTTTTGAACCATTTTAAATCTGAAAATTGTGTCTGTAATGACATAATAACCCCTTAGTGATTACGTTGACTTTAGATGACATGATGTGTGCTTGAAATCCTTTATTGTGCTGTTATTTTAAAAATGGAGGACCCATTCTTGTTTGGTATGGATGATGTTAGTTACTGTGAACATTCTAAAATGGAATTATGGGTGATGGAGCCACATGTAGCTACTGTAATTATTAAACCTCAGGCCAGCAGACCCTCCTTTAAGGGTCACTGTTATATTTCTGGATTGGTTTTTTTCATTTCATTTAAGTTCATTTAATCCTGATCTTACATTTATTTTTACAGGGTATAGTACATACTGTATATTTGACGTTGTATAGGAAACAGTAAAGAGCCCTTAAAATTAAAACTGAACTTCAGGCAAACAACTACGTACATTTACAGTTAAAAATATGGGAGCTAATTTTTCTATCCAACCAGTACTGAGATTTTTGCAGACCTATCAGATAGCACAGCCAGGCGATTGACGTGATTTTTCTATACAGTTAGAGCATCACAGCTAGATCACTTTCCTTCATGCAGCCTGTAACTGGACAGTGAAGGAGCTGATCCCTCTGCTTACTCCTCCTTTTCTGAACATGTGCACACAGCACACCTGATTAGTCCATATTACTGCCCCACCCTCTCACAATTTGATCTGCAGTACAGTGAATAGCAAGATTACAACATAAATTATGTAACACTAATTTTGTAACTATCATTATGCATACATAACCACATTAATAATGTTATTTTTATATGTGCCCACAGTTCAGCTTTAACATTATATAACAATAACATTTTGCAGTTTTTATCAAACATGTCATTTTGGGTTTAAAGGAAAATTCCAGGCAAAATACAGTCATAAATACGCAAAGTGAATTGTCGGTTACCTGTATCTGCTCATGTGTTGGTTGCAATGTTTGGGAGAAAAAGAGAAAAAAGTGTTAACTAAACCTTTTTTTATTTTTTTGAGAGTGGAAGGGTCTGAACTTTCATCAGGTTTTCATTCTGCGAGTCTTCATAAGGGAGATTACCCTTCACTTACTGTACTAGTTACCTCTGCCTCAAGTCCAGGAAGAAGTGGAGAGAAACACTCTTAGCAATACAAACTTTAAAGAGGTTCTAACCCTTCCCTAATCATTTTAACCATGTTTTATTACAGCCCATATCCCTAGAGATATCAAGAGATTTCCCATCTCTGTGACTACTGTCACTTGGGCAGAAAGTGGGGTACTCCTTCATAATGGGAATACAGACAGCAGTTGAAACTGATGCTTTCACATTTCCACATTCCTCTGAAAATTAAAGAAAAAAAAGTGTGGCATTTTGCTTTAAACGAAAGACATGACTATCATAGTAGGAATAATATATATTGAAAGCCCACGCCTTAGTGGAGGACCAGGTGTTCATATATCAGAAAAGTAAAAGCCAAATTTGCTATACTACAAGTGCAGAGAGTTCTCTTCCATGATCTTTATAGCGATGCAACAATAAAATAGAGGAGTAAGGATGAGTGAATCTGCCCCGGTTCGGTTTGCAGAGGGTTGTCAACTCCAGTGTGATGTCTGCGAAACCCAGAATTGGCTTTGAATCCTATTGAAGTCTGTGGGAGGCAAATCTTACTAGTAAGTTATGCCTCCTTTTTAGGACTAATTGGCAAACTACTACCAAAAAGGTATAGAAAGCCAGGCACCTCCAGGTACATGTACCAATGCAAAAAAGAAAAAAAAATACAGCCGGGAGAAGTTCTTTTAATGCAACTTCAGGAGCAACACAGAAAATGCACAAACCCTTTAAATAATATGCGTTGAGATGCCTTAAAGTTGTATGTGATGTTATGCAACAGCGTACACTGGCAGTGCATATTTGGTTGTAGAATTCATTTTTTCCTTCACAATTATGGCCTACATAAGCAGTCACACCCTTAAATGATTCATTTCAATTTGTATGTAGTAAATAAAATGTAAAAAAACAGCATGGGGTTCTGTTCCAACCAGACCCTTATTCAGCCAGGATGGCCAGGAAAGGAACGGCAGCAAGCATGCCTGTTCCAAAAGAAGCCACGTATCTTTTAACATTAGAGGGAGGTACTTTCCAAGGGGGGAAAGGCGGGGGCTGGTCTGGTACAGAAAATGGGGTCATGCTCTTTGCTTACACTTTCCTGACCACCTAGGCTGCATGCCTGGGTAAGGGTCTGGTTGAAATACGAGAAAACCCACACCATTTGTTTCATTCCTTTTTTTTTAATAAATATGTACTGTAAATTTGCTTGCTGATGCAAAACTGTCCAGACACTGCCCAACAGCTATGAGATTCTCAATAAGAATTAATAGACTGGATATGATACAACAGTGTAAAATTGGCCAGCAGCAGTACGTTTATAATGAGGGCGAATTGGCCAAAATGAACTAGAGACAAAGAGTATAGTAAAAAAAAAAAAGGAAGAGACTGCAAATGACACAGCAGTGTAAAATTGGCCAGCTAATGAGCACCTTGAAACCTTCTGCATGTGTTGTTCCACAGTATCTGCAACTACAAAAGTCAGTGAGGGCTTATTGCATAACTCATTTACTGTTTGTTTAGAATATGTGAACGCGTGAATGTTTATGGCTTGGCCACAAGTTCACTTTTAAGTATGGTACACTTTTGACACTAAGAACCTATTCGCATTAGTCCATTGTTATTCTATAAAACACATGGATATTACTGACTTAAAACGCCTTTCAGGTAGAAATCCCTTTATTTCCTTTATCACAGGTTAACATCTACACACTGCAGTTTAATGTGCAATTATAAGGGCCCATTCACACCTTGCAGCATGTTGGCATAGGTGTAAAGGGGCCCTTAAATTTTGATCACTTATGACTTACTTGATGTAAAAAATGAATTATTATAGAAAATGCCCAGGAAAGAATAGAAGATATGTCTGCCAAAAATAAATTGTTCCTTAAAGAAATAAAAAAATTAAAAAGTGCTGCTCACGAGAGGTTGCTGTCATTGTCAAGTTTTCCAGCTTTGTCCCTGCGTGGCACACCCTACTAGTGTTTTACTAATTTTGAATTAAAGCAATGTGCCTTTTATAGTTTGGGCCATTCCCATAAACAGGTCAGCTTGTCAAGAGCTTTTATCATTAGAGTATGGTGGAAACGCTGTGTTTTCTATATAACCAACCTTGCATGTGTCTATATTTGTTTGATGCTTGCTTTGACATGAGCTAGGGATTCACCTCAATTACTTAAAATACCTAAGCCTGAAGGATTATGAGCATGCAAGTATTTTAAATGTGGGGCTTCATGCTACCCTAATGACACAAAAGCTGTTTTAGATTGGGGCTTTAATATAAGCCTTTCACAAATGCGCTTTTAAAACCTAACATATAATGAAAAATGAATCAACATAGGATGTCTTTACATCCCATGTTAAAACATTTAGTTTATCCATGGATACAGGAATCTGAAATGATGTGCAAGTCATGACCTATCTTTATCATGTGGCTTTCCACAGCTTAAAGTAAACCTGTCAGGAGCTCAAAAATGATCAAGTATGTTATTCTTTTTAAAAAAATGCTGCACTAGCTGTAATACCATCTTCAGACCTGACCCAGTTATCAGACTTTCTAAAAAATAAATGAAAGTAACCTACCATATACAAAGCATAAATCTTTTACACATGGATAGCTGACATCTGGTCCAGGTGTTTGTGCCATGTAATATTATCCTAATGTTATAATCTACAGTGTTGGAACTATGGTTTTCTAATACTGCTCAAAAACTCAAATTGTTTCCTTCTAAATTTAAAAACACTGGGGACAATGTGGATGTTGTGAACCAGTTTTCTCCAGTTACAGCACTGGAACAGAAAGAAGATGACTGTAATCCCTGTGACAGTTTCAACAGCACAGCAGGTAAGTCTCTGTAATAAAGTTTGCAAAATACCTTGCTGTGTATTTACAGTAGTTGACCTGAATAGGATTTTTTTTTCTTGGCAAAATTGGAGATACACTTTTTAAGGATAAGATCTTTTGTATTGAACAAGTTATTGAAGGAGGAGTATTTTCTACATCATTCCACCGTCAAGGATCAAGGCAAGTGAAAAACATGTATTTATTGTTTTCACTGTTTGGATTTTACGTACTTGGAAAACTATTCTGGCATTTATTTTATTATTAGGAAACCCTTTTTTAGCTTAAGTATTTGTAAACGCCATAACTTTTTCAGTGTTTGTTATATTTCTTACATTTTGAAAATATTTTTCAGGACCATTTCCTTTACGATTTATCAAATTCATCACTTTATGTCATCTGTATATGTTTCTTTTTTTCCTTTTATACTCAGAACTGTCTAAAGACTATGTATTTGCTAGTATATATTTAAAAACGGAAAATTGTATCAAATATTTACCGTAATTTTCCTTTCCTGACGCCAAACCATGGCAGCATACCAGTGATAGAGCTCCCTCTTGACCACTCCCCCAGGACCAGTGAATAGCATAAATGAAGGCATGGTTAGCCGCCACCCCATTCTTTGTAACAAACCACATACCGGAACGCACATGGGTGGGCCCATATGCTGCCATGGTTTGGCGCCAGGAAAGGAAAATTACGGTACGTATTTGATACAATTTTCCGTTTTCCTGACGCCAACATGGCAGCATACTAGTGATAAATAACTAGCTGACAGGGTGGGTAATGCTTGACAAACCAAATTTATTTTAAATCATAACAGAAGAATGGATTTTCCTCCTTACGAAATCTACAGACGACAAAGCACCTGGGTTGATTCTATAATGTCTTAAGAACGTATTTCGCGAAGACCAAGATGCAGTACTACAGATAGTTTCCATAGATACATTCCAATGAGCCACCCAGGGCGCTGCCACCACCCTGGTGGAGTGTGCAGTCACCACTGTAGGAAGATCGCTGCCCCTCGTTCTGTATGCTCTACGTATAAGTTTGACAATCCATCCTGCCAAGGTTCTTGCAGTGGCTTCCTTCCCCCGGTACCTTCCTTTTGGGACTATGAAGAGTTTCTCCGAAGACCTAAATCCTGCAGTAACAGATAGGTATGTCTTTAACATTCTGGTGACATCCAATTCATGCAGAATTCCTGAACTCTCTTCTGGGAAGTTGGGTAAGGCCCAAATACCAGTTTGGTGGAAGGGTGTTGCTACCTTTGGAATGAAATGGTCTATTGGCCTTAGTTCGACCCGATCTGGAAAGAATCTTATATGCCTCTCTGAGGCTCCCAGGGCTTCAAGCTCCGACACTCTCCTACCAGAGGTAATTGCTGTTAAGAAAACTGCCTTGTACGTTATGTCCCAAAAGGAACAATCCTCAGTTGGAGCAAAGGGATGGGCTGAAAGAAAGTCTAGTAGAACTGACAGATCTCATTGAGGAAAGACTTTCTTATTCGGTGGGCGAATTTTGATAACTGCTTTTAAGAATTGTTTGATTAGCAGTTCCTCAGCCCATTTTAGCTTTGTTATTGCCGAGATTGCAGATATTTGCACCTTTAATGAACTGAGGCTAAGGCCCATGTCTAGGCCCGACTGAAGGAAGTCCAACACCGCTGATAGAGGTGGGGTTGCTGGATTGAGACCTCTCTCGGTTAGTAAGAGTGTGAATCTGTCCCAGATTTTGTTGTAGACTTTATTAGTAGTGGGTTTTCTGGCCCTCAGTAATGTGGCAATAACTCCAGAGGAGCACCCTAAGACCTCCAGCCTCCCCCTCTCAATAGCCAAGCCCGAAGATCCAGCCTGCGTATGTTCGGGCGCAGGAACTTGCCTTGTACTAGTAGGTGTGGAAATACTGGCAGGGGGATTGGATGTTGTTTGCTGAGATGTATTGCTAAAGGGAACCAAAGCCTCTGCGGCCAGAAAGGGAGGATGGCTATGACTGTCATCTGCTCTCTCAATAACCGCAGGAGGAACCTCATGATTAGAGCTGTTGGAGGAAAGGCGTAAACCAGGCTGCAATTCCAGAGTGTGACTAGCGCATCCGTTCCTTGCACCTGGGGATGCGGAAATCTGGACAAGAATCTCTGAAGCTTGCTGTTGCTGTGAGAAGCAAAGAGGTCGATTTGCGGTAGACCCCACTTGTGGACCAATTAAGGGAATACTCTGGGATGTAAGGCCCATTCCGTCTGATCCGGCAATTTTCGTGAAAGATGATCCGCCTGCACATTCAACCTCCCAGGAAGGTAGACTGCTCTTAAAGACTGTAGGTGTATTTCCGCCCAGTGTCATTATGGGTTCTACTTCCATCATCAATGTGCTGCTGCGAGTTCCTCCCTGGTGTTGAATATAGACAACTGAAGCCCTTTTGTCCATTTGTAGAGTAACTGGGCAATTCTTGACTCTGTGGCGTAGAGCCTGGCGAGCCATAAATGCTGCTCGAATCTCCAGTACGTTGGAAACCAATCCCCTGGCGGGGAAGCTCCACCTGCCCTGGACTGACTGACCCTCGCAGTGCGCCCCCCAGCCTACTTCGCTGGCATCGGTCACAACAATGGTCCAACTCAAAGGACCCAAGGGACGTGACTTCTTTAGGGATTCCACTCTCAGGCACCACTGCAGGCTCTTCCTCATAATGACAGATACCGTTATCAGTTGTGTTAGGCTCTGCTTCTTCCACTGTGATAGGAAGCCTAGCTGAAAGTGACGAAGATGCCAGTGGGCCCATGGAACCATTGGAATGCATGATGACATGGTGTCTAAAAGACTGAGGCACTGAGAGGCTGAAAGGCGAATGGAAGTTGCTGCTGCTAAAATTCTCTTTCTGATCACCTTCTCAGGCAGAAAAGACACGGATGCCCTCTTCGTGTTGAACAGTGCTCCCAGGTACACCAACTGTTGAGTTGGGATGAGATGGCTCTTTTTGAAGTTGATAATCCACCCAAACTTCTGCAGAGTGTGGATGAGGATCTCTCTGTGTGTTATTAATTCTTCTTGATCCCTTGCCAGTAGTAGGACATCATCCAAGTAGTGGTGGACTGCACCCTGAGTGGGGCTAGCATGGCAATGAGGACCTTCGTGAAGGTTCTCGGGGACGTGCACAGACCAAAGAGAAGGCTTGTAAAATGTAAATGCGTCTGGCCGACTGCAAACCTTAGGTACCTCTGGAAGGCTGGCAAGATTGGAATATGGAGGTACGCGTCTTGTAGATCCACGGGGAGCATCCAGTCGCCCGGCTGTATGGTCTGAATGATGGTGTGAATGGACTCCATTTTGAATTTTTCCAACAGGATAAAATGATTTAGACCCTTCAAGTCGATAACTGGGCGCCACCCTCCGTCCTTCTTGCGTACCATGAATAGGGTGGAGTAAAACCCTGAGTACTTTTCCAAGGAGGGAACCGGTATTACTGCTTTTTGCTTTTGGAGGGAATGAACGTACTGCAGAAGGACAGTTGCTTTCTGCTGCGTCTCGGGAATCTTGGTGGGTAGAAAGCAATCTGGAGGGGGTGTGCTGAGAAACCTCCAGGAATGACTCTGTGAGACCGTGGATCTTACCCAGGCATCTGTAGAGTTTTTTTCCTAGATGTTTGCCAAGTGTGCCAGTCTGGCCCCTACTGGAAGCATCTGGGACTGCGCACCATCAAAAATATTTACCAGGGTCCTACTGGGCACTTGGCGTCTTCTGCTTGTGGGCTCTAGGAAAGGATTATTGTGTCCCCCTCCAGCCACCAGCTGGGGGGCCCTGGACTGCCGAGAGAATCTAGAGTCTCTGGATCTGTAGGAATGAAAGCTACTGGAAAAAGGCTTTGACCTTCGCTGTTTTCTATCTTGTGGAAGTAGACCAGACTTGCCCCCCCCAACATTCTCGAGATGGCCGACTCCATCTTGGAACCAAAGAGGAACGTGCCATCATAAGGTATCTTACACCAAGACTGTTTCAAAGAAGGATCCGCTGACCATGGTTTTAGCCATAGGGCCCTCTTTGCTGTTAGTGTTTGCAACATAGCCCTGGCAGAGCACTTGACCATGTCTATTGCTGCTTCCCCTATAACATCAGCTGACACCTTCAGTTCATCCAGAGCTCGAATGATATCTGCCCTTGGCGTTCCCTCTTTCACTGCCGACTCGCTATTCTGAATCCAAACTTTCAGGGCACTAGCCACTGAGGTGAGGGTTAAAGCTGGACGGCAGGCTGCCCAAGCTGCCTGATAGGCTTTTTTAAGATCTAAGTCTATTTTTCTGTCCATAAAATCCTTGAAAGAGGACAAATCCTCCATAGGTAGAGTCACATTCCTTGCCAAGCGGACGACTGCCGCATCGACAGTAGGTGATGAGTCAAGTGATATTCCCTCTATCTCCTGTAGAGGATATAATTTCTGGATACGGTTGAGTGAAAACCTCCTTTCGACTTTTTGCCACTCCTGCTTTAGGACGTCTTTGATTTTGTCCATGAATGGAAAATAGGTTTGACGTTTCTGTAAAAAAGGGTAATAGGAATTGGCTTCTTTGGCACTTCCTCCTCTTCCCATGCGATCGCCTGTTTTATTGCCAGAATGAAGGGTTCCACCAGAGAGAAACTGAACCCAAGTTGTTCTGGATCCTCCTCTGATGAGGAGGAACTATCCTCCACACGCTGAGCAGACTGTAATGACATCCCACTGGGCATGGTCATACTGCTTGCTGAAGTCCCTGGCTAATCTTCCAATGGGACCCTTTGGGCGGGTGGGTGGGTTGATGTAAACTCAGATACGGAATCTCGTACTACCTTCTTTAGTCCCCTGCAAACTCCTCTAGACAGTCTTTGCACACCAATATATTGGATAGGGGGACTGCGCCACAAGCCCAGCATGATTTCTTGCTTGGACGCTTGCATTTCTCTGAAGAAGAGGAGGCGCGACGTGCTCTTTTGAATTTTTCCTTGACCGGGAGCGACGTCTGGAGCTATGCTCCTTTGAAGAACGCCTGTCCTCTCTTGTTCTTGAACTCCGAGAGCGTGTGGGGCTGAAACAGATCAAAGCAAACCGCATTAGAGGGCACTCTTTTAAGGTCACCTGAAAACTTACCAACTGGTGGTCCCCCTACCTTAAATATTGAGGGTCTTGCATAAGTGGTGACTGACTCATGAGTAGAGAATAAGGGAGGGCCAGCGGAAAAAAGAGAGACAGCTGAAAAAAGAAACAGAGGGTTTGGAGATTGCCCATAATCTTCTAACATGACAGTCTGAAAGTTACAACAAAGCAAACAGCTGAAACAAGCCAAAGGAAAAAGAATGTACTTTTTTTTTTTTTTTTAAACAGACAACTTTCCTACCAGCAGATGGCATCACAGATGGTTGCTGAGACTTGATCCAGGAACAAACTTCAAAGTCAGGAGGCTGTATATTGCCCGTCCCACAGCAGCCCACTGACACTTTTAAGTGATCCTGGAACAGGCAGAACCCACCCCCAGGCTCCTCCTGTTGTGGGCAAAACTAATAATTTTGCCCAGAACCAAAATGGCGCCCAGAGCTCAGTCAGCCAGTGTGCATGTGCAAACCGGGACCTACTTAAAGCCAGATAAGAAGGGAGAAGAGACAGAACTGAAAAAAACAGGTAAAGTCATAGCCTAACGGTCAAGGAAGCACATAGAGGAGGAAATGACAGGCTGCCCCCCCCCCCACAAAGTTCTGGAACCAAGTCATGCTGAATGGCAGATTTCATTCCTAAAGAGGAAACACTGCAGGGACCCATCAAGACCACACAGACCAGGGTTTCTCAGGCTTTTCAGCGCGATGTTAGCAGCCCAAGCACTGAGACTACGCACTGGGAGAGGTTTGAACCCAGCCGATTACTGCTCACTGGCAGGGTGGGGGACATAAAATTCCTTACTTCATCACTGGTGCGTGGAGGTATGAGGAAAAAAAGAAGAATGGGATGGCGGCTCATTATGCCTTAATTTATGCTATTCAATCGTTCTGGGGGAGTGGTCAAGAGGCAGAGCTCTATCACTAGTATGCTGCCATGTTGGCGTCAGGAAATATGTTTTCCTGGTGCCTCCATGGCAGCATACTGGCGATAGAGCTCCGTCTCGACTCCTCCCTCAGGACTAGTGAATAGCATAAATTAAAGGCATAGTCCCTCCCCCAACATTCTCCTTTTTTTCCTCATACCTCTTGTGCTGGTGAAGAGTAGCAATATGTCCATACCTCTGCCTTTGGCAGCGTCCGCCGGATTTAGCCTTTCCCATGCGCAGTCCCTGTTCTTGGGCCGCTCACAGCGCTGATAAGACTGGGAACCCCTCTGTGGATCTGTTGGGGTCTTCTTGCAGAGTTTCCTCACAGGAACGCAGTCTGCCACCATTTCCTATGATGAATGCTGGGGAGTCGCAAAAGGATCAGCTCCCACTCTCCCAGGCTTGTGGTTTTTCGTTTAATTTTTCATTTTTTTAAAAAAAAAAGAAAGAAAGAAAAGAAGCATATGTTTTTTTCTTCTCCTCTCTTCCCTTTCTATTTCCTTCCCTTTGCTCTCCCTGTTGCTGCAGGTGCCTTGTCTTTCTATTAACATTCCCTCTAGGAGAAAACAGCGCGGGCCGGCGTCCTCGCTGTCGTACTGTACATGCGCGATCCGGGGAGCTAGAGATCCGTCGTTTGGCGGGGTTTTTTTCTCTGCTTCTCGGCGTCGGCTCTATTTCGCAGGCGCATGCGCGGTCTCTCGGCGCCTCGGTGGCCATTTTTGTTTCTGGAAAAAGGGCCAGTTTTTTGCCCTTTTCTTCTAGATTTAAAAAAAGAGAGAGAGACTGGGGGTTCATGGGATTAGCACACCCACCCTCAGGGTATTTAAGGTCAGCTTTAAGGGTTAGCGGTCAGAGTCTCCTCGGCTGTGCCCTGTGAGGTTTCTCTGAAGCTGCTCTGTGGTAAGCATTTAAAAAAAAAAAACACAAAAAATAAAAGGGGGGTAATGTGTCCTTTTAAAAAAAAAAAACTCCTTTTTTTTTCCTTTCTTGCTATATTTCTGCAGCTGATCCTTATGCCCAACTCCGCAATGAGCCATTCATCTCGCAACAAAGATCCTCACACTTCTGTTAGGTATGGGACCAACTATACGTGAGTAAAAAAAAAAAAAAAAAAGTGCGCTCGCTGGCCTGACATGGTTTTTCTTAAATCATAGCCCTGTCCACTTCAAGAGGACCAAAAAATCCTTAAGGCACCGCGATGACGACAGCCCAAGTCGCAGGTCTCATTCTTCACGCCACCGGTCCCGCTCGTCAGGACATAGGTCCCACTCTTCACGTCATAGGTCAAGATCCAGAAGACGGGATCAGTCCCCCTCTCCTAGATCCTATACAAAGAAGAAATGCTGGACCTGTGGGGCTAGTCCGCTGCCGAACAAAGTAGTTTGCAAGGACTGTTTTGCGGACTATGCGTCCAGCCGCGAGTTAGAAAATCAACAGGTTGTGGACCTGCTCAAAAGAACTATGAAGGACTCCTTCTCTGAGCTTGCGGCTTTGGTTCCCGCTCAGCCAGTCCCGCAGATGACCCAGGTTCAGGATGTTGAACTTAATCTTCCCGGGGGGGCGTGGCCGAGAGATGGCAGAGTGAGGACGCACACCTCGGAGCTCTGTGTGGGGAAGCCCTGAGAACGGTCAGTAAACCGAACCAGTGAGAGCCGGAATCCATGCCAGGGGACCGCAAACACCCGCTGGACGTTGGGGTTCAGAAAGGCTCGGAAATAACACACTATTTCCTCAGACAGCACGCAGCTTCATCCCCCGCCGTGCCGGCCAAGATGGCGCCGCCTCGTGTGCCTCCGACGAGCGCCGCCGCCTCATCTAAGAAAGGAACTCAGCCAGGACTCAATGCTGGAGGAGACCGAGCCGCTGCAGATGACAGGTCAGCCTCTCCCATACTATCCCCTGCGATCCCCATCACTGACATTCCACCCAGCTGCAGTTTCACAGGGGAGACGGGGAATGCTGCAGAGGGCTCCCTCAGAGACATTGTGTCCGGTCTCCCTACAAGACAGGACTTGCAGGAAATGGCAGCAACTATAGTAAATGCACTTTCCAGGGAACTGCATGATTTGCGCCAACAAGTGGACACAGTAGAAGAAAGGGTCACTGTATTGGAATCCTCTACATCCACTTCTGATGCCCGAATAACTGCCATAGAGCATGAACAGCGCGCATTTCGCCGCCATCTTGTTGACATTCAACTTAAGTTAGACGACGGCGAGAACAGAAGCAGACGCAATAATTTGCGCCTCCGTGGTATTCCGGAAGCTACCATGGGGACAGACCTGCGCGCAACTGTGACTGCTATTCTTAACCAGGTGCTCGGGAAACCGCCTGCTGCAGAGCTGGAGCTGGATAGGGTTCACCGTATCCCAGGACCCAGGACACCCCCTGCTGAATCACAGGACCATGAAGCCATGGACCTCCCGCGGGATGTCCTGTGCAGGGTGCACTTCTTCACCATCAAAGAGGAGATCATGCGCCTGGCGTGGGAACGTGGCCCAATCGACTTTGATGGGGCGTCGATAAGAATTTACCCGGACATATCCAGGCAGACCAGAGCAATGAGAGGCCTTCTGAGACCGCTGCTAGAAGTGATCCGATCGGCGGAGGCGACGTATCGCTGGGGACACCCCTTCCATCTCATCGTGCGGAGGAGAGGAGCAGAATTCTACCTACGTTCACCGGACCAACTCCCGGATCTGTTTGGCTTTCTAGCTAAACCGGCTGTTAGTGTCCCCAACTGGTTTGACTACCTGTTGTCCCTGGAGGCCCTGAGCCCACCCTTGCCCAGGCCGCAACGTGTCCGTAGACCGCGCTCACGTGCCACCAGCCGTGAAAATGCTAGACCTCACCCGAGATCCTCCGAAGCTTAACTTCTCATCCCTTTCAAAAGACTGGTAAGACAAGATGAACATTTGCACTACATCACCACCATGGACATCTCAAGAACGTTAGATCCACCCTTAAAGGGGGCTTGGGAAACCGTTCTGATAGGCAAACATCCCAGATTTGACTTTGCTGTCATGAATATTACATGTTTTAAAATTTCTATCCCAGGCCTTTGTACCCCTTTCGGGAGCGAAGTGTTGTCAGCTGACTCTATCCGACCTACTTGTAGAAGTGTTGGGTTGACTCAGTTAACTGGTGGCATGGGCCTTCCTGCTTGTACGCCGCCTCTCCCATACGGTCCCGCCACGGGTGGCCGGCTGGGGGGGGCGGATGCAGTGGGGGGGACAGTTGATGGCCTGCCACACCCGACACCCCGAAATGTTATTGTCTGATCTCAGGCCAACCTGACAGATGGGCCTCACATTGTGGGATTTGAGTCCTGGGAGACCGGTCTGTTTCCCGGCTTCCCCCCCCCCCCCCCGCTCCGGTGGTTCATTGGTACATCCGACCCACTGCTGACTACCCGGGGTGGCCCCGGGACCCCTTCCGTTTTCCAGCTCCCCCTGGGAGGATGTGCGGGTTGTTTTGTGATGGGGGGGGGGGGGTGGCACTATGACAGTTTGGTTCTATGGGTTTATGAATCATCATTTATAACTAGTACCCACCCCCAGGGACATGATAACTTCAGTTAGCATGCTGGGTCTGTTAAGTTATGTTCTGTTTTGACTTTTATAATGGTTTATATCATTTCATCTTACTACCATCCTATTGCTTTACTTTTGTTCTGATTAGTTCTGATCCCGCCTTTCAAGGCTCGCTTCGGTACACACCGTTGCGAAGGTTAAAGGCCCTTGGTCCTGACGCCCCGGGACAGGCCGCTGGGCGCTGTCGTGGACCCTGCCGGTGGTATCCTACGATTGCACTGGTGGGGGGACTCGGTATGGGGCCGGTGGGCCTCCCGGGGACGCAGTCACCAATTGGTCACGGCGGAGGGTGCTTGGCAGTTAATGTTACAGGTATTTATTAGCAAAGGTTATGATTTGTTATGTCAGCTCTCATACTAGAAACAATGTGATTCTCAGAGGCGCTATTCCCCCACATCTCCACTCTCTATGTTCACTCCAATTACTGCCTAAATTCTACTTGTCTTCGAGTAGAACTCAACACACTTTCCACCCCCACATTAGGGCGGTCCCCTGACTGGACACTTTAAGTGTACAACAGGGGCCCATAGTTAGTCTACGACAGGAATCGATTCCTTCCCCCTCCCCCTCCCTCCTCCCCCCTCCATTTTTACCTTGCTACTCCCCCCCCCTTCTTTCTTTTCTCTCTGGTCCTCTCTTTCTCTTCTTGACCTCTGCCTGAAGGGGGCTCTATATCTTGATACCTCCCAAACAGATACTGCCAACCATTTCCCTGCCAGAAGACACAATGGGTCACCTTAAGGTCACCTCCCTGAACGTACGGGGTCTCAATGTCCCGGAGAAACGCTCGCAGCTACTGGCTGATTTGCAAAAAGAACTTAATCTTCCCGGTCCTTCTGCAGTCAGTACTCCTCTGCCTCCATCAGGCCGACTGGCCAGAGATTCTCCACCTGAAGACCTCTAAGGGGATTCGTCAGATGAGTCAGATCCTTCTGGCTTCAGCCATTCATTGGTAGAACCATTCATCCAGGCAGTCAGAGCTGCGATAGCCTGGGAGGACGCAGAAGAACCTTCCCAGGAAGCAAAAAGCTACTTCCCATTCCTTAAAAGGAAACAGGTTTTCTTCCCTTTGATGGGCGAAATGAGTCAAATCATTCAAAATGAGTGGTCAAAGACTGATAAAAATACTTTCGTTGGGCCATTTCAATAAACTGTATCCCTTACCAGAGTCGGGAACGCAGTCATTAAACTCCATGCCCGTGGTGGACGCATCAGTGGTGCGACTTGCAAAAAATATCACTCTGCCTATGGAAGATTCCGCTTCCTTCAAGGATCCTCTTGACAGACGAATCCACCTGGACCTCAAGAGGAGCTACTTAGCTGCAGGAGCAGCGTGTAAGCCAGCAATCGCCCTTACCTCCGTGTCTAATGCCATCAGAACTTGGACGGATAACATCAAAACAGCTCTGCGCCAGGACGTCCCCAAGGAGGACATAATTAAAGCCTTGGAGGAAATTAGGTTGTCAGCAGACTTTGTCGGAGTAGCAGCTATAGACACGATTAGGTGTTCAGCAAGGTCTATGCTGCACTCAGTAATGGCGAAAAGGGCCTTGTGGCTGAAACCCTGGACGGCAGACTTAGCTTCCAAGCAAAATTGGTGCAAAATCCCTTTCGATGGGAAGGCATTATTGGAGACAAGATGGATAAAGCCATCTCCAGGTTGTCAGGAGGAAAGTCCGGTATGCTTCCCCAAGACAGAAGGATGCGAAGATCCAGAGGGGGTTCTTCTAGGTTCCGCCAGTCGAATCCTAGGGATTTTAGACAATCAAGGCAGCCCAGAGACAGCAGAAGACCCTGGAAGGACACTCAGGCATCCTTTTTAGGCAGAAAGATAAAAGCCCCTCCGACTCCACATGAGCAGAAGCAATCCTTTTGACGCCAGATTAGCCCAGACACTCCCAGGGGGAGCCAGGCTAAAGTTCTTTTTTCCAGTCTGGGCCAACAGATGCCAGGATTCCTGGGTCCTGTCAACAATCCAATGGGGGCACTTTTGGAGTTTCTCTCATCCTCCACCTCAGAATTCTTTCAAGAGAACAGAAATTCCATCCTCTCTGCTGAAGGCTCAAGCCCTAAGACACTTCCTATCGTCACTCCAGCTTCAGGGGGCAGCTGTGCTGGTTCCCTTGGCAGAGCGCTTCGCAGGCTTCTATTCCACCCTGTTTCTGGTCCCAAAGAGAACGGGTGGATGGAGGCCTGTGATAGATCTAAAGAGGCTCAACAGGCACATACACCCCGAAAGCTTCAAGATGGAATCTCTGCAAACAATTATTCAGGCAGTGCAGCCAGCAGATTGGATGATTTCAGTCGATCTGCAGGATGCGTAGCTACACGTTCCAATTCTACCTGCCTTTCAAAAGTGTCTAAGATTTGCAGTAGGATGGACCCACCTGCAGTTTCAAGCCCTGCCCTTCGGTCTGTGCACCTCCCCCACGGTATTCACCAAGATTCTAATATCCACCCTGGTTCCCCTGCGGGAGAGGGGTTTGAGGATATACCACTATTTAGACGACCACTATTTAGACGACAGCAGTCCGGATCAGTTGGTATATCACCAAGACATTCTTCTCCAGTCCCTGAGAGAAGTAGGATGGCTGATAAACTCCGAAAAGAGTCAGCTTGCACCTACACAGCGGATGATCTATCTGGGTGCAATGTTTAACACTCAGGAGGGGACAGTATCATTACCATCTCCAAAGATGAGGATCATCATCCAGAAGATGGTCAAGACCATCCGGAGCCTGTATCTAACGGCGTCACAATGTCTGAGACTCATTGGCACAATGTCTGCCTGTATACCAATGATTCCTTGGGCCCATTGGCACTTGAGGTATTTCCAGATGGGTTTCTTGGCACAGTGGAAGAAACAACAACTCTCTCAGACAATCCTGCTGACGGGAGCAATGCGCAGGAGTCTTCATTGGTGGACCCTTCCGGAAAACCTCTCCAAACCTCGTCACCTGGGTTCCCTCCCCTGGATCACAGTTACGTCCGATGCAAGTGGACAAGGCTGGGGAGCCCATTGCGAGGAAACCAGGATACAGGGAAGATGGTCCTGTTCCACCCAGGGAGTGGTATCCAACATCCTGGAGATGAGAGCAGCGTTCTTGGCATTGACTTCGTTGGCATCTCAAATCAGAGGCCAGAGAATACTTATACGCCTGGACAACAGGGCAGCCGTCGCGTACCTGCAGAAGCAGGGGGGCACTTGTAGCAGATCACTCCTCAGGGAAGTAGAGCCAATTATGCTCTGGGCAGAGAAGAACATCCTAGACCTCAGGGCGATGTATCTCCCGGGCAGGTTGAACACGGAAGCAGACACGCTGTCGAGGAACTTCCTGGACAACAACGAGTGGGCTCTTCATCCCCATGTCTTCCGTCAGATTGCCAACCTTTGGGATCCTCCTCAGGTAGACCTATTTGCCACTCCAGAAAATGCCAAACTGACCAGATTCTTCTCTCGCCTGCCGTATACGCAAGTCGAGGAAGTGGATGCCCTGTCATGCCCCTGGAGGTTCACCACCGCATATGACTTTCCCCTCGGCCATTAATATTCAAGTTCCTCCTGAGGCTTCTCAGAGAGACAGTCCAGGTACTGGCAGTACTTCCATATTGGCCAAAGAGACCCTGGTTTCCTCTAGCTATGCGCCTCAGTGTGAGCTCTCCAAACAGGATCCCTCCTTTCCCTCAACTTCTGGCGCAGGGCAGTTTAGTTCATCCAAACCCTCAGAGGCTGAATCTTCCAATCTGGAGGTTGAGAAGCGAAGGTTCGAGTCCCTAGGATGTTCCCCAGGGGTCATAACAACCCTCCTAGGAGCCAGGAAGCCTGCAACCAATGCTATATATTCAAAAATATGGGACAAGTTCTTGTCATTTGCTACCACAAATGAGTTTGATCCAATCCTTCCTTCTACATCAAATGTTCTAGGTTTTCTCCAGACAGGACTTGATCTGAGTCTTGGTCTAAGTTCCCTCAAAGTGCAAGTAGCAGCAATCTCTGCCGCAACAAATAAAAGATGGGCGGAAGAGCCTTTAGTAGTCACTTTCCTCAGAGGAGTATTAAAGATTCGCCCACCTGTCAGGCGGTCTTTTCCTAAATGGGATTTATCCCTGGTCCTTGAAGTCCTCTCTGACCATCCCTTTGCTCCAGTGGAACAAGTAACAATATGGAACCTAACACTGAAGACGACTTTCCTGCTAGCCATTGCATCTGGCAGAAGGATTTCAGAACTTCACTCTTTAGGGATAGGTGATGACCACATGCTTCTTCCACGATATAGTGGAGCTTCGTCCCCTTCGGGGGTTCAAACCTAAGGTCGCTACTCCAAGCCACCTTTTGGAGCCATGGGTACTACCAGTATTTGCTAAAACGGATTCGGAATCGTGTCACGAGCTGGACATATCCAGAGTGCTCAGGGCCTACCTAGAGGCCACCAGACCCTTCAGGAACTCGGAAAGACTTTTTATTGTACCATTCGGTAAATACAGGGGCAAAGAAGCTTCCATCAGAACTCTGGCATCTTGGGTTGTAAAATTAATCGAGAAGGCCTACAGGATGAAGAATATGGAACCTCCATCCCGAGTGGATGCTCATTCTACAAGGGCGGTCTCAACCTCCTGGGCAGCAAGGGGTAACGTTTCATTGGAGATGGTGTGCAGGGCCGCCACCTGGTCTTCTCACAATACTTTCCTCAGACACTACCATATTGATCCAGGAGCTCTCACAACGGTTGAGTTCGGAAGGAGGGCAGTTCAAGCTGCAATGTCCCATTCTAATTAAACATTTATTGTTAAGCATTATCCCACCTGTGTCAGCTAGTTATTTATCACCAGTATGCCATGGAGGCACCAGGAAAATAGAAAATTGTATCATACCTACCGTAATTTTCCTTTCCTGGTGCCCACCCTCGGTATTCTATTTTACAGAGAATGTTGGGGGAGGGACTATGCCTTTAATTTATGCTATTCACTAGTCCTGAGGGAGGTGTCGAGGCGGAGCTCTATCGCCAGTATGCTGCCATGGATAGGCACCAGGAAAGGAAAATGACGGTAGGTATGATACAATTTTCCGTTTTATTTCCATTTTTTTTTCAACTGTACACATCTTCATTCTATACAACTTTAAAGGTGTATTTATTAAAGCAAAATTCCATGCAAACATTTTTCCTTCTTATGCACAGCAGCCATACTGTTGTTTATTCACCCATCCTCTCCCCTTGTTCATTTACAAAATGAAAATATAAAAAAAATTTAAAAACGTTTTTCTTTGCTTCTGTTATTCAATTTTCTAAATAAGTATTTTTTTCTTTTTCACTGATGTGCGCTGATAAGGGCTGCACTGATAGGCTGCACTGATGGACACTGATAGACTGCACTGATGAGCACTGATAGGCGGCACTAATGGGCACTGAGGCAGCAGTGATGGGCACTGATGAGGAGGCACTGATGAGGCTGCACTGATATGTGGCCCTGATGGGCACTGACAGGCATCACTGATGGGCACTGATTAGCAGCACTGATGGGCACTGTTTGGCAGCACTTGTGCCCTAATTATTAGTGTAGATGTCCCATGTGGATTTTCCGGTTATTGGCTCTCCTCTCCGTGGGGGGAGGACTGCCGATAACCTGCAAAAACTGTTTAAACTGTGATCAGCTTTGATTGGACACAGCTGGTCACATGGTAAAGAGCCGCTCTGATTGGCTCTTTACCCCGATCTGTGATCATCAGATCTGTGCCCATGCATGCCGCAGGGGGCGCGCAAGAAGGGGAGGATATCCATAGATGCCCTCCTGGCAATGTGAGCCTGTCCTTTAGCCATCTTTTGGCGGGAGGTGGCTAAGGCTGCAATCTGACCTCAACACAAAATAAGCTTTTCAATGTTCAACAAACTAGATTAAAGCAGTAGTAAGCCGCAAAAAAGGAAACCAAAAAATCTTCTCCCTGCAATATGTGCTAGTGTGCATCGCACACTAGCACATTATGAAAGACTTACCTGAAAATTAAGCCCTCCAGTGTGCTGTCACCGCACGCCATCTTTTAGAGCACAGTGAACATTTGCTGGTGACATCATGTTTCATATTTAGGAGATATTTACTGTACCTACAAGTAAGCCCTCTTATAGGCTTACCTGCAGGTATAAATTAAGAAAAAGGTTTTTACTACTACCAGGATTCTGAAAAGATGTGTATGTTCATCAGACATAATTGTATTTATTGTATTCACAAATGTCAAAATCAAATCACATACTGCAAACTCCAGACGCAGATTTTACCTTTTAAAAGGTAGAGCCAGTACTAAATTCAACTCACATACTTTAATTGCAAACTCTTGACCCATGTCGTCCTTTAACTACTTGCCTACCGGGCACTTACACCCCCTTCCTGCCCAAGCCATTTTTCAGCTTTCAGCGCTGTCGCACTTTGAATGACAATTGCGCGGTCGTGCTACACTGTACCCAAACAAATTTTTTATCACTTTCTTCACACAAATAGAGCTTTCTTTTGGTGGTATTTAATCACTGCTGTTTTTTTTTTTGTTTTTTTTACAAAAAAAAAAAGACCTAAAATTTTGAAAAAAAATGTTTTTTACTTTTTTTTGTCCGTACATTTTGTAACTAAGTAATTTTTTGCCTTCACTGATGTGTGCTGATTAGGCGGCACTGATGGGCACTGATAGGCTGAACTGGTGGGCATTGATGAGGTGGCACTTATGGGCACTGATGAGGAGGCACTAATATGCCGCACTTATGGCCACTGATAGGTGGCACTGATATGTGGCACTGATGATCACTGTTAGATGGCACTGATGATCACTGTTAGATGGCACTGATGGTCACTAATAGGCAGCACTGGTGGGCACGGATAGACATCATGGATAGGCGGTACTGATGGGCATTGATGGGTGGCACTAATTGGCAACACTGATGGGCATTGATCGACAGCATTAATGGGTATTGATGGACAACACTGATAGGCAGCACTGATTGCCAGCACTGACTGGCATCGCTAATGGGCACTGATTGGTGGCACTTGTGCGCAGTGGTGAGCACCGATTGCTGCCACTGGTGGGCACTGATTGCTGGCAATGGTGGGCACTGATTGGTGACACTGAATTGCTATATTGTAATCAGGGCACTGATGACTGAAACTTCAGTCTAATGTGGACTTGGCATGGGGTTCATACAAACTTATCTAGTATGGAGTGTAGCTAGTAGAGCAAACTACGCTATGAAAACATATAGCAACCAAACAGTTTAATGAATTTAGGTCACTGTAATGGCTGCATCATGAATTATGTCGCATTACTATAAATTTGCTTGACGAAGTATTATATTAAAACCACACATTTTTGTATTGTTGGAGGTGTTTTTGGTCAGCCTTGCAGTAACAACATGGTCAACGATAAGTGAAAGCAGGTTACATTAGGTTACAATAAATATACACTATATTACCAAAAGTATTGGGACGCATGCCTTTACACGCATAGTTCAATATTGAGTTGGCCCACCCTTTGCAGTTATAACAGCTTCAACTCTTCTAGGAAGGCTGTCCACAAGGTTTACGAGTGTGTCTGTGGGAATGTTTGACTATTCTTCCAGAAGCGCCTGACTTGCAGTCTCCGCTCTAATTCATCCCAAATATGTTCTATCATGTTGAGGTCAGGACTGTGTGCAGGCCAGTCAAGTTCCTCCGCCTCAAACTCGCTCATCCATGTCTTTATGGACCTTGCTTTGTGCACTGGTTCAAATCATTTGGAGGAGGGGGATTATGGTGTGGGGTTGTTTTTCAGGCATTGGGCTTGGCCTGAAGGGAACTCTTAAGATGTTCGCATACCAAGACATTTTGAACAATTTCATGCTCCCAACTTTGTGGGAACCGTTTGGGGATAGCCCCTTCCTGTTCCAACATGACTGCGCACCAGTGCACAAAGCAAGGCCCATAAAGACATGGATGACCAAGATTGGGGTGGAAGAACTTGACTGGCCTGCACAGATTCCTGACCTCAACCTGATAGAACACCTTGGGATGAATTAGAGCAGAGACTGCGAGTCAGGCCTTCTCGTCCAAATCAGTGCCTGACCTCACAAATGCGCATCTGGAAGAATAGTCAAACATTCCCATAGACACACTCCTACACCTTGTGGACAGCCTTCCCAGAAGAGTTGAAGCTGTTATAACTGCAAAGGGTGGGCCAACTCAATATTAAACCGTAGGGACTAAGACTGGGATGCCATTAAAGTTCATGTGCTTGTAAAAGCAGGCATCCCAATACTTTTGGTAATATAGTGTAGTTTAACCAAGGCTGCATTTTTCCACTGAGATAATGATGGTATCTTTTTATCCTGAAACTATGCACACTTCCTCCTGTTACTATTGTTTTTTAATAAGAGTGACTATAACAGGTTTGCACCTTTTTTAGGTCTTTGTGCATGAGGAAGAGGTTTACTAATGATACAGCTCCCGGCAAATCAGCAAACTTGTTATTGTTCGTTAAGGGCTAGGAATTAATGAGCCATTAAATCAAAATCACAAATCTGCTTATGTAATAGCAGTCCATAAACTTTTAGGGGCTTATTTAAAAGGACAATAGACAAAGTTGATAACTCATTATCTATTTAATTTAAATTATTGATTTTGTTAGTCTTGCTTTGCTTCTTGCCTCTTTTCACCTTTCTGTATGCATTCAACAATGTTCAAACGAGACAGTGACCTCCCCATGTCAAATATGTGATGTTTTAACACCAAGTATAGGCAAACTGAAACGAGCTTGAGCATGAGCCTGGTGTTTTTTCAGCAGCATCCATCTTACAACTACCACAGCTCCCCGCCCCCAGATCACATGACTAAAACTGTTAACTGTTTCCTAAAATGCAAAAGGAACTAGGCATAACAATTGAACTTGAAATATAACATAAAGCCTACACATCATTACATCTTCCCTCTCAAGTATGAAACTTTTAATATGAGACAAAGTCCCTCCATATTTTTGGTTTAATAGCTCGACCATATCAAAGAAAGTAACCGCTGGCTCATCATCCGTAGGATTGGTGTCCAGTTGAGAGTCACTCCCAGCATTATCACATGCTGATACGTTTATGCTGTCCTCAGTTTTCTCAGTAGACCCGAAGTATCTGTGTTTAGGACTTCTGTGCCATCATGGGCTTGTTCTTTATCTCCATTGTCATGCAGTTCCTCTAATGATGTATCCGCGGCAGTGTCTGGATGAAGATGACGCCTGTTTCATCTCAGTTTCTGTCCACGCTTGGTCTCGATTATATTTTATTATGGTGAATTGGCTTCTTTAATAATTCGAACAGGTTCCTGTGTATTCCCAGTGACTCTGTGTTGCACAGCTTGCCCAGCAGAGAGTGGACGAAGGGATTTTGTAGATTTGTCAAAATACAGTTTTTGCCTTTTCATGTTTATGATCCTCTGAGCTGTTACTCGATCCTGTGGAATAGACTGAGGCTGCAATAAGTGGTGCATAGGCACTGTGGTCCTCAGTGTTTTACCCATTAGCAGCTGTGCAGGTGAACATAAACCTTCAATAGGTGTTCCACAATAGTTTAACAGTTCTAGGTACACATCCTGCCCTGATGATTGCCCTTTCAGTATAATGGATTTGGCTATGCCAACATACTTCTCTGCTAGACCATTGGCCTGTGGGTGATAGGGGCTTGTGGGTTTGTGCCTGATTCCCAATTCACGCAAGAAGCACTGGAACTCAGAACACAAGAATTGTGGACCTTTATCAGACACAAGTTCTTCACACACTCCATGTCTTGAAAGTATTTTTTTTGAAGGCCCACATGACTGTTGCTGATTTTAAATTTCTCAGCTGCACTAGCTCAATGTATTTGCTGTAGTAATCTATTACTATCAGGTAATGGTTGTCCTCAAAATTAAAAATAACTGTAGCCAGTCTCTGGCATGCCCGTGAAGGAGCATTCCACGGTGTAAGAGGTTCTTTTGCATTGTGTTTTTGAAATGTCTGGTAGGTTTCACACTTCTTCGCAAGTGTCTCAATATCAAAGTCCAAATTAGGCCAGTAGACCAACTCCTGCGCTCTTCGCTTACACAGAGTGATGCCCAAATGTCCCTGGTGGATTTGTTTCAGTACTTCTGCCTGCTGTGACTTAGGAATGAGAATATGGTCACCCATAAATATGATATCCGAATTAATGTATAACTCATCTTTCACAGGCCAGAATCCCTGTAGTTCAGAACACAGCTTCTTTCATTTTTCTGGCCAGCCATTGCACATGACACAAGTTCGGTTACTAGGACTTTATCCTGTTAGGTGTCTTGTCTTATCTTCTCTAGCCACACATCCGATATTGGAATGTTCACTAGTATTGTAAGCACCTGTCTTTCCAACTCAGGTTCACCCCGTGCTTTATGTCCTTCTAGAAACACCCTAGACAGGGTATCTGCCATTGGAATTTCCTTTCCAGGCTTATACTTTACTGTGAGATCATACTGCTGTAATTTCATAACCATCCCCTGCAGACGTGGAGGTGTAGAAGCTAGCGATTTCTGTAGGATGTACTCCAATGGCTTGTGATCTGTTTCCACAACTAACGGGCGACTATATATGTACTGGTGAAATTTCTTACATCCATTTACAATAGCCAGCATCTCTCTCAATTTGGGCATAATTGGCATTGCGTTGTGGCCAGTGCTTGTGAGGCATATGCCACAGGATGTCCTTGTTGAGTCAGTACAGCACCTAATCCAAACTCGGATGTGTCCACTTGAAGTACAGTGTCACAATTAAAGTCAAAATATTTCAGTATTGACCCTGGATGTTTAGTGATCAGTTTTTTTCACTTTGTCAAAAGTCTTTTCCATGTTTGCATCCCAACACCAAACAGCATCCTTCTGTAGCAGTGTACGTAGCGGTGCTATCTGTTGAGCAAGGCCCTGAGAGAATTTGGATAGATAGTTGAAAATGCCTAGTGATGTCTCCAGCTCCTTTCTGGAGGTTGGGGCCTTGTTAAGAACTGCTGTAATCTTCTTTGGATCAGGCTTCAAGCCCTCTTTGGTTAGTAGGTGTCCAAAATATGTAACTTCTTCTACCCCAATTTGCATTTTGTTTGGATTGAGTGTAAGATTCTTCTCACGACAACGATTGAGCAAAGAAGTAAGGTTTTTGTCATGTTTCATTTTATCCTTTCCATAGACCAGCAAATCATCAACTATTATTTCAACACCCTGTAGACCAGCGATCAATTTGTGTGATTTCTTTTGAAACATTTCCTGTGGAGATCCTAAGCCGAAAGTTATCCTTGTGAATCGCCATCTACCCAAAGGGGAGTTGAAAGTGGTCAAGAAACTGCTGGCTTCATCAAGATGCAATTGCCAGTAACCAGAATGGGCGTCTAGTACACTAAATACTGTTTCTCCTACTAGCTTGTGCGCTATATCCTCTATGGTGGGGAGTTTGTAGTTGTCTCTCTCACTATGACTTTAGTCAAATCACGTGGGTCAATGCATATGCGAATTACACCTGTGTTCTTCTTCTCTACCACAACCATAGAACTGACCCATTTCAATGGTTCTGTGACTTTTTTTCTACTGCCAGCTTCTCCATCCTAGTGAGTTCTTGTCTGACTTTATCCACAACAGTTAAAGTTATTCTCCTTGGGGCATAAATAACAGACTAACACCCTCTTTTATATATATGCGGCTTACACCCAGGAGACACCCCAGGCCCTGGAATAGATCACAGTACTCCACAGTCATTATGATCTTCACAAGTCCAAAATCTTTACTTCTGAGACCTAGCATGGCTGGGGCTTGTGTTTCTATCACAAACAATTGTACAACCTTTTAAGATCCCTTGTGTGAACATTTTGCATGATAGGGACCCAATACTTCCAGCTTTTCACTCCCATATCCCATTAGTTTTGGTAGGTCCTGAGTATCTAAGGGGGATTCATTACTAATTTGTTCCAGGCATATGTGGCTTGGCACACAATTTACTTATGCTCCTGTATCTATTTTGAATGTGATTGAAGTTTAAGATTCTTCTCCCACAACACCGATTGAGCAAAGCAGTAAGTTTTTTGTCATGTTCCATTTGATCCTTTCCATAGACCAGCAAATCATCAACTATTACTTCAACACCCTGTAGACCAGCGATCAATTTGTGTGATTTCTTTTGGCATATTTTCTGTGCAGATGCTATGCCGAAAGGTACCCTTGTGAAGCACCATCGACCCAAAGGGGAGTTGAAAGTGGTCAAGTAACTGCTGGCTTCATCAAGACGCAATAGTAACCAGAACACCAAGTATAGGCAGACAGCAATGAACTTAAGCATGAGCCTGGTGTTTATTCAGCAGCATCCATCTTACAACTACCACAGCTCCCAGCCCCCAGATCACATGACTAAAACTGTTAAGTGTTTCCTAACATTTCATTACAAAATACCCCTTCACTACCAGTGTCATTTACACAGGAATCAGTGCATTTGTATAGCACTGATTGCCGTATAAATGACAATGGTCCCAAAAATGTCCGATGCGTCCGCCATAATGTCGCAGTCACAATAAAAATCGCTGATCACTACCATTATTAGTAAAAAAAAAATATTAATAAAAATGCCATAAAACTATCCCCCATTTTGTAAACGCTATAACTTTTGCGCAAACCAATCAATAAACGCTTATTTTTTTTTTTTTACCACCAAAAATATTTAGAAGAATACGTATCGCCCTAAACTGAGGGAAAAAAATGCATTTTTTTCAAAATTGTCGCTTTTTTTTGTTTATAGCGCAAAAAATAAAAACTGCGGGGGTGATCAAATACCACCAAAAGAAAGCTCTATTTGTGGCAAAAAAAAGGACGTCAATTTTGTTTGGGAGCCACGTCGTATGACCACGAAATTGTCAATTAAAGCGACGCAGTACTGAATCGCAAAAAGTGCTCTGGTCTTTGGCCAGCAAAATGGTCTGGGGCTTAAGTGGTTAACTACTTCAACCCCAGAAGGATATGCCCCCTTCCTGACCAGGCCATTTTTGTGATACTACACTGCATCGCTTTAATTGACAAATGCGCGGTAGTGCGATGTTGTACCCAAACTAAATTTATGTCTTTTTTTTCCCCCACAAATAGAGCTTTCTTTTGGTGGTATTTGATCACCTCTGTGGTTTTTATTTTTTGCGCAATAAACAAAAAAAAGAGTGAAAATTTTGAACAAAAAACCCTATTTTGTACTTTTTGCTATAATAAATATCCCAAATTAAAATTAAAAAAAAAAAAAATGTCTTTATCAGTTTAGGCCGATATGTATTTTTATACATATTTTTGGTAAAAAAAATTGCAATAAGCGTATATTAATTGGTTTGCGCAAAAGTTATAGCGTCTACAAAATAGGGGATAGGTTTATGGTATTTTTATTATTTATTTATTTGATTTTTTTTTTACTGGTAATGGCGGTGATCTGCGATTTTTTTTTATCATGATTGCAACATTGTGGCGGACACATCGGACACTTTTGACACGTTTCATTACAAAATACAGTATAAATTGCTCCCTTCTTTTACTCACACTGATTGGCTAATCAAAATCCAAAAATCACACTGAATGACAGGCAGCCTATATGTACAGAGCAATTGCAATTACCTACCTGACAGATTTTTTTTTTAAGCAAAGCTGTCACTGGGGTAGCAACAGTGGTCATTCTCATCTGCTTGTAATGTTTGAAAATTTGCCTTTGAAAGAAATGTTATCACATGTGAAAATATGCAAGGTATGACGTTTGCCACGCAAATGATATTATAGCCTTTGTAAGTTTCTTTTTTTTTATTTTGCTAACACTCCCCAGTCAAAGATCCTAAATTCTTAAAAAAAGAACAAAAAAAACCCTTTATTAGCCAATGAGAAATAAAAATTTTGGTTATTCCTCTCCTTTCAAAAATGCATCATTTATATTATCCAAATATCTACTGCTTATTGTGTGGATCTTGTTTAAAATCCACGATCCAATGATTTGTCCTTTGACAGTACACATTGTAATATGCTTGATGACGACCTACTGTTTTCAGGTGTTTCAATTTTGCCTCTTCTATCAGAAATGCTCTGACTTGAACAATTGAAAAAAAAGGAGAGAAGAGGCCTCATCAGGACTTTAGATGAGGCCAATCACTATATAGAGTAAGCATGTGGGATATAAAACACAGTATTGCTTAAATGGGTTCCGTCAAAAAAGGGGGGAGTTTTTAGGAAACTTTGAATGAGAGATGTATACCAAAAAGCAGTCTGTCATGGTTATGCAATAGAGTTTATTTGTCAGCTCACCTGTCTCCATGTATTCCTCTCTAGAGACCAGCTGCCTCTCACCTGACTGCTTTTATAACCTCTCCTCTAAGCATGGCCCCACCCCAGGCCCTATCAGGAAACCCTATATTAACCTGTGCACTGCAAGCCAGCAGTGCTGATCAACCATTGTGTGTTAGCCTCCGTGTGTACTTGCTGTGTTCCTGCGTCTGATTCCTGTTACCGACTTTGGCCTGTTCTTCACTATTCCTGTCTGCTCGTGACCCTGACCTTTGGCGTGTCCCTGACCATCCCTGTTTGCCTGTGACCCTGAACCTTGGCGTGTACTCTGTTGTCCTTGTCTGCTTGTGGCCCCGACCTTGGCTTGTCCCTTACTTCCTTGTTGCTCCAGCCTGCTGCCTCCTTCCACTTCTCCTGTAGTCTACCGTGAGCGTGAGCTGTGAGACCCTGGGGGCCGGGACCTGGAGCCAGACTGCAGCTCAGTCCATCCTTACCATTAAAGGCTCTGGTGAACACCTGCTGGCTCTTAGACTCCGCGCCCTGGGGAATCTATGCTCTAGCTCCCAGTGGGATCTGTGTCAGTGATCCAGTAGACCTGCTTCCTGAAGCTCCCAGGGTTCAATCCGCAGCAGTCAGTCCTAGGGTCCACTACCTAGCGGTGCACTTCTGACTCCTACAGAGTGCATCTGTCACCTAGCCTCAAGGTGACCTGACACAGTCTTAGCAAAGAACACTTTAATTACACCTTGTGAGATCATACATCATACTGAATGACACAAAAAAAAGCATACACAGAATCGCATAAATGCAGGGCATGCTAAATACCACATATAAATATTGACCATATGGTACTTGGCATATCATGGGGTAAAGACGAGTCCTGCACAACATGGGCCACTGGAAGGGCTGGATGGTGTTGGAAAATCTAGAGTAAAACAATATAAAAGGCATAAAATCATCTGTATGGACATCATGCATCTATGTAAGTCCGACGCGTTTTGTGGGGCGTACCAACTCTTCAGGGGCAAATGCAATGGTGATCTATAAAGAAACATAACCATATGGTATAATATTATAGCTAAATAATAGGAATAAGTAGCGGGTGTAAGGGACAGGATGGACATCCCTATAAATACTCACGTCAACTGCATAGATGTGAACAGAGGACTAGAGCTGTTAGAAATGTCTGGCATGGGAGCTGAGGTAGAGAAACGTGGACAAGCAGGGAGCATTGTGGATTCCCCAAGGCCAATGTGCCAAATGTAGGTGACAGTAAGCCAACACTTCTGTGGATTGAGATCAGTAGTATATGCTAAATAAAAAGGATGCAAAGATAAAGTGTACATAAAATATCTTGGCATTAACAGCGCTTAAAAAACAAATAACCAAAGATGTTTGAGTGCAATTAAATATAACGCTACATACTCGAGATCCCCAGTCCTTCCAACGCCTTAATCTCCAGCCCGTAGTGACACGCCTCAAGGACCACTGCTCTCGATGGGCTAATCTACCCCTCAATCTCATGGGGAGAATAAATATCCTAAAGATGATCTATCTTCCCAAATTTATCTATATTTTCAGAAACTGCCCGGTGTGGATACCCCAGTCTTTTTTCCGAGATCTAGTTAGTTGTATTGGATCCTTTCTATGGCAGGGATCCCCCCGCGGATGGCTAGGTCGACCCTCCAGCTCCTTGTAGACTGTGGTGGATTGGCTCTGCCCAACCTGCTGCTATACTATTGAGCGGCCATGTTAGTTACAATTAGGTGGTGGTTGGAGCAGTCTCGAGCAAATGCTGCAGTCTGCCTTGAGGCAGCTATCGTGGGATCTCTCAGGGAGTTGGGTAACTTGATATATCGGGGAGCCTCGCCGTACCCTTCTTCGCCGATCCCTGCCAGGGCTACTCTTAAGGTATGGAGTTTGGCTAGGAGGCGGTTCCTCTTCCCCAATCAGTGGTCCCCCTTTTGCCCGTTGTGGGGGAACTCATCGCTCCCACACTTCCGAACAATCCCAGTCCCGCAAATTTGGGCCCGATATAATGTTAAACTACTGAAGGATATTGTGTCTGATGGATCTCTATGATTCTTTCAGGAACTGGCTGGTAAGCATAATCTCCCTGCATGGATGTTATTCCATTACCATCAATTGCGACATGCATTCCGGGCACAGTTCCCAACACCACCAATTCTTGAATCTGATGTAGTTGAGGATTTACTGGCCCAGGAATGTTTAGTCAAATCTCTCTCCACGATATATTTAACCCTCCTTCAGAAAGATTCTCAGAAGATGAATGCACTCTGGACCAAGTGGGCAGCTGAGATTCCAACTCTGGATAGGGAAACATGGGAGGAGTGTTTCGAGGACAGCTCTAGACTGGTGATATCCTCTAGGGATAAATTAATACAAACAAAATTCTTACACAGAATTTACCTTACGCCTCAGAGACTGCATAGAATATATCCACAGCGGTCCCCGAATTGTCCGCGCTGTCAGTCTCCCGACAGCTCTTACATTTACATGTTTTGGGCCTGTCCCAGACTATCCCATTATTGGTCTGCCATAGTGGAGGCCATTAATGTCCGTCTATACATGGAAATACCTCTGACACCTGAAATATCCTTACTGGGCATACATGACGATGACCAGAGGCCTAGATATACTAAGCTGCTTGTTTCACTGTAGTTTTTTTATGCAAACAAGGAGATCTTATTAAAGTGGAATTCTCCTAGGTCTCCCATAGTAGGGGCTTGGGAGAACTCAGTCAACGCTGTCTTACCTATGTACAAATTGACTTATATGAGTAAAGGGTGTCCTCAGAAGTACGCAAGAGTGTGGCAACCCTGGACTGATATTGTTTGAGGTCTCGTTTTTTACGTCCTGACACCTCTCTTACTTGTTTGTGCGTTGTATTATCTACTGTGCTGGCTGTCCCCTGCCCCTCCCACTCCCCCCCTCTATTTCCCCTATTGCCCTCATGGATCAGTTATTCTAACTCTATTCTGTTTATTGCTCCTTATCTATGCGGAATATGAGATGCCTATGTACCCACTCTACTGTTTTTTCTCAATTTTTGTATTGTGTACCAATTTCTCTTAAATAAAGACCAACCTTGTTGTTAAAAAAAAAAATATACCGCTACATGAAACAAATGTTCATATATAGCAAAGTCCCAACAAAAGTCCATAGGGTAGATGTAGTGCTCCGTGACCCCACAGGAACGTAGGTCTGCTTCAAAGACTACACACCATCACCAAAAGAAGAAAATTGTGCGCAGAGTGGTCCCCTTTAGTAATGCACTTATCCCCAATGGGCTAATAGTGGGCCTTAAAATCTCCAGGAAATACTGCATAGACCATTAATCTGGACTGGAATCCTTCCAGGGACAGCAATCAGAATGTGGGTAAACCTGGACTCTCCTTTATGATGTGACCTGAAATCCTGTTCTTGCATATAGCACGGTAATTGCGCTTCCTAAGATGTCGTTTGGGCTTGGTGAGACCCGGGATGACAGAGGCTGGTAGACAGGGGAGCTGTGTGGACACGCCCTAACGCGTTTTGTAATCACGTCTTCCTCAGAGCGCGCCCTCGAACATCTTTGGCTCTATGTTTTTTAAGCGCTGTTAATGCCAGGATATTTTATTTACACTTTCTCTTTGCATCCTTTTTATTGATTTTTTCTTATAGCAGCAGCTACAGTGCACTGACATCATTTATCCATTTTGAGGGCTTGGATCAGCAATACGTTGTGTTTCTGATATTTTTTGATTCAGTATATATTGAATGTATAATATTATTAATTAGAAGTGTGAAAAGCCCATACACCAGGTCAGATGAAGGGAAGAACTGAGCATAGATGGAAAAACAGATACTCAAAAAACCACCAAGTATGAAAGTGGAAGAAAGAAAAAAGAAAAGAAAAATATATCCTGGGTGAGATAGTAAAGGACCCAGAGAGAAAAATAAACAAAGTGCTAAAAGTATAGGTGAAACCTATAGTGATTTACCTTGTTGGTTCACATGGAACTTGGGAACCAAAATCACAAGTGAATGCTTGCATATAAGGTGTTGCCAAAGAGACACATAGACACCAAGTGAGTCGAATTTAAATGCTCCCAGCTGATACAGCAACAGGTAATTTTTCTCCTTTGTTGATGTGCACTGATGCGGCTGCACTGATGGGCACTGATAGGCTGTACTGATGGGCACTAATGAGGTAGCACTGATGGGCACTGAGAGGAGGCACTGATGGGTGGCACTGATAGGCCGCACTGAAGGGAACTGATAGGTGGCACTGATGGGCACTGGTAGGTGACACTGATAGGCAGCACTGATCGTGGCACTGATGATGAGGCACTGATGGGCATTGATAGGTGGCACTGATCAGCACTGGCAGATGGCAGTGGTGGGCACAGACAAGGCAGCGGCTGCTCTCTGTGTGAGGGACCGATGTCCCTCTTACAGAAGCCAATGATCTGCTTTTTTTCCCTCGCACTGTCAGCATGAGGGGAAAAAAAAAGGATTACCGATCTTCTGTTTACATCATGTGATCAGCTATCATTGACTGACAGCTGATCACGTGGAAAAATTTACACCCTTATTTTTCTGGTGACAAGAAAAACATTAGCCAAGGCAGGGAGACAGTGGTCACTGAGCTTTCGTGAAGAGACACCTTTCTTAAATTATGGCCCTCCTGGTTGGATTACCACCAACAGGTAAGAGTGGACTTGATTTTTATTGGTGTTGTTAGCACAATATTAACCAGAAAATGACTGCACTCCTCATCTGGGTCCTAAACACTCCCTCAAATTTCTTTCCCTCCTGACATCCTCTCTGCCTCAGTTTTCCCAACCCACCTTCCCACTTTCTTCATCACCTTGATATTATGACCCTAAGCCCACCGTTTTCACTACCACTTTTCTCCTTCGGATTCACAAACTCTTTAAAACTGCTACCTATCTGATATATATTAGGAGACTCCTACCTACCATGCTGTACATACAGACTCCGTACATCCACCATAAAACAACCCTAGTGAAAACAACATTTTGAGTTGCAACAGCCTTCTCACAAAATTTCACGTATACATTATCCTTTAGTATACTAGCACATCTATCTTCTCTATTGAAAACTGTTGAAAAACTAATCTTTGATCTTTATTTGATTTCTATCCACTGTTGAGTCTACAAGCTACTGTAACTTTTATTGAAACACAATAAAACCTTTGTAAGGTTCTCTTGGCTTTCACAAAAGTGGTTAAAAAACAAGAGAAGAAATATATCTTAAAAAGGAACTGCAGTCTGCTCACATAATTTGTACTAAAAACATCTTCGCCATTCTGAAGCTTCCCTCCAACCACTTTGCATATTATTTTATATATACTGTGCTTCTGTACTTGTCAAATATGCTGCAGAAATCTCCCTCCACTGAGTCTGGCTGCAACCATATTAACTGTGGGCAGCTGAAGCTGCTGCCTGTTCACTTCCTGGATTTACACAGACACACAGAGGCACACCTCCAGCTCTGCAGCTCTCAGTGGCCAACTTATAACTCATCCCCCCTCCCTTCCTGGCAAACTCTCACAAAAGAGAGAGCTCTGCATAATGTCATAAGCCTAGACTAATGACCAGACAATAAACAGGAAGTGGGCTGTATAAGGTATTTACTGGCAGAAAAAAAAATGTTTTACTATCCAAAGTTAAAACAACAAGGGCAGAAGATTTAATAGATGGAATGTTGAAAAAATTACTGAAGGTCCGCTTTAAACTATAAAAAGGGGCAGTTTTTTGTTTTTTTTAAGCTATAGTTGCACTCTTTCCTCAATATAAAGTTTACTAACATCTGTTTATTTGATATTTTAAAAAGGCAGTTAATGACACACAGTATTCGTGATTCATGGTAGGCCCCTACTACAATGTCTCAGAATACTCGATTGAGATAACTTTTTTTTTAATTTAAAATGCATATTGTTAACTAGTTACTTCAGCTTCTGGCAACATGTTATTCTACCTTTCTGTGATTGACATCTGCAAACAATCAGGATACAGGAGAAATCTTCCCTATATCAACTTGTAAATTCTAGATTTAACCAGAAACAAGAGGTTTCTAGATAAGTCATGCCAACTGCCATTCCACTTTGCAATTAGCTGTTGACAAATGTTAGCCATGAAGTAAGTCTCCAGTAGCAAAGTAAAAGTAAATCAAAAGGGACGCAGAACAGTGCTTTCCAGGTTAAAGTACCTTTGCAGTAACAGTGCATCTCCTATGTCTTAGCTCTGCAACAGAACACATCATTGTAGATTGACTTTTACATCTATACACATAATGTATCATTTAAAACTGATTTTATTTTAGTTTAAAAAGAATATTAAAATAATTAATACAAATGCACTTTAACAAACTTTTCATAAATACATGTGTCTATACAATGAATAAAAATATATGAACAAAAACACACCAAGATCAAATTTCCTAGTAACTGTGACAACATAAGTTTTATGATAAGTCTGACCACACACACATGCTTAATTACAGGGAGCTTACAATGCAAACTTTCTCATTTCTGTTATGCTGGCCAAGCATGTGGATATGTGAGTTTAATACATAATGAATGGGCTCTTAAATAATTCTCAGTTCAATGACGCGCACATTAAATATTCAGTATGTGTCATGCTATCTCTCCATTATTGCCTATTCTGTTTCTTAATAAAAAAAAACGTTTTACTACAGCTATTCATAGTAGGGGGTTTATGTCCCAATCATATTTGTCCAGAATTAAACTTCTCATCCCAAAGCCTGGTTATATGCTGCACATAGGCTGCTGATCACTGTACAGAAAATCCACAGTCCAGAAAAGAGAGTACTGCCCAAACAGCTATACTCTGTCTCTCTCTGCATTATAGGATATTTCACCTGTGGGTGTGACGAAGGCAAAAGTCTCAGCTTGCATACAGTGCACTCCAGTGTTTGTTTTAGAGGTAACAGCAAACATATCTGGGTAACATTGAGTATCTGCTATTTTATACATTATAGTAAAACTGAGCATTAAATGTATTGACAGGATCTATTTCAATGTATACCATCATTTTACATCACTGTGAATGAGTTTAACATAACATCTGAACTTAACTAAACCCAGCAAATTTTGCCTTATGAAAAATTATTATTTGAACGTAGAGGGTGCCCCAAAAATACAACAAAATTTGGGATGTCTGGAGTTCTTCCACTCTGACTGTGTTAAGTTAATGGAACTCTCTTCCCCCCAGACATTGTATTTGTCATTGCCTTGATTTTAGCCACTGTATAACTGTGTATGAAGCTATTGACTTTGGGTGTTGACATAACTGATCCAACAAATGTGTGCTTGGTCTCTACGGTTTTAAGACAGGATGTTTTGTTACTTTGCATTTTGTTGCAGTATCCTATATAGCTGATTATGAGAAACACCTTATTTTGTAATACTGCATTTACTAATTTTGCCATAAAAAAGAGGTAAAAAAAACTAGATCTAAACCTTCAGTTAATATTGAGTTTGTGAACGTACTATGTATCATGCCCTATTCCCATAAAAATAAGGTTTATGTATTTACCATAAAATCTTTTTTTTTTTTTTAGTACATTGAGTGACACAGGGACTAAAAATAATCATAGATAAAAGGGTTATCCTGCTGCCTTCAGGAGGTTGGGACACTGGAAAAAAAAATTGGTAAACCAGCCCACTGTAGAACCCCACCTCCAACCATCATGCCTCAGTTTTGCAAGCAAGCAATACATAAGTCCAAGAACTCTGCAGTGTCGGATCCTTGTCCCTCTGACAACTTCAAGAAAAAGATTTTTCAGTAATTGCAAAATCTTATTTTATTTATTGTACATTGAGGAACACAAACAGAAATTAATCATAGACAAAAGGGATGACAAAAGTGGTCAAACTGAGGGGAGGGCAACAGCTACTGAGAGATCCAACATCATTGAAATAAAAATATACTTAGAAGAAAACAATGCTTAGGTATAGAAGGCTATATATAAAAAGCCAATCAGAAGGAAAAGCCATCACTATGGTGAGAACAGCAAGTCAGAGCCAAGAGCTAAAGAGCAGAATAGAAACCTATATCAAGGGAAAGTACTGAACTAAAAAACCATGATCCTAAAATAGGAAATGAAGGATCGAGTAGCAGTCTATAAATTATATAGAGATATAGAGAGTACTACAGCATCTGAAAAAGCAGACAAAACTAGACCTGGTCAAATCAAAGGAAATAAAAAAATATGTCAAATAATGAAACTAAGTTATATATCAGTAAAATTATGGCATAAGCCTAGCATGCCTAACTTTTGACTTCATTGAAAAGAGAAAGGCAGATAAAAATCAATAAGAGAGCTGAAAGCTCAGTAGGATATCTCTGAGGAGTAAAACATTTAAAAGTATTAAAAGGATGGGGAAGGGTAGGAGAATCAATGCCCCTTTTATTAAAATGGGTCAGACAAAAACTAGAACAACAACTAAAGCAATCTGTGAAGACAATACCAAAGTAAACAGTTTATTAGACACCAGCAAATTTGCATTGGAATAACAGTATTTGATTACAAAATCTCCTCAGATTTTAGCTGAAAGAGTAAGAACTTCAATGGGAGGGGCAGGAATCCTAAAGTTAGCACTAGGAAAATTCCTGTTCTAGAAAAAGAGAAGAAAGTAGGAATCAATGAGTCTACTGCAAAGAGCACAACGTTCAAACAGAATACGTTTTTACCTTAGTGGAACCCAGAAAGGGCATTTGGAGTTACACTGTAGCCTTACGTAAATCGTAGAAGGAAAAAACAAGACTTGCCTATTGGATTAGACAAGTACAGGGTAATGATAGATAAAGCCTTATTTGGATTTGAAATTAAATTCATCTATCATGAAAAAAATGTGAAGGGAAGAAAATCGCCCTGTGAATAACAAAGAAAGTAGTAAAATCTTCTTGAGAGAAGACCGAGCATTTGACAAATGCAGTGCGGGATAGGTCAGATCAAGGAAAGACCAAGAAGGCTAAGAGAGAACATGAAACAAACATAGCGGAGGAGAGCAAAAAAAATCCAAAGAAATTCTTTAAGTATATAAAGAGTAAAAAAGGGAGGACAGACCATATTAGCCTAATAAAGAATGAGAAAGGAAAACTGGTTACAAAGGATGGGGATGGGGATTTATTCTTCTCCTCAGTCTTCACGAAGGAATCGGGTTTCAGTAACCAAAACTGCAGTGTTTGTCATCATGACACATAACAGGAAGCACCCTCGTGGCTAACAGAGGAAAGAATTAGAGATAGATTTGGAAAACTTAACATTAATAAGTCACTGGGACCAGATGGCTTGCACCTGAGGGTCCTTAGGTAACTCAGTCAAGTAATTGCCAGACCATTGTTCCTAATTTTTACTGACAGTCTACTAATGGGAATGGTGCCAGCTGATTGTGGAAAAGCCAATGTAGCACCAATATTTAAAAAAGGGCCAAAATACATCCCTGTGAATTACAGATCAGTTAGCCTAGCATCAATAGTATCCTTCTCCTGGAGGGGATGATAAGGGACTATATACAAGATTTTAGTAAAGAAAACAGTATCATTAGCAGTAATCAGCACGGATTCATGAAGAATCGTTCTTGCCAAACCAATCTATTAACCTTCCATGAGGAGGTGAGCTGCCATCTAGATAAAGGAAGGCCCATAGACGTGGTGTATCTGGATTTTGCAAAAGCATTTGACACAGTTCCACATAAAAGTTTACTGTACAAAGTAAGGTCCGTTGGCATGGACCATAGGGTGAGTACCTGGATTGAAAACTGGCTACAAGGGCGAGTTCAGAGGGTAGTGATAAATGCAGAGTACTCGGAATGATCAGGGGTGGAAAGTGGGGTCCCCAAGGGTTCTGTGTTGGGACCAATTCTATTTAATTTGTTCATAAACTACCTGAAGGATGGGATAAACAGTTCAATCTCTGTATTTCAGAAATTAAGGGTAAGAGGAAATGAACACCGCTCTAGGGTCTCTTCATAGGCAAAAAGTAAATCAATCGCGGTTTGGAGGTCACAGGTGCTGGCTTAATGCTGATTGCAATAGGCATGAATAGGTTCTGGACAGCCGCACTCAAATAATAGCCGAGTTTATTGAAGGATACACATCAAAATACAAGGGATCACAGCAGACAAAAACGAGCTGACGTTTTGCACTGGCGTCAGTGCTTACTCATAGCTATGTGTATCCTTCAATAAACTCGGCTATTATTTGAGTGCGGCTGTCCAGAACCTATTCATGCCTATTGCAATCTCTGTATTTGCAGACGATACTAAGCTAAGCAGGGCAATAACTTTTTAACAGGATGTGGAAACCTTTGCAAGAAGATCTGAACAAATTAATGGGGTGGGCAACTACATATTAAATGAGGTTTAATGTGGAAAAATGTAAAATAATGCATTGGGTGGCAGAAATATGAATGCAATCTACTCACTAGGGGGAGAGCCTCTGGGGGAATCTAGGATGGAAAAGGACCTGGGGGTCCTAGTAGATGATAGGCTCAGCAATGGCATGCAATGCCAAGCTGCTGCCAACAAAGCAAACAGAATATTAGCATGCATTAAAAAGGGGATCAACTCCAGAGATAAAACGATAATTCTCCCACTCTACAAGACTCTGGTCCGGTCTCACCTGGTATATGCTGTCCAGTTCTGGGCACCAGTTCTCAGGAAGGATGTACTAGAAATGGAGCTAGTACAGAGAAGGGCAACAAAGCCAATAAAGGGATTGGAGTATATTAGTTATGAAGACAGGTTGCGAGCACTGAACTTATTCTCTCTGGAGAAGAGAAGCTTGAGAGTATTCAAGTATTTCAATTTACAAATACCACACTGATGACCCCACAATAGGGATAAAGCTTTTCTGCGGAAGGGAGTTTAAAAAGACAAGTGGCCACTCATTAAAATTAGAAGAAATGAGATTTAACCTTAAACTGCGTAGAGGGTTCTTTACTGTAAGAGCAGTAAGGATATGGAATTCCCTTCCACAGGCGGTGGTTTCAGCATGGACAGTTTAAAAAAACTTTTAGATAAGCACCCGAACGACCACAACATACAGGGATATACAATGTAATACTGATATATAATCACACACATAAGTTGGACTTGATGGACTTGTGTCTTTTTTCAACCTCACCTACTATTTAAGGAGTTTACGACAACACATAAATGTGTGAATCAAAGACAGCAATCTGAAGGATACTTCCCATTAGGGAGATCATGCAGGAGGGAAATGGGAGTTTAAATTGACACACTCTGAAAAAAGTACCCAAGAGTTGTGTCCAATTAGATGATTCGTCACAAAATTCAGACTGTGCACCTTACGGGGAGACTTAATCAGTCTATGTACAGCCTGAACAACAATTTCCTGAATAGCTAATTCTCTTAAGGAATAAGGAGTGTGAAAAACCATCTGGCAGAGGACAGTGATCATACGTATTCTTTTCAGACAGTGTGGATGGGATGAATCACACAAGCCAAAAACAGACAGATGGGGATCTCTTTAGCGGATCAGATCGGATGACAGTCTGATAAAAACAGACAGGAAGTCTGTTTCCATCTGACCGCCCCATGGATAACAATAGGCTGTGAACATGTCCGTTCCGCTGATGCAGAGCGGACACAAACACAGCCCGCTGTTCTCTATGGGGCGGTCAGATGGAAACAGACTGCCTGTCCATTTCCGACCGACTGTCATCTGATCCACTAGATGGCTGGGGAACGTCCCCATCCGTCTGTTTTTCTGTTATCTGCCTGCTCAGCGGGGAGCAGCAGACAGATCCTCCTCTAAGCAGGTGGATCCCCTTGATGGAGTTCGCCCCATATGAAAGAACCTGGGTGGACAACATCTGCTCCAATGGTTTCCCGTGCTTTTTTTCTTTGGAGTGCTAGTTGGGTTCCCATTCTCTACCCCATTGTAACCTAATAGCCTACTTAATAGCCTAACAGTTTTTTATCCCTTTATGGGGGTTGCTTGATGGTTCCCTCACATCTTCCCCATCCTTCCCTCCCCTCTCCCTTCCTTCTCTGGTGTTATTACACTGATCTGGTTTACAGGTTCACACTTGTGCCTATCTTTCATGTATTCAAGTTAAGCAAGTATTTACCTACTTTGTATTTTACAGCTAAAATCTTTTTTTGGTTGTACATGCTATTTATACCCTATGTTTCTCCCATGTGTCTGTAAAACCAAATAACAATAAAAACACGTAAAAACAAAATCTGCAAGTATTTCCAGCTGCTGCAGCCAAACTGCCTTAGCAAATTAATAGGTTGTCAGAGACACAGTCAGTTAAAAAGCTGTGCCATAGCTTTAAAACTTGATTGTAGGCTTCCGGTTGGCGATATAGCAAACAAGAGACTGACAAGCTACAGAGTCTACTATAATAGTGTTACATAACACAATATGTAAAATGCAACAGAGATGTTCTATAGAGTGAACGTGTAGAGGCCAGGTTCCAGAAAGGCTGTGGCATTGCTCTAAATATGGAAAATAGCAGAGACAGGTACCCAACGGATATATTTATTATGTTTATTAAAATAGTTTAGCCTCAATACAAGCTCACTTGTAAGGTGAGAGGGCCCAACAGGAGCTGTGCTACTGCTCAAGAAATGGGGAGCAGTCTGCAAATAGGTAGCCCATACGTCATTTTTTAAAAGGCCACAATGTAGAGTTAGGCACCAACAGGCACTGGAACAATAGGCTAGTTAGAGTGAGTCATCAGAGACTGGGGCACACCAGGCCCTGTGCCATCACTCTGTACTTTAAACTTAGCAACAAATGATTTGTCAGGGACTGGGTCACATCAGAGATTGTAACACTGCTCTAGAGCTGAAAGGTACTCTATAACTAACTGACACAATATACAATGGTCCAGAGAGTGCAACAATAGTGAGTTTAGAGCCTGATAGTCACATACCAGGAATCTTTGTCATGTCCATAGTAGCATTCACAAGTGAGTCTTGAAAGACTGGCTTATTCCATAGGCTACGCCATGGCGCTGGACCTAGAGTGCACTCAGTGGCTAACTAGCACACAAAATGTGCTTCAAAAGCCAACAGAAAACAAGGCGTACAATCCAGGAGCACAAATGAGAGTTAATAAGTGCCTAAAAAATGACTATCATGTCATGATCACCAGGCATTATTTTAATCAAAACTGCATATTTAAAAAGACTGAAAAAAACTTTTGGAATTACAGTAACATGTTACAATTTATATGAAATTTCAAGGATTGCATTTAAATATACTTTAAATGCATATTTTCATTTTCAATTGTAAATGTTAAATATTGTATTGTTAAATATTGTATTATATTGTCATGACACTTTAGGTTTTAGGCCATCTGCGGTGAGAAACAACAATCTTTAGAGAAAGCCCACTTATAGTATATTGCTGCAGGCTTTGCACGATCTCTGGAGTAGGTGGATACTGAACAACACTGTTGACTGAACAGCTACAAACTAAAAACAATAAGGCTTTGGATGATAGCTAAAAATGTCATTGAATCTTAGTTTCTGGAAAAAGTAATTGCAACTGTTTTTATAAATTTTTGACATGACTCATTGTTTTTAGGGGCCATCATAGATATCTTTAAATACAGATATATATGGGCAAGATTTTCTTTGAGTTAAATGATTTCATGGTTACTAAGGATAAGCACACTTTAACTAAATTACTCACAACCCCCTAGCCTTTCAACAATAACGGAGGTTTTGATAAATGCTAGCTTGTCATGGCATTGTCTGTCCAGACTCTGAGCTAAACTGTGTGTAATCAGTCCACTGCATAACCTGGGAGGACTACAAGGAAATGCTATAAAGCAGTCTGCAGTTTGACGCAGACTTGCTGGTTGTTTCCTAAAATTGCACTTTTTTTAAAAGGAATCTCTTACAAAGCAATATTTTTAGAAACCTTTTACGATAGCTTTTTTTTCTCTGACTTCCAGACTGCATCCTAATCTGGCACTATAAACATATTTAGCGTTACAGCAATTAAGACAATGGTAAGAAAGTGGAGAGACAGAGACTGTCAGGTTCAATCACAGGCTTTTCTGACAGATTCATGTAAAAGATTCAGATCTATATTCATAAAATAAACAGGCATGATTCATTTTTTAACATCTATGTGCTTTCAATTTGCAAATTTAAGGTTTTACCCAATTGTATTCCTTAATTTTTTAACAAGTGTGCTAAGATTATGATTACTTGTGGATCTCAGGGCTTTATCTACACTCTTGCACAAGCTCAGTTGAAGTTTTGTTGATTTTTGCATTAAAAAAATTGGATGTCTTAGAATGACATTCTAGTGTCTTAAATCCATGTCTCTTCTTCACTTTTGCTTCCATTATTTTCATCCCACAATTGATTTAGCTGGGAACCAGAAGCTTCTAGGGACAAAGAAAATTCTGAGACTGCTTCATCGGTATCCACATCTTCTGTACTAATACCTGCGCTGTATGATTCACTCTGACTCCTAGCGCTAGAAGGAGTTGTTGCTGTGCTGTTTTTGGGGTTTTTATTTTTATTTTTTGTCTGTTGATAAGAAACAGGGGTTGGGATCTTGGATGGCTTCTTTTCTGGTCTGTTATCTCGTCGGGGACGGATTTTTGGGCGTAGCTTGAGTTTGTATATTGATGGCACTCTTTCTGGCTTTTTCAGCGATCGTTTTGGCTTGGATGATTGTGGTAACTTTGATACTTCTGGGGTTGCTTCTGCTTTAGGACAGTTGGCTGATGAATCCAGGTTATCAGCTGCAGCCTCCAAATTCTTCTTCTTGGCTTCCATTGCCAGTTGTCTTGCTCTCTGAGATGGCAATTGCTTGATTTTCTTTTCCTTGTTCTCTGCAGAGATCAAATTAGTTTTATCTGTTTGCGCGACCATTAATGCTGGCTTACTTTTCTCTTGACATACTAAATGCTGAACAGTTAAATCTGTTTCCACAGCCACAACAGTTTTTGGAGTTATTTTGGAAATCCAGTTTTCCACATCAACCTTATTGAGTTTTAACTGACCTTGAGAAAGTTCTGTGATAACATCATCAAAACTTCCTCCTCCAGACTGCCATTTGGTATTTATATACACTCCACTTCTTGGTATTTCTACTTCCCCATCAGGTGTCTTTAAACTATTTCTTACAGAGACAGAAGATACTGAGGTCCTTTTCATGTTAAAATTGTGAACAGCAACATCACTTGCTATGCTAGATGTAAAGTTATTGCACTTGTTTTCTTGGTTGCTGTTCTCATCAGAATCTTCCTCTAAAGCCTTGATGTTTGATTGGATCTCATCTTCCAGGCTCTGATACAGTTCTTGCTCTTGGTCTGGGCCAATGGGTTTTGGTGTGTACCTGTAATCTCGTTCCATATTATCTGACAAAATTGAAGCTTCTAAAGCACTGGTTTGCCTGATCTGCGTTTTCATACTATAGCTGGGAACCTTGTCCCGCGTTAGACCGTTTTTGTTAACATGCACTGTTGGAGTAGACCTACCATTCAGTATAACTTTGCTTTGCTCATTTTGAGCAGGCACGCTTCTCATTGCTATTAGTTTATTATGAGACATAAAATCACTTCCTACAGATTTACTTCTATCTCTGTTTAGAGATTCACCTTGGTAATATCTGCTTGGTGTAGATGGCCTACTATAAATAGGCATCGTCTTGACACCATTCAAATCTTGCTTAAATGGCTGACTAAGCTGCTTAGTTGGAGACACTGAACGTGTAATAAGTTGTTTAGATGGAGAAGAAGGTCGAGTATTAATTTGTTTTGAAGGAGAAGAGGACCGTGTGGTGATTTGTTTAGTGGGAGAGGAAGGTCTTGTAGTAAAATCAGTACTAACCCTGGGTTGGTATTCTGATATTTTGTTTTGCTGATTGTGGAGAAACTTGGAGGGACTTGGTGGTCGTAAAAAGCGAGAAGGTGTTTTAGGTCTTGATTCTTGCTGAATACTGTGCTTTTCTGATGCTGATTGTGCTCTAACATTTGTAGTATGTATCTGGCTGTGGTAGGTATCCGTCATTGTTCTTTCTTTATGTCCAGGAGCAGGACTCTTCATTATTTGTCTTCTTCTGTGGTTCTCATAGAAGACATCCGAAGAATGAGAGTTTTCATCTTCACTTCCAGTCAGTTGTGACCCAGTGGAAGATGTTGATAATCGAAGACCATCATGGGAAGACTGTGGACACAGAAATTGTTGACCAGAATGACCATCTTCAGTGAATAGTTGTCTCCTTGATGGGGTTGCAGGTCGTTCATGTCCTCTGGCAATATGAACAAAATCAAAAGTTAATAGAGAGGTTTATAAACAACATTGCTCTTTGAACTCTTAGCTAAATAAAAGGGTCTAAAAGGCTAAGACATAAAGAAATCTATTGTTCATGTAGAAATGCTCAGATCCCCAGTGCATACATTTTTTATACATTGCATGTCCATAAATCCCTCCCCAGGCTGTAATATATAGTATCTACTTCCATCTATGCCATAGGCAGAGCAAAATGACAGCAATCAATAGCATAATGGACAATCTTTGACAATTTATGTCAATAGATTTAAAAAGTAATATTTATGATGAACTTCTAATGATCCTCAAAACGGTAATTTTTTAGAAGCACATTGGTCTTCACAGTCTGATTTACCTAGTAAATCATGTATTCTAAAGTCATTTAATAGAATGATGGTGAGTGGTGATAAAATACTTAAGAATATTAGCAACCAGCTCTATGCCCATTAGGTCTTTTTAACAAATGGGCACTGTTCCACAGTAACCAGGCAAGTTCTATCTTTTATGCACTTACAGTAAAACACAGAAGTCAAACCTAGGATGCAGTTTTAATCATTCTACTATGTTTGGTTAAGAGAGAAGTGTGGACTTTAAAAAATAAGAAAAACATTTATACTCACCTAGGTGAATGCAGCATGGATCCGATGCTGCATCTGTCCCCGGCCGTCTCTGCAGTGGGAAGTTGGAACTGAGCAATAAAACACCGCTTATCTTACTTCACCTTTAAGCCAACAGGTATTCTTCATAAAAGTCCAAATGCACAAAAGGCTATAAACACAGAATCAAATAGCTATGGAACAAACGAAAGAAGCTCCTCTTAGACTGTTAAGAAAGGTGAATCCTCCCCCTTAAGAGAGCCACTGGCACACAGGTTAAGATGTACTCTTTTTTTTTTTTGAAAAGTTTTATTTATTGCTTATAACACAACAAGTATACACAAGACCCAACTGGCCATAAGATGTACTCTTACCGCAAAACAAGGACGCTCTCATTACAGAAGGTCACATAAGCCTTAGTACATCCACCATTGACGAGGTCCAAGGAAAACTGCGGTGATGGTGTGCAACCCATAACAGAGGGTCCTTGTTTTGCAGTAAGAGTACATCTTAACCTGTGTGTCGTTGCTCTTTTAAGGTGGAGGATTCCCCTTTCAAGTTCACCTTTCTTAACACTTTATGAGGAGTTTCTTCCATTTGTTCCATAGCCATTTGACTTTGTGATCATAGCCTTTTGTGCATTTGGACTTTATAGAAACTCTTTTCTACACTTTTATGCACATTTTGAACCATTTAAACTTTTAGCGCAACTTATCTTTCTTTGTCATATTTTTGTTGTTTTTTTTATCTCACAATATTTTTTGCTGCTTTTATATTTATATTTATTTTCAAAACAAACGCAATATTGCTTTACAGTTTTTTGGACATTTTTCATAAAAGCCTTCTATGTAATCCTATTTGGTTTTTTTAGCACTTGATTTCTCTTTGTTTTAAAAACACATAGCATTATGTGAATTTTCAAACATTATATTAACCCAGGTTTAATCAATTAAATGGAATAAAATGTAACTTTTGGATTCACACCATTGATATAAGGTAATATGTGGGTTGTAATGCACCTTACGTGCATTGGTCTACTGTGATGCATTTATTTTGAATGGCACCTTAATGCAGTGTTTCTCAACTCCAGTCCTCAAGGCGCACCAACAGGTCATGTTTTCAGGATTTCCCTCACATGAAACGGCTTTGGTAATTACTAAGGCAGTGAAACTGATCAAATCACCTGTGCAAAATAGTGGAAAGCCTGAAAACATGACCTGTTGGTGCGCCTTGAGGACTGGAGTTGAGAAACACTGCCTTAATGCACCTTCACAATGCACCTTGCTTGCAGCACATGGTAATGCTGTCGTGAGCTGTGGTGCTCTGTGTTGGAAAAAAAGAAGACCGTGATGGCCGAATCATGTTAGCTATTTTGTGCCGCTTATAATGTAGCCTAATAAAGAATTTGGAGCTTGGAATGTACCGAGTTGCTGGTTTATTTCTTCTATGGATGCCTTGGGAGCACAGACTCCAGCCATGAGCACTGGCCCTTAGCAATGTCGTAACAGACCAGTTGAGCTTGGGTAAAGTTTCTTCAGTTGGGAAAAAAAGGTACAGATATGTTTTTCTGTCAGCTCTAATGCATTGGAAACCCATTCAAAATTAATGGATTGCTGAATGCAATGCCTGTTAACAGCTGACCTAATTTACACTAGAGCATTTTAGGTGCACCAAAACTGCCAAGGTGTAAACGGGCTAGTGAGTAAAAATATGACCACCAGTCTTTGTGCAATCATAAATAATTCAATCCATAATTCAGATGCTAGTTGATGTATTACTATGTAATTTTTTTAACATCATGAACATATGCTGCATGTACCTGAATGCAAAATTCCTCTGGAGGTCACTGTGTACATTAGGCGCTCTAAACCCAGGCGTCTTATCAACACTTTCAGCAGAGGTAGAAGATGAATGGGTTCTGCCATTGCCAGATGTGTAGGTCTTCCAGTCTACCGGAGGCAGTGGACTCTGGGAACGGTTTACGATTAGTGTGGTTTGAGTTTTGTTGGGATTGTCAGACCTTGCTGTTAAACGTGCTGTTATCTCATGAACTGGGTGTGCTGGCTTCCGATTGCTGACTGATGCTGAAGCTTGTTTATGAGCTGTAGGAAAAGGAGTTAAAACATTTATTTTGTCATTATTAAATACAAATCTATAAAATTAAATCCATCTCATAGTTTGGAACACTTTTACAATGCTTTCCAAATATAATCTTGAAAAGAAAAAAACTGTTTTAGTCTCCTGTGAGACATAAACCTACATTCCCAATTTGCATGCTTACATTAGCAGACTTTCTATAAATGTGTGGTGAAGAGACAGTTAACGTCTCACGTCTCACAATAATCCAAAAATAGAAAGCTGCAGACACAATGTCACAAATATCAGGGACAAGTGACATAATAGTAAGAAGGTAATGGACCATGCAGAGACGTGATTGTCTCTCATACCTTTCCTTCAGAATAGAGTCTACTAGCTGGCAGACTTCCAAGAGATACGTGAGTGACAGTGATGGTGTGCATATAAAACTAGGTATTTCAAATGACTAATACTAGAAAGCAGCTAGATAGGTTCACTCAGGCAACCTGTCAGAATTTTATAACCACCACTAAACAATGACCTCGCCTGGGTAATTGATTTGCACATACTTTGACAGGTAATTGCTAGGTCTGTATAACAGATTCATGTTTTTCTTAAATATATTGCCAGGATAAAAAAAAAAAAAAGTGCCTTCTTTGCCATCAGGATGCATGCTGCAGACTTTTAATGTCATGTCATACACTTATATGACATATATAGATATGGGTAAGGCAGGACTATCCATCTACAAACTAGTGAACAGTCAATTCTTGCTGAAGATAATACAAATTTATTTTAAAAAATTGGATGAATTGATATAAATATTTTTATATAAATATTTTTAGAACCTTTATCAAGTTTTTTGAAAGCAAACACATTTGGGCGGCTATTTATCACTTTAAGAGACTAATGTTGAAAAAGATAAGCAGTTGGATTTAATGCTGTATAGATAGCCAAACATGACCACCTGACATGTCATCTGTGGCATTCATGAGTATTATTAGGCTATTTTCTTTTCAAGAGAAGTAGCATTTTGCAAGAGATTTTTCCCCAAAGTTTACTAAATGTGGTGAAGTTTCACTTTGCAAAGAATACCCAATCATCTGCAAGGAAAAAAAAAAACAGCATTTTTGCATCCATATAATTGGATGATGGATGTCAACAGAGCTTCACGTCATTCACTAAACTCTGAGGCAAATTTCCCTGCAAAGTGAAACTTCTCTTGCAAAATAAACAGCCTATTTTCCTTTAGTAAATCAACACCACGGTGTAGAGGAGAAAATAAATGATTTCATTAGATCCTCATGCACTACACAATGCAAGTTGAGTTTGCCTTTTAGACCTTTTAATATCCAAGTTGATATTTGTTGTTCCTGAATCTCAGTGGGTGTCCACACATTTCTTTTTAATTTCTATAGAAACTCTGCAAAAGATTGCCTGTTTGGACACCTTCAAACAGCTTGGTAGTCACCAGACCTTCTTGGAAGTGGGCTCAGAATATTGTGTGGCTCCCAAGATAAGATGTACAGACATTGATAGGTGCGTGCCAGGGATATATTTAACATTCAGTAGAGTAGGCTTGTTCTTATAGAAGGAAGCAGTAAAGCAGTGTTTTTTCGGAATATAGTTCTTGGCCACAGTTAGTAGTATTTAATCACCATTAAAGCAGTATTAAACCCAAAAGCAAACTGGTATTATATTGCAGCTTGAAAATGCTTAGATGTGATGGCTGTATTACTTTCCCTTTTAAAGCTTTCTTTCTTCAATTTGCATCTGGTGATCCAGCCAGTAAGTCTGTTGTTTTTCAACAGAAAAGCTCTCTTGCTGTTACAAGGATGAGACAGACCATTTAACACTGACAGGGGTGTTTAAGATGATCAGCTTTTATTTATGTAAAACCTTTATCCCAGATGAAAAACAAAACTGTTTGCTGTAACAGATTATAAAGTATTTGTTTGAGTTTGGTGTCCATTTATTACTGTATTTAAATCTGCCAGTACATCAAACACTCCCCTCCCCCCAGACTGACAATGCTGCTGTCCAAATGTGCCCCCTGTGCTCCTTTATCCATAGTGGTGTCTGTATAATAGAAGAGGTGTTTTCCTGGACAGATCACCAGGTGAAAAGAGAGGGAAAAAGCCTAAAAAAGAAACCAAATACAGCTACTACATCTAATGATTATCAAGCCTCAATATATTACATTTTTAGTTTTGGGTTTAATATCACCTTAACAGAACTTTTTTCTGTAATATTGAATATGTTTTCCTGCTTATCTAAGCAGCTCCTTCGTGTCTAATGAGTTTCAGGAACATATCTAGTATTAAAAGCCACAAGGTTAACTCAGTAACTTCAATTCAATCGCCATGGAGTGTGTCAAGGCAGATGTTGATTGTCAGTGAACATTATAAGTGTGAAAAGTGGGGCTGAAGGTGTGAATTGTAAAATCCTAGGGGTATGGGCTTTAAAATGGCATTAAATGTGGATGACAGATGATGTTAAAGGTTTGAGTTTTAAAATGGTGTTAAGTTTGAGATGGATGGCCTCTTCCACGTGACTTGCAAATCAGTTGTCCAAAATGTTCACCTCACTATGCTTAAAAAAATGTTATATCTTGCAGTTTACCAGTTATTAGATGTGTTCAAGGCTACAGTGGAAGACACTGATGATACCATTCCAAGTCAATCTTTCTGTCCGTAGAAGTTATCCTTGTACTTGAAATAGGTGGTGTTGGGGCTGAACATGCTTAGTCTGACTTGAATTCTGTTTGGTTTTGCATTTCATGGTGATTGGATTAATGTGACTGAGTCACCTGTGTGGATATACGTTCTAGGGTATGTTCTTGACTTTCATTAGAACCGAAGAAGCTACTTGGCTAGGTAGCAAAAGTATTCAACATTACAGAAGATGATCAATTGTTAACATGACTACCACTAGCTATACCATGACTTGGATAAGTAAGAACCTTCCCAGACATTCTTGGCCACACATTTTTCTCCTAATCATTAATAAAAACAAGGAATGTCATTTGAGATCACCACCAGTAAAAAAAAGAAGAAAAACAGCTGATCATAGCAAAGAGGTGTTTCTTTAGATGCCGAAGGTGGTGTACTTAGGGTAGTATTTCTCAACCTTCTCTCAACCTTTTTTCCACAGAGGAACCCTTAACCACTTCAGCCCCGGAAGGTTTTACCCCCTTCCTGACCAGAGCACTTTTTACAATTCGGCACTGCGTCGCTTTAACTGCTAATTACGCGGTCATGCAATGCTGTACCCAAACGAAATTTGCGTCCTTTTCTTCCCACAAATAGAGATTTCTTTTGATGGTATTTGATCACCTCTGCCGTTTTTATTTTTTGCGCTATACACGGAAAAAGACCGAAAATTTTGAAAAAAAATGATATTTTCTACTTTTTGTTCTAAAAAAAAATCCAATAAACTCAATTTTAGTCATACATTTAGGCCAAAATGTATTCGGCCACATGTCTTTGGTAAAAAAAATGTCAATAAGTGTATATTTATTGGTTTGCGCAAAAGTTATAGCGTCTACAAACTAGGGTACATTTTCTGGAATTTACACAGCCTTTAATTTATGACTGCCTATGTCGTTTCTTGAGGTGCTAAAATGGCAGGGCAGTACAAAACCCCCACAAATGACCCCATTTTGGAAAGTAGACACCCCAAGGAATTTGCTGAGAGGCATGTTGAGCCCATTGAATATTCATTTTTTTTGTCCCAAGGGATTGAATAATGACAAAAAAAAATTACAAAAAGTTGTCACTAAATGATATATTGCTCACACAGGCCATGGGCATATGTGGAATTGCACCCCAAAATACATTTAGCCGCTTCTCCTGAGTATGGGGATACCACATGTGTGGGACTTTTTGGGAGCCTAGCCACGCACGGGACCCCGAAAACCAAGCACCGCCTTCAGGATTTCTAAGGGCGTACATTTTTGATTTTACTCCTCACTGCCTATCACAGTTTCGGAGGCCATGGAATGCCCAGGTGGCACAAACCCCCCCCCAAATGACCCCATTTTGGAAAGTAGACACCCCAAGCTATTTGCTGAGAGGCATGGTGAGTATTTTGCAGCTCTCATTTGTTTTTGAAAATAAAGAAAGATGAGAAAAAAAATTTTTTTTTTCTTTTTTCAATTTTCAAAACTTTGTGACAAAAAGTGAGGTCTGCAAAATACTCACTATACCTCTCATCAAATAGCTTGGGGTGTCTACTTTCCAAAATGGGGTCATTTGGGGGGGTTTTGTGCCACCTGGGCATTCCATGGCCTCCGAAACTGTGATAGGCAGTGAAGAGTGAAATCAAAATTTTACGGCCTTAGAAAGCCTGAAGGCGGTGCTTGGTTTTCGGGGTCCCGTACGCGGCTAGGCTCCCAAAAAGTCCCACACATGTGGTATCCCCGTACTCAGGAAAAGCAACAGAATGTATTTTGGGGTGTAATTTCACATATTCCCATGGCATGTTTGAGCAATATATCATTTAGTGACAACTTTGCGCAAAAAAAAATAAAAAAAATAAAAAATTGTCTCTTTCCCGCAACTTGTGTCACAATATAAAATATTCCATGGACTCAACATGACTCTCAGCAAATAGCTTGGGGTGTCTACCTTCCAAATGTGGTCATTTGGGGGGGTTTTGAACTGTCCTGGCATTTTATGCACAACATCTAGAAGCTTATGTCACACATCACCCACTCTTCTAACCACTTGAAGACAAAGCCCTTTCTGACACTTATTGTTTACATAAAAAAATAATTTTTTTTTGCAAGAAAATTACTTTGAACCCCTAAACATTATATATTTTTTTTAAAGCAAATGCCCTACAGATTAAAATGGTGGGTGTTTCATTTTTTTTTTCACACAGTATTTGCGCTGCGATTTTTCAAACGCATTTTTTGGGGAAAAAACACACTTTTTTACATTTTAATGCAATAAAACACACTATATTGCCCAAATGTTTGATGAAATAAAAAAGATGATCTTAGGCCGAGTACATGGATACCAAACATGACATGCTTTAAAATTGCGCACAAACGTGCAGTGGCGACAAACTAAATACATTTTTAAAAGCCTTTAAAAGCCTTTACAGGTTACCACTTTAGATTTACAGAGGAGGTCTACTGCTAAACTTACTGCACTCGATCTGACCTTCGCGGCGATACCTCACATGCATGGTGCAATTGCTGTTTACATTTGACGCCAGACCGACGCTTGCGTTCGCCTTAGCGCGAGAGCAGGGGGGACAGGGGTGCTGTTTTTGTTTTTTGTTTTTTTTTCTTTATTATTATTATTTTTTTATCTTATTTTTAAACTGTTCCTTTAATTTTTTTTTTTAAATCATTTTTATTGTTATCTCAGGGAATGTAAATATCCCCTATCATAGCAATAGGTAGTGACAGGTACTCTTTTTTGCAAAAATTGGGGTCTATTAGACCCTAGATTTCTCCTCTGCCCTCAAAGCATCTGACCACACCAAGATCGGTGTGATAAAATGCTTTCCCAATTTCCCAATGGCGCTGTTTACATCCGGCGAAATCTAAGTCATAAAATGCTAGTAGCTTCTGGTTTCTTAGGCCATAGAGATGTTTGGAGCCACTCTGGTCTCTGATCAGCTCTATGGTCAGCTGGCTGAATCACCGGCTGCATTTTCAGGTTCCCTGTTGAGACAGGAGAGCCAGAGAAAAACACGGAAGATGTTGGGGGGGGCATTCCCTCCCACTGCGTGTAAAAGCAGTCTAGAGGCTAATTAGCCGCTAGGATTGCTTTTACATGAAAGCCGACCGCTGGCTGAAAAGAATGATACCAAGATGATACCTAAACCTGCAGGCATCATTCTGGTATAACCACTCAAAGTCGTGAATGGCGTACCTGAAGACAAAAAAATGGTTAACAATAAAGCACAGTAAACGGTAAGGTATAAAAAATTGCATACCTGAAAAGCAAACATGATAAAACATAATAACAATAAAACATTGCAGAATAGAATACAGTAAAAAAGAGCAGAACAATAGAGAGAATAGAGAGAGAGAGAGTGAACAATAAAACGCCAACTATTTTTTTTTTATTTTATATTTTTGTATGTGTTTTTTTTTTTTTTTACACTTTTTTTTGTAACTGTAACTTTTATAACTGTAACCGATTCCAGGTTCGGGTCTCTCAAAATGCGATGGCATCTCGGGAGACCCTGTGAAAGTGTGCCTAGTCTGTGCAATGCTGTACCCTACGCTAATACTCAACTAGTGAATGGTAGCGTTCAAAACATTCACCAATGTAAAGACCAGGATTGTCAGGACAGGAGGGACAATAATAGCGGGTGTCACGCCTATATCCGCGCTTGCTGCAGACACAACATCTTTTTTGGGGGGGTTCGTTGGGTAGGGGTACTCGGGAGGACATAAAAATGCCTCTCATGCAGCCGACTGCATTTGGTTGGGGATGTGAATGGGGGAAGTACGGGCGCTGCAGAAGTGGTGGGTTCCCAATTAGGATTGGCGAATGCAGCAGGAAGGGCACTATGGGCACGACGGGCCTGTGTTTGTCTTTTTGGTGGCAGCGGGACACTACTTGTGCTTGCCACCTCACCAGCTTGAACTGCACTTATGGGACTCGCCACGTCACCAAGTGTTACTGCAGTGCTGGTTTGACTACGACCGGGGTGTACTAGGCCGCTGGTGCTTGCCAGTTCACCAAAACACTACAAAAAAAACTGTTAGCGATCGCAGGGATCAGGCCTGACTCTGCGAACGCTGCAGTTATGCGTTTAGTCTTTTGTAAGTGACAGTGATCGATCGATACTGCACTTGGGTGGGCTGGGCTGGGCTGGGCTGGGCGGAGGGGCAAAACGCAGGTGCTAGCAGGTATCTGGGCTGATCCCGCTAACACTGCGTTTGTGGGAACCCTAAACTGCTAGGGGCGCTAGTATAGATCTGATCAGATCAGATATTGATCCGATCAGATACTATACCACTGAGGGAGGCGTATGCTGCGTGCGTGGGTGTTAGCGGTACTGGCGCTAATCTGACGCTGCCTGGGGCTGGTGCTTGCCAGTTCACCAAAACGCTACCAAAAAAACTGTTAGCGATCGCAGGGATCAGGCCTGACTCTGCGAACGCTGCAGTTATGCGTTAGTGTTTTGTAAGTGACAGTGATCGATCGATACTGCACTTGGGTGGGCTGGGCCGGGCGGAGGGGAAAAACGCAGGTGCTAGCAGGTATCTGGGCTGATCCCGCTAACACTGCATGTTTGGGAACCCTAAACTGCTGGGGACGCTAGTATAGATCTGATCGGATCAGATATTGATCCGTTCAGATACTATACCACTAAGGGAGGTGTACGGTGCGTGCGTGGGTGTTAGCGGTACTGGCGCTAACCTGACGCTGCCTGGGGCTGGTGCTTGCCAGTTCACCAAAAACGCTACCAAAAAAACTGTTAGCGATCGCAGGGATCAGGCCTGACTCTGCGAACGCTGCAGTTATGCGTTTAGTGTTTTGTAAGTGACAGTGATCGATCGATACTGCACTTGGGTGGGCTGGGCCGGGCCGGGCGGAGGGGCAAAACGCAGGTGCTAGCAGGTATCTGGGCTGATCCCGCTAACACTGCGTTTTCGGGAAGCCTAAACTGCTGGGGACGCTAGTACAGATCTGATTGGATCAGATATTGATCCGTACAGATACTATACCACTAAGGGAGGCGTATGCTGCGTGCGTGGGTGTTAGCGGTACTGGCGCTAATCTGGCGCTGCCTGGGGCGACGCATATCACCGCCGGGCGATCAGGGGGCTAAACCTTTATTCGGTAATAAACGGCGGGTGCCCTGACACTATAAAAAATAAACGAACTAACCAGCGTCACCCGTAACGGTTATACGGTGATCAGTGGTGAAAGGGTTAACTAGGGGGCAATCAAGGGGTTAAAACATTTATTAGGTAGTATATGGGGGTCCCTGACGGTATAAAACGCTGACGGCGAACCTAAATATTTACGTCCCTAACTAGCGTCACCAGCGACACTAATACAGCGATCAGAAAAATGATCGCTTAGTGACACTGGTGACAGGGGGTGATCAAGGGGTTAAAACTTTATTAGGGGGGTTAGGGGGGTACCCTAGACCTAAAGGGGGGTAATACTCACTGCCCTAACACTGTAACTGTCACAAACTGACACTATGCAGTAATCAGAAAAAAAAAAAAAAATACTGCTGGTGTCAGTTTGTGACAGGGGGGGGTGATTGGGGGGGGATCGGGGGTGTAAAGTATGCCTGGCATGTTCTACTGTCTTGTGTGTGTGTTGTGTGCACTCACATGTCTTCTCTCCTCGGCGCTGGAACGGAAACTGCCAGACCGAGGAGAGATGACATCACATCCTCTGCCTGTGTGAAACTACACACAGGCAGAGGAGGATTCCCATTGGCTGGGAGCGATCGCGAGGGGGGGGCCACGATTGGATGGTCTCCCCCTCGCCTCCCGACGCTCCCAGTCAAATGCCGACCGCCGCTGGCACCGGGGGGGGGGTTCCGATCGGACCCCCCACCCGCGGGAGGCAGATCACGTACGGGTACGTGATTCTGCCTGCCCGTGCCATTCTGCCGCAGTATATCTGCGTTAGGCGGTCGGCACGTGGTTAAAATACCTTCCAAGTCTCAAGTCTCAAGTAACCCCTGCTAGTACCTATTCTATCTGTAGCTCACTGTACATTAGCGTGGACAGTAAGTTAATACATAAGAATAAAGAAAAAAGTCATGGCCTAAAGTCTGATCAGGAAGAAGACATTACTAATGGAAACGTCTGGAAACGTGGATTAGGACAACAAAAGTAAGTGACTGTAGATCTAATGGAAAGCTTTGATATTTTTGCAAAAAAAGTACATTAATGCTATATTGGTGCATAAGGGGAGCTGGAATTAAAAAAAAAAAAAAATAAAGTGTACAAAGGTGAACTCACCCTTTAAGGGAAATTCACCTTGCATGTCATCATTGCAAGTTGCTATGGTTTTAACGTCAATTTTCTACTGTACATTTTGAAATGGTTTGTTCAATTGAATTCTAATTAACGCAGTGTTTACTGTAAATATTCAAAGCAGCTTTCTTGCGCTGTTTAAGATGTTCTGCTTTGAGAACCCATCAGTCAAGGTATTTTTGCAGTTACCAGTTAACTGCTTCAGAGTATTTTAATGTTAGAGGTGTAAAGCTGGCCATATACTATGCAATCTGATTTTACAATCTGTTCTAGATCTACTATCAACCACGTTGTACAAGGGCATATCTGACTGGATACAAATTGAATGGATTGTTTAGGTTTGTACTTATCTTGCATAGTTTTGTTAACTCCAAAGAAGATTGTACGGGGTTTGTACACTCTGGATAATGTATAGCCAGCTTAAAATACACGGCAGATAATGACAGTGAACCTACAAGAGAGATTTCTATGCCTCTATCAAATAGAAACTACGATAGACTTAAAGTGGTTGTAAACCTCTGAAATGAACAAAGCATACACTTGCTTTGATCCAAAGCACCTATTATGATTTCTGTCTGCTCTGCCATTTCTCTAATATCTGCATGGCTCACTTCTGGTAGTGTATGCCAACACCAGGCATTCCCGGAAGATGGCCTTTCGTCTCGTCCCCCCCCCCTCCCCAGCACACAGCAGGTGAATGACAGCCTCAGGTGTGCATGTTTCCCTATGAGACTGGGGTTTGTTCATTCTCTACACTCAGGCCTCAGATTACACTCAGCGGGATTTTTAAGGCAATGAAAACAAAAGTATTGCTAAAATCAATTTATTTATTATTATACAACATTAAAAATGTAGGTAAATGGTTAATCCAGATGATTATGTGACTAAATGGTCATGAAACAAAGAGTAAAATAATTGCTCAAGCATATAGCAATTCTACAAAAACATCCAATACAAAAATGATGAATATGGAAAATTAGCTGTAATAACTTGAGAAGAAGTGTGATGTATCCCACTACCCAGTGTGGTCACCCTAGATGGCCACCCTGATGTGTGGTAGTGGAATTCCAACGCGTTTCAACATTTAGATCATAGTGATACAAGTCTTCTTCAGGGAAAATACATCACAATCTAAAGAAATCAGAAAACAAGACTATTATGAACTGTACAAATGACTACCATACATATCCCCTGCAAAAGTTGTATTCTTATGCGACTCACGCTCTCCCAAGGCAGCTCGATAGGGGGCTATATGCCAGAGGACCGGGAACACCCCACATCAGAAAGGCCCGGACTGTCCTAATACTCTACAAGGCGGCTGGATGTAGGTAAACGATCCAAAAGTTCGGCGTCCTTGGCCTCAAAAAAGTTTTGATGGCTATCTGTGATGGGGCAGAAAAATATATAAATAAATAAATAAGTGGGTAATGAGTGTAGGCAAACCCCCAATGAGTCTCTTTTTTTCATTAATGTTAGCTTTGCAGAGCTTACTAAGTTGAAGGATTACTGTAGTTGGGCTGGGGCTTGTATATACTACAACCCCCGCCCATTGGAATTATTTGTGTATTAACTTATTGTTTATTGTTTATATTGTTTATATAATTTCTATTATATGCACGTTTTGGACTGAAATGTTCTACTATTTTTTCCACCTACTATCACTGCAGTGACCCTTTGTTTTCTCCTGCGATTAACCGTTCCCACGGACGTTGCTCTTTTTGGGAGGACTGAATATGCGGAGACCTAGAACCCACTACCTACCTCTCAGATACACCCTGCTAGTCCTATACCTACCCGACACAGGGGGGGCCCCACGGCTCTATTAAGCTAGGGGGCTTTTGCCCTGCTGTGCACTTCTGCTAGGCGGGAATCCCTGTGTCGGTGGTTATTAGCCCTTCTTTCCCTACCCCCAGAATTAGATCTCCTTTTCTGGGGGGGAATTTTTGTGGTATCTATTCAAGCCTTGGAGGGATTTACTGTTTAATATCACTTATCATTACTCTTATTCTCATTCCTTTTTTATCCCCTTTTTTCTTTCCCCTCCCCCCCCACCGGCTCTCTCCGACCCGGTCAATATGACCATGGGGGGAGATGCCACTGGGGTATCATTAGGGGATCCTCCGGAGTGGCTGCATCCACTTTTCATGCAGCCTTACCCCCGTACCTCTAGCCACAACGATACTATTCTCTAATGCGGGCACAGCCCATCTCAAAGATGGCCGCGGGTGTTCGCTAGCATCATCCCCCACCCTCCTAGTCTGACGCAAGGCACGTCGATACGTCGCGCATGCGCAGACCCGTCTAACGGAGCGGGCTGCCTAGGTAACACTCGGCGTCCTTACGCTGAGTGCTCCTGACAGCAACGACCCCTACGAGCCGCGCCATTGGCCAGCGCGGCGTCGGGTCTCCGCCCCACAAGCCGCGCCTTTGGCCAGCGCGGCGTCGGGTCTCCGCCCACCTACCGGCATACACCACAAATAGGACGCCAAAGACGGCAAATGGCGCCATTCTTTCCCGGACACACATCCAGGCACATGGGGCAGGCTACAAATCCTGGACACCACGAAATACCTCCACCCGGTTTTCATTCAAGTGACCAGCTATTTATTTCAAAGTAAGTGTGCTTCATCCTGTATACCTAGGACTCCCCATCCCTGGGAGGTATGGGCGCCCCACACTCAGGATCTAGGGGATATCCTTTCCCCTATGAGACTCATTGGGGGTTTGCCTACACTCATTACCCACTTATTTATTTATTTATATATTTTTCTGCCCCATCACAGATAGCCATCAAAACTTTTTTGAGGCCAAGGACGCCGAACTTTTGGATCGTTTACCTACATCCAGCCGCCTTGTAGAGTATTAGGACAGTCCGGGCCTTTCTGATGTGGGGTGTTCCCGGTCCTCTGGCATATAGCCCCCTATCGAGCTGCCTTGGGAGAGCGTGAGTCGCATAAGAATACAACTTTTGCAGGGGATATGTATGGTAGTCATTTGTACAGTTCATAATAGTCTTGTTTTCTGATTTCTTTAGATTGTGATGTATTTTCCCTGAAGAAGACTTGTATCACTATGATCTAAACGTTGAAACGCGTTGGAATTCCACTACCACACATCAGGGTGGCCATCTAGGGTGACCACACTGGGTAGTGGGATACATCACACTTCTTCTCAAGTTATTACAGCTAATTTTCCATATTCATCATTTTTGTATTGGATGTTTTTGTAGAATTGCTATATGCTTGAGCAATTATTTTACTCTTTGTTTCATGACCATTTAGTCACATAATCATCTGGATTAACCATTTACCTACATTTTTAATGTTGTATAATAATAAATAAATTGATTTTAGCAATACTTTTGTTTTCATTGCCTTAAAAATCCCGCTAGAGGTATTATTTATTTTTCTTTAGACTTACATGGGATGATGGCAATGACACATCCATACCACCAAGGTCACACTTATCCAGATTACACTCAGCTTCCTGCTCTATGCTGCGCCTTCTGACGTTTAGAAATGCTGTGTAAAATGTGGGCTTTAGGAGGCTGTAGAGAAGATAAACAGGTGAATCTTACATAGGCGGATTTGTTTCATCTCTGTGTATCACCTGAGGCCAATCACTTCACTGGGTATATGAGAGGGTTTACAACCACATTAACAACTTCCAATCCCGGCCAGTTCTGACATTTTTCTTATACATGTTAGAATAAGCATTTTGTTGGTAGAAAACTACTTTGAAGCCACAAACAATAAATGTTTTCTGAAAGCAATGGCCCTGGAGAATAAATTGGTGTTTTTTGCAATTGTTATCTAGTATGATATTTGTTCAGCTGTTTATCAAACACAAATTTTCAGGAAAAAATAAATTTATATTTAAATATAAAAGATGATGTGGCACTGAGTACATAGATACCAGACATGTAAAATTGTACATGCCCAGGAGATGGTAACAAACAATGGTACCAAAAATCTCAATAGGTGATGCTTTAAAAGCCTTTACAAGTTACCAGTTTAGAGTAAAACATGAGCTCTGGTGTTAGAATTATTGCTCTCACTCTGATGTGTGTTGTAATGGCTGTGACCATTTACCCTGTTATCAGTGAGGCTCTTAACCTGTTTAAAAGGATTAATCCCTTGTGATAGATTGAAACAAGCTTTTCAATCTTCACTGGTTAAAGATGTGTCGTGCTGACACTGAGCCAAGGAACAGTGGTAAACTGAAAGAGGAAAGTGCTCAGATGGCATATTTACCCTGAACATTTGCTGGCATCAGAGGAAGTATACATACGGAAAAGGATTGAAATATTGAACGTTCGATTCATTAAAACTCCTTGAAACATTAGGTGCTACTACAGGGCAATGCCCCTTTTTCCTCTTTTTTGACACAGACGTTCCCCATAAAACCTCTTGATGGGTCTAGTAGATCATTTGAAACCAAGATCATTTTGAAAGGTGGTAAATATTAAATAACAAGGTTCTACAAAAGCTCCAGAAGAAGCCACATGCAGAGGCAATCACACGTTTGTAACTTGACCATTCGGTTGATATGGCCTGAATTTTATAAATTGATTTATAATATCCATGTTATACAACTTTCTATATTTTTTGTAAATATTGCTTTTGATTGATTTTTCTGCACCTTAAAACTCCAATTCTGTGCTCTCTGGGTATATATTGTTTTGTCATGTTTAACCACTAGCTGCCCGCCCACTGTCATATGACTGCGGACGAGGCAGCTCTCGTCCTGGGCGGATGTCATATGACGTGATCGCCCTCCCGAGACACTAGGGGGTGCGCGCGTGCCCACCGCGTCGCTCGGGATCTGATGCTCGTGCCCAACGGCTGCGATGCCCGCCAGGCAGCCGCGATTGCCGGGTAACAGCAGGACCGTGGATCTGTGTGTGCAAACACACAGATCCACGTCCTGTCAGAGGAGAGGAGACCGATGGTGTGTCCTTTGTACATAGGGACACCGATCGGTCACCTCCCCCAGTCAGTCCCCACCCCCCACAGTTAGAATCACCTCCCTAGGACACACATTTAACCCCTTGATCACCCCCTAGTGTTAACCCCTTCCCTGCCAGTCCCATTTACACACTAATCAATGCATTTTTATAGCACGGATCGCTGTATAAATGTGAATGGTCCTAAAAATGTGTCAAAAGTGTCCGATATGTCTGCCGCAATATCGCAGTCACAATAAAGAATGCAGATCGCCGCCATTACTAGTAAAAAAAATAAATAATAAAAATGCTTTAAATCTATCCCCTATTTTGTAGACGCTATAACTTTTGCGCAAACCAATCAATATATGCTTATTGCGATTTTTTTTACCAAAAATATGTAGAAGAATACATATCGGCCTAAACTGAGGAAAAAATTTGTTTAAAAAAAAAAAATTGGATATTTATCATAGCAAAAAGTAAAAAATATTGTGTTTTTTAAAACTTGTCCCTCTTCTTTTGTTTATAGCGCAATAAATAAAAACCGCAGGGGTGATCAAATACCACCAAAAGAAAGCTCTATTTGTGGGGAAAAAGTTATATGACCGTGCAATTGTCATTCAAAGTGCGACAGCGCTGAAAACTGAAAAATGGCTTGGGCAGGAAGGGGGTGAAAGTGCCCTGTATAGAGGTGGTTATAGGAGGTGGTGCATTTATTAGAGTCTCCCAGCTTCAATACGAATTGAATAAACTGGTGTAATCATTGTTTACATACGCATTCAGGACCTAAGTGCCCAATTGCATTTGCACACGAGCACGGGGGGATGAGGGCACTTTATATATTTTTTTTTTTTGCATTGCTTTTTTTTTATATTTTTTATAATCAATTTTATTGCTATCATAAAGGATGGATGAACAACATCCCTTGTGATAGCACGGACAGTGACAGGTACTCTTTATAAAGAAATCTGGAAAATATCTTTCTTCTGCCCTCCAAGGCAGATCAGTTTGATCAGCTGCCTGTCTGGTCAGTACAGGTCAGTAAACAACCAAAACAGAAAGTTACGTAATACATATCACTTCCGGCTTCATATGTCACAGAGGAAGGGGAGGAATGGATCTTTCTCCCTGTTCACTGTCTGTAGCCAGCCGACAGCTGCAGCCATGATCCTGATATTACCACTTGTTCCCAAGGACATACGAGTATGTTCTAGGGACAGGAATTGTCAGTCCACAGCTAAAGCATTATAATAAGGATCCTTATTTTCAATAAAGCAACAGTTATATTGTGCTGAGTCCAATGAAATTTTAAAATTACAGTGACGTGGGTAAAATAAAGACCCTTTTACTTCTGTTAAAGCTTTGTGAATTGAGCCTATTGCCTTTTCTTTTCCAGTAACTAGGCACAGGTATAAATAATGCCCTGTTTAGGGATACATACAGAGAGAAGTACAGCGGCAGGGGTCGTGCTTGTCCAAATAATGCTCCAGCGTGTCCCAGCCGCCTCCTACTCTGACCATCACATGGTTACGAAGAATCTATAAAACAGAAACCTGCTTATTAAGAAACGTTTGATAATATCAATGGTGGGTCAATTTTATTGAATACAGTAGACAGGCAAATGATTTCTTTAGTGCCCAGAATGTCAGAACAATAAGTCTAACTGAAAACAATAGGCCTTTTCATGTAACATTGAGAAATAGTTCAGGTCTATGTGGTATTTAACATTTAGCTGGAAATAGTATATCTCCTGCTTGGTAACAACATACAGATTACTAAAAGACTATGGGGTGATTTACTAAAACGGGAGCGTGCAAAATCTGATGTAGCTTGGCATAGAAACCAATCAGCTTCCATTTTTTTTTTTTTTTTTGTCAAAGCTTAATTGAACAAGCTACAGGTAGAAGCTGATTGGCTACCATGCAGTTGTACCAGATTTTGCACTCTACAGTTTTAGTAAATCAACCCCTACAGTGAGGGAAAAAAGTATTTGATCCCCTGCTGATTTTGTACGTTTGCCCACTGACAAAGAAATGATCAGTCTATAATTTTTATGGTAGGTTTATGTTAACAGTGAGAGGCAGAATAACAAAAATATCCCAAAAAACGCATTTCAAAAAAGTTATAAATTGATTTGCATTTTAATGAGTGAAATAAGAATTTAATCTCCTAACAATCAGCAAGATTTCTGGCTTCCAGGTGTCTTCTATACAGGTAACAAACTGAGATTAGGAGCACTCTCTTAAAGGGAGTGCTTCTAATCTTAGCTTGTTACCTGTATAAAAGACACCTGTAAACAGAAGCGATCAATCAATCAGATTACAATCTCTTCACCATGGCCAAAACCAAAGAGCTGTCCAAGGATATCAGGGACAAGATTGTAGACAAGGCTGGAATGGGCTACAGGACCATCGTAAAAGAAGCTTGGTGAGAGGGTGACAATAGTTGGTGCGATTATTCACAAAGGAAAGAAACACAAAATAACTGTCAATCTCCCTCAGTCTGGGGCTTCATGTAAGATCTCACCTCGTGGAGTTTCAATGATCATGAGAACGGTGAGGAATCAGCCCAGAACTACACAGGAGAATCTTGTCAATGACCTCAAGGCAGCTGGGACCATAGTCACCAAGAAAACAATTGGTAACACACTACATTGTAAGGGACTGAAATCCTGCAGCGCCTGCAACGTCCCCCTTCTCAAGAAAGCACATGTACAGGCCCATCTGAAGTTTGCTAATGAACATCTGAATGATTCAGAGTAGAACTGGGTGAAGGTGTTGTGGTCAGATGAGACCAAAATTGAGCTCTTTGGTATCAACTCAACTCACAATGCTATCTATGACCCCAAGAACACCATCCCCACTGTCAAGCATAAAGGTGGAAACATTATGGTTATGCTAAGGGGACAGGACAACTTCACTGCATCAAAGGGATGATGGATGGGGCCATGTACTGTCAAATCTTGGGTGAGAACCTCCTTCCTTCATCCAGGGCATTGAAAATGGGTCCTGGATGGGTATTCCAGCATGAAAATTACCCAAAACACATAGCCAAGGCAACAAAGAAGTGGCTCAAGAAGAAGCACATTAAGGTTCTGGAGTGGCCTAGCCAGCTGAAGGTTCAAGTTACCAAACGTCAGTCTCAAAACCTTAATGACTAGGAGAGGATCTGCAAAGAGGAGTGAGACAAAATCCCTCCTGAGATGTGTGCAAACCTGGTGGCCAACTATATGAAACGTCTGACCTCTGTGATTGCCAACAAGGGTTTTACCACCAAGTACTAAGTCATGTTTTGCGAAGGGGTCAAATAATTATTTAACTCATTAAAATGCAAATCAATTAACTTTTTTGAAATTTGTTTTTCTGAATATTTTTGTTGTAATTCTGTCTCTCACTGCTAAAAAAACACCTACCATTAAAATTATAGACTGATCATTTCTTTGTCAGTGGGCAAACATACAAAATCAGCAGGTTTGGGGGAAGCAGTGCTTCCCCCAAACAAAACTAAGGGTCTTACTCTGCAACATGCTGGCAGGACACAGGCTTTTCTACTCAGGCTACAGTGGTGTACTTAGTATATATGGCACCTGGCTGTTATCACTTTTTTAACATTTCCCCTACAAAAAAGAAAACATTTTGCAGTAAAAAAGTAGCACACACAGTGCGCTGTGCTAAATTTTGGGTGTATCTAATTCTTTTTTACACCCATACCGTCCCTCTTGTTTAGAATAGCACTGGTATATACCTGAGTACAAGCAGTGAACAGCCATTCGTGTCTAAGAGAGGCTGTATGCAAGGCCGTCTTTAATATTGATTGGACCCTGGGCAAAACTTTTCTTGGGGCCCCCCCATGCAGTTTGGCTCTCCACCTGCTCTGAGACATACAATAAATAGCAGCTGGACTCAAAATCAGTTTACTGAATCATATTAGGCAGCAATTGTGATTGGTTGCCAGAGGTTACAGTGTATCATTACCGCTCAGTGACTGGTTGCTAGAGGTTACAGCACACATTACGGCTCACTTTGTTGCTAGAGGTTATGGCACATGATTTCTGCTTGTTGATTGGCTGCTAGAGATTACTATGGCTTTGACCTCAGGGGGGCATGTTATACATATTAATGCCGCCGCCGGCCGCCGCTATTTACATATGAATGCCGGTAATTTACTTGCAAACACAGGGTCTGCAGGTGAGTCATCTGTACACAACAATAGGGCAGAGCTGGGCAGCATTAGTAGCAGCACTTCACACTGAGATATTGGCACACAGCATGGGACTAAAACCTCAAGGGACGAGGGAATTTAAACCAGGATGGTTGGCAAGTATGAGGCAGCTGCTTTGGGCCCCACAACAATGACAGGGCCCTGGGCAGCTGCCCCTTTTGCCCTGCCTTAAAAACGGCCCTGGCTGTATGGTGTACCTGGGCTTCCTGGGCAGGGGAAAAGTGCCCACATTTACACTGAATGGGCTCAGCTGCCCCTGTGCAAGAGCCTTAAACAAAAAGTCATAAAACAGTCTGCTGTCTTATACAGTGATGTACAATGTAACGTTCTACTGGTTTACAGTCTACTAACTGAAGATAGTAATAAACATCAGTGAGCAGTTATGATCTGACTTTTGCATTATAGGGCTTAGTACACCAAAGCTTGCCAGGCACATTATCAGCAGCTGTGGAATGGATTGTTTAGTTAGGTGCTCTTGCCCTGGTTTTGGATGTTTGCAAATTGAATGGACATTATGAAATCTGATGGTAACGTGTGGTCAGCTGAAGCTAAAATGCATGTGTGTTTTGCCATAGCAATCGTTATCTCAAGAAATACGATTCTTAGGTTCCTCTCCAAGAAGCCTGCCCATCCTTGATTGCACCAGTGGAACCCAATGAAATCTTCTGTTGGTCTTGGAAAAATAATGAATGTAGGGCACTCCTTTTATTTTCTCCATAAAAAAGTGCCTGCCTGCATAAAATTTTATGACAATATGGAACATCTCCGTGTGCAATAACCTGCACTTCTGAAGCTCAGGTATTTGCAGCATCCCATACAAGTAATATTTTACAGAGTTCTATGCAACTAATATTTTTAAGGGCCAATTCACATCAGCAGTGTGCTCCACGTTTTGCACTGTGAGGAGAACAGGGTGATGCGCTGATTACAGCACACCACAATGTTTAGATTTTTACATTTATTTTTTTTAACTTTGTTGCAATGTCACAAAGTAACATTCTATTCCTCTTTATTCACTGCAGCACGTTGTAATGCAATGTAGTACGAGTTCATGTCTTGCCTTTTTCAGGGCAATCCACATGGCTCAGTAGTGCGAACTGAACACATAGGACTCAAGGCAAATCGCCTTGTGTATGTGTTGGGACTGTATTGGGCAGGGCTGTCTCATGCAGCCCAACACATATGGTATGAATGGACCCTAAAACCTGGGGTTTTACTTTACCAAGTGGTCTCACATTGATGATGGCCTAAATTGTGTTGTAAGGCTTCTGTCAAGGTGGAAAGTTTAGCTTGTTGGGAAATGTCCAAGCTGCAATCCCAATTTTGCCTACTTCCATTGCAACTGTGGCTTACAACTATGCCCAGGCTGGTATAGTAAGTACAGTAGTGAATTGCAGCATCATAATTACATAGCCAGTGTATGTAATAGGGCACATAGTATTGTGCAAAATTTAGCAACTATCAGCTATAATGTGTTATTATAATGTAGAAAGTATATTGGGCTTAAGTGTCTCACTCTCTTGGTATTTGTTCCATTCAATGGGCATCTTTCAAAGTAGATGACGGAGGACATCTTGTGGTGGAGAAGAGGTACTTTAGGGCAGTGGTTCTCAACCCTGTCCTCAAGTACCCCCAACAGGCCATGTTTGCAGGTTTTCCTTTATCGTGCACAGGTGCTTTAAATCAGAGTCAATGGCTTGATATTTTGGACAGCTATTTTTTCTAAGAGAAATTCCCAAAACATGGCCTGTTAGGGGGTACTTGAGGACAGGGTTGAAAACCACTGCTTTAGGGGAAAGCTTAAGCTTTAAGGTGAGTACTTCAGCCTGAGCTGTTTTTTTTGGGGGGGTTTTCACGTACAGGAGGAGTCTTCTGAGTTGGGTTTTAATAAAAACTACTTTATTTTTCTGAACACAATATCTAAGGTCTCAGGCTACAGCTAAATATATATTTCTGCACACTACATTTAATATACCTATGTACTTACCCTAACGAAAATGAGAGTGTTTGATTCCCCTACTTTGTATTTTCCTTCCGAGACTTTGATCATAGAAAATTGCTCAGGACATGTGCATCTGCTCACCAAATGCTGCACCTGGTGAAAAAATATTGGGGAGATGATACATTTGGGTATAGTAGCAAAATGTCATATCTATTTATCTGGTTCTAATATAACTGTTTAATGTCAACCTGTCAAGCGAAAAACATAGACACTAAAACGCTTCAAATAATTACCTTTGTATACAGCAAACAGATGTGAGCAATATTTCAATATTTAATTGTAAACTTTGAGAATCAAATGCAGAAATACTTATTAACAAATGTAACATTTTTATACAGTAGAACTATAGCCTTCCATTAAAAAATTGCCCTTTAGCACCTAAAGCCTAACTCTGTGTATAAACTCTCTTTCATCCCTCCCACCTTTCTAACCCATTTTGCCAGTGTTTTAGATTCTCTTATCGCAGAAAGCAAAATATACTCACCTGAGTCCCCCCATCTAGGTCTTTTGTTGATGTGGTTTCATTCTTGGGGACCGCTGATCCAGCATCGCAGGTTAACCCTTGTTGTCCAGTCCCCTTGACTCCCCTCAGGCTCACATCAATAGTCTTCTGGATTCTAAGAAGATCATTTGGGTGGACAGCCACATAACTCAAGCAGTGATGTAAACAACCTTATGAAGGACCCCATCAGAAAGTAAATAGGGATGAGAAGGACCCAGCACTGGAAGATGATGTGACCACAGCTTACGGTAAGTAAAAGGGGGTATTTCAAAAGCGATCAGTGGGAGGGCGCTAAGGGGTTCATTTTATCCCAGAGTTTGCTTCTAATTAAAGTTCATCTGCACTTACGGTTTTCTCTTATTCCCTTATAAAGTCACACAAGTATCTGTTTATCCTGCCAGTGAAGTCCACCTAATGCAGCTTCCTGTGATAGGGTGTAAATGATGCTGCACTGCTTCAGAGCAGAGTTGCCACTCTCATAATCTATGCCTGCTTGTACTACATAGGGATGAACAAATGATGCAGGGAATGTGGCTATGAGTATTGTCACAGCTAATTTACAAGCCTCTGTAGTTTGTCAGTCAAAACCTGACCACATCCAGTCCTGCCTGCTGCTTTCTGGATTGACAGCACTGCCTGTTGCTGAAACCCTCCCACTGTGGGCTGCAGTGTCTGGAAGGGAGCATAAGACACAAATAAAAAAGAATTTAGCTCAATCAGGGTAGGAGGAGGATGTTTTTTGGTTACTTTATGAGGCGTGTGCGTCACATGGTAGCTGAATTTGGTACTTGCTTAGAATGTTATACCGGAGACTTTAGTTATACATAATTAATGCTCAAATCCAGGCAAAAGACAAACTGAAACTATGCAATGTGACTCATATACCTTGCCCGTCAGTGTTACTTGCAAATCCATCCTCCTATCACAGCCTCCATTTCATTTATTGAAAGTGAGTGTTTCCTGTATCCTGAATCATAGTTTCCTGTTCTACGGACTGGGACATTTTTACCTCTCCTCCTCACATGATTCAGGATTGGTCTCCTCACCGCCCCTGTGTTGTGAGGATGGAATGGATGATATTAGGTATATTTAATGCTTGCAAACTCTCTCTTCTGAGAGTGGTGCGCTGCTGGCTAGATGGGTGGAGATGAAATAGGTGGTGGAGAAGAAATACCCACATTCATGAATGGATCTCACTAGAATGCCATGTACTCATGGAAAATGTAGTCTGATATTATGATTGGATAGTTGGTCGAAAGTGATGTACAGCTTACTGCTTTATCCTACCATCTGCGCTGGGATACTAAAAATATCTTGAGTTCACACTGTAGCGATGTGGGAACCAGCGCGATTCCAGCGCCAGTTCCCGCATCACATCTCCCCCGCAGGCAGTTCTCACTGCCTTCTGAAAAACGCTGCGGGTGTCAATACAATGTCAATGAAACCCCTAGATTGGTTCACAGATCGCAGTGCGAACTGTGGATTCGGACAGGAATTGAAGCACATGGGTGAGAACACCCATGCGATCCGATTCCAGTACGGGAACAAAAAGACCCTGCACCACAACTGGATTTGCAAGTAACACTGACAGGCAAGGTATATGAGTCACATTGCATAGTTTCAATGTGTCTTTTGCCTGGATTTGAGCATTAATTATGTATAACTAAAGTCTCCTGTATAACAATCTAAGCAAGTACCAAATTCAGCTACCATGTGAGGCACACGCCTCATAAAGTAACCAAAAAACATCCTCCTCGTACCCTGATTGAGCTAAATTCTTTTTTATTAGTGTCTTATGCTCCCTTCCAGACACTGCAGCCCACTGTGGGAGGGTTTCAGCGTCAGGCAGTGCTGTCAATCCAGAAAGCAGCAGGCAGGACTGGGTGTGGTCAGGTTTTGACTGACAAGCTACAGAGGCTTTTGAATTAGCTGTGACAATACTCATAGCCACATTCCCTGCATCATTTGTTCATCCCAGGGGACAAGTCAGTAGAGGGGTTTTTTATGTTAAATGATTTACATTTTCAGCTTAATGAAGAAAATGTGTTATTACACCTAACTCATTCACCCCTCGGAACTTAGGTGTGTTTTAATATACCTTTAGGCTGGGTTCACACTAGAGATTGTCACAGCCCACAGCGTCTCCATTCACTGCTTCAGGTCCCATTTCAGCCCGAATTTTGGGCTGAATTCAGACCTGAAATAGACCAAAAGACGCACAGGACTCCTGTGCAATTCGCACCAGAGCTGCTCCAGAAATGTGTGAACCGGCTCCATAGAGCTGGTCACAATCACCTGCTATGCGAATTTGATGCAGGGAAACCCACATCCAATTCGCAGTAGTGTGAACCCAGCTTTAATTGTCATGGTAAGATGATTTGGCCTGGTGCATCTTCCATTGTGATGGTATCATATTTTGAATTAATGTAAAGCACAATAAATATGCTTTATATTGCATGTAGCTCAACAGGAAATACTGCTCATCTGCACACCCGTGAAAACATATACAGGCTATGCACACATTAGGATGAATTGCATTACAATTTATACAAATTTACATAAATGGTGGATATAGAAAATACACTTTTTGGTGTAGAAGTGTAAATATGTATAGAAATGACTTTTGACAAAATATTCTGCTGTGTGCAAAAACAGCCTTTGGTAGATCACATACTAAAAAACATTAAAATAAGTGTTTACGCAGTGCATGCAGGGGATGGATCTATACTAAATTAAAACATAGTAAACATCTATCTAAGTTAAACTAGGAATGGCGCCTTAGAATTCTGACTTTAAATCTCTAGGATAGCAGATGACCAAATTATTTTTACAGTACTCTGCAAATTATGAATGTTGTGTGAGATGCAGTAAGTCTGAATAATACAGATTTGTTTATACACCTATATATAGAAAAATCTGTTAAATATTAGGCTGCCCATGGTTTTGCTCAGATTAGGTTGGGGGGCAAGTGGTAAAAAAAAATGTAATACTTAATACAGACTCAAAATTTACCAAAGCCATTGGAGGAGTATGACAGCCAGGCAACTAGTATTTTCAGAACATGAGGTTATCATTTGCAACCTCCATATTTTGGTCATGAGAGGTTTCATTTAATTCCATAGCCATCTTAACACACAAGCCTTGGATCCGCTGCCATCTGCAGTCCACCACTGGTTAATACCAAAAGAATTGCATTTGTTGAAGGTGTGACATGAAGAGATACTCAGATTTTTACACGTGACATCATCAGTTGACAAGCTGTTGGCTAGGAGGAATATCCGTTGTGTAGGACCATAGCCTTGGTTACTACAATCAGTACACTATGGACTGGCTACTTGAAAAGAAAAACAAGGAGCAAAGTTGTTTGCTGCAGGCTGTCACACATCTTCTAGAATGCAAATAAGATAGTATCAGTATTGAAGTTGCAGAGTGTTGCTAGGGTTAAATAGAAACAGAAATTGCCACGACTCTACTCTGCTTTTCAGATTTAAGATACTGTATACTCTACATTTTTATATATTCACTGAGGATAATTAGGACTGTTCTACTTTTTTTTTGTCAGCTACAAAGCTGAGCATAGGAAATTAAGAACAATCAGATGTATAAGCATATATTAACAGTCCCCAGGACAGCAAATATTCAGACCACTGTTGGTTGGCCTTCATATCTATGGGCTACCTTTGCACCAACTTGTAAGTTACCTTATACTTGGACTACCTGGTAAGCAATCAAATGTCTATATAATACATATTTTTCAAGGAAGAAACCTCTCTGTTAGAACAAGTATTCTAGTTTGCCTAAATAATTGATGCCCAAGTAGTTGACTTGGGCAGGGGACATGTACAGGACCAATAGACTTTAGAATGTCACCTGCTGGTTATGCCTTTACTACAGGTAGGTATGTTTACATGAATGATTTTTCTGTACCTTGTGGAACATCTCTTGATTGAAAACAACTAAATAACCACAATATCTTTCTCAAGTCTTTAAAAATTCTTTCTTTGCTTTTCAGCATATGCATATACAGTATATAAAGATCTTTTTGTGATGGAAGATTCAGATACGCTTGGTACTTTTAGTTAGGTTTCTGAAGAAATCTATCCTTGATAACTGACTTCTTCTGACAACCTAACCTGTAGCAGAATCAGTGGTGGCCCGTCCATTAAGGGCGCATGGGCGCTGCCCCCTCTATCACGCCACCCCTCTATATGAGTAATCGAAAGATTCATGCATAGCATGAATCTATCCATGGCCGCCGTGGCCACCCCCTATTCATGCTTCCAGCCCCTTTCAGGATGCCGGGCGCGTGAATTACATCGGCGAGGGTGTGTTTTTGAAGCACCCAATTAGAGCCATAGGCTCTAATAGGCTTAAAATAGAGTGGTCTTGGAGCGCAGAGCATTGCGCTTGGAGACCACCCAGGTGTGTTAGAAAATCAAATGAATATTCACTTTTCTAACACTGATTCGTCTTTCCGCCAATCAGGAAGCACGGGTCTGATACCCGTCACTTGATTGGCTGAAAGGACAAACGATCCTATTAGATGCCTAGCAGGAGGAAAGAATAGACACACGGCGCAAGCATGGAGGACACAGGAGCCGCCGCCTGACCCACAGCTCGCCGCTGCCTGACCCGCTGTCCGTCCCACAGCTCGCCTCAGTCACCCGCTGCCTGACTCGCCACCAAGATGGGGTAAGTGCCGGTCAGACAACGAGTGGGCGGGCGGGGGTGCTTGTTAAATGCCGCCGGGGGTCACAGTGGGTGCAATTGATGGTCACAGTGGCTGCATTTGATGGACACAGTGGCTGCATTTGATGGCACAGTGGATGCATTTGATGGGCACAGTGGCTCCAATTGATGGGCACAGTGGCTGCATTTGATGGGCACAGTGGCTGCAACTGATGGGCACAGTGGCTGCATTTGATGGGCACAGTGGCTGCATTTGATGGGCACAGTGGCTGAATTTGATGGCACAGTGGCTGCATTTGATGGGCACAGTGGCTGTATTTGATGGCACAGTGGCTGCATTTGATGGGGGCAGTGGTTGCATTTGATGGGCACAGTGGCTGAATTTGATGGCATTTGATGGCACAGTGGCTGCATTTTATGGGCACAGTGGCTGCATTTGATGGGCACAGTGGCTGCATTTGATGGGCACAGTGGCTGAATTTGATGGCACAGTGGCTGCATTTGATGGACACAGTGGCTGCATTTGATGGGCACAGTGGCTGTAATTGATGGCACAGTGGCTGCATTTCATGGGCACAGTGGCTGCATTTTATAGGCACAGTGGCTGCAATTGATGGACACAGTGGCTGCAATTGATGGGCACAGTGGCTGCATTTGTTGGGCACAGTGTCTGCATTTGATGGGCACATTGGCTGCATTTGATGGGCACAGTGGCTGCATTTGATGGGCACAGTGGCTGCATTTGATGGCACAGTGGCTGCATTTGATGGGCACAGTGGTTGCATTTGATGGGCACAGTGGCTGAATTTGATGGCATTTGATGGCACAGTGGCTGCGTTTGATGGGCACAGTGGCTGAATTTGATGGCATTTGATGGCACAGTGGCTGCATTTGATGGGCACAGTGGCTGCATTTGATGGGCACAGTGGCTGAATTTGATTGCACAGTGGCTGCAATTGATGGGCACATTGGCTGCAATTGATGGGAACAGTGGCTGCACTTTTAAGTTGCACTTTGGAAGGAAATTGGCCCCAGAGCTTGGTGAATGTAGTGACATTTCATTATGCAAATATAGCCAGGTAGTTGGCTAGCTACAGAGACTGGGATGCTGAGTGCTAGGAATCCCTGGGCATTGCTGTGATCCAGGCTGAGCAGAGTAGGTTGTGTGTCTGCCCACTCCTCCCCCCTCCCTCCTGGCTCTACAGAGCGGTGAGCCTGTAAGCGTTAAGGAACTGGCTAACGCAGTTGCCCCTTCCCGCCCTCCTGGAGGATGCAACTGCAAAGTACACTGGAAGGTGTACTTGATGGTGAACACTGCACTCTGAAAGTGAATGTGGCTGTGAACTACAGTTGTGCTCATAAGTTTACATAACCTGACAGAATTTATGATTTGTTGGCCATTTTTTAGAGAATACGAATGATAACAAAAACATTTCTTTCACTCATGGTTAGTGTTTGGCTGAAGCCGTTTATTATCAATAAACCGTGTTTACACTTTTTAAATCATAATGACAACAGATTCTGAGTCATGGGGAAAGCAAAATAATTGTCAAAGGATCTGCGGGAAAAGGTAGTTGAACTGTATAAAACAGGAAAGGGATATAAAAAGATATCCAGGGAATTGAGAATGTCAATTCAGCAGTTTTCAAACTCTAATCAACAAGTGGAAAATGAGGGGTTCTGTTGAAACCAAACCACGGTCAGGAAGACCAACTAGAATTTCAGCCAGGAAAATTGTTCGGGATGCAAAGAAAAACCAATAAATAACTTCAGGTGAAATACAGGACTCTCTGAAAACATATGGTGTGTCTGTTTCAAGATGCTCAATAAGGAGGCACTTGAAGAAAGATGGGCTGCATGGTTGAGTAGCCAGAAGAAAGCCATTACTACGCAAATGCCACAAAGTATCCCTCTTAAAATATGCCAAACAGCACAGAGACAAGCCTCAAACCTTCTGGCACAAAGTCATTTGGAGTGATGAGACCAAAATTGAGCTTTTTGGCCACAACCATAAACACTAAATTTGGAGAGGAGTCAACAAGGCCTATGATGAAAGGTACACCATTCCTAATGTGAAACACTGAGGTGGATCACTGATTTTTGGTGATGTGTGAACAACAAAGGCACAGGAAATTTGGTCAAAATTGATGGCAAGATGAATGCAGTATGTTATCAAAAAATACTGGAGGAACATTGGCATTCATCAGCAAGGAAGCTGCGCATGGGACATACTTGGACATTCCAACATGGCAATGATCCAAAACACAAGGCCAAGTCAATCTGTCATTGGCTACAGCAGAATAAAGTGAAGGTTCTTGAGTGGCCATCTCAGTCTCCTGACCTCAATATCATTGAGCCACTCTGGGGGATCACAAATGTGCAATTCATGCAAGACAGCCCAAGAATTTACAGGAACTGGAGGCTTATTGCCAAGAGGAATGGGTAGCTTTACCATCTGAGAAGATAAAGAGCCTCATCCACAAATACCAGAAAAGACTTCAAACTGTCATTGATGTTAAAGGGGGCAGTGCATGGTATTAAGAACTGGGGTATGTAAACTTTTGATCAGGGTCATTTGGGTATTTTCTGTTGTCATTATGATTAAAAAGAGTAAACAAAGATGATTTATAATAAATGGCTTCAGCCAAACACTAATCACGAGTGAAAGAAAAGTTTTTGTGTTATCATTCATATTCTCTGAAAAATGAAATCATAAATTCTGCCAGGGTATGTAAACATATGAGCACAACTGTATATGAGCCTAGGACACCTTATAATAGGAGGAGAGTTGGGCATTTTTTTCTCCTGGGCTTTTGAGAAGAACTTGGTCTTGCAGTGCAGAGACTGGAGGAATGCAGACCTGCTGCCAGTGTGTGTCTTTGTTCACCAGGGAGAGGGAGGGCCCCTGAGGACCTCAGTGCTGAGCCTGTAAAGATCTGATTGTGAGGACTGAGTTATTCTGGGCCGGGTTTCTGAAGACAGCAGACTGATCAACACCCAGGACAAGGTTTGCTGTGTGCCAGAACTAGTGAGCGCGTTCAGCTGTTCTTACTTCACTACTGTTAGCAGTTCACTACAACAGCAGACTGCCTATTTACCTAGCAGCCCCAAAACAAATCGCTGCATGCAGTCCTAAAGGGTCAGCATTAAGTGTACCACCATACAGATTGGGCCCCACGATTAACCACTTAAGGACCAAGCCTATTTTTTACACTTGATGTTTAAAAGTGTAAAACCATTTTTTTTTTGCTAGAAAATTACTTAGAACCCCCAAACATTATATTTTTTTTCAGACACCCTAGAAAAAAAAATGTCAGTCGGTCGTACTTTATCACACCGTATTTGCACAGTGGTCTTACAAACGCAGTTTTTGGAAAAAATACACTTTTTTAAATTAAAAAATAAGAAATGTGTAAATTTAGCCCAATTTTTTCTACATTGTGAAAGATAATGTTATGCCGAGTAAATTGATACCCAACATGCCATGCTTCAAAATTGCGCCCGCATGGAATGGCGACAAACTTTGACCCTTAAAAATCTCCATAGGCGATGTTTAGAAGTTTCTACAGGTTACCAGTTTTGAGTTACAAAGGAGGTATTTTGCTAGAATTATTGCTCTCGCTCTAACAATCGTGGTGATACCTCACATGTGTGGTTTGAACAACGTTTACATATGTGGCCACAACTTATGTATGCATTTGCTTCTGCGCGCGAGGGACGGGGTGCTTTAAATTTTTTTCTTATTATTTATTCTATTTTTTACTTTTACACTGTCCCTTTAAAAAAAAAAAAATCTATCACTTTTATTCCTATTACAAGGGATGTAAACACTTGTAATAGAAAAAAAAAGCATGACAGGAACTCTTTAATGTGAGATCTGGGATAAAAAAAGACCTCAGATCTCACATTTACACTCAAAAGAAATGAAGAAAAAAAAATCATTTTTTTTCCAATAACAATTGGATGTCGCTCCCATCATCCAATGGCATAGAGTCGGATGGGGGCTATCATTCCCTCACTTAACTTCCTGTCAATCAGGGGAAATGATCGGATCGTCTCTGCTGCTACCGACAGGTCCGGGATGCGGCGGGAGGGGGGACATCTCTCTTGTCGCCGATAAAAGTGATCTTGAGGCAAATCCGCCGCAAAGACCATTTTTATCATAAAGCAGACTGCCCACCATTGAAAAAAAATACCGGTGTTATGGCAGCTATTTGCTGCCATGACACCGGTATTTAATGCCAAAGTAGCATACACCAAATACTATACAATTGTCTCACAGGAGTACCCCTTTTTCAGGAAAATATACACATACCTATACTCATACTCAGGAAGAGTGCACCCTGGGACACTGTCTGCTCACTAGTTTATGCTGTTCTTTGGTTATGTTTCTCTTTACCATTACTGCTGATACTAGTTAAAATTTGCTTAATATCACTGTGGTCTAGATTAACTGCCATATTAAAGCCAGTATTCAAGTCAGTTAGTTTATTGCAATCAAATGGACCAAGTGGCTCCTCTGAGGGTACGCGCTACACAAAGAATACCCAATCATATGCAGGGAAAAGTTAAAAACAGCATTTTTGCTTGCACTTGATTGGATGATGGAAGTTGGCAGAGCTTCATCTCATTCACTAAGCTCTGATAAAAATTCATCCTGCAAAAAACAATTTCCCTGCCAATGACTGAATTTTGTTTGCTGGGCCTAAACTACACACAATTTTTATTAAAGTGGTTGTAAACTCTTATATATACCCAGTGAAGTGGCTAGTCTCAGGTGATACACAGAGATGAATTAAATCCTCCTAAATAAGTTGCACCTGTTAATCCGCAGTCTTTTCTTTTCTACATCCATTCAAAATCCAGCCTCTATCGAGCTTGCCTGAGCGTTCAGAAAAAGAGGCGGAGAGCTGAAGTTATACTCTGCAGAGCTCAACTTGGAGAGCTCTGAGAGCTGATTGGAGAGATGGGACACACCCCCCTTCACACAGGAGCAGAGCTAAGACGGTCAATCGGCTGGAGGTCCCTCCCATGTCACCTTTTTTTCTCTTGGTGCCAGGAAAACTTGTCAGAAGTGACTTACGCTCATAGCAGAAGAACAAAGCAGCAGACAGAAACAACGCTTAGTGCTCTTAATTGAGACAAGTACACACTATAGAACAGTGGTCATCAACCCTGTCCTCAGGGCCCACTAACAGGCCAGGTTTGCAAGATAACTGAAATACATCACAGGTGATATCATTTGCTGCTCAGTGATTGTAGTATTCTAGTCTGCATCTCCCCAAGGTAATACATAAAACCTGGCCTGTTAGTGGGCTCTGAGGACAGGGTTGATGACCACTGCTATAGAGGGATATGATTTGTTCATATTTCATATCTGGGGGTTTACAGCCACATTAACATGGAGGCATTACAAAACTAAAAACCAAAGCAGCCAGTAGTACCCCCTACTCTTCATTAGTAGATACATGACTCAGGGCTCATTCCTGCTACTAAGACACAGACAACAAGGTAAGGTCCTCTCTCTTTTGTATCAATGGTTAAAAAAACACAAACTTCTAATGCACAGTTATCAAGAAACAGTCCTATGTATACTATTTTATACTACAACACATACATCATACATTTATACCATTTTAGTGTAGTTTATTTATTGTGGATTTTTTTTATTTGGCTTACCATTTGGTCCAGATTCTTAAAGTCACATAGTTTTTTTTGAGGTTGTGGTTTAGGTAGTGGGATTTCGACTGGAGGCAGTTCTAGTTCCTCCCGGATCTCTTCTTCTATCTGCTCCTCCATTTGAATAAGCATGGGGGCACTCATACCGAAGCGTGATGCTCGTCGGGCCAGCTCCAGCAGGCACAGGATAAAGTTTTTCTCATTTTTCCTTAGAACTAGATCCTCTGTCTCAAACATCAGGACTTCTAAATGAAAGCAACATTGTCATTTTAAGATGTCAACCAATGTGGACAGCTACATACAGTTCTGTCAATTGTCACACAACCAGGGGTGGTGGTTGAGACTATTTTGTGCCCTAGGCAAGACCAGCTACTTGCACCCTCACCCCCCCTCAAAAAAAAAAAACTTCAAAATGAATTCAATTCATGCACGTCACTTTCTGGTCTTTGCTCAGGAAGGAGACTTAGTGGACGGACGTCCGTGGGGCTCCTGCCGTCCTTTCCAGGGCCCCCATGACCACACTGGGCCCGCAGGTGGGATAGCGGTGTACGGTAAACATGGTGGAGGGGGTCTCGCAGGGAAGGCTGGCACATTGTGGAAGTGATCAGTAGCTTAAGAGTCACTTGTATCACTTCCACAATGAAAGCCGATAGTCGGCTTTACTGAAGTACAAACACTTCCAGCCGGTATAGCAGCTGGGAGTGTGTTAAAAAACACACTGCTGGAGTACTGGCCGTGGGGAAACCAGCGGCCATGGCTGTGTCCTAGGCGGCTGTCTAGTGGTAGCGCTGGCACTGCACACAACAGCAAAAATATGTTTTATTAAAGTTTAACTGAATCCTGTAAGTTGCAATGATTACTTTTTTGGGTAGTTTGGCTCTATGCAAATTTTGTTCTTTAATCAGATATGTTGCCTAATCAAAGGCTGAATTTACTAAGAAGAAGTAATAAAGCCACAAACAAGGAAAATGCTGCTTTAAAGGAGTTGTAAAGGCAGAAGGTATGAAGATAAAAAGCCTTCTGTGTGTAGCAGCCCCCCTAATACTTACCTGAGCCCCATCTCTATCCAGCGATGTCGGCCATGCAGACTACCGTCCTCATTTGCTGAGACTCAGCAGTGGCGATAATGGCTCCCTCTGCTGTCAGTCAGTAAGTCAGTTAGCCAATGAGGAGAGAGGGGGCGGGGGGAACCACAGCTCTGTTTCTGAATGGATACACGGAGCTGCAGCTTGGCTCGGGTGCCCCCATAGCAAGCTACTTGCTGTGGGGGCACTCAAAGGGAGGGTGGGAGGGGCCAGGAGAGCTGAAAAGGGACCCAAGAAGAGGAGGATCCAGGCTGCTCTGTGCAAATCCACTGCACAGGGCAGGTAAGTATAACATGTTTGTTATTTTTATTGAAAAAAAACGAGACTTTACAATCACTTTAATCTAACATCGAAGGAAGTCATGGGTGTCCTGCGGTTTCACTTAGAGTTTTAGGCAGGCTAAAGACACATTTGTCCTTTAACCTAAAGGTTAAAGTCCATAAAGACATGGATGAGCGAGTTTGAGGTGGAGGAACTTGACTGGCCTGCACAGTTTACATTGTAATATAAAATTAAATAGTTCAACTCACCATAATGCAGAATCAGTGGGAGACCTGAGTTTGTCACTTGCCACGTTACTTGCTACACGTTGCGGATTGTCACTTGCCTGCCACCAGATGCAGATTGCCACTTGCCACGTCACCTGCCACACCTTGCGGATTGCCACGTCACCTGCCACACCTTGCGGATTGCCACTTGCCACACCTTGTGGATTGCCACTTCACCTGCCACGTCACCTGCCACACCTTGCGGATTGCCACTTGCCACGTCACCTGCCACACCTTGCGGATTGCCACTTGCCAGGTCACCTGCCACACCTTGCGGATTGCCACTTGCCACGTCACCTGCCACACCTTGCGGATTGCCACTTGCCACGTCACCTGCCACACCTTGCGGATTGCCACTTGCCACGTCACCTGCCACACCTTGTGGATTGCCACTTGCCAGGTCACCTGCCACACCTTGCGGATTGCCACTTGCCACGTCACCTGCCACACCTTGCGGATTGCCACTTGCCACGTCACCTGCCACACCTTGCGGATTGCCACTTGCCACGTAACCTGCCACACCTTGCGGATTGCCACTTGCCACGTCACCTGCCACACCTTGCGGATTGCCACTTGCCAGGTCACCTGCCACACCTTGCGGATTGCCACTTGCCTGCTAAGGTGGTTTGGTTGTCTCTTGCTGTGTCCCAGAGTCAGGCAGCAGAGAGATAATGTAATCTCCCTGCTGCCTGCCCAGTCACTGGAGCCAACACTAACGCTGCTATCCTTGGTGCTGCTGCTGGGGGTTTTCCGTCCTGCCCTCAACCATTCCTTCTCCTCATGCCACATTCCCCGCTCCTCCGTGGAGAAGATGATGCCGCGCAGAGGGACACTGTTACCCTATGTGGATCCGGTCTGGCCAGTCATCGGCCGTAATCCATAATGGAGGCGCCTGTCACTCGCCTCCCCAGGCCAAGAAACAATTGCTGTGCCGGCGCCGTGCTCCTGCAGGCCCGCCGCGGTGCCGGAAGCTACATGGTTGCGGGAGGCGGCCGCGGGAGGACAGGTGAAGGTTTTTTCGTGCGGGGGTGGCTTTTTGCCGCGCTCCCATGGTGCCCATGGCTGCCATACCCCAGAAACGCCACTGCCAACGTGACTCTGACGTCACTCGTTGCTAGACGCCGGGAGGCCCCGGCGTTAGCAACGAGTGCAGGGAAGAGGCTCCACCCACCCCTCCTCCTAGTCAGTCAGTGTGGCCGCAACTACATTAGACGGGTCTCTCTCTCGTTGCCGCTGATCGGCTGATGTGAGAGAGAGAGACTCGGGCTGCGGGCAGAGGCAACAATGACATGATGGAAGATTGTCAGTGCGACTATTTCGGGGGGGGCAATTGCCCTGTTGCCCCCCCCCTGGATCCGCCCCTGCCTGGAACTAGCGTGGATCTGGCTACTGGCAATCTTGTCTGCGAGGCTTGTGTAGAGTGAGGGAGAGACCTTTTACAACAGAGTTTCTATGTTTGGTATAAACTAGTGCACTTAAAGCACCTGTGAAATGTGAGTACCCTGTGCTTTTGTGTATTCAATAAATTGCTTGTTTAAACGATATAGGCACTATTCGATTTTCCTTTTATATATACTGTGTATGTTACGGGTCATATGAGAGGAGCTAGTGGAGAGAAGGCTTGGAATGCCCTATTTTATAGCCCCGGAGAGGCTAAAAAGCTGTTTCTGACACTACTTGGTTGTAGTGGTCGCATTACATCAGGTAAGATTACTCCTGGAGGGGGGGATCACCTCATGGTGAAATATTTGTCTTCACTAATTTTGAGCACTTTGGGAGTAATAAACACCGCTGTGTGGATCCTACTCATGTGGAGAAGGCTGTTTATTCTATTTGCATGGACACCTTTTTTCTGCTTTGATTGCACAGATTTGATGCCGTTTGTTCTTGACATGAACATTTTATATTATATTTTTTTTGTTCACATCATTTATTGCACAGTAAATATTTAATTAGTGTAAGATTGGGCGCTATAGCGCTGCAGTTTGTAAATATCATCATTTCAATAGACACACTCCTAAACCTTGTGGACAGCCTTCTCAGAAGAGTTGAAGCTGTTATAGCTGCAAAGGGTGAGCAAAGTCTATATTGAACCCTACGGACTAAGACTGGAATGCCATTAAAGTTCATGTGAGTATAAAGGCGGGCGTCCCAATACTCTTGGTAATACAGTGTATGTGCATTAACAAACTTGCATTGGGCCTTTTGTTTGTTGGAGCATTTCATGTCAGAATATGCTTGTAAAGCATATTCTCCTGTTACCAGACACAGCTGTGTCTGGTAAGTGACAGGAATTATAGGAAGAAAATGGGCAACCTAGATAACTTTATATTTGTTTTACTATTTTCCATCCATGCACTTAACAGTTACTAAGAGTAAGCAAAAATCAATTCTGCTGAATGGAAAGATGCTTACACAGACCACCTCTAATGCTGTTATGGAAATGAAATTGTAAAGCAAGGATGATTTTCATATATTTACACAGTGAGTGGCAAAGTTAACCAACCAAAAGACTGGAATTTTTCTTAATTTTTACAGTATTCTTTGTCTAGCATTGCTGACTTTTTCAATTAGTTATCTGTTACATTAAAGAGAAGTTGTTGTTTTTTTTCAATTTTATTGTAATTTTTTTGGCTAACTAAAGGACATCCAACTCGTTTCAGGGGAAGAAAAAATATTAAATGGATTCAACAATACCCCTAAGCAGACTGATTTGCAGGCAGAGGATGTCACAAACAACAGTTAGCACTGGTGTTCAAAGTAAGAGTAGCAAGAAGCCCTGAAGCATGTTGGGTGTCCTTTGCCCTGCTTGTTGTAACCAGTTTAACAATAAAGACTTTGGACTCCTAAAGCCTTGTACACACAATGAGAATATCGGACGAAAGATTGCAGTTTTTTTTTTTTTTTGTATGCTAGTCTCAAATTAAAAATAAAGAGGTTACTAAACTAAAAATTTTCATAGGACAGAATACAATTTTGGAAGTGATGTAATGTGTTGTATTGTATTGTAATATATTCTTTCGTTTCTAAGCATGCATGGTATTGCTCTTCAGATTTTTTTTTTTCAGAAGAATACTGTACTGATTAAACAAAAATCGTTTCGTGTTTGTCCCTTGGGATAATTTCAGATGAACTGTTGTGGTCGGCTCTCGAAAGCTGTGTACTAACGATCAGATTATCGCACAATCACTTCAAAAGCGGTATTTTTCCTCCGATTTTCTGATCGTGTGTACTAGGCTTAAGGATTTTTCATTTAGCACTCTCTTTGACCTATTACATTAAGTTTTTATTGATGTCCTTGTCCCCACTGAGGAGATTTTCTTCCTCTTTGTCTTTGTGACCATGGTCACAAATACAGAAATTGAGGGGGAATCCAAACATTTTGAGCTGTGACCAGAGCAAGACGTGAAGGTAAATCTTTTTGAAGACAGCTGTCAGTGTAGGGAACCTCTCTCGCTTTGGTGGGCTTTCCTCTCATTTCCTGTTGCAGGACAGGAAGTCCCTACGGTCGCCCCCCCCCCCCCTCAATGGCTTTACATACAATTTAAAGATCTATAACACTGTAATGATTCTTTTAAACCAAAAATATAATGTTATTGTTTTAGATTAGTGTCAGTTTAATAAATGGAAAAACCTCAGACAATGGGATTTTAAGGGCAATTAGAGATAGATTTAAAATTATATAAAACGTTGAATTGAATTTATTAATATACAAAATTTTTAAAAAAAACAGATTTAGAGCAAAAGACAAATACATAGATAACAGAATTAATTGTATACAATTATTAACAGTGGTGGCAAAAAAATCCCACTACATAAATGATCATCAACCATGAGTGAGAGGTTGACGCGTTTCGAAATGTATAAATACATATAATCTTCATCAGGGACAATTTGCCATTTCTGAAAATGTAAAATACAGAGTCAATAGATGAAATACACCTATCGATTTCACCTATTTCACCTATTGACACTGTATTTTACATTTTTAGAAATGGCAAATTGTCCCTGATGATTATATTTATTTATACATTTCGAAACGCATCGGCCTCTCACTCATGGATGATGATCATTTATGTAGTGGGATTTTTTGGCTACCACTGTTAATAGTTGTATACAATTAATTCCGTTATCTATGTATTTGTCTTTTGCTCTAAATCTGTTTTTTTTAAATGTTGTAGATCAATAAATTCAATTCAACTTTTTATATAATTTTCAATCTATCTCTAATTGCCCTTAAAATCTCATTGTCTGAGTTTTTTCTATTTTCTATATTCAGGGATGTTGGCAATTTTTTCGCATCAATTCTTGGGAGCTCATTCTTTATCAGTTTTAGTTTAGGATGGGGCGGGAAGGTTTAGAGCCTCTGTCAATTTTACTGTGATCTAGGGCCTTGTTATAAAATTGTTCCTTTAATCACTATCTTGGTGACAACAATATTACCAGACATGAATTGCGGGAAAATCTGCAAGGGAAACAACGACAGCAATAAAAAAGCTGACAGATTCTGGCCTTTCCCTACTCCCCACACACTTCTTGCACCACCACTTTTACACAAAGAGGTGTGCACCCAACCCAGTTAGTGCCACCTAAATTGTTACTGAGAGCCTTACCCCAATTTCCCCCAATCATGTAATTGTATAAATAAGTAGCTTTTTCCTGATGATTCACACAAAGGAAAGGTAATTTCAAATCAACCATCTACTTCTAAGGTAACCAAACTGGTGCTTGCTGTGGGGGCACTCAAAAGGAGGTAGGAGCTAGGAGCTCCAGCCAGGGACCAGAGAAGTAGAGGATACGGGCTGCCCTGTGCAAAAACCTCTACACAGAGCAGGTAAGTATAACATGTTTGTTATTTTAACAGAAAAAAAAAAAAATACTTTACAAGCACTTTAAGGCCCAATTTACCCTTGAAGAAAAAAAAAAGAAAAAAAATGTGTAGGATGCTTTGAGTAATGTAACCTTATTTTTGCCACTCTTTCAAAAACAAGACATAGTTTTGCATTTTGCAAGTCAGTTAAGTCTGTAGAATAAATAATTGCAGCCTTTGTAAGTTACACTTGAATGTAGTTACACAACCAGTACTATTTACCTTTTATGTCCATTTCCTTCCTCGACCATTGGATGAAGTTGGATACATTATCCCTTGCAAGGAAGGTTCCAGGTTGGGCCATTGCGTTGAATGTTACTCCTGTTTTTGGAAGCCGAAGTTTCTTTGCCAAGTCAGGGTATTCCACAGCAAAGGCGCAAGCGGTATCCGTCACATTATTGGCGTGGTAACAAATGATAGAGCCATTTTCCAAGACTTCAAAGAAGTTATCTACATCTATTTCCAGGTTGTAAAGATCCTTCAGCCACTCGGCCAAGTCCTCTTTCATGGCATACAGGTACTGTTCACTGGACTTAAAAGGCCGGATGCTCCGCACCACACCCCCTTGATAAGATGACATTTTTTGTTGTTGTTCTATTTGTTTGAACCGAACTACTGTAGTGAAAATCCAGTTACACATCTAAGTCTTCCAAAGCGTGATTCTCCATCATCACCATTGTATCCCATATGGCTTCTTTTATAGTGGAGATATGTTATCTGCCATATCTGAAAGAGACCAGCAAATGCTATGAAGATTAAATGCACATTTACCACTATCTGCTTATCAAACTTCACAGACACGGGAAAACAAGTGCTTCAAATCTTCTATTTGAACTAGAGTGAAATATGATGGAAACCTGCAGATATACCTTTGCGATCCATTCCCAAGCACTGTAACTAGCTGACTTCTGCTGGGCAGCATAAAGACCGTTTTAAGAAAAAGATGTATCAGTAATGCACTATTCATCTAATAGGATTTCCATTAATAGTACATCAAAATGTAATATATAACCAATTCAAGGAAAGTCAGGTTTGCTTTTGTGAAAACAACAATATGCTCAATATTTCTGGAGGGCGCCCCTTAATTATTTTATTTTTTTCTATAACACCTTTCTCTCCTCTATAACCATGTCAGTTATAATATAACACATTGCTCTTTCAATTATATGTACTGCACAAAAATATAACCCCATACAGCTTGTTGAGAATTGTCTGAAATCGGCTTAAAAATCTCAGATGGGAATAGGAACTGGAAAAGGAAAGGTATTGTGGTAGGCGTTAGGTTAAAACAGCCCCTGCTAGAAGCACTTGGTCTTGGATCTGGTTATTTCCATATAAAATATTTATATAGACTTTATGCGTCAAAAACAACCAGTTTAAAGTGGAACTGTGGGCAAAAAAAAGCATTGCATAATTGATGCAGTCTGTCACTGGCAAGTCCAGGAACAGGGTGAAAATGCTACTGTCCAAGGGTGGCTACGTTGCTCCTCCATAGATAGAATGGAAGAGTTAGTATTGACACCCTTATGCCCCGTACACACGGTCGGATTTTCCGATGGACAATGTCCGATCGGAGCGTGTTGTCGGAAATTCCGACCGTGTGTGGGCGCCATCGGACATTTTCCATCGGATTTTCCGACATACAAAGTTGGACAGCAGAAGATAACATTTTCCGACAACAAAATCCGATCACGTCAATTCCGACTGTGTGTGGCCTGTTCCGACGCACAAAGTGCCACGCATGCTCAGAAGAAATTCCGACACGGGACAGCTCGTTCTGGTAAACTTAGCGTTCGCAATGGATACAGCACTTTCGTCATGCTGCAATGTTCAAAATGGTTTAATACAGCGCACTCTCTTCTTCTTTATAATGTGACAAGAATTAAGTAGTTTTGCTGCTCATATTCACACACACTTCTCACAAACTTCTTTCGTTACTATTTATTGGGATTCCCTCAATATATTTTGATTTCTCACATCTGACAACATATTTTTTTTTTTTTTTTTACTTTAATGTAGAATCTTTTTTTGTGTTTCTCTTTTTAAATTTTTTTTTTGGTGATTTTGATTTGTACTCCCGAAAATGTTTGTGTGTTTTTTGTGACAAGTTCCCACAACACCATTGATATGTTGTTCTATTTAATCTGTAGGAGATTGTTTGGTGTTGTTGTCCCTTGTTAATTTCACATTTTATGTTTTTAGAAATGTACCTGAATCGTCACCAACAAACGGTCCTTTTTGGATGAAAACACACACAGGAGAGTAGAATTTACCTAAAAAATTTTTATTAAGGGGTCACAACTATAAACAAAGAGGGAGGCAACGCTGGAGAAACTGCAGAAGTGGGCGAAGCCTTGGACCCCCAGGGCAGACATCAATTATTTAAAAGCAAAATTGGTGGCCTGAGGAGTCCATATCTAAGGGAGGGCAGTCTGGTCCAGAACTCCCAGAGATCCGGAAAGCAGCAGATGACATCTGTGTCCCCAGGCTGTGGTCATACGAGAGACTGCATCTTCTGTCAGACCAGATTGAACCCAGGGTCATCACTCTTTGGTCTTCCTTCCACGCTTCCTTCCAGCCTTTGGCTGTGGTGGTCTAGTTGTGGCAGCAGGAGAAGGAGGAGGAGGATCGTCCATCTCAATGACATCCGTCTTGTGTGTCAGTTCCCCACTCTCCCCCTTACGTAGGACTTTATAAATCAGGTCCTCAGAGATCTTGCGTTGGCCCTCCTGCATGCCCAGCAATTTGGTGGCAGCCATGCAGGCAAAGGCCTCTTCAGGACTGGGGAAGGCTCTGAGGGATGCCGAAGCCTCCTGGATCAGCCTGTATGCTGAATCCTGCACAGGACTGGGAGTGGCCTTCCTGGCTCGTTTATGTGACAGGCGGAGGGGAGGAACCTGAGACTCAGTCAGGCTGCGACTTGTCCCAGGCTTCTCTTGGCTGCCACTTAGCCCCGCCTCCTCCTGGCTGCCACTAATCCCCGCCTCCTCCTGGCTGCCACTAATCCCCGCCTCCTCCTGGCTGACACTAATAATCCCCGCCTCCTCCTGACTGCCACATTCCACAGCCTCCTCCTGGCTGAGGTCTTCCTGTGTATGAAAAAAGGACATAGTTTTAGTATTTTTTACATCAATCACACACAATTTTCACCTCCTGACTGCTGCAAATTGAATGTTAACAAATATAACAGACTATCCTTCTGAGCCCAGCAGTTTGCATTCTTGTCCCAATTTTGGGTGCCCACTACTGTCTATTGATATGTAAAACACTTTTTTTAATCAGCAATTAATGATCAATAATAACATCTAGTAAACATCATTTATTTATTGCCCAGAAATCTGTAGAAGAATGCTATACCTGACTCCAGCTGGGCTCCTCCACTTCCTCCTGGCTGGAAGGCCCAGGTTGGACATCAGAAGCCTCAGCTGGTATGGAAGGAAGCGTGGAAGGAAGAGTAGGGAGGGATTCCCTGACTTCAGTGTGGTCTGACAGAAATCGCAGTCTCTCATAGTACCACAGCCTGGGGACATAAACGTCATCTGCTGCAGCTCCGGACCTCTGGGAATCTGTGACCTTCTTGCGCTCCCTAAGATAAGTGCTCCTCAGGCCACCAATTTTAGCTTTTAAATAAGGGATGGTTGCTGTGGGGACCACCGGCTTCACCAACTCCAGCAGTTTCTCCAGCGCTGCCTGCCTCTTTTGTTTATGGTTATAGTGGGGGTGTCTCACTTGCCACAGACAGGGCAGCTCCCTGTACTTGTCTATGAACAGGGGCAGGAAATTGTGGTCGTTGAACCCATCCATTTTCTCTGCAAGACACAACACAAGACAAACCCTAATGTCAGGCCAAACTCCCCTAATCTTGTTACAATATAGGCTTCCATTTCGAAGCAGTATAGGCCCAAGTTTAGATCCTACCTTCGTTAGCACGATCGGCGTCTCCGATGCTCCTTCCTCCGCTCACAGATTGTACGTAAGACGCGCGCGTTACGATTTATACACACTGCGCATGCGTATAACTCCGCCCTCCCCTGACGTTCTTTCTATTCTATTCCCCGCCCCTTTTCGTTCAGCGCAGTGGAGGAAGCGCACATAGCGGATAGACAGCAGGATCGTGCTAATTACAGCAACGAGGAGGAGGAGGAGGAGGAAAGGCCGGAGCCTGAAACGTCCCGATCCAGAAGGAGATTAAAGGACTCAAATATGTCCTTTGGGGAGATGTTGGAGATGGTGGACATCCTGAAGAAGGCCGACTATGATGGAAAGTATGGGCCTTACCCCAACCACAATGTCCAAAAGGCCAAGATCATGTCAGGAGTCTGCACCGGAAATTCGGGGTACGACGATCGAAAGATCAGCTCAGGAAGCGGTGGTCGGACCTGAAATTACGAGAACACGAACAGTACAGAAAGATCCGGAGAGTGCTGCAAAAAAGTAAGTAGTTGTGCTGTGTTCCTATTGTTCTTGTGTTTATTACGTTCGTGCTGCTCCATGTGCTTTTAGGAACTGTTGTACAGTTTAAAATGGCAACTTTCATGTTCATGGGCACATTATTCGTTCGGATCACACATTTTTATTTCGGACGATAAAATACCATTGTTTAGCCCATATGCATTTGGCCACCATTTTGACACCCTATACTTGTCTTCAAAGAATTTGGTTGTGTAGATGGCTTTGTTACTAGAATGAAATGCAAACTAGATTGTGTGTAAGGAGAGGACACTGAGCAGCTGTTTTCACATCTGGACACTGGAGCACTAGTGTGGGACCCCAGAACACCATTTTTATTAGGGGGGCCACACAGGTGCTCCAGTGTATACTATAGGGGGGTCTCCATCTGTGAAGTTTGTACGAAACAGGTAAAGTATTGCAGGTTGACAAAGGGCATTAAAACAGCTACATCTTGGAACTCGGCTAAAATAGATCATTGTACCCCACTTCCAAGCAATGTTTCATCTTTATAGTTCTGCCATCAAATATCTGTGTGCTAATTATACCATTTTTGTTTTACATAGGGGAGAAAAGACTCGGAGGACACCCCTCATCCGAGGAGAGCAGAGCCCCCCCCCCCCCCCCCCCGGAAGAAGGGGAAATCCCCCCAACACAAGCTGAGCAGGAGGAAGAAGACGTGGTGGAACTAGTCACCACAACAGGTAAGTGTCTGCAACCACAGGCTCAGATAAGAGATGGATGGCGGCATTTTTTTTAGACCTAATTTATTTTGGGTTCCTCTCTTTTTAGGTGATCGTGAGGTTGTGGATGAAGATCCTTTCACATCCGGGGAGATCATGGGGTGTAATTTACAATTGGAAAACATCAAGCAAAACATCAATGATGTTATTCCAAAATATAAAAACATCATTGATGTTTTGGGGAGAGTTTAAAGCCCCTCCAAATCACTTTCTTCTTTTGTGTGCTACAATGTGCGAAATGTTTTTGTGATTTTTCCCAAAGCCAAATTTTGGAGGATGCACACAGTGTGCCAACATGTGCTATCTGCCATCACGGGAGATCAATGGACGCGTTTTGGGGGTGCAACCCCTTCCTCAATAATAAAGTAGCGGTGAGGAAGGGCTTTCTCCCCCAAAACACGTCCCTTGATCCCCCGTGATGGCAGATAGCACATGTTGACATTGTGAAATTTGTGTGCATCTTCCAAATTTGGCTTTTCCAGGGGTGATTTCACCCCATCTGAACGCAATATCAAACACAGTTCCTAAATACTCATGTCTGATATTGCTTTCAAGTTCTACCAAATGTGAACTTTGTAAGATCAAGATTTGTGTCTTTCTTGTTGGTTTTACACATGCCTGTTTTCTATAAAATGGACATTTTGATTTTGGATAATGACACCACAAAAATTGTTATACAACAAACATGTCGGTTTGTCAGAAAAACCTTTGGTAAATGCACATGTGATTGTGCAGGTATTAAAAAGATTGTTAATCAAGAATGTGTGGATTATTGTCTTAACGCTACAACACTTTTGTGGTGATGTAATTGTTGTTTTATGAGAAAATGGGGGTTATTTCCTAAGGGCAAATCCTCTTTGCACTACAAGTGCTGTTTCAGTGCAGTTGCAAGTGCACTTGTAGTGAAAAGTGTCTTTGCATTTAGTAAATAACAGCCAACAGGGCTTTGTAAGGTTACACAATCACGACATTTTCTGCACTCCACACATTTCTGTCAGGGTCAGCTCAAACAAACACAAGCAGTAAATGTCCACAAAGAAGAGCCTGGGGGGAGATGCCTGTCGAGAACTTGAGGTCCTGCAGGCTTCTCCCTGTGGCCAAATACCGCAGGGTAACGACCAGCCTCTGCTCCGGAGTGATGGCTTGCCTCATGTAGGTATCGTGCCTGCTGATATAGGGGGTCAGCAAAGCCAACAAACGGTGAAACACGGGGTCTGTCATCCTGAGAAAGTTCCTGAAATCATCAGGATTATTCTCACGGATCTCACGGAGCAAAGGCATATGAGAGAACTGGTCACGCTGAAGCAACCAATTCTTGGTCCATGAACTCCTCCCCACCCTGTTCATGGACTGGACTTGTGTCAAGGTCAGGACCCCAACACCAAGCCCCCGCACAGCATGAACTCTACGAGGAGTACGCATACGAAACATGGCTAGAAAACGGTCGGCTGCTCAGAACGAAGTAACAGAACGCACTGAAGAACAGCAAGGCCTGTGAAGAGCGACCTAAAAACCAGTAACGAATGAACAAGAATACAATGACTACTTAAAGTCACGTGGAACTTGCTGCATGCACTGAAGAGCAGATACAAACCCACAAGCACAAACTGAACGGCAGAAAAAGATCTGAAAGCCACGAGTCTGAAAAAGCGCGAATCGTCTCTCACCAAACTTTTACTAACACGAGATTAGCAAAAGGAGCCCAAAGGGTGCCGCACTTGGTTCTAAACTGGCCTTTTCTAGTCTCGTCGTACGTGGTGTACGTGACCGCGTGGTTGTCGATCGGAAATTCCGACAACTTTGTGCGACCGTGTGTAGGCAAAACAAGTTTGAGCCAACATCCGTCGGAAAAAATCCTAGGATTTTGTTGTCGGAATGTCCGAACAAAGTCCGACCGTGTGTACGGGGCATAAGGCTACATTCACACCTGAGTGCAGCGTCTTTGAGCCTTTTTTTAATGCGTTTTTTCGTGCGACCATCGCGTTTGTATGCAGCGTTTTTGGGCTTTGGCGTTTTTTTAATAGCCAATAGAGAAAATTATTATCTGTTGCATCATTTGTTGCTAGGTATTACCTTTTTCATTAGCTTGTTTTTCTTCTTTTATTATTATTAAAGTGACAGGTATTTTTTTTTTCTTAAATAACAAACATATACTTACCTCCATTGTGCAGCTCGTTTTGCACAGAGTGGCCCTGAACCTCATCTTCTGGGGTCCCTCGGCTGCTCTCTCGGCTCCTCACCGCATCAGATAACCCCCTAGGAGAAGCGCTCTCCCAGGGGGTTACCTTGCGGGCGCGCTCCTGAGTCCAGCATTTGGCGTCCATAGACGCCAAATGACTCGGCCACGTCATTGGATTTGATTGACAGCAGCATTAGCCAATGGCTGCGCTGCTATCTATCTATCCAATCAACAGCCGAGAACCCCCTAGCAGAGAGACGGCGCATCCCCACGGGACAAGTTCGAGGGTTCAGTGAAGTAAAATGGGGGGGCGGTCACTGACAGGTGTTTTTTCACCTTAATGCATAGGATGCATTAAGGTGCAAAAGCATGAACCTTTACCACCCCTTTAATTTATTATAATGTTTTTTCGTTGGGGTATGGGGTTCGAGTTCAGTTTAGGTTAGGGTTAGGATTAGGAGTTGCGGTTAGGGTTATTTATTATTATTTTATTTATTTTTATTTTATTTATTATTATATGAATAATAAATGAATAAATAAATGTAAAATAAATACACAAATAAATAAAAATCATAAGTAAAAAATAAATAAATTCAATAATTTAATACTAATTAAAAATAAATAAATAATTAACCCTTAACTTTACCCCTTAAAAAAAATAATAATAAAATAACTCCCTAACCCTAACACAAAATAAATTATTATTAATGTATTTCTTTTGTTCCAGTTCTGTGTTTATTGTTATTTTATTATTATTATTATCAATAATAATAATAATGTATTTAATATTTTTTAAGGTTAGAGGTTAATTATTATTTATTAACCACTTACAGACCGGAAGATTTGGCTGCTTAATGACCAGGCCATTTTTTGCGATACGATACTGCGTCGCTTTAACTGACAATTGTGCAGTCGTGCAACGCTGTACCCAAACAAAATTGACGTCCTTTTTTTCCCCGCAAATAGAGCTTTCTTTTGGTGGTATTTGATCACCTCTGCGGTTTTTCTTTTTTTGTGCTACAAACAAAACAAAAGAGCGACAATTTTGAAGAAAACTATATTTTTTACTTTTTCTATAGTAAATACCCCCAAAAATGTTTTTAAAAAACAAATTTCTTCCTCAGTTTAGACCAATTTATAATCTTCTACATATTTTTGGTAAGAAAATCGCAATAAGCGTATATTAATTGGTTTGCACAAAAGTTATAGCGTCTACAAATTATGGGAAAGATTTATGGCATTTTTATTATAATTTTTTTTACCAGGAATGGCGGTGATATGCAATTTTTAGCGGTATTGGGACGGACAGTTCGAACACTTTTGACCCATTTTTGGGACCATTGACATTTATACAGTGATCACTGCTATAAAAATGCATTGTTTACTGTGTAAATGTCACTGGCAGGGAAGGGGTTAGCACTAGGGAGCGATCAAGGGGTTAAATGTGTGTTCCCTGGGTGTGTTCTAACTGTGAGGGGATAGGACTGACTAGAGGAAGAGACATATTGTTTTTCCTGCTTAGTAGGAACAAACAATATGTCTTTTCTCTCCTGACAGAGCAGGAATTTGTGTGTTTACACACACAAATCCCTGTTCCTGCTCTTGTGCACGCGATCGCGTATGGCCGGCTGCGATCGTGCCCACCGGCCACACACATTGGGTTCCCCGCCGTGCAGCGGGCACGTGCGCGCCCCTCCGGCTTTGCACACGCGCCTGCTATTGCCCTTAAAGGTACAGACATACCCATACAGCGATTCGTGGGAACAAACCATTTTGCCGCCGTATATAGGCATGAACCGGACGGCAAGCATGTATTATTACATATTATTCATTTATTTTACTTGTCTATGATGATTTTTTAGTTATTTGTGTATTTATTTTACATTTATTTATTCATATATTATTACTATTTTTTTTTTTTTTCATTTTTCATTTGAGCAGAAAATAGCGCAAAAAACATGCAGCAAAATGTGTAAATACGCACAAAAACACGCAGATGGCACATTTCCATTCATTTCTATGAGAATAAAAACACAGCAAAAATGCCCAAATCTGCCAGATTTGAGCGACAAAAAAAGCTCCAGAACTTGTTTGAGCTTCAGGCATTTGGCTTCAGGCGACATGGAGTGGAGATGTGAACAATCTCTATAGAAAATCTTTTTTTAGAGAATTTTTTTTCTCCTCCAGCGTTTTTGAGCTTCAAGCCTCAAGCTTCAAGCAGATAATCGCTCAGGTGTGAATGCAGCCTAAGGCAGTACATGTGCTCCTGGCCACATCACCAGGTAAAAATAAAGAAAGAAACTAAAAGAAGAAAACTAAAACAGCCACCAAATCTATGGATTGGTAAGCTGCAAAATATTACACTTTTTTTGGGGGGTTCCGATAGGCTTTAATATTGAATTCATGATCATAAATGTAAATTCAATTTAGTATGTGGTACATAGTACCCCTACCAATTAACCCAAAAAAAATCAGTGTAGTATAATAAAAACATGAGACAGTTTTTGACAAGTCCTTTATTAAAAAATTATTAATGTCCCCCCCATGGTAGCTTCAACGTCACTCACAATGTCTTCCTCCGCCATCCGACCTGCACAAAAAAAAACGCTCCTCCTCCAATGCTGGCTCCTGCCATTCTGTCAGCTCTGGTGTCTGACAGTCCTTATATAACTTTGGGGCGTGACCATGCGGTGACGTAACTCGGTCACAGCGTCCCCTTGTGGTGTCACAGACCCAGGCATGATGGGTCCTTGACGTCATAAGGGGGCGGGGTCTCCGAGTTACGTCCCCGCATTGGCCACGCCCAAAGTTATATAAGGACTGTCAGACACCGGAGCTGACAGAATGGCGGGAGCCAGCGTTGAAAGAGGAGCTTATTTTTTTCAGTGGGTCCGTGGCAGCGCGGTGGTGGAGGAAGACATCATGATTGACATTGGAGCTACCACGGGGACATTAGTAATTTTTAATAAAGGACTTTTTTTTAATAAAACTGTTTCATGGTTTTATCACACAACACTTTTTTTTGGGGGTGAATTGGTAGGAGTACTATGTACCCCATATATATTTACATGGGGGGCCGGGATCTGGGGGCCCCTTTTCTTAAAGGCTGCTTCCAGATTCCGATAAGCCCCCCACCCGCAGACCCCCACAACCACAGTCCAGGGTTGTGGGGAAGGGTCCCTTGTTCCCATCAACATAGGAACAAGGTGCTTTGGGGCGGGGGGCAGAGCCCACCCTGCCCCAAAGCACCCACCCCCCATGTTGAGGGCAAGTGGCCTGGTATGGTTCAGGAGGGGGCGCTCGCTCGCCCCCCCTTTCCTGGCCTGCCAGGCTGCATGCTCAGATAAGGGTCTGGTATGGATATTGGGGGAGACCCAACACCATTCTTTTCTTATTTTGGCATTGGTTTCCTCTCAAAATCCATACGCATGTCACAAATCGTATCAGTTAAGATTTTGATCTGACTTGGATGCGACTTCAATTAAATTCAATGGGCTGAAATCTGACCCAAGTCGGACCAAAGTGTTGCAGGAACCTTTTCAAAAGTCGGACCAGTTAAGATGTCTCTCATAGGGAAACCTTGATTTTGATGCGACTTGTGCACTCCAAGTCGGTGCGCTTGTCGGACCAGTATGAACCGGCCCTTAGTTGGCACTCTTGATTAGTGCATAATGCAGGTCCCTCTGCTCTATTAACCCCTGCCACACCAGAAGATTAAGGTAGCTAGGGTGGAGGGTCGAGAAGGAAGATCTAAACTAATGCAGGAGCCAGCAGCTATAATAAATATCCCCCAAAAATATATAAAAAAACAATTTTTTCCCTCAGTTTTGGTAAAAAAAATTGCAATAAGCGTATATTGATTTTTATCAATATATCAATTTATCAATTGATCGCATTTTTATTATTAATTTTTTTTTTACTAGTAATGGCGGCGATCTGCGATTTTTATCAGGATTGTGACATTATGGCAGACATGTCGAACAATTATGACACATTTTTGGGACCATTGGCATTTTTACAGCGATCAGTGCTATGAAAATGCATTGATTAATGTAAAAATGTCACTGGCAGTGAAGGGGTTAACCACTAGGGGGCAATCAAGGGATTAATGTGTTCCCTATTGTGTGTTCTAACTGAAGGGGGGAGGGGACTGTGCAGGGGAGATGACAGATCGCTGTTCATACTCTGTCTGTTCTCCCCTCAGAGAACCAGAAACTGTGTGTTTACACACACAGATCCTGGTTCTCCGTGTGCCCCGAGCGATCGCGGGAGCCTGGCGGTGATCGCGATGCCCGGGCACTCGCATCGGCTCTGTGGGCGAGCAGGGTGCGAGAGCGCCCCTAGTGGCCACAGGGCGAAGCGACGTTATATAACGTTGTTTCGCCCAGCCGTGCCATTCTGCCGCAGTACAACTGCAGCAGATGGTCAGCAAGTGGTTAAAGGGTAAGAAAACTCCCACACAAAGTTTTCTTAGCCTTTTCTTATAGCACCTAAGCAGGTGTAGCCCACCCCTCCTTCACACAAATAGGTTCGGTAGACGGATAGGAGTCCATCCTCTCCCCTTAAAGTGGTTGTAAACGCTGAATGTTTTTTACCCTAATGCGTTAACTGCATCATGATAAAAATAAACATTTTATTGTCAGCCCCCCCCCCCTCCCCAGCCACCCCAACAAATTACCTGATCCAGTGATATGCCCAAGAGCAGTGACACCTCAGCTTTCTCCCTCCTCACTGGACTCTGTAAAAGCAGTGGGAGCCACTGGCTGAGCTGCACTGTGTGCAGCAATAGACACACCCAGCCCTGCTTGGGATCGAGCCCGCATGTGTGCCCCCATGGGAAGTGGCTTCCTGTGGAGGCAGACAGAGAAGAGGAAAAGCCAGGAACCCGAGAAGAGGAGGATTGGGGTTGCTTTGTGCAAAACCACTGCACAAAGCAGGTAAGTATAACATGTTTGTTATTTAGAAAAATTTACTTTACAATCACTTTTTGTGTTTAAATAGAATAAAGATAAGGCTGGTGTATTGTCACATATGGCGACCCATCACATTCGGCTACCCGCTAGAGTGCGCATGCGTGACGCCGCCATATGCGTTCCAACACTTTTACCACAAAACAGCACACTAAAACCGTCAGATAGTGTGACGGAGCTGATGTTGAACTGAGCTTGCGCTGTTATTATGTGGCACCACCCCTAAGTCCACGTTCAAGCCCCACCGTCCAAGTGGACAAATAGTTAGATTATAATTATGCCGAGCAAAGCGAGGCCGTGCCCGAAGTGTGGTGAGTGAAGTGAGCCCATGAGGGGCCCTGTTGCAAAGTGGTGTCTTACAATCAATAATTATACAGAAGAAGAGCTTGTCTGTAAGATCTCTTCCGTGAATTTATCTCACAGTTTCACTGCTCCGTATTGTCGTAAAAAACTTTTGGAACGCATATCGGCAACTTACGCATGCGCAGTGTGAAATTTCTCAGCGGATCGTCACTTCTGTAGCCAAATGTGATGGGTCGCCATATGTGACTTTACACTACTACATTTTTTTAAATTGGATGCTTATGTGCAGTATTTGTGCATAACATTTTTAAACATGATAGCAGAGGGAACATTTAAAAGTGGTAATCCGTGCATCAGAGGTAATTACCTTACAGGCCAGAGCTCCATCACAGATAATATAGTAGTCAGAAACTGAAAATAATAAGAACTGACTATTTTAAAAGCCATATCTAAAGTATAAAGTATAAACAAGTATAAAGGAATGAAAGGCATGCATTGAGCATCTGTGTAAAATAACACTTGGCTCTGCACAGGCAATAAAACATACCTAACCCCCAAAAAAATGAATTGTTATATATTCCTCCTTGCTAGTCCTTAGAGGTAGTGGCTACACCCATTTTATTTCTTAACAATGTTTTCCCTCATTTTCATCTTGTGATCCTGCCAGTAACACATTTACTGTCCCAGGGCAACACTACTCACATTGTGCACTGTATCTATTGAGGAGCAATGTTGTCATCCTAGGCTGCTCTCCTGAGTTGGAGTACAAACACTTTGGGGGTTATTTACGAAAGGAAAATCCACTTTGCACTGAAAGTGCACTTAGAAGTGCAGTCGCTGTACATCCGAAGGGGACATGCAAGGAAAATAAAGAACAGCATTCTAGCTTGCACATGATTGGATGATAAAATCAGCAGAGCTTCCCCTCATTTCAGATCTACCCCTTAGATTTAGAGCGACTGCACTTCCAAGTACACTTTCAGTGCAAAGTGGATTTGCCTTTCGTAAATAACCCCCTTTCCCCTCACTGTATCTTTATTACACAGGGGATAGGTTTGGTAGTTCACAGAAGATAGCTGAAGGCTGATAGCATTGTTTAAGATTTCAGTTTAGTGCACAAGGACACTGGACAAAATAAACAGGTATTTTTTGTAACTAAAAACAAAGGCCTCTTTCACACGGGGCAGATCAGTGATGATCCGCCCCGTGAACATCCGCTTGCTCAGGGGGGATAGCTCCGCCGATCCCCGCTGAGCAGGAAGATGACAGGTGCATCGCTGCACGCTGTGCAGCGACGGACCTGTCAGAGCGCCGCTCTCCCCTATGGGGGGATCGGATGATGACAGTCCGTAGTGTCCGTCGTCATCCGATCCGATCCGAAAACGGATGGAAAAGTAGGTTTTTCCTCCGTTACACTTTTCGGATCGGAACGGGTCGGATGTCAGCGGACATGTCACCGCTGACATCCGACGCTCCATAGGGATACATGTATGTCCGTTTTTCATCCGAAAATAGAAGGATGAAAAACGGACATACGGATCGTCTGTGTGAAAGGGGCCAATCTGTATGTACATCGACTGGTAAACTGCAATTTATTACGGTTTTGTTCTGACATTTCTTGAGATATTATTGATTTTATTTCTGCTGAGAATATGTCATTTCATAATAACATTACTGTTAGAACATGCAACAAATCCCTCCATAAAGAAAAATTGGGTTATAAAACACTTTGCAGTAATTAGTTATCATTTTTTGTTACTTTGGTATCTATACCAACTCTACATGGAAACACAATTTCTAAAATGTCATATACAGTAAGCTTTAACATGGTAACATAATTTTAAAAGTAATTCTCAGTATTCTTAAACCTTCTTTTTTTATTTTTTTTTACCACTTCTCAAGCCATTATTCGGCTATAGCGCGGTCGGACAGTTTTGGGAGGGCGTCATATGACGTCCTTCCGCAATCTCACCCCCACTGCAGCGCATGGGCAGCACGCTCTGTGATCACTGTGTCCTTAGGTCAAGGGCTAATCACAGTGGCCCTTTACCACATGATCAGCTGTGTCTAATCACAGCTGATCACGATGTAAACACAAGCTAGTTATCGGCATTCCTTTCCTTAAGCTGACAGCGTGAAGAGAGCTGGTAACCGGCTTGTGCAAAAGAGAAATCTGCACTGATGATCAGGGCACTGATTATCAGTGTTCTGATTATCAGTGCAACCCCATCAGTGCTGCCATTCAGTGGCCATCAGTGCCTCCTCATCCGTGTCACCTATCAGTTCTGCCTACCAGTGCCCATCAGTACCGCCTATCAGTGCAGCCTCATCAGTGCCGCCTCATCAGTGCCCATCAGTGCTGCCTCATCAATGCACATCAGTGCCCATCAGTGCCGCCTCATCAGTGCCCATCAGTGCTGCCTCATCAGTGCACATCAGTGCCCATCAGTGCCGCCTCATTAGTGCCCATCAGTGCACATCAGTGCCGCCTCATCAGTGCCCATCAGTGCCGCCTCATCAGTGCCCATCAGTGCTGCCTCATCAGTGCACATTAGTGCCCATCAGTGCCGCCTCATCAGTGCAGATCAGTGCCGCCTCATCAGTGCCCATCAGTGCCGCCTCATCAGTGCCCATCAGTGCTGCCTCATCAGTGCCGCCTCACCAGTCCCCATCAGTGCTGCCTCATCAGTGCCCATCAGTGCTACCTCATCAGTGCACATCAGTGCCGCCTCATCAGTGCCCATCAGTGCTGCCCCAAAAGTGCAGCCTATCAGTGCCCATCAGCGCACATCAGTGAATGAGAGAAATTACCTGTTTGCAAAATGTTATGACAACTATGGAAAACGTTTTTTCAAAATTTTCGGTCTTTTTTCGTTTATTTAACAAAAAAATGAAAAACTGAGTGGTGACTAAATACCATCAACATAAAGCTCTATTTGTGTGAAAACTAATGCTATAAATTTCATATGGGTACAGTGTAACAATTGTCATTCAAAGTGCGACAGCGCTGAAAGCTGAACATTGGCATGGACAGGAAGGGGTAAATGTGCCCAGTAGGCAAGACCTGGTGATATTGCCATGAAGATCCTTGTTCAGGCACCTCTTGTTACGGGTGCTTCCACATTGTCACCTTGTCACCTGGTATCTGATGGAGACAACAGCATGTGTTTCAACACATATTATGCAGGTTTGGTCAAGTGTTGTTACCACTAGAAAACCCGCGCTGAGAAATTCCATGCAGCCACCTGTGAAGTATAGTAGACAGGAAGTGGCTGCAAACAGGCTGCAGGAGATCAGCAGCACTGAGATGCAACCAGGGATGACAACAAGGTAAATTAGTATTTTATTTTAAGGAATAGTACATTTTTTGGGATACGCAATGCTTTTTTTATGCACTTTAAGCAAAATATGCCCTATGTATAGTTCTGGATTAGGGAAACTCTGGGTTCTACTTAAAACCCGGTGCCTTGTTTACCATCCCTAATGTTCCTACAAAATTGCAGTGGTTATATACATAACTAGATGGAATTTTTCCTGCATACGAATATAAAATGGAAAGACTACTTAAGTGTAAGTATTATTATTTTTACAACAATCTGCTCAGATGTCTAAAGGAACCAAGTGTTGTGAAAGTTTGCATTTGCAATGTTATTAGTTTCCCAATAAATGTTATCACATTGGGAATACTATTGCCTTCTCTACCTGTGTGTTTCTGGCTAACACACAAAAAGTCCATGCTTTTTTATTCTAACATTTGCTAAAACATTATTTTTTTTTCTAAGGCTGGCTATAAATTATGCAAAGAAAAAAAAATTGTATATTTAAAATTTCATTTGTCTATTTGTATACATTAGGCCCACAATGCATTGCTGAATACATTTTCAATGTAGAAAAAAAAGCTTTACCACAAATCAGAATTGAACATTCACATATTAACAAGCAAATAAATATCGGACAGGTTGCAATTTAAAGTCCATCAAATTGCTTTAAAAAAAAGTAGGTGAGAATGCTCTATGTGTGGTTTCCTAAATGAAGACATGCTCTCCTTTTAGAGTACAAACCTGACATCCCTTCGGAGAGACCACCTCCCAGTGTCTTGTCTATTCCAGGTCCCATGTCATCTTTTGTTAGACATGTGGATCGTCATCACGGTGAAAGAGAGACAACATACCAAGTCTCCCCATGTAACAAGTAGAGGGGGAAATGCCTATTCTCAAAGAACTGCTTAGTGTTTTGTTTCCTTACCAATAGCTTACACATTTCTCCTTGGTGACAAAAAGCTTGCTACAAACACTCCCTATTAACTCTCATAGTCCCACAGGCTTTACTGTCCTGACTGGGAACAGGTTATTGGCCTAAACAAAGACCGTGTTTTTTAAGTGTAGACATTCCTCTTAATTCTTCCTGCAATATTTCAAATAATAAGTAGTTGACTGCTTTCCCAAACTTTAGAGGTATGGTCTCAATTATCACAGTTCATAGAAGAAATTCATTACAATAAGCCTGTAGCTTTCTGTATAATGATGTATTTTATTGTATTAAAGGGTAGCTATAGTAAAAACATATTCTTGAAGGCTCCATGCACACTAGCCTTTTTTTTTTAAGCTAAAAAAACGCTGGTAATAGCTTTTTGTAGTAGCGTTTTAATAGCGTTTTGGGAGCGTTATAGTTTTGTTAGCATTTTTGCAGTTCCTTTAAAAAAAAAGAGAAAAAAGCCAAAAAATATGTTATTAGTAGCGTTTAGTAGCATTTAGCAGCTTTTATACTGGAAAAACGCTCCAAGAAACTTTACGAAAAAAAACAAATTTCTGCTCCTAGAAGCTGAAGTTTAAAAAACGCCTAAAGTAGTTTGCATGGACACACACTATTTATCTTTCTAGGAGCAGAAAAAAATGCTAATAACAGCTCCTAGGAGCTTAACCACTTCCTGCCCGGCCTGTAACAGAATGACGGCCGGGAAGTGGTTCTGCTATCCTGACTGGGGGTCATATGACGTCCAGCAGGATAACTTCCCGGCGTGCGCCCGCGGGGGCGCACAGCACGGTGATCGCGAGTGTGGCGTGTCAGTCTGACATTCCGCATCTCCGATTGTGATAAAAAGCCTCTGACAGAGGCTTCTTACCACTTGATCAGCTGTGACCAATCACAGCTGATCATCGTGAGAACCAGGAAGTGCCGGTAAACGGCATTCCTCAGTTTGCGCTAACAGGGAGAGCCGATCGGCGGCTCTCTGTGTCAGAGAGGGGGGGGTCTGTGCTTATAATCAGCACATTGATTATCAGCAAAGCCCCATTAGATGTGCCAATCAGTGCCCAGCAGTGCCCCAATAATAAAGTCGGCCAGTGCCCACCACAGTGCCAAGCAGAGCCCACCTCAGTGCCAATATGTGTCCATCACAGTGCCAATCAGTGCCCATCATTAATACTTGTCAGTACCTGCCCAATCAGTGCTGCCCATCTGGCCATCTATTAGTGTCCATCAATGCCACCTGTCAGTGCCAATCAGTGCCGCCAATCAGTGCCGCCTATCAGTGCCAATCAGTGCCTCCGGTCAGTGCCCATCAATGCCGCCTGTCAGTGCCCATCTGTGCTGCCTGTCAGTGCCCATCAGTGCCGCCTGTCAGTGCCCATCAGTGCTGCATATCAGTGCCACCTATCGGTGCCCATCAGTGCTGCACATCAGTGCCGCCTATCAGTGCCCATCAATTCTACATATCAGTGCCTCCTCATCAGTGTCACCTTATCAGTTCCAACTTATCAGTGCCCATCGGTGCTGCCTCAGCAGTGCCGACTCATCAGTGCCTGTCAGTGAAGGAGAAAACAAAATTTTATAACAGAAACGAAGAAAAGCTTTTTTTTTTTTTTCAAAAATGTCAGTCTTTTCTAGTTTGTTTAGAAAAAAATAAAAACCGCAGAGGTGATCAAATACCACCAAAAGAAAGTTCTATTTGTGGTAAGAAAATGATAAAAATGTAATTTGGGTACAGTGTTGTATGACCGTGCAATTGTCATTCAAAGTGCGACAGCGCTGAAAGCTCAAAATTGTCCTAGGCAGGAGGGGGCGAAAGTGCCTGGTATTGAAGGGGTTAAAGCGGAGTTCCACCCAAAAAACTTCCGCTTTTTCGGAATCCTCCCCCCTCCGGTGTCACATTTGCCACCTTTCAGGGGGGAGGGGGGAGCAGATACCTTTATAATCCCACTTCCGGGCATAGATAGCCGCAGTATCCACGGATATCTATGCCATATCCGGCCCCTCCTCTGCCCCCCCCCCTGCTGTCTTCTGGGAGAAACACAGGTCCCAGAAGACAGCAGGGACCAGTGGGATCACTGCATGCGCAGTAGGGAACCAGGCTGTGAAGCTGCAAGGCTTCACTTCCGGATTCCCTTACCGAAGATGGCGGCGCCTCCACCCAAGAGCCAAGGGAAAAATCGGCTTCGGGTGCCGACATCGTGGGCACCCTGGACAAGTAAGTGTCCATATTTTAAAAGTCAGCAGCTGCAGTATTTGTAGCTGCTGCCTTTAAAAAAAATAAAATTTGGCGGAACTCCACTTTAAAAAAGACCCCTAAAAAAAATCTTCTTAAAACGCATTGATTCTGCCAAAAAACACCAATAACAGCCTATGTGTGCATGGACACATAGGTTAACATGCTGGAGAGTGTATTGGCTGCAAAAAAAAAATCTGAAGCCAAAAACAGCAGCTGTAAAAATGTCCAGTGTGCATGAGGCCTTACATTTGGATAGAGTTATGAAGGGTTAGAACCTAAAAAATTACAGTTAGACCTGGTTCACACCTATGCACTTTTTAGCGCATTTTCAGTTTTGCAGAAACACACTACAGTCCATTTAACATGGTTTCCTATGGATGTAGTTCACATCTGCATTTTATGGACAGGGCCAGGGACTTTTTTCTGGTTCCATAGACTTCAATGAATGAAAAGCAGGTATTGAAAAACGCAAAATGCACCTGAAATAGGCAAACTGCAACCTGCATACATGTGAATCAGGCCTTAATACAACATTTTTTAGTTGTCATCAGAACAGGATATGAGGGGAAACTTACCAATGAAGACACTTCCTCAGTGAAAACTGTCTGAGGCCTGGTTCACACCTATGTATTTTTTTGTGCATTTTCAGTTTTGCAGAGACACACTACAGTTCATTTAATATGGTTTCCTATGGGTCACGTTTACATCTGTGCATTTTATGGAAAGGGCCGGGGACTTTTTTCTGGTTTTTGGTTCCTTAGACTTCAACAAATCAAAAACATGTATTGGAAAATGCACAATGCACCTGCATTATGCAAACTGCAACCTGCAAAGGCAGAAGAGGGGAATTTCTCCTTCTAATACATTTCCTCTCACATACTCCAGGACAGTAACTGAAGTAAAAAAAATGCAAAACTGAAAAAAAAAAAAAACAGTTTTGGCTATAGAGCCACACTAAATTCTTTTGCTTCTAGTGAAAAACACTTTAATGCAAGGAAAAATTTCAACCCACATGATACAGATTTGAAACACAGAGGGGTGGATTTACTAAAGGCAAATAGACTGTTCACTTTGAAAGTGTGATTGCACTACTCTTCCCCAGAGCTTAGTGAATGCGGTAAAGCTGTGCTAATTTCCATCTTGAAATCATGTGCATGCAAAATTGCTGTTTTTTTTTCTTTCTTAACCACTTCAATACAGTTTTCAGTTTTCATCCCTGTCGCACTTGTCAACTTGTCAATGTCAATTGCGCAGTCATGCAGGACAGCATCACTCTTCCTCTCATTTCTACAAACTTAATGCCAGGAGCCTTTAAGAGGGAATATCCCTCCGTGGCTCCATGCATACACTATGCTGATAATAATATGAGTTTTGTACAGTCGCACTGCTCAGCCCACAGTGCCATTGAGAAAGTCTGTTATACACTCAACGCATCAAGTGGGCTGAGCAGTGTGACATCATCACGTTGGACACACCCGAAGCACCAGCTTGGATTCCCCTACTAGCTAGTATCTGTGGAGTGAGTTGTGCATTAATGCTCTTGACTATTTTTAAAGCTTGTAAATGCATCTTTTAACTTTTTTTTTAAATAAAAACATTGAGTGGTTTTATGCTATGTAGCTTTCTTTTGATTTATGGTATGCCCTGGATCATATGTAATAAAGTATTGGATGACAGCTTTTAAAACATGGATATCTGTAGCCCTGAAAGCAATTTATGGAAGCATATCTTTTCAAGTGCTGTTGGACCTCCTGTTGAAAAATAGTGGGGTCCGTCATTCAAGGTGAAGGTACATCAATAGACGCATGGTGGTGGTGGAACCCACAGTATGTGGAGCAAATATTTAAAGGCATGTTAAAGATTTATATGCACCATTTGACCACAAGAAGACTGCTGTTCTATTTATATACAGTATAGTAAAAAGTTTTGTTAACACTGGGATTATTTAAGACTGGTCATGCAATATTCTAAAAAGAATATTTAGACATATGGCATGAAAGAAAGCTATTAATTGTTTATAACTGTCAAGTGATCTGCTGTGATTGGTGACAACGATCACGACACTGGCAGCGGGCCAGTATACTGATCAGTCATCCGTGGATGGGTCGGGTGACAGATCTAGCTGGAGCAGACGTCAAATTAACAAGGAGGACATTGGGTGCCTGCACAGCATCCTTGTTTGCCCCTCTCCATCAGTACTGGGGTCACTTTAGCTGAGTGAGGGAGAGAAACATTGCAATACTAATCAGTACTAGCGTGCAAATGTGTATGTGCTTCAGAAGGATAAATGACATTGGGTGTCTTACATGTGTGGATGTTGCTACGTTATGTAAAACTATTAGTTTTGGGTTTTGCATTTTAGAATGAGGTGCCTCAAGATTGTGCATAGTTTTAAAGGGTGCCTTGGCTTTAAAAAAGGTTGTGAAACACTGCTATAAAGTGTCACTTCAGTCTGCGAGGGCTAATAATATCACATCCAAGATGGTGGCACCCAACAGCAGTCTCCGGGCTTTTGGATGTCTACACAATGGTTACAAATAAATGACATGCACAAAATATGCTAAATTCACATTTTTTATTCTGAGAAGATTTTTGTTGAAATGAATGGTGTGGCGACAGGGTCTGTTAAGGATTCAGATGCCACAGTACGAAATACATACTTGTCACTTACTGGGTCTAGTGATCAGTTAGTACCCCCAAGCTGACTTATTCTATATCCTAGCTCTCTCTGAACATGTGAGAGTATGCTGGGGCACAGGAACAAATTAATTATCCAACCTAAGGCTAAAGCTGCTAAGCAAAACCTAAAAAAGCTCCCTGCTGCCTAGCAAGTTCTAATTGCAAGAGGTACAGCAACAATCAGCACTGTGAAGCAAGATACGCTATTTCAACCAAATCTATTGCTTTGCTGTTCATTCTTATTTCAAGCACGGTCAAAGAGGCTACGTTTTATTTAAAAGATAGAGGTTACATTACTGTTACGCCATACCATTTACATATTTAGGTTTTCACAAAAGAATACAGACTTAGCTGCATACTTAGTTACACAAGATATAGTTATATAGGAGAAAAACTATCACATTCCAGAAAGTCACTAATATATGAAGAATAACATACCTCCCCAACTTAAGACTTTCATAAAGAAGTATAGCTTGTAGAAGTGATAATGTGGTGTGCTCAGTGTGCCGCAATGAAATGCAGGCATGGCTACATTGCACAGAATATTGGGCATGGTTAAAAGGAGTATGGTTAGAAACTGAGTTTTACGCACAGAATACACTGCATACATACCCATCAACCATAACATTATGACCAGCCACCATGACCTGTCGAGGCATGGACACCTCTAGACCTCTGAAGATATGCTGTGGTATCTGGTACCAAGCTGTCAGTAACAGATACCTTAAGTTCTGTAAGTTGCTAGGTGGGGCCCCCATGGATTGGACTTGTTTTTCCAACACATCCCACAGATGCTCGATTGGATTGAGCTCTGGAGATTTTGGAGGTCAAGTCAACACTCTGAACTCACTGTTGTATTCCTCAAATCACTATTGAATTACTCAAACCAGGTGTTCACGTACCCATTGTAGGCGCTTTTGGCTGTGGACAAGGGTCAACATGGGCACCCTGACCGGTTTGCAGCTATGCAGGCACATACACAACAAGTTGCGATGCACTGTGCATTCTGACACCTTTCTACAGGAATCAGTATTAAAAAAAAACGAAAATAAAATATTTAAAAAAATGGAAAAAAAAATATTAAAATGTTGTTGTTTTTTAACATGATGTCACCAGTTATTGTCCCTGGCCACCACACTATTTATCTGATGATGCTGTACTGCACTGGTGACAGTATGTAAAAAATAAACAAAAATTTTTTTCTTCATTTCCTAAAAAAAAAAAAGAAAAAAAAAAGCGACAAAAAATTACAACTTCAAAAAATGTGCCATACCTCTTACTAACTACCTCAGACTGTCTACTTTCCAAAAAGGTCATTTGGGGCGGGTATTTGTACTGTCCTGGAGTTTTTGAGCCTCAGGAAAGTAGATAGGCTGTCAGTTCATCAGGATTGATCAATTTTTTAGATATATACTGTATACTATAGTTTGTAGATACTATAACTTTCCTAAAGACTAAAAAATATACACTGATTTGCTTTATTTTCACCAAAGAAATGTAGCAGAATACAATTTGGCCTAAATTTATGAAGAAAGATTATTTATTTGTAAAATTTTATAACAGAAACAAGGAAAAATTTGTTTTTTTTTTAAAATGTTTGGTCTTTTTTGTTTATTTAATAAAAAATAAAAAACCCAGTGGTGATTAAATTCCACCAAAAGAACAATGATAGAAATTTTGTATGGGTACAGTGTTGCATGACCACATAATTGTTATTCGACAGCACTGAATGCTAAAAATTGGCTTGGGCAGGAAGGGTGTAAAAGTGGTTAAAGGAGTAAGGTCATGTAAAAAAGAAAAAAGTAGACCTTTCCTATTACAGTTTTCTGAATATTTTTCACAAAACTCAATTGTTGCCTTTTTTTCCTGCTTTATGAGAGCGCGTCACTATTTTTATAAATTTGTTTAATGTGATGTGATAACACATATTAGTGGGAGCAGCTCTGGTTATACACATTTGTTAACACTTTCAGGATGTAGCGCAGGGTCTATAGTTTATTTGTAGTCAGAGTCTTCGAGTGAGAAAGTGATACTCCTAAGCACCAAGGCCTGAGGTGTGCCTTGGCCTGGCTGGTCAGTATGCCTGAAAGAGGGCATACTCTGAATGTAAGATTAAGAAAAAGTACTATGAGTATGTATGAAGACTGGGGAAAACGGGTGGGTGGGAACCCAGAAATGCAGATGACACCTGGCCTTGACAAATGAGAAGGTTTAAATAGCCCTCTCGGACTCCTCCCACAAATACAGGCTAGCCTCCAGCCAGCTTTACTCTTGTAGTCAGAGTCTTCAAGTGAGACCAAGGCCTGAGGTGTGCCTTGGCCTGGCTGGTCAGTATGCCTGAAAGAGGGCAAAAAGACATAATTTTTGAAGGTAACAATCCATCAAGTGGAGTAGCGTGCGCCCGGATGCCAACAGTATATATCCGATAAGTATCCACTATGACAAAAGAAACCCCCCCGACTCCTGATTTGGTGATGAGACGGAACCCCCTATAGAACCTGCAAAGCTACCCAGAACCCAACTAAACGTCCCATGAAAGATTGGATAGAGCCTGAAGCCCGAGACAACCCAGACATGAGAATGAACTGCTTGTGAATGAGAGGATATGTGGGGGAAGGGGAGCAATGGCTGGCCCGAGGAGCCCCTGCAAAATGATGGCCGAGAAGACCGAAACTTCAAACTGACACCAGTGAAGTGCTCAGTGAAAAGCCCCCAACCCCTGGCCTACCCATACTTGGTATGGGGAAGTGCGAGGGTGACTGCAAAAGGACAACTGGCAGGAGTTCAAAATGCTGAATACCTGAAGGGTGTGATGGAGTAGGCGGATGAGGCCCATGCACTATGGCAATAAGCATTGTCAACACGGAGAAACCATGCCAGACAGAACACTGGTCCCACCTGATTCGATCAGGTCGTGCTGCAGCCTGTGACCTGACAACCAAGTCTGAATCCTGAACCGAGGAAGGAGGACCAGACTCCACACTGGGGAAATAAGTCCCATGGCATGATACAGTCATACCCAAAGTGACTGAAGCCCCCCTACCTGAAACAGGCTGGGGATCGGAAAAGATGACTGGACTGACGTCCCTGAGCAGTTCTCCAGGCAACATCCTAGACAAAAGATCAAAGCCGAGAGTGGAATCCAGAATCATGACGATGTTTGCCGACCTACCACTTAAGGACCGTCAAGAGGACGTGGCTCAGCACACACCCTGAGAGAGACTGAACGAATGAATGAATGAATGATTTGTATAGTGCTGCAAATGCGAACTGAATCGACTCAAGGCGCTAGATCTCTCCTGTGTTGTCCAGCTTCTTAAAAGAGGTAGGTCTTGAGTTTCTTCCTGAAGGCCTGATGGTTTTCTTCCATGCGGATGGGAGTAGGTAGAGCGTTCCATAACCGTGGTCCTTGGACTGCGAATCTTCGTTCTCCTTTTGTTTTGTAGCGGGTTTTTTGAATAAGGAGGAGGTTTTGGTTTGAAGATCGAAGACTGTGATTGGGTGTATAGTGCTTTATTTTCTGGCGTAGGTATTGAGAAGCGTTTCCTTGTATACATTTGTGAGTGAGGCAGAGGGTCTTGAAGGTAATTCAGTTCTTTGCGGTTAGCCAATGTAGGCTCTTCAGGGAAGGGGAGATGGATTTCCATGGTTTTTTTCCTGTTAACAGTCTTGCCGCCGTGTTTTGGATGAGTTGCAAGCGCGCAAGCTGATATTGGGTAGTCCTATGTAGAGGGAGTTTGCGTAGTCAAGTCTGGAATTGATGATTGTTCCAACTACTGCGGCTTTGTCCTCTTCTGGGATGAAGGGGATGAGTCTACGTAGCAGGCGGAGGAGATGGTGAGATTGGCTGACTACTGATCCTATTTGTGCATCCATTGACATTTCTGAGTCAAAAATGACACAGAGACTCTTGGCTTTGGTGCTTGGAGAGATGGTCTGTCCAAAGATGGTGGGTGGTGTCCATGGGGTCTTAGTTTTGGAATTTTGATTTGCGTGTAGAAGAAGCTCGGTTTTTGATCCGTTGAGTTTAAGAGAGCTAGTGGTCATCCAGTCGTCTATCAAAGTGAAGCATTTTTCTAGTTGCTGATGATGGTCTTTTTCTCCGGTGATGCAAAGGTATAGTTGGGTATCATCCGTGTATGAGTGGAAGCAGAGGTCCGATTTTCTGATGATTTTGAGAAGTGGGCGGATGTAGATGTTGAAGAGTACTGGTGACAAGGGTGAACCTTGAGGGACTCCACAAGAGATTGCGCGGGTTTCAGAGGTGAAGGCTCCTAGTTTCACTGCCTGAGAGCCATTTCCTAAGAAGGATGCGAACCATTGTAGATCTGGATCTGTGACAGGTAGGGTTCATAGTCTTGGTGACTATTTTGAAGAGTTCCCGAGGGCGGTTTAAGGCTGATGAGATGGTGTATGAGAAATGTTCCTTTTTTGCTTTGAAGATTGCTTTGTGATATTTCTCCGTGAGTGCTTTGTAGTTTGTGTGGTTTTCCTTTGTGGGTTTTCTTCTCCAGGCTCTTTCTGCTCGTCTGCGTTCCTGCTTTAATAAAGTAAGAGTGCCATTAAACCATCCAGAGGTTGTTTTGTGGATGTGTGTTCTACGTTTTGGAGCCACTGAGTCCACAGTTTGTAGTAATGCCTTGTTTAAGGAGTTGAGTGTTTGTTCCGTTGAGTGGTTTAAGTTTAACATTGCTATTTTGTTTGCTAATGTGGTTTTGAAGAGTTCGGAGTGTAGTTTCCTCTGAGATCTTGTCCAGTGTGTTGTAGTTGCCTGTTTCCGTTTTTGGAGGGTGGCGTTGGTTGCGATATTACATTTGATAGCGTGGTGATCCGTCCATGGTAGCGGTAGATTGCAGAATATGTTGACGTCCATATTTTGTTTGAAGATGAGGTCCAGAATGTGTCCTAAACCATGTGTGGGAGCAGTTATCAGTTGCTGAAGACCTAATTCTTTCAGTTGGTTGATGCAGGCGGTGACGATAGGGTCTTGGGTGGAGTTTGCCCAGAGGTTGAAATCTCCAAGTGCCAAAAAGTTTTTGGTTTTCAGGGTGTGAGTTGACATGAATTCTGTGAAGGGTGTCAGGAGGTTTGTCTTCGGTCCTGGTGGTCTGTAACATAGAAGTATGTGGATAGTGTCTTGGGGTGTTGTTTGTAGATGTAGGGTGAGTGTCTCCATGAAAGGCACTGAGTTCTGTACAGTTGGTTTGGTGAACGCGAGGTGAGATTTGAAGATCACTGCTAGGCCTTCTCCTTTTTTTCCTGTTCTGTGCTCAGTTAGGATCCTGTAGTTCTCCGGTACTAATTCGGTTAGGATGGCGTTGCAGTCGGGTGTTAGCCAGCTTTCGGTAATTAAAAGGCAATCTATGTTGTTTTGGGTGATGAAGTCGTATACTTCCAGTCTGTGCTTGACTGCAGATCTGGTGTTGATCAGAGCGCATGCTAATTGTTGTGGTTGAATTGTTGTCTTCCTTTATTTGATGGTTGATTGTAGGTTGGTCCTTAGTAGTTGTTCTTTCTGTAGTATTTTATGAACGGAAGTTGTTAATGTTGAGGTGGTATTTCTTAGCCTGTGGAGAGCGTCCGCTGAGTACTGAGTACTACTGAGTAGAAGTTGCACATGGCGAGAAAAATTACTGAAGGTAGGATGATGCGGTGACGATACTGATGTATCGATGGTGAAGTTGCTGAGTAGATGATGGTCCTGAAGGGTGCCGTTACTTCTGTTGCTGAGAAGATGATGGTCTGAAGAAAGCCGTTGCTTCAGGTGGCCTTGATGACGGTACAATGGGGCTTGTGGTGGTGGTGGGAAGGCCACGCAGGCCTAACTGCCCTCCTGTTGATCCAGAGGAAGGCGAAAACCCCTAGCTGAGCTGGCCAATTGCTACAGCAGAGGAAAAAATTCCTTCCTGACCCCAGAGGCGATCGGACTGAGTCCCTGGATCAACTGCTAGTGGGTGGCCCCGTGTACTTACCTGACCCCGGTTGGTCGGTGATGAGTAGAGGGGTAGGGGTCAGACCAGGGTGAGGGCACTGAGGTTGATCTAGGCTACTACTTCCTGGTACTGAGCTGCGTCTGGAGGGATCAAGAAGAATGCCGGTGCAAGGCCTAAGCCGAGGATTGTCCTTCTCTCAGTATTGCCTGTGCCCTAGTGGTGAGCCGGCGGAGGTGTTCAGGGGTGAAAGGGCGAATGCCCGTGGAGAGAGAGGGGTGAGCTGAGGAGGTGGGTTGGAGCTAGGCCACAGCCGCGGTCTGTCCCCCCGGGTCTAGCAGTTAGGGACGAGGTGACCAGAACGCGGCTGTGGAGGTGCACCAGTGCTGGGGGCTGGTGGGTTCCTTGTGGAGCACTGCTGTGAGCCTGGGATGAGCTCCAGGTGGTCTGTAGGGAGCTACGGCGCCCTGGGAGCACCAAGAAGGCCACCGGACTGGCCTGAGCCACTGTATGATAGAATGCTGTGGGGGGGGCACTAGACGGCAGGGGTCAGGGCGGGTGGGGGGGCCGGGGCCCCGGTAGGACCTGCTGAGTCCAAGGATGTGCTCCGGGAGGCTAGGGGAGTACTGCTGCTGCCGCGTCTGGGTGTCCCAAGATGGCCGCCGGACTAGGCCCGGGCCGCGGTCTGTCCTAGGAAAGGATCCCTGCTACGATCGCGTCACAGCTAGAGGGAGGGGGAGCAGGGCTGCCGATGGGGTGTGGAGGCAGGGGGGAGGAAGCAGCAGGCCGGGCCGGGCTAGGGCGGCGTGCTGGCCGGAGCGGTGTGTCCTGAGAGGCTTAAAGGCTGTGGGCTGGAACTGGGTGTCCGGAGGCTTGCTACGGCATGGTGATACTGGGGCACAGGTACCCGCTTCCGTTCCAAGATGTTGCTGGGGGGGGTACTGGGGGACCTGGTCAGTCCACTGGATCCGCTGGGGAGCCTTGGGGAGGATCCTAGATGGCCGGATGGCCAGTGCTTCTCGCACACAGGAGGAGACTATGAATCCCTGGTGGTAACCAGGGCCTCTAAGCAACAGGACGTTAACTGAAAGAAGATTGACGACTGCTTCCGAACCAAGGGTGAGCCCAGTGGCGAAATGACATCTGCACCAATAAATCAGCCCTAACAACGGGCAGGACTGATGAAAGTGAGTGCAAGCATGGTTGATGATGGTATGGATGCCAATACAGCCCAACCTGAGAACACAAATTAGAGAAATGACAAACAACCAGACATGAGAACAACAACGCCCCTCTGTGCCTACCTAAGCATGGGAACATGAGCAGAATTGACAAGACCACTGCGGGTAAAACGACCCTGATGACGGACCCCCCACCCTTGTGTAAGTAGTGAGTGAGCCCGAGCAACCTGCAGCACAGAGACAGGTAATTAACTGAAAACTCAGGGCTGGTGTACCCACAGATCGTGGTGGGTAGTCGTACAGGTGTGGTGAATGAACGTGCATCGTATGACGTATGGTATACGGGCGAGAAGATTGTGGTCAACAATCATTAACAAACTAAACCTCAACCTGTATGGATCTGTAGATGTGGCAGATCCTGACATGTGAGCCCTAGCTAACTGACCCAGGTACAAACATGAACAAAGAAAGATGAGACATACAACGAAGATGAAAACAGCTACCGGAGTATGCCGTGACTGAACAACAGTGCCCCTCTGAGAAACGCTGAGGCTGAAATGCTATGACAGAAATGCTGAGACTGAACGCTGAGGCTGAAACGCTATGACAGAAATCTTGGAGCAGAAACACAAGGACAGCAACGCTATGACAGAAAATGCTATGACAGAAATGCTGAAACTGAATACTGAGGCAGAAACGTAATGACAGAAAACCTGAAGCAGAAATGCAATTACAGAAACGATGAGACTGAAACGCTGAGGCAGAAATGCAATGACAGAAATCCTGGGGTAGAAATGCTGAGGCAGAAATGCCATGACAGAAATCCTGGGGCAGAAACGCCCTGACAGAACGCTGAGGCAGAAATGCGATGACAGAAACCCTGGGGCAAAAATGCTTAGGCAGAAATGCCATGACAGAAATCCTGGGCAGAAACGCTGAGACTGAAATGCTGAGGCAAAAATGCAAAGACAAAATCCTGGGGCAGAAACGCTATGACAGAAATGCTGAGACTGAATGCCGAGACAGAAAAGTTGAGACTGAACGCCAAGCCAGAAATGCTGGGGCAGAACACTATGACAGAAATGCTATGACAGAAAAACGCCATGACAGAAATCCTGGGGCAGAGACACTATGACAGAAATCCTGGGGCAGAGACGCTATGACAGAAATCCTAGGGCAGAGATGCAATGACAGAAATCCTGGGGCAGAAACGCTATGACAGAAATCCTGGGGCAGAGACGCTATGACAGAAATCCTGGGCAGAGACGCTATGACAGAAATCCTAGGGCAGAGACGCTATGACAGAAATCCTGGGGCAGAAACGCTATAACAGAAATGCTAAATGCTATAACAGAAATGCTGAACGCTATGACAGAAATGCTAGGGCAGAGCGTTAAGACAGAAATGCTGAACGCTATGACAGAAATGCTGGGCAGAACGCTAAGACAGAAATGCTGAACGCTATGGCAGAACGCTAAGACAGAAATGCTGAACGCTATGACAGAAATGCTGGGCAGAATGCTAAGACAAAAATGCTGGGACAGAACGCTAAGACAGAAATGCTGAACGCTATAACAGAAATGCTGAACGCTATGACAGAAATGCTGAGCAGAACGCTAAGACAGAAATGCTGAACACTGACAGAAATGCTAGGGCAGAACGCTATAACAGAAATGCTGAACGCTATGACAGAAATGCTGAGCAGAACGCTAAGACAGAAATGCTGAACGCTATGACAGAAATGCTGGGCAGAATGCTAAGACAGAAATGCTGAACGCTACGACAGAAATGCTGGGGCTGAACGCTACGACAGAAATGATGGGGCAAAACGACACGACAGAAAAGCTGGGGCAGAAACGCCATGACAGAAACAATGGGGCCGAACGCCATGACAGAAATGCTGGGGCAGAACGCTACAACAGAAAAGCTGAGGCAGAAACGCTATGACAGGAACGCTATGGCAGAAAATAAAAACGCTGAGACTAAACGCCTAAACAGAAACGCTATGACAGAAATCCTGGGGCCAAAACGCCACGATATAAACGTGCCTGAAGCGTTGGATGCCCGGGAGGCATCCCCCCCACATGATGTCCCACGTGAATACCGGGAGGTGAGAAGGCGGGTGAGCGCCCCCACCCATGAGAACTGGGAAGCGTGCGGGCATCTCCTCCATGATGCACGGCGTGGTACCAGGGAGGTGAACTGGTGAGTGAGTGGCAAGTGGGTGGGTGGAGGATGGATGAGTGCCGGGAGAATCGGGCGGGCAGCACCCTGGCCAGATGGAGCCATGGGGAAAGTGGGTGGTTGGAGGATGGATGAATAGACAGACGCCCCCCCTCCCCCCTGGCATGAGCGCCGGGAGAAGTGGGCGGGCGGCCTCCCCGACCTTGCGGGATTGAGCCCAGCTAAGGTGATGGATAGGTGGATGGACGGACGCCCCCCCCCGCACCTTCTTTTTTCCAACTGACCAATGAAACTAGGTGTTTTTCTTCCATGTGACCAATAATGCCAGGCATTTCCCCCCCACTAACAAAAATTAATAATGGTGCGCTGTTCCTTTAAATTAGTTAACTCATGTGATGATATACAACAAGAAGCAATATAGGTGAATAGATTGATACAATCACTTCTATAACAAGTGCTCAAACAAATAATATATATAAATATACTCTAATTCATCAGTAGTGAAAAAAACTATTAAAAAAACAATTGAGACCTTTCCTATTACATTTTTCTGAATATTTTTCACAAAACTCAATCGTTACCTAAATGTTATTTTTTTAACTGTGGCGAAAACACAAACTTTAGAATACAGTGGGGTTAATTCACTAAAACTGGAGTGAGCAAAATCTTGTACAGCTGTGCATAGAAACCAGCTTTCAGTTTTTTTTGTCAAAGCTTAGGCTGGCCATACATTATACAATTTTCTTACAATTTTCTGTACAATTTTCTTTAGATTTACCTTCAACTATGTAGTGCAAGGGCATGCCTAATTGGATTAAACTGAAAGTTATGTTTAGTTTTGACCTCATATATATTTTTTTTTTTTATAAATCTAAAGGAAAATTGTATAAGAGGTTGGAAAACATATATGGCTAGCCTAAATTGAATAAGCTAAAGTTAGAAGCTGATTGGCAACCATTCCCAGCTGCACCAGATTTTGCGCTCTCCAGTTTTACAGTAGTAAATCAAGCCCAGTATATCTAAATTGTACTCCGTATTCATTGTTCGAAGTCTAGAATATGAAAACCCTACTTGCAAACCATTTAGAAGCAGCATTATACAGTATATGTATGATGGCCATCACCCACTACCTACAGTGTCTTGAAAATTTTTTCGTACCCCTTGACATTTTCCACATTTTGTCATGTTACAATCAAAAACATACATGTATTTTATTGGGATTTTATGTGATAGACCAACAAAGTGGTACACAATTGTGAAGTGGAAGGAAAATAATAAATGGTTTTCAATTTTTTTTTACAAATAAATATGTGAAAAGTGTGGCATGCATTTGTATTCAGCCCCCCTGAATCTATACTTTGTAGAACCACCTTTTACTGCAATTACAGCTGCAAGTTTTTTGGGTATGTCTCTACCAACTTTGCGCATCTAGAGAGTGAATTTGTTGCCCATTCTTCTTTGCAAAATAGCTCAAGCTCTGTCAGATTGGATGGAGAGTGCCTGTGAACAGCAATTTTCAAGTCTTGCCACAGATTATCAATTGGATTTAGGTCTGGACTTTGACTGGGCTATTCTAGCAAATGAATATGCTTTGGTCTAAACCATTCCATTGTAGCTCTGGCTGTATGTTTAGGGTTGTTGTCCTGCTGGAAGGTGAACCTCTAGTCTCAACTCTTCTGCAGACTCTAACAGGTTTTCTTCTAAGACTGCCCTGTATTTGGCTCCATCAATCTTCCCATCAACTCTGACCAGCCTCCCTGTCCCTGGTGAAAAAAAGCATCCCCACAATATGATGCTACCACCACCATGGTGTGTTCAGGTTGATGTGCAGTGTTAGTTTTCTGCCACACATAGCGTTTTTCTTTTAGGCCAAAAAGTTAAATTTTGATCTTATCTGATGAGAGCACCTTCTTCCACATGTTTGCTGTGTCCCCCACATGGTTTCTTGCAAACTGAAAACAGGATTTCTTATGGCTTTCTTCTTGCCACTCTTCCATAAAGGCCAGATTTGTGGAGTACACGACTAATAGTTGTCCTGTGGACAGATTCTCCCACCTGTGCTGTGGATCTCTGCAGCTCCTCCAGAGTTACCATGGGCCTCTTGGCTGCTTCTCCGATCAGTGCTCTTTGAGATGTTCAAAGCTTGGGATATTTTTTCAAAACCTAACCCTGCTTTAAACTTCTCCACAACTTTTATCCCTGACCTGTCTGGTGTGTTCCTTGGCCTTCATGATGCTTTTTGTTCACTAAGGTTCTCTAACAAACCTCTGAGGGCTTCACAGAACAGCTGTATTTATACTGAGATTAAATTACACACAGGAGGACTCTATTTACTAATTAGGTAACTTCTGAAGGCAATTGGTTCCTGTCAGAAACCATGAAATCAGGCCGAGACAGAAGTACAGTTAAATCACACTTGTTTAATAATAAAAGTAAAAAGAACAAACGTAGGTGCCACAGTGGTGTAGTGGATAGCACTTTCGCCTAGCAGTAAGAAGGGTCGCTGGTTTGAATCCCAACCATGACACTACCTGCCCGGAGTTTGCATGTTCTCCCTGTGCTTGCCTGAGTTTCCTCCGGGTACTCCAGTTTCCTCCCACACTCCAAAGACATGCTGGTAGGTTAATTGGATCCTGTCTAAATCGTCCCTAGTATATGTATAAATGCGAGTTAGGTACTTAGATTGTAAGCTTCTTGAGGGAAGGAACTGATGTGAATGTACAATGTATATGTAAAGCGCTGCATAAATTGACAGTGCTATATAAGTAACTGAAATAAATAAATAGTCAAAGCACAGCCAAAGTTCAGCAACCAGAACAGATAGTGAGCCAAGCCAGAAATCAGGGATCAACGTAGAGAAACAGCAAGCAGGATCTGGAGCCAGATGGGATGTCAGCAAAGCAAGTCTTTAAACAGGATAGCAGTAGTTCGTCACTGTGATGTTGACCAAGGCGAAGGCAGAGCTCCTCTGGACTGGACGGCTTAAGTAGGCAGGCATGACGAGCAGGATATCATCAACAGCTGAGTAACTGTGGAGAGAGATGGGAGCTGGCAATTAGCCGACAGCTGAGCGGCCAGCTCAGAGAAGGAAGGGCTGAGCCCAGCCCTGACAGTTCCACTAGATTTTAGTTAGGGGTATCACAGTAAAGGGGACTGAATACAAATGCACGCCACACTTTTCAATATTTATTTGTAAAAAATGTTGAAAACTATTTATAATTTTCCTTCCACTACTTATGTGCCATGTTGTGTTGGTCTATCACATAAAATCCCAATGAAATACATTTACATTTTTGGTTGTAACATGACAAAATGTGGAAAATCTCAAGGCACTGTATATACACTATCCTCACATTCACAGCTGACCTAAATGAATCATGTTCAACCCATGGTTTTAAACACAGCACAAACACAATTATATCAGCTGTGTACAAAAGCCCATAACCAACATCAAAACTCCAAAACATAAGAAATCAGAAAAAGACCAATTTTTACATCACCTAAGAATTACGCAAATTGGTTGAATGATTCTTGAGGCTGGGTTCACACTGGTCCGACAAACGCTCCGACATTGGGAGCTCATGTCGCATGACGTGTGAAATGTAATGTTTCCCTATGGGAGCCGTCCTAACTGGTCCGACACAAGTCGTTCCGACTTTAGAAATGCTCCCTGTACTACTTTGGTCCGACTTTGATCCTACTTCAGCCTATTGACTATCATTGAAGTCGGATCAAAGTCGGATTGCCGTCTCGCATGATCCGACTTCGGCACGCGACTTGTGCTCAGATGATCTTGAGGGGGAACTCCGCGCCAAATTTTAAATAAAAATCCGGCATGGGTTCCCCCTCCAAGAGCATACCAGGCCCTTGGGTCTGGTATGGACCTTGAGGGGAACCCCCTACGCCGAAAGGGCGGCGTGCGGGGGTCCCCCGCAATCCATACCAGACCCTTATCCGAGCACGCAGCCCGGCCGGACAGGAATGGGGGTGGGGACGAGCGAGCGCCCCCCCCCCCCTCCTGAACCGTACCAGGCCGCATGCCCTCAACATGGGGGGGTTGGTGCCTTGGGGGAGGGGGCGCGCTGCGGCCCCCCCCAGCCCAAAGCACCTTGTCCCCATGTTGATGAGGACAAGGGCCTCTTCCCGACAACCCTGGCCGTTGGTTGTCGGGGTCTGCGGGCGGGGGGCTTATCGGAATCCGGGAGCCCCCTTTAATAAGGGGGCCCCCAGATCCCGGCCCCCCACCCTATGTGAATTGAGTATGGGGTACATAGTACCCCTACCCATTCACCTAGGGAAAAAGTGTCAATTTAAAAAAAAAAACACTACACAGATTTTTAAAGTATTTTATTAGACAGCTCCGGGGGTCTTCTTCCGACTTCGGGGGTCTCTCCGGTTCTTCTCCGCGCTCTCCGGGTCTTCTGCCGGGCTCCTCCTCTCTCTTCTGCTCTTTTGCCGCTCTTTTGCTAAAGAGGAGGAGCCCGGTCTGCTGCCTTCTTCTCTTCGGGGGTCTCTCCGGTTCTTCTCCGCGCTCTCCGGATCTTCTGCCGGGCTCCTCCTCTCTCTTCTGCTCTTTTGCCGCTCTTTTGCTAAAGAGGAGGAGCCCGGTCTTCAATCTTCTGCCCTCTTCTCTTCTCCTGATGTTGACACGACGCTCTCTGGGGCTAGAATGCTCTCTGTGCGCTCTGCTCTGACTTATATAGGCGGTGACCCCGCCCTCTTATGCCGTCACAGTCCCTGGGCATGCTGGGACTGTGACGTTTTAGGGGGCGTGGTCATCACCCGATGACCACGCCCCCTGTATGCCGTCATAGTCCCAGCATGCCCAGGGACTGTGACGGCATAAGAGGGCGGGGTCACCGCCTATATAAGTCAGAGCAGAGCGCACAGAGAGCATTCTAGCCCCAGAGAGCGTCGTGTCAACATCAGGAGAAGAGAAGAGGGCAGAAGATTGAAGACCGGGCTCCTCCTCTTTAGCAAAAGAGCGGCAAAAGAGCAGAAGAGAGAGGAGGAGCCCGGCAGAAGATCCGGAGAGCGCGGAGAAGAACCGGAGAGACCCCCGAAGAGAAGAAGGCAGCAGACCGGGCTCCTCCTCTTTAGCAAAAGAGCGGCAAAAGAGCAGAAGAGAGAGGAGGAGCCCGGCAGAAGACCCGGAGAGCGCGGAGAAGAACCGGAGAGACCCCCGAAGTCGGAAGAAGACCCCCGGAGCTGTCTAATAAAATACTTTAAAAATCTGTGTAGTGTTTTTTTTTTTAAATTGACACTTTTTCCCTAGGTGAATGGGTAGGGGTACTATGTACCCCATACTCAATTCACATAGGGTGGGGGGCCGGGATCTGGGGGCCCCCTTATTAAAGGGGGCTCCCGGATTCCGATAAGCCCCCCGCCCGCAGACCCCGACAACCAACGGCCAGGGTTGTCGGGAAGAGGCCCTTGTCCTCATCAACATGGGGACAAGGTGCTTTGGGCTGGGGGGGCCGCAGCGCGCCCCCCTCCCCCAAGGCAACAACCCCCCATGTTGAGGGCATGCGGCCTGGTACGGTTCAGGAGGGGGGGGGGGCGCTCGCTCGTCCCCACCCCCATTCCTGTCCGGCCGGGCTGCGTGCTCGGATAAGGGTCTGGTATGGATTGGGGGGGACCCCCCACGCCGTTTTTTCGGCGTAGGGGGTTCCCCTCAAGGTCCATACCAGACCCAGGGGCCTGGTATGCTCTTGGAGGGGGAACCCATGCCGGATTTTTATTTAAAATTTGGCGTGGAGTTCCCCCTAAAGATTCATACCAAACACAGTGTCGGGCATTGGCGGGGATCCAAGTCGGATCCCCGTTCATTGAAAGTCGGACACATGCCGGCTTCATGTCGCAGGGCAAAGTCGGATCCAAAGTAGGACGGCTGTCGTGTCGCACCAGTGTGAACCCAGCCTGAAGGGCTCAAAATTATTAATTTCTCTACCTGTCCAGTAGTGAAAGAGTGTATTTGTTGAAAAGAATGCCAGCTATTTCTGCTGATCCACTGCCAAACACCTAAGCATAAGAAATGTAGCATAGCAGACTAATTCAAACATAACAGTCATTGTGCTCAGGTGATTATTTATTCTGCAGTATGACAGTACAGAAGCCACAAAGGAAGCAAAGACATTGCTCGGTGTTTCAAGTTTCAATCCATCTTTCATCACCAATAGGCAACATTCTTATGACTGCTGCTGCCACTCAATTCTTATCTCTGGGTGTGTTTTGCCAACAACTTGATGCATGTGCATAATAGACCTCATATACATACCCCTCAATCACCAGAGCAACCTTCATGTTTCTGACAGGTGTATGCTTCCTCCCAAAATATACATCTGTTTTATGGACAGATGTATTACCAGTTTTTCTAATGACCAAAGGCCCAGATAGTTACCTTACTGTTGTATATATTCTGAAATGATAAAACATATAGTAAGTGCACTTTTTGCATAAAGTAGAGGAGCATAATTATCGAAAAAGTGTCCCCCTTTCACTGGCTTTCTTCCTTTCAATCTTATGTTGAAATACAGTGTAAAAGAATTTATTTGCATAATTTGTTTGTGCAACATTAAGAATTACTGCTTTCGTAATAACAGATCAGTGAGAGTGGGGAACAGGCACTAGTACCAACAAATGAAACAGTAAGCAGTCACAATGAGCAGCTATTGTAAAGAGAAGCAGTAAACACATAGAAGTCAGTTAATCAAAGACAACATTATATGAACCATAGGTGCCTTCCAGGGTGACATATCAGGGACTAATCCTGATTACCTAAAAAAACTTCCCTAACTCCTGGAAGAGACCACTCAGTCATGGGGGGAAGTCAAATGCAGGGCGTCTGAAGCCTGTGCACTGCAATTTTCTTTGATTGGAGAGAAGAAAGAGGGGAGACAAATGAAGAAGAAGGGGAACGAGCAAAGAGGAAAAAAGAGGGGTAAGAGAAAAGAAATAAAAGGGGGGGGAGTAGGGGAAGGAAACAGATCACCTCCAGGGAGTACAGGGAGCCCAGATCAGTGAAGCAGGTTGTACCTACTATAAGTAGCACAGGTTAGGAGTATTGGAGGAATTTGTCGGAAAAGCGGTAAAGGTCCCAATGTTACTCCGATTTTTCCCGCAGAACAGAAGTCAGGTTTTTTCATCTGCTCAAGGTCATCTACTCGTGCAAGCCATTGGGCCACTGTTCGAATGGACTGTTGTTTCCACATACAAGGGATGTAGGCCCGAGCTGCATTAAGATGCTTGAGAAGGGAGTTATGATACCATTTCCTAGGTAAAGGGGTCAAATTAAGTAGAGCCGCAGCTGGATCGTCCTGCAGGGAGACATCTGTGACTATATGGATAAGTTGGAGTCCTGGTTGCCAAAAGGACTGCAACTTGGGCATTCCCAGAAAATGTGCAGGATGGTATCCGTTTGTAGTCCGCAGAGCTAGCATCTGTCCGATTGCTGGGGGAACAATTTAGCTAGAACCGATTGGGTCCTGTACTAGTATGTAAGTATTTTATAGGTAGTCTCCTAATATTTACTGTAGAGAGATGACTTATGAGCAAAGAAAAGTATACACTCTTTTTGAGGTTCGGAAAAGGTGACTCGCAGATCCCTTCCCTTTTCGCCAGGTAAGGCCGTTCTGATGTAAATCGGTGATGCTTCATTTTAAGGTAGTAGCCAGTTAAGCATTGCATTTGAACATCAGAATTGTTGATAAGCAATGGGGAATTTTGAGAGATACTGTATGCGCGTTAATAGCTGGCTCATTAGTTTATTCTGATGGGTGTAGAAGATGTGTCAAGAGAAGCACATTTCCAGGACAGGTATTTTGATATGAATCCTTGTTGGCATCCTTCAAGTTTAGTTCATTTCAAAAACCTGTCAAAGTTCCAAGGTCATGCATAACTTTTATTGATGCCTTTGTCTTGATAAAAAGGTTTGTGTATATGGCCTGTCACTGTGATGGGAGCCATCAGCCTCAGCTTTGTTGCGAAGTCTAATGCAAAACATTTTGACAAATAAAAGGCAAATATATTTGTGAACATAATGTGCTTAAAGTGGAAGTAAAGCCTTTTTTTTTACAGTTGTACCTACAGGTAAGCCTATGATCAGGCTTACTTGTAGGTACTGTGAATATCTCCTAGACTGTTATTCACACTGCATGCAGCCGGTGATGTCACTGGTGCATGCGCTCTGAAGGGATGGCATAGCCGTGCCGTCCCTTTAGGGCTCTGCGGTCCGCATGCCCACGAGTGTCATCATGGCGGCATGGCCAATCAGATGGCCGGAGGACGTGAACCGGGAAGGAAGACCAGGTGAAGCGCCTTCAGGTGTGCCGCTGGAAGGCTTCTTTCTAAGGTAAGTATTTCATAATGTGCTAGCATGCAATGCATACTAGCACATTATGCAATTGTCTTACAGGGTTTAAAAAAGAAAATGTGGTTTATTACCACTTTAAATCATTTTATGGGCTTTGCTTCAGAAAGGCTGAAGCAGAATTCTTGCGCACAGGCAAAACGTAAATAAGGATGACCACAGAAAATAAAGAAGATTTTTTTTTAATGTGATGTGAATATTCACTGTTGGATTGCCTGGGTTTGCAAGTGACACTGGAAGAAAGAGGAGACCACAATACCCCATATCTAATTTAGCTGTGGGGGAAAAAATTATTTCCCAAAAAGATCTGACAAAAAAAGATGTTTTCTTTGAAATAGGTCAGCAGTAGATGCTAATTATGGCAAGTAATTCTCAGAACTGGGATTTCAGCACTGTTACTTTATGAAGCTGTTATCATAAGAATTGGACAGCAATATGCTGCATGGCAGGTTAAGGCAGTGTTAGGGAGAAAGAGGAAAGTCAAAGGTTAGGGGTTAAATTAAAGTGTTAGAATAAATGTGGAAGTTAGGGTTTACAGGTTTATGTTTTAGGATTTTTTTTCAAAGGTTGCATTTTATTTACAAGTAGCAAAAGAGATAACATCTTCTATAAACTATTGCAGCAAGTATGCTATGCAGTAGATTTTCCAGAACGTTTCAGAACATGCATTTAAGACAAGAAAGTACTCAACTGGTATAAATCAGTGCCATATGAACATATATGTGTGTATTTTACCAAAATTACAAAACATTTTCTTCTTGGTGCTCTCAATAGTGTGGGCACTATTTTAAAATCAGCATTGTTACATTTATGAGAGTGGTGTAAAAAGCACACAAATTTGAAACCCACACGATGCGGGAAGACAGTTAATGAGTGGACTGCATACAGTGTGAAAAATGTAAGTAGATGTGGATGGTGATGATTCCCACTCAAAAATCAAGCCATGGGTGAAATTTTGGTAGGTTTTGTATTTTTCCAGTGATACCAGTGCCTTTTTGGCATAAAACTAAAAGGGGACAGAATTGTTTTCGGGATCACTGATTCCTTTATATGAGAAATCTTTCAATAGACATCCTAATGGAGTGAAAATATTTGCCAGTGCTAGCTTTTCCAAGACATATTCATTGATGACATTAGTTACTTGCAAGGTAAAAATATCATCCCAGTCTTTTCCCTGTATGGATGGAGTATCCATCTGCCATTGCATTTTAACATTCTAAAAAATACTGTAAAGGAGTAGTATTGGGATATAAATTTAGCACAGTCATTCCTAGCTGGAAGATGTTCCATTTGGAAAGTTTTCAGGAGTATCCCCTGTGGACCAAATTGTACAGTAATTGCGTGTCTGAGTTGGAAATAGGCAAAAAAAATTGCGTAAGTTAAAATTAGTTTTGAGTTCTTGAAACTGAAACTCCACAAACTTCTTGTGTTCTTCAAACCATTCTTAAATCATTTTTGCAATATGGCCGGGCACCATTACCTGCCAAAAGAGACCACTGCCATCGGGGAATACTGTTTTCATGAAGTTGTGTACTTGGTAAGCAACAATGTTTGGGCAGGCACTACATGTCAAGTAACATCCACGTGAAGAGCAGGACTAAAGGTTTCCCAGCAAGTCATTGCCCAAAGCATCACACTGCCTCTATTAGCTTGCCTTCTTCCCATACTGCATCCTGGTACCATCTCTTCTCCAGGTAGGCAGCGCACCCGGTCATCCGCATGATGTAAAATTAAATGTGATTTATCAGACCAGGCCACCTTCTTCCATTGCTCCGTGGTCCAGTTCTGATTGAAGGTGCTTTTGGCTGTGGTCTGCAGCTATGCAGCCCCAAACACACCAAACTGCAATGCCAAATTTTTCTTCTTTCAACACATCAACCTTATGGACAGCATGTTTACTTGCTGCCTAATAAATCCCACCTATTTTCAGATGCCATTGTAAGGTTTAAAGGTAGTTAGGACCAAGAAGGGATTTAGTCCCTTAGCCTTTGTATTAAATAAGATAAATTGTTATCAAAATATGTATTTAGAAGGGAATGAATTACATTTCCTAAATACCAAAATGGAAGCACAATTTTTAGCGGTAAGGTGGGTCTATGCTAATTGTGGATTGGGTCCTGAAAACCTCCCAAACATGTCTATAATTGAGTAGTCAATGATAATTAGGAATCTGCTAAATACAGCAGCACGTTATCTGCATAGAGAGATAGAGAGATGCTCTTCCTTCTAGGTTGTGTATCTGAAATTGCTTAAACATTCTGATTCCTTCTAAGCAGTTCAGCAAGCATTTCTATCACAATAGCAAACAACAGAAGTGTTCCTCTATATATTGAAGGGTTCAGTGATTTGATTATTTACGGCTGGTATCAAAGCTGAATTTTCGTAAAAATTGCAAACAGATAGGGCCATTCTAGAAAATCGAATGCCATTGAAAGGGACCTGTATATTAGTGAATAGGCTGTGGACTGCCTTGGTATGAATCCAGTTAGGTCTGAGTTAATTATGTTGGAAATTTTACTTTTATTTATTTCAGGTACTTATATAGCGCCGTCAATTTACGCAGCGCTTTACATATACATTGTACATTCACACAATTATTGTACATTCACACAATTATTCACACAATTACCTTATTTAAGTGAAGGGCTAACATTTTTGCAAGAATCTTGACATCCACAATAATCAAGGATATTGACCTAGAGGCTGCACAATATTTAGGGTCTTTCTTTGTCTTTGGGATTATCAAAGTCTCCTTAACCACTTAGCCCCAGAAGGTTTACACCCCTTCATAACCAGGCCATTTTTGGGGATACGGCACTACATTACATTAACTGACAATTGCACAGTCCTGCGAAGCTGTACCCAAAAAAAAAAATTGATGTCCTTTTTTTTCCCACAAATAGAGCTTTCTTTTGGTGGTATTTAATCACCTCTGCAGTTTTTATTTTTTGCGCTATAAACAAAAATAGACTATCAATTTTGAAAAAAAAAACAATATGTTTTACTTTATGCTATAAAACACATGCAATAAAAATTTTTTAAAAAAATCAAATTTCTTCATCAGTTTAGGTCAATATGTATTCTGCTACATATTTTTAGTAAAAAAAAATCCCAATAAGCGTATATTGATTGGTTTGCCCAAAAGTAATAGCATCTACAAACTAGGGGATATTTGTATGGAATATGTATTTATTTTATTTTCTTTACTAGTAATGGCAGCGATCAGCGATTTTTAGCGGGAATGCGACATTGCGGCGGACAAATCGGACACTAAGTGACACTTTTTGTGGACCAGTGACACTAATACAGTGATCGGTGCTAAAAAAATATTCACTGACACTGTACTAATGACACTGGCAGGGAAGGGGTTAACATCAGGGGCGATCAAAGGGTTAAGAGTGCTCCTAGGGAGTGCTTTCTAACCGTGGGGGGAATATTTGAAGGACCACAAGTATTTCTTCTTCAGTAATAAGAGGATCAAGCAGGGAGGCTTGTTGTGGAGTCAATGTAGGGGGGTCAATGGCCTCTAAGTAATGAGCTAATATCACTTCAGTGAAGGATGCCTAGATTGGTTTAAAGTATTGTAGAACCTGAAAAATGTTTGAGTAATAAAGATCCAGGTTGACCTGCAGGGTGTTTTAATGACCATAGATATTTGCAATAGAAATAGGAGTGTATTCAGTTCTGGAGAGATATGCCAGTAGTTCAAAATTATGTGATGAAGGATTCTAATTCCAACTTTGTGACTGCCTTTTCCAGGTCCGCCAGTTTCAATGTGATGATTAATCTAACCTGCTTAACCACTTTCGTTGTTTGTCTACAAAGGGTTGCCTTGAAAGCTTACTATTTGATATTAGGATCAGGTTTAGTAAAGGCAAAACATTTACATCAAATGGATTGGAATACCGATCAGATTTTTATTGCTACACCCCAGGGAGATTCTCCCTTTTGGATTGTCCAGATGACCCTTGTTATCATAGATAGTGAAAGAAAATATAAAATTTTGGAGTGGCCATCAGAAACAGCAATGTAGGGAAAAATGGGGACAAGTGTTCTGGAGACCCTGGTGAATATCAGGGATTTCCATCATTTTGGAAGGATTTCTTCTCACTTACTGTTCTGGCTATGGTACAGGAAGCAAAGGGAAATCTCCCCAATGGAGAATAGAGGCAGAAAAAAAAATAATACATATCTGACCTCCCTTATTCTATCCATAGCTGTCACTTAGCTTAAATACCAAGTGACAGCTTTAACCACTTGCCGCCCGCCATATAGCAAAATGACGGCGGCAAATTGGTTTCAATAACCTGACCAGACGTCATATGACGTCTTCGTTATATATGAAGTCTTCGGGATTCGGGGGCGCGCATCGCGGCGATTGTTGTTGCGGTGGGTCAGTCTGCCCCACAACTCCTATCTAGGAGTTGGAGACTCTTTACCACGTGAACAGCCGTCTCCAATCACGGCTGATCACTATGTAAACAGGAAGAGCCTGTGATGGGCTTTTCCTCACTTGCGTCTGTCAGACGTGAGTAGAGGAGAGCTGTTTGGCTGCTCCCCTGACAGGGGGGGTCTGTGCTGATCAATTATCAGCGCAGCCCCCCCAGGATGCCCACCACCAGGTATGCCACCCTAGACCACCAGGGAAGCCAATCAGTGCCCACAATGGATGCCAATCAGTGCCCATAATGGATGCCAATCAGTGCCCACAATGGTTTGGATTTGGCAATGGATTGTTTGGCACTGATTGGCATCCATCAGTACCATAAGTTACAGTACATCAGTGCCACATATCAGTGCCCATCCATGCCACCTATCAGTGCCCATCCATGCCCATCAGTGCCACCTACCAGTGCCCATCTGTGCCACCTATCCGTGCCCATCCATGCTGCCTATCAGTGTCCATCTCTGCCACCTACCAGTGCCCATCTGTGCCGCATATCAGTGCCACCTATCAGTGCCGCCTATCAGTGCCCCATCAGTGCCGCATATTAGTGCCCATCATCAGTGCCCATCAAAGCCACCTCACCAGTGCCACCTCATTGGTGCCACCTGATCGGTGCCCATCAGTGCAGCCTTATCAGTGCCCATCAGTGAAGGAGAAAACGTACTTATTTACAAAGTTTTGTAACTGAAACAAAAAAAAACATTTTTTTTCAAAATGTTCAGTCTTTTTTTTATTTGTTTAGCAGAAAATAAAAATCCCAGAGGTGATCAAATACCACCAAGAGAAAGCTCTATTTGTGGGAACAAAATGATAAAAATTTAGTTTGGGTACAGTGTTACATGACCGCGTAATTGTCATTCAAAGTGCAACAGCGCTGAAAGCTGACAATTGGTCTGGGCAGGAAGATGTATAAGTGCCCTGTATTGAAGTGGTTAAGCAGTCATTAGTGGAGGTACAGTGGTTATGATAAGCTGCACTTTGTACACTAACAGTTCTCAAAATGTTTGAGATCTGTCTTCAACTTGTATTAAATCTTAACGTACAGTGCCTTGCAGAAGTATTCACCCCCCTTGGCATTTTTCGTGTTTTGTTGCCTGGAGTTAACATGGATTGTTTGAGGATTTGCATCATTTAATTTACAGAACATGCCCACAACTTTGAAGATGTTTTTTTTTATTGTGAAGCAAACAACAAATAGGACAAAATAACAGAAAAAATCAATGTGCATAACTATTCACCTCCCTAAAGTCAATACGTTGTAGAGCCACCTTTTGCGGCTATCACAGTTCCAAGTCGCTTTGGATAAGTCTCTATAAGCTTGCCACATCTTACCATTGGGATTTTTGCCCATTCCTCCTTGCAAAACTGCTCCAGCTCCTTCAAGTTTGGATGGTTTGCGCTTGAGAACAGCAATCTTTAGGTCTGGCCACAGATTTTCTATTGGATTGAGGTCTGGACTTTGACTAGGCCATTCCAACACATTTACATGTTTCCCCTTAAACCACTCAAGTGTTGCTTTAGCAGTGTGTTTGGGGTCATTGTCCTGCTGGAAGGTGAACCTCTGTCCTAGCCTCAAATCACACAGAGTGGTACAGGTTTTGCTCAAGAATATCCCTGTATTTAGTACCATCCATCTTTCCCTCAACTCTGAGCAGTTTCCCAGTCCCGACTGCTGATAAACATCCCCACAGCATGATGCTTGCACCACCATGTTTTACTGTGGGGATGGTGTTGTTTGGGTGATGTGATGTGTTGGGTTTGCGCCAGACATAGCGTTTTCTTTGATGACCAAAAAGTTCAATTTTAGTATCATCAGACCAAAACACCTTCATCCATACATTTTGGGAGTCTCCCACATGCCTTTTCGCAAACGCAAAACATGCCATTTTGTTTTTTGCTGAAAGTAATGGCTTTCTTCTGGCCACTCTGCCATAAAGCCCAACTCTATGGAGCGTACGGCTTATTGTCGTCCTATGTACAGATACTCCAGTCTCTGCTGTGGAACTCTGCAGCCCCTCCAGGGTTACCTTAGGTCTCTGTGCTGCCTCTCTGATTAATGCCCTCCTTGTCCGGCCCGTGAGTTTTGGTGTGCGGCCGTCTCTTGGCAGGTTTGCTGTTGTGCCATGTTCTTTCCATTTGGTTATGATAGATTTGATGGTGCTCCTAGGGATCATCAAAGACTTGGATATTTTTTTTATAACCTAACCCTGACTTGTACTTCTCAACATTGTCCCTTACTTGTTTGGAGAGTTCCTTGGTCTTCATGGCAGTGTTTGGTTAGTGGTGCCTCGTGCTTAGGTGTTGCAGCCTCTAGGGCCTTTCAAAAAGGTGTGTATATGTAATGACAGATCATGTGACACTTAGATTGCACACAGGTGGACATCATTTCACTAATTATGTGACTTCTGAAGGTAATTGGTTGCACCAGAGCTTTTTATGGGCTTCATAACAAAGGGGGTGAATACATACGCACATGCCAATTATCCGTTTTTTATTTCTGAAAAAATAGTTTTATATATATATATATATTTCTAATTTTACTTCACCAACTTAGACTATTGAGTTCTGTCTGATCCATCACATATAATTCAGATTAAAAAAACATTGAACTAAAGGCTGTAATGTAACAAAATAGGTAAAAAGCCAAGGGGGTGAATACTTTTGCAAGGCACTGTAAGGCATTAGAGTGTTGCTGGAAGGGGTGAATAAGGAGCACAGAAAGTACCTTTCCTGGACAAAATGCTGGTTTAGGTTCACTTCAGTTCAATCAAGACATGTGTAAAGGCTTGTAAACGGATTTTGTTGTCAGAAAATGTGAGATCCAGATCTCAAATTTTGTGTGTCGGAAATTCTGATGGAAAATGTGTGATGGAGCCTACACACGGTCGGAATTTCCGACAACAAGCTCCCATTGAACATTTTCCCTCAAAAAATCCTATCGTGTGTACGGATCATTACTCTATCTAAAGAGAAAAAAAATTCTGCCTTCAGTTCCAATTTAAAGTAGGGAAGTGTATTAACATCTGTCTGAAATTATTTTGGTGTCTGTATCCTTTTAGAGAAGATTTTGCATAGCTTTCTGCCACAGCTTGCACTGGTATTTGAGAGAAGAAGTGAAAGAAAAGTACTCAAAAGGGTTGCAGTCAGTAAAAATGCCTAAAATTGCACATATTTTAATGGTTGTTATTGTGTCCAAGTGTGAATGGAGCCTAAATCAATATGCAGACTCTAGCATATGCCTTAATGGTAAACTGTCCTACTGTTTGACAGTGATCACTAATGCCGCGTACACACAAGCGGACTTCACGGCAGACTTTGCCCGGCGAACTTTTTGCCGGACTTTCTGAATGAACGGACTTGCCTACACACAATCAACCAAAGTCCGACTAATTCGTACGTGATGACGTACGACCAGACTAAAACAAGGAAGTTCATAGCCAGTAGCCAATAGCTGCCCTAGCGTGGCTTTTTGTCCGTCGAACTAGCATACAGACGAGCGGACTTTTCGACCAGACTCGAATCCGTCGGATAGATTTGAAACATGTTTCAAATCTAAGTCCGGTAAACTTTTTAGAAAAAAAAGTCAGCTGGAGCCCGCACACGATTGAATTGTCCGACGGACTCCGATACGCCGGAAAAGTTTGCCGGAATGTCCGCTTGTGTGTACGCAGCATAACACATTTTAAATCTCTGTTATTGGAAATTAACAGGACCTGAAAAAAACATAACACTTTTTATGTGTATTCTCAAAAGGAGATATTTGCAGCAGACAGTTGAACTGGCCATTTATGGACACCCAATGGGTACCTTAACCATGCACTTATAGGTAGCAATCACCAGGACCTGTTAAGTTTGTTGGAGGCAGATCTGAACACTGTAGTTTACCTTAGCCAATTACTATGAACTCACACAATGCAACCCTGATCGATAAGGTGTCAGTGCATTAATATGTACCTGTCTGGAAGCAATAAGTACAAAAGCACAAGGATTATAATACCTGTAAGTTAAACATTGACAAAAGGTAATGTCAATATTTTGCCCTCAGATGTTCTACGGGTTCAAAGGGAGAGAAGCCTATACTTGCCTTTTACTGAGCAGGTAAATCTCTATGTTGCAGTCAACAAACAACTGTTATTTAAGAAATGAGATTGGCTCCTTAAAGGTTTCAGGCTTTTATAGGTAAGGTTTACTCAAGAACATATAAACATGCCATTTTAAGTCAATATTTGAATGTGGTGCTCACTGCGTGACATGTGATGAATTACCAGGTATTAAATATCCTTCCTTGTCTCCTGCTAATATATGATTGACTCAGAAGGTATGCGGCCACAGCACCGGTCCCTGCATAGACCGGACGGCACAACCCTGCTTGCTTTCTCTCGTCTACCTGAGGCACTACAACGACAAAGTCTTTGCTTCCCCCTTTTTTATGGATACCTGATGCTACACTTTTCTGAGAGATTCCAGGTTGTGGCCGATTGCTGTTCCCAACTTAATTCAGATACTTTATATTTATCATCAAACTGTGACCATTTACATACAATCACTATCGATTGATTTTTGCAATTCTACCACACTCTATTGAATCTCTAGCTCCTGAGGAAGCGTTCAGTGTAACGCGAAACATGTAGAGCAACTAGAGAACACCTCACCGTGGATCACCAAACCTGCTGCATCTTGTCTGCTATAACTATGTGCTTGCCTTCTGTTCAATTTTCAGGGGAAGTATTCCTCCTATATATGGACTAAGCGATATTTGTATACCTTTATAGCCTTCTTTATGCTACACAAATTTGCAGGATAGATCCATACGGTGTACTACTACTAGGATTTATATCTAGACTGAAGTGTTTTTAAATCTATGTGTGTTCAATGTCTTTTATATTTTTTTTCTAATAAAATATCCCTATTAAATATATTTTTTGTAGTTCAATACTATTGTGCCCCCAAAGTCCCATACCTAGAGCTTTTCTATTTACAATTTGATTCCTGGGGACGCTGGCACAAATCGTTACTGAGTACCTGCAGAGTCACCCTGCTTATTGAGGTACTTCGGCACTAGGTTCTCTAATTTATGACTCAGAAGGTAGCGCATTTGTTTATCTTAGACAATGGGATGGTTTTCTAATCAAAGTACCACCCTCTATACGTGGATAGCCAGTGTGCATCTTTCAGCCACCATAAACATGTTCTTCTTTTGCATGATCCAGCAGAGACTACTTTAGAGTTACTGAATCCAATGCACATTTTGTTGGGGTATAGAAAAAAAGTTTGTTTTTAAGAAAATGGAATTCATAAATTCAGTAACTGTACTTTTTAACATTCATAGATTTCACAACCAGTAGGGCCTATTTACACAACACCAAATGTAAAATCTAGATCTGATGTGATTTCGAGCAAAGTAGAAAGCATCCTTTGTCATTCTCTATTATGTGCCAAAGCTGCAGCCTGCTTCAGTCCTTAACTGCATTATCCTCTACTAAACCTCTTATATTTCTCAAAAAATCAAGCAGATAAAAATATAATAATGGTATTCATGTTGTTTTATGTCAATTAAGGTAGTGTGATTGTGGTCTAAAATTGACCAAACACTGGTTGCAATTGTGATTGCATGTAAAAGATTTCACTACACTTCAAGCATATAAAAAACACAGTGTTTCAAACCACTTTCGGTTGAAACACAATAAGGACCCCAGATTTTGGGGGATGAAGTATGTAAACATTGGAGAGGCAGTGATATGAGAACTAGGGCATTGTAGCAGGAGACCAAGTGGATTCATGAATTGGAGTCTTTGCATCCACTTGGCCTATTGACATTGATTTGAACTGCTTTATAACTGATTATTAACTTTTAATGTAGGAACAGTAGATATCAAGTGTGGGTTTAATAAATCATTTTTTCTGGGGAAATTTTTTTCTGGTATGTATATAAAATTCTAAATATATTTTTATATATTATATTTTACTATTAAATATACATTTTTTTAGTTATGCATTTTTAGGTATTTTTTGGAGTGATTTTAATTAATTGGAGATAATTATTAAGTACTTGTCCCATCTCACCATACATTTTAAAGTAAATTTGTAAAATGGCTGTTTATATGGGCCAACAGCGTTAAGTAAACAATTATATAGGTGCCATAGGCAGCGAACATGAAATGTTTTGATGGACCAGATTGCACCAACTGCCCCTTTGCCTGCCCCCTTCTGATGTTTACTACCCAAGGGAAGAAAAGGAATTTTTGCCTTAGGTTGGGGACAGACACAACCAACTGGCCATTTCATATTAGGAAGTTTTTTTTAACTAAAGAAAGTGTGCTGCACAAAGCGTGATTGGAAGTAATTGATGGCTGTTGTGAAATATGGATTTGATCTTCAATGATATGATGTATTCTAAAACATCTCTTTAATATATATGCTAAAAAGGGGGGTTGTGAGAGAAGAATTGTAACTGTGAAAAAGAGCTGAAAAAGATTGCTGCTCTGTGAAAATTGTTAGAACTTACCCAAATAAATAATTAAATAAAATATGCCTCCATCACACATATTTTAGGAATTCAGCTTCCACAATAGATTATACAGTTTTCTATTATTGATACTAGAAAAGAGCATGGTGCTATAAATTTCTCAGCATAGCGTGTATTTTTTTTTACATATTTTTGTGACACCTTATTATTATGTAGTATAAGCTTAAAAAAAATGTAATTCTAAAAACAGTGTTTCTTTTTATAAATTAAAAAACAATATTCCATTTCAACCTCAAAAATTACAATGATAATATTAAAATTTTATTGCAATCAGATGTCAAGAAGGTTGACAGTTGAGCCAAGATAAGTCTTGCACCCACTTCCCAGAAGCAGTAACTTTCAGCGTGTCCTGGTCAAATTTCCAGTATTTTTCACCTTTGAAAAAATAAACGGAGCCATTTGGATGAGTCAGTGCTGCATTAGCAATGAGAGGAACGCCTTTCCAGTCCTGTATGTTGCGTGGATAGTAGGGCTCCACCATCATAGATTCCTCATTGATCACATAGTACTTTTCTCCTTTGAAAATAATTAAATGTCCAAGTGGTGGAAAATATAAGGCTGTGTCAGGATGTCGTGGGAAACCATTTTCACTACACTTTTGAGGAAAACCAGCCTCTAGTCTAGAACCTTTGTATCTCCAGCATCTCCCACCTGCAAAAAAATTGCAAAATGAGAACAAAAAAAAAAAAAAAATAGGTTATACTCTGCACAATACTGCTCCAGTTAAGGACCTAAATAATCACATATTAAAGGGACTTTGTCACAAAAAAAAAAAAAATACCTGTCTCAGAAGCCTCACATAGCAGGAGCAATAACCTAAACTCACAGAATGTATACATGCTCGTTCACGCCATCACATTAGAAAACGCATAGTTTAACCACTTGCGGTCCGGGCCATAGCCGAATGACGGCCACAGTGCGGACCTCAATTTCCGGGAGGCCGTCATGGGACATCCTCCCCTGTGCATGCACACAGCGCGCACCCTACAGGGCGCGCGGTGCAGGCGCTGTGATCACCGAGTCACAGAGACTCGGATGATCACAGATCCGAGTAAGGGGCCGATACGTCCCCTTGCCATGTGATCAGCTGTCAGCCAATGACAGCTGATAACATGATGTAAACAAAAGCTTGGTAATCGGTTTAGTTTTCTCCTCATGCTGACAGCGTGAGGAGAAAAAAAAGCCGATCACCGGCTTATTTTAAAGGGACATCAGTCCCGAAGAAGGAGGCACATATGCCTCATCTGAGCCTACCAGTGCCATCTGTCATTCCCACCTGCCAGTGCCCAGCAGTGCCACTTATGAATGCCCACAAGTGCCACCTATCAATGCCCACAAGTGCCACCTATCAATGCCCACAAGTTCCACCTATCAATGCCCACAAGTTCCACCTATCAATGCCCACAAGTTCCACCTATCAATGCCCACCAGTGGTGCCAATCAGTGCCTCCTAGCAGTGCTGCCATCAGTGTAAGCAATCTGTGCCCATTATTGCCACCCATCAGTGCCCAAAAAATTCTATCTTTTTCAATTTTTTTAACAAAAAATAAAAACCGCAGAGGTGATCAAATACCACCAAAAGAAAGCTCTATTTGTGGGGAAAAAATGATAAAAATTTAATTTGAGTACAGTGTTGTATGACCGCGCAATTGTCATTCAAAGTGCGACAGCGCTAAAAGCTGAAAATTCATCTGGACAGGAGGGGGGTTTAAGTGCTCAGTAAGCAAGTGGTTAATGTGCTGCATTAAAATTTAATTCAACACAATATACCTTTTATGTTTAATCTAATTTTGTTAAAGGATTTTTACATAAAGAACAAAGGAATTAACGAAAGTATAAATAAAAAGTAAAAATGGTTAAACCACAAAAAATACAATTAAGTTACAAACAGAGAAATAATCAAACAGATAAGCGTTTCATGGGACTAGGGTGGGTAGTGTACAATAATGATGCTAGTACAGTTGGGGAAGAGACAAGCTAAAAACATGGTCTCTAAGCTGAATACAAGTAAGAGGGAGAGAAGAAGGTAGGGAATACAACCCAGATGAGGCATCCAGAAACAGTATAGAATAGTTGAGGGCTTACTGCTGCCCTGAAAGAAGGTCTGTAAGTTCAGAGGATTCCCTATTCCAGGAGAGCTATGTCTGATGTCATTGTTCAAAGGTGCCAAGTTCCTGTGCCAGGAGTGACTATGCTTTCAATATGGTCACAGTATGCTTTTTAAAAAACTCCCTGTAAACATGTGAAATCATGCACATGTAACTGAAAGAACACAAATTAAGCCCACGTATACAAGGCGATGATGCAGCATGGCGCCTGTGCCCCGGAAGAAGTCCTTGGTGACGAAACACCTAGGAATGAGAGACATGCTTGCGTAATTGCGTACCGGAAGTGACGGTAACACCATTTCTACTAGCCGGCAAGTTTACTTGTTCATTGTGCAATCTTGTTTTATCTATGCGAGTGATATTTTTTAAATTGGATAAACACGTTTAAGGGTTTTACTCTTTTCGATTCCTATATTTCTTTCATGCCACTGTTGATGTCTGAGAGCATGGTCTGGAGTATATAGTGTATCATCCATGCCTGTGGAGTGTTTGCAAAGGAACCTTCCAGAATACCAGCAGACTCCCATCAATCAGGTTGTAAGTAAATAAATATGATCTGACTTTTATTGGGGGCTACTGTCAACCAAGGATCTTAGAAAATGAAGGTATGTGGCTCTCAGGGGTGATAGATTGAAACAATTCATGTAGCCGTAGCCAGACTATGGGCATTTAAATATTTTCATGTTCTTAAAGAGGAACTTCAGTTTGTTACTTAAGTCAGCAGCTACAAATACTATAGATGCTGACTTTTAAAAATCAGGTACTTACCAGTGCCTGGGATCCAGCACCGTCTTCCTGAAGCTGGTTTGTCTTACTGCTGCAGGTACCCAGCGTTGCCATCTTGGATATGGGAGCCGGCTGTGGCTTCCAAAGAAACAACAGACGGCTCCCCCAGGACATGCATGAGCTCATACGAAACTTTGGGAATGGTCCTGCAGCCTCCTGGGACATGAGACATGAGCAATGAAAACCTGACAGATGTTCTATTCCTGCTCTACTCTAGAATTTTAGAAAAGTGCGGCCTTCAGATATGCTTCAACATTAGAGATTAGAAGGCTGGCAGACTACCAATTACTGTGGGGGAGAGAGCAGGGGAAGCTGAGCTGCCAAAAGTGAAAGTGCTTCTGCTGCAAGCTTTTAACTACTCCACAGTGCCTGCAGCTACAGATGTTAGCAAGCACTGGTTGTGAAGCCAATGTATTTCTTAGTTATTGTAGGTGGTTGTATTAGGTACATTTTTAAAAAATAACAAAATTCTATACTTACTGTACTTGCTCTGTGCCATACAATTGCACAGGGCGGCCCCAAACCTCCTTTTCTCGTGTCCCACACCAGCGCTCCAGTGCCCCCAAGGGGAAGCCACTTCCCATTTACCTCCTTCATGACCGGACCATTTTTTTGCTATTCAGCACTGCGCTACATTTACTGGCAATTGCCAAAATGTATTATATTTTAGTTACATAGTTAGTCTGACTGAAAAAAAAAGACCTTGAAGGTCCATCCAGTTCAATAAATAGATTGGGGGAGGGGGGGATTATACAATCCTATAAACACAATCCTATACTTACAGTTGATCTGGAAGGCAAAAAGCCCAATAAAGCATGATCCAATTGGCTTCCGATCCCCCAATAGGCAAATAAAATAATATTCACTGGATTAACTTTACCTATAAAAAATAAGCCAGGCCTTTTTTTAAACAATCTACTGAGCTGGCCAGAACCAGCTCTTGAGGGAGTTTATTCCACATTTTCACAGCTCTCACTGTGAAGAAGCCTTCCTGTCTTTTCCTCCAGATGTATAACTGCTACATGTATTTGTTAAAAAAAAATTCCAATAAGTGTATAATAATTGGTTTGTGCGAAAGTTATAGCATCTACCAACTATGATATATACAGTGCCTTGAAAAAGTATTCATACCCCTTGAAATTGTCCGCATTTTGTCATTTTACAACCAAAAACGTAAATGTATTTTATTGGGATTTTTATGTGATAGACCAACACAAAGTGGCACATAATTGTGAAGTGAAAGGAAAATGATAAATGGTTTTCAACATTTTTAACAATAAATATCTGAAAACGTTTGGCATGTATTTGTGTTCAGTCCCCTTTACTCTGATACCCCTAACTAAAATCTAGTGCAACCAATTGCCTGCAGAAGTTACCCAATTAAGATTCCACCTGTGTGTAATTTAATCTTAGTATAAATACAGCTGTTCTGCAAAGCCCTCAGAGGTTTGTTAGAGAACCCTAGTGAACAAACAGCACCATGAAGGCCAAGGAACACACCGGACAGGTCAGGGATAAAGCTTTGGAGAAGTTTAAAGCAGGCTTGGGGTATAAAAAAAATATCCCAAGCTTTGAACATCTTGCGGAGCACTGTTCAATCCATCATCCGAAAATGGAAAGAATATGGCACAACTGCAAACCTACCAAGACATGGCCGTCCACCTAAAATGACAGGCCGTGGCAAGGAGAATATTAATCAGAGAAGCAGCCAAAAGGACCATGGTAACTCTGGAGGAGCTGCAGAGATCCGCAGCTCAGGTGGGAGAATCTGTCCACAGGATAACCATTAGTCCTGCACTCCACAAACCTGGCCTTTATGGAAGAGTGGCAAGAAGAAAGCCATTGTTGAGACTAACATGCAACAAAAAATGGACGAATGGTCATCCGAAAATCTGATTGTGTGTACGTGGCTTTGCTCACCACCACTTGCCCCACCCAAGCCCTACCCCACCCCTAAGTCCGCCCCTAAACACGCCCTCGAAAATTATCTCATAAAACTATGCTGTTAAATGTTTTATGCAGAATTAAGTTCCAAAAATAAATATTAACAACTTTAACAATATTAACATATGGCATATCAGTGCACCATAGATATGCACCAGACCCTAGTACAATGAAAAAAAAAAAAGAAAAAAAAAGAAAATAAGCATCTGGAATGCATTTGGAAATGCATAAAAAATGCACCTGAATGTGTCAAAAGTGCATTAAAAACACAGATGCAGAAACGCATCCGGAACTGATCTGGAGTGTGTTCAGATGCAGTTCAGTGCTTTTTAATCTGCATCAAATATTTTCCATGGATTCCTAGAAATAAAATAATTTAATTGATGGACGGGGCAGAAGGCGTGGTTAACCTCCACTGGGTGTGGCCTGACTTGTAATGAAGTCAGTATTTGCATAGTACATGTGCTGCAGGCGAGGCCATAAGAAGCAGACACAGCTCACTGACATTTATACTGCCTGTCATTATCATGTAAGGTTCCAGTACAAAGATCCCCAAGACAACCTGTAACTTCTTCCCCAATATTAACCCTGCCCACAAAATGTCTTCCACCACTAGGCGTACATTGAACAGGTGCACTTTGCTGACAGCTGACACACCCAATCACTGCCCCCTAACCCCTGCTCCTCCAAACAAAACCATGGTTGGACACGTTGACCCGATTTACATACAGATCACCACACAGCCAATAGCAGCACGCTCGCTCTCTCCTCGTTTCACTGACATGGGATGACGTCTGCGCAAACACCTCCGACATGGGGCGGGGAGGGCGCAGACTGGTGAGGAAGAGGGCGGTACACCTGTGGCCAATTACTGGCGCTTGGAGGGAAGGGGGCAGGAGTTTGTCTGGATGGCACTCCCACTTGTCTCTACTGTGCGTAATACCATGTGCGCATCAGGAGGGTAAAAGGAGAGTTTGAGAGCGCGATGTATGTGTGTGTGTGAGGCGGGACTCGGGAGGACAGGTTGGGGGGCTTCTTTCCGTGCAGGGTAGTGGCTTTTTTGCCGCCCCCGCAAAGTGCCACCCTAGGCCTGGGCTTTGTCGGCCTAGGCCATGACACGGCACTGCTTTGTGTTGGTCTATCACATAAAATCCCAATAAAATACATTACAATTTTTGGTTGTAACGTAACAAAATGTGGAAAATTATAAGGGGTATGAAACGACTTATAGTGGGGCTGTTATAGGGTAGCTGGCAATCTGGTGCCAACAAACACTATCTGGGAGGGTCACTAACTGACACTGACGTCACTTGTGACAGTGATAATACTGTACATTGACACTGTACTAATATCACTGTCTGGAAAGGGATTAACATCTAGGGGCAATCAAGAGGTTCACTGCCTAACAATGTGTAATGTGTGCTGCTTTTACTTTCCTTTTCAGGGAGAAGAAACCAGATCACTCTTTCTATGCACAGAAAGTTGTGTGTTTGTAGAGCTCTGTGTGATTGGACACAGTCGATCAGCTGACTTCAGCCAAAATCATTGGCTGAATTCAGCTGCCAAACTCGTGCTGTGTCCAATCACATACTGGGTAGGCAGGGAGCGCGCACATGCGCACTGCCGAACCTGGAAGAAAGGACTGATGTACAGGTACGTGATCGTGCCTGCACCTGCTACCTGCTCGCAGTATATTTACTGTGAGTGCTCGGCAGGTGGTTAATAGAAAATCAGCCCTTAACTAGTAGGAAATGATTTGTAGCTTTCGGTGCCGGTATTACATCGCAAAATCTAGAACAGAAATACCAAGCATACATAGCTCTCTCTTTTGGTCTGATGTACAGGCCTTTTAAAAAAAATTTACTATTTAACGATTAAAAGTGTTTTACTGCGTTAATCCTTTTATCCAACCTCTAAAATATTGCATTTGTTAGTTTCCAGAGCCAGTATAAAGGAAACAGTGGTTAAAAAAACACTTGTGGGTTTACCAAAGACTTTTGTGTATTAAATTCCCCATTTTTTTTTTTTTTATGTAATCGGTTTTTATTATAGAGAAAGTATGTGAACTACAACAAAACCAGAAATAGGTCACACAGGGAGGACAAACATTAAGTTAACACAAAATGCAGAGAAGATTATAAAAACTGAATAACAGATATAAAAGAGTTAAAGTAAACTTCGGGGGGTATTCAAACAAATCCTTGGGTCTGTTCAGGTAAGTTGTCCGTTCCAGTTCCAGAGAGTACTCTCATGGTTGATCTGCCTTGACGGATTACATGTAAGGTAAACCATCAAAACTGACAGCATAAAATAAACCTACTTCAATGAAAGAGTCGGAAAAAAAAAATCAAAGTCTCACTCAGCAAACCTTGTAGCTACTAACACATGCCTTATTTTTCCCCCTACCACTGAGGTCATCTTGACATAAATAATGTAACTGGAGATAATCTATCTATTTGGCAGCTCATACAGCAGGCAGTAAGCAGCCCAGGTCTAAGAATTCAACAGATGTGCTAATTTTTTGCTAGAGGCAAAACAGCCTGGTTATTAGTTCCTGGTGACTGCAACAACAGCATCATTTTCTCAGGGCAAGTAGTGTTGCTAATTAGCTCTGGTTTCCTTGACATTTTATTGTTTTGCTCACTGTGTGACAGCACTCCTTTCACTGTAAGTGGCCAAAATCCTTAAGGTATGGTGTAATGCCATCAAGAAATACTTGTATTTGTTCAGGGTAAAAAGTGGGATTAGGAACACCGAGTACATATCAACACTGCCTATGCCTACCGCAAATGCTGAGATCTGCTCCTGGAAATGGCCCTGCCTATGAATCCTGATCAAGTTCACAATAAACTTCTATATGAATGTTACATTTTATTCTAATGCATCTATTAGCAAGGATCATTGTGATCATTCCCTTTTATTCTGCTGAACTTTTCCTTTCCTTACTGGTAAATCTTGGCTGCCTTTTCCTTCAAATGTAAGACTGGCTTCACACCCATGTGTTGCGGTAATGTGGGGTACCATACACAATGATGTGCACTGTGGTGCCATTTATTAAGAATAGCATTCCATGAATAAGTACAGTAACCTGCTATGCACCCATGCTTTGTGGGGTGCCGCAGAGACACTTTGATGCCATGTGTGGCACCCTATTTTAAATAAATAGACTGCTTTAAAGCTGAACTCTGGGCAAAAACTTTTCTATGTCCTTGTTGCTGATCTACCTTCTCCAACTAGGGCATCCATCTTCTTCTGAGCTCAGTAGTTCATCTGTAATAGCCTTCTGATTTTACAGAAAAAACGTTAATCCCCAGGGTTTCCTGTTTGAAAGACCGGTGGCTGCTATTCCTCCTGTACATTCAGCCAGTTCTGGCACTTTCCATTTGTAGTTCTATCTACAGCAAGCAGGGATGTACTTCCGTCCCTGCTTGCTATAGTGGGCAGGGGGTCTCATAGACCCCCGGTCTGTACAGCCCATAGAGGTGGTGTCCTACTCCTCCTCCTCTCCCTGCCAGCACTGTTCCCAACACCCCCCTGCCCACCCACCATCCACCCACCTGTCTTTGCTGCATGGGATCGCTGGGAGAGCGGCAATCTCCCGGTGTGACAGATTTCGTAGGTGTAACTCCAGCCTTGTAAAGTCCTTCCTCCTGGACCAGCATTGGACCTATGTGCTCTATATCACAATGCTGGTCCAGGAGGCAGGACTTTACAATGGCTGGAGTTTCACCTACAAGATCTGTCACACCAGGAGATCGCCGCTCTGTGTCATGAGGCTGGCTCTCCTAACGATCCCTGCTGCACAGGTGGGCACAGATACGCTGCGCTAATGGGCACAGATACGCTGCGCTGAGGGGCACAAATATGCTATGCTAATTGCCACAGATAGGCTGTACTGATGGGCACAGATATGCTGCACAGATGGGCACCGAGGAGGCTGCACTGATAAGGCAGCACTGATGGGTACTGAGGTGGCACTGATTAGGCTGCACTTATGGGCTCTGATAAGCTGCACTGATGAGGCTGCATTGATATGCTGCACTAATGGGCACTGATAAACTGCACTGAGGCGACACAGCAGTGATAAGCTGCACTGATGGGCACTGAAGCAGCACTGTTGAGGCTGCACTTATGAGCACTGATAAGCTGCACAGATGAGGCAGCCCTGATGGGCAATGATAAACTGCACTGAGGTGGCACTGATTAGGCTGCACTGATAGGCAATGAAGCGGCACTGATTAGGCTGCACTGAAAACTGCACTGATGGGAACTGATGAGGCTGCACTTATGGGCACTTATGAGGCTGCACCGATACGGCACTGATGAGGCTGCACCGATACGGCACTAATGAGGCTGCACCGATGCGGCACTAATGAGGCTGCACCGATACGGCACTAATGAGGCTGCACTGATTAGCAGTGGAGACCGTCCACTGCCTTACTGACACTGTCCACTGTCAAATACGTATAGGGGGGGGTTTCCATCATCCCTGCAAAGTTTCTTTTTTTATGTTTTATTTCTATCCTGATGTGTATTATATGTGACATTACATATCACAGAGACTGGTAATATTGAAGTTTATTGAGATTTCCATACATTAGAGGGTTCCACCATTATTGTGTTATTGATTAGTAAGTTATGTTATGTTAAGTTATGTTTTTTTTTCATGCTGACATTTACTTGTTCCACATGCTGATATAAAGCAGCATGGCCCGGCTCTTTCTTTGGTGCGGCTAGGGATGTGCTCATATACACCATACAAGCACTGATTGTGATTAGAAAGATCTCAAAGCTACAGCAGAAGGAAGATACATTTTTAATACTGAATTACAGCAGAGTACAGTGAGTATAATATATACTTATGGACATGTGTCTACAGTTGGGGAATGAATACATAAAGCAAGTAAGGGCAATATATTTATCTCCTGTTTTGGCTGGAGGGGGAGAGCATAAACATGCTTTGCATTTATAAGGCTGTAACCTACGTATCCTGCTGTGTGTTACTGAGTAGTGTGACTGGCTGCAGAATGAGGGGGTGTGATTTATGTGGGCTTGCTCACATTTAACATGTACAGGCCTAGTGTACCCTCCCGCATTCACTGCAGTTCTCAAAGCATGATGGGAAGTGTAGTTTGATTAAACTGTGAGAGGAGAGGATATGATGTAATCACTGTTCTAACAGCTCCTCCTTGGCAGAATACATGCTGCATTTTTTTTAATTAGAGAATATTCAATTAGACTTTTATCTTCAATGGTAAGGAATTTCACAAATGTAATAACTTTTTAGTGTTCATGCAGACTCCTGGATATCTCTGTCACATATCCCTGGAGGCTGCAGAAGTATAGATGCACAGCTGGAGCAGACCCGGAGGTGCATCATCGGGTTGGCTACAAGAACCCGAAAGACACAGTGGCCCCTAATGACATAAGAAGGGAAAATGTCAGAAAAGGTACTTGGCCTGTTGCAGCTGATCTCATCAGGACAATGCTTAATTTACTGAGCAGGCAAGTATGTTTCCAGAATACAACCCTGTGTAGTCAGGTGCTTGGTTAAAGACAGAGAGCAGTTTCGGACACTGTGCTGCAGTGCTCTCTGTGCTCCCAATGAACTTCAGCTGAAAGGGTTAACACTACCTCACCTTCATCCACCAGGGGGGAGCTGACAAGCAGAAGGCGTTCACTTGACTTGTAGGTTGGCAGCACGGAATCATGGTAGATGTAGTGCAGGGGAAGGCTCATGCTATGGGAGTCAATAGACTATAGAACTACAATTTCCAATGACAGCTGGATAGAAAGAAAGAAAGACTGTATTTTCACAGGCTGAATACTGAGGAATTTCCTCTTTGCTGTGTGGAGACCGATGTGTGCACATCAACTTCATTCAAGCTTGCAGCCTTGTGCTGAGGACCCGAGTCATTTCAAAAAGATAAAAAAATTAGCCGTCATCTGAACAGCGGGACCTCTGTTGCTGTATCATTGTGACTGGTGTGAGGACACTGCTGCCATTAACCTTTTTTCTGCTAGCAGAGACTGACCATATGGGGACTGCCCATCTAACTGGCAGCATTATTTACTGCATCCAGGATCTACTGGAACTGTATCCATGTGCACCATCGAAAAGACTGGGCCCCAACTTCACAAGAACTTTGTTGTCCATAGTAAGAGCTACCTCTTTAGCGGACCTAACATTTCATTGCTAACGTTCATATAGAGTACACTCTAAAATGAATATAACCTACTGTTTACACAGGCGTTTACACAGTATCATCATGGCGGTTACTGTTCTTTAGACCATTGCTTATTGCCGATTTTCTGGATTACCAGGTTTACCCTTATTTAGCTGCATAGAACTCTATTCTATGCTGCTATAGCTATATAGTAAAAAAATATATTGGGTTCATTTATGTTTGCTTTTTGATAATGAACCTTAGTTATAGGCAGGGTATATGTTTCTGTGCTCCCAGTAGCAGTGTAGTACCCATTTGCTTAGCCTGGTGTGTCAGGGGCTAATGTTGTTCTCAGATTCCAGGCAGAAAAAAGAGAACCCAGTCTACCACGTGGCTCCTGTGGGGGTAGCACTACATCTGCATAACAGGTTAGAGGGGATTAAATAAACAGAGGGGAGTGGAATCATTCTTTAAATGGAACCTTTGAGGATAGGACCTACAGTAGTGCATTTGTAACCTGAAACAAGAATCAGGATGGGAGTTCACTAGCTGCATTCTTGCTTCAGTTTAACTACTTAGACAAGCCAGGGTCACGAGAACAACCATGGAGCTTACACCTTAAATAACAAATCAAAGATGGCAGCTCCCAAAGTTCCATCCCGACAGGTTTACAGGGGTACAGGGATACAGGGGTGACTCTGTTGGGTCACTTTTGTAACTGTCACACTGTACAGCCTGGAGAATGATACCACACAACTAAATGCAACCCTTGTTTATACTGGTGAAAGTAACATGTTTGATTCACAGAAAGCACAGTACGCAGCCTCACTTTCCACATGCTCCCCCATTGTCTTCATCCTTTGCAAGAGCACCCTAGAGTCCTCTTAAAGTTTCAATAACATCTTGCACAGCCCAAGGGAGTCCCCCCCATTCACATAAGACATAGTTGGGCATAGCAATTAGTTGCTTAAGCAAAAGTCAGTGCGTTCCCCTTCTCCAGAAAGAGTGGTAGAGAGTGAATGGAAGAAGGATGCTAAAAGTGCCTCCCATATTGTGAATCTGTTACTGTGGTGTGTAGTTGCAAATGCAGGTACACTTTAGGTTAATATTTTTTAAGCACAGCATGTAAACTGTATGTCAGTCTAATTACCACATTTAAATACATATTGGCACTTGCACCTGCAAAACTACATATTTTAGTATTTTGTACCACTTCACTGAGCTTCTAAGTTTCACCTGGTGACAGGGCTGGTGCAATGATTTTTGACACCCTAGATGAAACCTAATTTTTCCGCCCCCCTGGCTCCACCTCTGACGCCACCCCCTTTGCCCTGCCCATGTATACCCCACCTTTTTAATGAAGCGCCTATCAAATGCAGCCCACCGGCATCCATCAAATGCTGCCTCTCCAGTGCCCATCAAATGCTGCCTCCCAGCGCCCATCAAATGCTGCCTACCAGCGCCCATCAAATGCTGCCTACCAGCGCCCATCAAATGCTGCCTACCAGCGCCCATCAATGAATGTTTGCTTGCTTCCATTCATTTGGGAGTAGGGACACAGACACAGTCCTCCGCCACCGCTGTGCGAACGGAGTGGCGGCTACCTACTGATGCTAAGACTTAGTTGCTTGCTGCAGAGAGAAGAGAGTAGGAACACCAGTGGCCAGGCACCCTAGGCAGCAGTGCGCACTAGGCGGCTGCCTAGTTTGCCTAGTGGTAGCACCGGCCCTGCCTAGGTGATCCTTTCAGTCTGGGCTTCAGGGCTTACTGCAACCGGAAGCCCTGTATATAGGGCTTCCGGTTGCAGGGCGACAGTACTCACCCACTGTCTTGCAATGTAGCAGTAGTGCTGTCATCCTTGCAGTGGCCTCTCACTTTAACACTTTGAGCAGCCATGACAAAGTACAGCATGCCTGTATTCTAACCTTGGCAGTGCATAACATTCTGCCAGTCACTTCTAGGCACACCTCCAGCGCCACTTGCTTCCTATTGCTGAAGGTAATACAGAGAGGTTAAAGGCCAAAACCATCTGCCACTCTCTGCCTTCAATGGACAGTTCCCAAAGACTGCCAGCTAGGGACCAGAACTCATCAGTAACATCAATGGGCGTGATGTGCTGCTGCAGCCTAATACCCACCCTCCGCCTTGACCGTTCAGAAGCCACATGACTGCAGAAAAAAATATTTAATAAAAAGGTATTTTAGGTATCATTTCTGTAACTTGAAGGATCAGACTGCTTACTTTACAAATAAATAACATCCTGTGCGTTTCAAAAACTCAAGTTTTACATCCAATTTGAAATGCAAAAAAGCATACTGTGATTCAATTTAGCAAAAGTTAAGATGGGTCTGTTGTGTGACAGTCCTCTGATAGGGGAAATAACTGAGCCAGTTACTCGCAATACTAAGTGGTCTGTCTGGAAATTAATTAAAACATTGCCAGCTCTGGAACATATGGCTACTGAACTGCAGCCTTCATCATAATGTCTCACCTTTAAAAAAATAAAATTTGCCATCTGATCCTGACACTGCTGCAGCTTCAACAAATGCTGGAAGTCTCTTCCACCTCTGTTGAGTGAGCTGAGGCCCTGAGACATTTCCATTTAAAGTCACCATCCAGTAGTGTCGGCCTTTGAAGACGAACAATGTTTGTTTCAAATCTGTAAAACCAGAAAAAAAATATTTTAGCGTCAGTGAAGTTTTAGTGTAGTGAAAACACAAGATTAAAGCACAGCTATGGTCAAAATGTAATCATATATTCATTTTCACATAGTATTCAAATTATTTCTCGCCAACTCCTGTTACTCCGAATGATCTTGAAGTTTGTAAACCTACTTTGTGAAGATCCCCACCCATTAACAGTATTTCCATGAATAATATGACATGTATTTACTATGCCATGTGGATATGCACTGCTGCATCACAGAATTCATAGAACCTGTCTTCTGAGCTACAGAGGTGCAGAGGAGTTTCAGGAGGCGGAGTCAGTACAGGAAACACTGCTTGCAGGTAGCAAGATACCATGGGATATGTAGTCCTTAGAAATGGAAAGAGGTGAAGCAGCAAAGCATGTAGGGAATACAGGAAATTGTAGAAAGATGACCAGCAGACAGGCAAAACTCACAAAATGAAAGGAGATCTTTCAGGTAAACCTGTATTGGATTGTCAGAAATAATGATTGTTTGTATTGTTTTTACAATGCTGATGGCATAAAATGAAAGAGTGTGCCGTGACCATAGATTTCCTTTAAGGGAAGTATTATGATACACAGAAGATTCATCCCTGAATGCATACGGCCCTAACAGCTGATATCACTTGGTACAGCATTCAGCCCCATCCAGCACAGCCTGCCATAGACTTTGTCAGATTGCCTACAGCAGAGCTAAATACTGTACCTGTCCCTCCTGGACGCATTGAAATGCAATACAGCTGGAAAGTCCCATGTGCAAGGGGCCCAATAACAGTTCTTTCCATTAACATTAAGAGAGAATTAATGTATTAAAGTGGTTGTATACCCGCATAAAAAAATAAAAATGAAAACCTGTAAGGCAAAGGCATAATGAGCTAGTATGCACCGCATACTAGCTCATTATGAAATGCTTACCTTACAACGAGGCGTCAGCATCTGATCCCGGGCACTGCCGAGGGAGCTGACATTTCCCCCTCGCCATGTCTTCCAGGTTCGCGGGTCTGGCGCTGTGAGTGGCCGGAGCCACGATGACGTCACTCCCATGCATGTGCACAGGAGTTTTCTTTCTGGCAAGGTCCAGTGTTTCATCAGATTTGGCGACCCGTCAGAATTTGTAACAGAAGTGACGTTCCATTGCCGCCATCTTGCTACACCCAGCACTCCTCCACAGTAAGGATACACCGAGAAGACATCTTGTTACACCCACCAGAGTTTTGCATTTCACACTTATTTTTAACAGTAAACGGAGCATATATGGTGAAATACAGTATTTAGAAATCCGACGGACTGTTTACATGTTGAATTATAAAAGCAGCGGTGTTCTGTCACATTAGAAAACCTGTGAGATCAGCAGGATTGCCGCTGCTTTTAAAATTTAACATCTAAACAGTCCGTCGGATTTCTAAATTCTGTATTTCACCTTATAAGCTTTGTTTACTGTTAAAAATAATTGTGAAATGCAAACATTTAAACATAACAAGATGTCCGCTTGCCCCCTTTTCAGTGTATCCTTACTGGGGAGCAGTGCTGGGTGTAGCAAGATGGCGGTGACGGAACGTCACTTCCCTTACAAATTCTGACGGGTCGCCTAATCTGACGAAACACCAGCAGCGTCCGCCGGACCTTCACATTGCATGCGCCGCTGACGTCAGCGGCTGCATGCAAAGTGAATATCTCCTAAACCGTACAGGTTTAGGAGATATTCATTTAACCTACAGGTAAGTCATATAATAGGCTTACCTGTAGGTAAAAATTTAAAAAAGGGTATAAAACCACTTTAATTAGTGCTTTTTATATGTGCATTATTTTTCCCTTTTCAGCTGGCCTCTATGACATACTAATACTTTGCATAATTTACTGTCTTTTAACTGTGGTTTTATTGCATGCTTCTAATCTTGTGAAATTTTTAATTATAAAAGAATGAAATCTCTGCCTGCTTATAAATTAGAAAAGTTCTTACCCCAAGTGACAGCATCAAACATGGACTGGCAGTAATATGGTTTGACTGCACCATCTGTCACTCCTTTCTTTTCTTCACTCCACTCTTCAAACCTGGTGAACTGTTTCCCAGGCAGCTGCACCAGCCTGCCACTTGAGGGCGCCCCTGTCACACAAGCACAATGATGATGATAAAGCCATTTCACTGAGTTTTTTTGTTTAATTTATTTTGCAGTGTAAAAAAATGCTTAGTAACAAAAGCTTAACATTAAATATGTTCTAATTCATGAGATCTATTTTCAATCAATGTCTTCTTGCCTTCTAGTTGCAGATTTCTAATATTTGACTTATATTTTTAATGTATTTAAAATGGTCAATTCTAATGCTTAGTAGTTAGCACTTCTGCCTTGCACCATTGCGGTGCTTGTTTCAAATCCCAACCTGGACACTGTCTGCTTGGAGCTTGCATGTTCTCCCTGTGTTTGCGTGGGTCTCCTCTGGGTACTCAGGTTTCCTTCCACACTCAAAAACATGCATGTAGGTTAATTGGACACTCTCTAAATGGGCCCTAGTTTGTTAATGTATGTGAGATTGATTGTAAGCTCCTTATAGGCAGGTGACTAAATGTACATTTTGTAAAGCTCTGTGAAAATTAAGGCTGCTATATAAAATACTTGAAATAAAAAAATTGGAAAAAACACTATTATTCTAGAGTCAGTGATGTATCATCTATGGGTGCAAGGTGCTCACTGAACACTGGCCCACTATGTTCTAACCCACACTGCACCCATGGGTGAGCTGTCCCTGGTTGAAACCTCCTGCAGCAGGTGACATTTCAGTCAGGGGTGATCTGTGCGTTGGTGGGGTCAATTACAAGCACTGATCTCCCATGTATGGCTTTTAATGAAGCAGCTGAAAGCGGCTTCTCCTCCTCTCCCTCACGAGGATTTCAGCTGCTTCATTGAAAGCCATACAGGGAGATTGGTGCTTGTAACTGCCATGCCCCCACCATGCACCAATTACCCGACTGTCCATCAGATTGCCCTTCCTTTCTAAGCTCCCCTGTGTGCTCCTCCAGCCCCCCTCATCCCCCCGCATTGCTGCCGGCTTCCCTCCTCTCCTTCCCCACTGGGAATGTGTCAGGATGGAGAGCGGAGGAAGGGGCCGGTAAACATGTAATTTACCAGCCCTTTCCTTTTCTGAATGAGCAGAGTCAGTGATCACTGACTCTGTCCATTAATAACTGAAGCACCCTAAACGGTGTTTATGATGCTTAGGTTTATGAATGAACAGGAGCCTCTGTCTCCTGTTCATTCATCTTCAGTGCTAAGGCTGCAGAGAAAGGGATTGGGGAATCTCTGTCTGACACTCTGACGCTGTCCAGTGCCCCCTCCCAAATCATTGTCAAAAAAATACAAAAATAAATTGTAAAAAATATTTAAAAAATAAAAATAAGAAATTCTGACACTGTCCATTGCTCTACTGACACCATCCACTGGCCCCCAAAAAGCATTTTCAAAAAAAAAAAAATCATGTATACATTTTTGGATATGTCCATTAATTTTTGATTTACATTCTTTGGCAACCTAATGTGCAAAAGTGTCAATAAGGGCCCTTTCACACTGATGCGCTTTTGATGCCTTAATATATTGACATACAATGGAAGGTGCCTGAAAAACTGCACCAAAGATACAGCTTGCAAGACTTTTGAAAGGGCAGCGCACCCACAGTGTGAAGAGTTACATACAACTTAATAGGAAATAGTTTTCCAGTGTTTTTTTTTTACCACGGAAAAGCATGGCAAAAGTGCTCCAGTGTGCAGAGGGGCTTTAGGGTTGAGACAAAACTATTTAACATTGACATAGGTGCTTACAATAGTCAGCTTTTATGTAAAACCTTTATCCCAGCAGGTAAAAACAATTGCTGCAGCTGCTTAAAAAGTGTTGTCTGTTCGACCTTAATTTGTCGTAAGACAGAATACAAATTCAGAAAGTGATGTATGTGAATGTATTGTATTCGAGCATGCGTGGTCTTGGTCACTTGATTTTTTTCTTACAGATACTATACTAATTACATGAAAATCGCTCGTTCTGTTATCTTACAAGAAATATTTTTGTGCTTGTCCTTTTTGGTATTTTGCATGAACTGTCGTGACTGGCTCTCAAAAGCTGTGTACTAATGAATAGATTATCAGATGATCGCTCCGAATGCGTTTTATTTGCATCTGATTTTCTCAGGGTGTGTACAAGACATAGGACAGGAAATGTGCTACTGGCCAGATCTCCAAGTGAAAATAAGAGCCCTTTCACTCTGGGGCGGTTTGCAGGCGCTATTGCGCTAATAATAGCGCCTGCAAACCGACCCGAAAGTGCCGCTTCTTTCATTCCAGTGTGAAAGCCCCGAAGACTTTCACACTGGAGCGATGCGCTGGCAGGACGGGAAAAAAAGTCCTGCCAGCAGCATTTTCGGAGCGGTGAAGGAGCGGAGTGTATACCGCTCCTTTACCGCTCTTACCCATTGAAAACAATGGGACAGCGCGGCTATACCGCTGGCAAAGCGCCTCTGCAAAGGTGCTTTGCGGTGGTATTTAACCCATTCTCGGCCGCTAGCGGGGGGTAAAAGCCCCCCCGCTAGCGGCCGCATACCGACGGTAAAACGCCGCTAATAATAGTGGCGTTTTACCGCTGACGCCGCCACCGCCCCAGTGTGCAAGGGCTCTAAAGGAAAAGCAAAAGGTAAACAAAAAAACAAATAAAAAGGAAAAAAATGCAGCCACCACATTTAAGGTAAGAAGCAATATATAAAATTAGTAACATTTTTTTTGTTTTTGAATTTAAAGCTGAAGTTTAGGCATGTATATTTTTGCATTGCTTGGACCAATATAAGTATGTATGTTCCATAAAGAGAGAATTATCACCGCTCTAGGAAGGCCAATCGAAAGCAAACATCTCCTCCATGCTGAAAGGACCAGGTGCTGGCAATGCTTGTACAATGAAGTAATCAGAGAAAGTCCTGGACAGCCGCACTCAAACTGATATGTTGCCTTTATTAAATAAAAGTCATCAAAGATACATGCCACAGCAGAAAAATGCAGGAAAGCTAACGCGTTTTGATTAGCCATGATAATCATAGCTTAATTAATCATAGCTTAATCTCAGTTATGATTAAGCACTGACTACAGTGAGAAACGCGTTAGCTTTCCCGCATTTTTCTGCTGTGACATGTAATGCGTTTCTCACTGTAGTCAGTGCTTAATCATAACTGAGATTAAGCTATGATTAATTAAGCTATTATTAATCATAGCTAATCAAAGCTATGATTAAACACTGACTACAGTGTGAAACGCGTTAGCTTTCCTGCATTTTTCTGCTGTGGCATGTATCTTTGATGACTTTTATTCAATAAAGGCAACATATCAGTTTGAGTGCGGCTGTCCAGGACTTTCTCTAATTACTTCATATGTATTTTCCATTCCTGGCCGATCCCTATGAGAGATGTAAATCCCTCCAGTAGTAGCTGCTACCACAGCTGGTTTCTAGGTCCTGTGCCGAGAGGCTAAACTTCTGCTTACAAAACACAGGAGGTTGCCCGCTCGGCAGGGAAGCCATTGAAAGATCACTTTCCATTCTCTCAATAATTGCAAAGTGTTTTCTGATTGGACAAAGTGGAGATTATGAGGTCATCACACTGCCTCTCTACCACTTCCAGTCAGGGAACACTTTTCCGGGAAAGCATTCTCTGAATGCAATCCGGTTGTAGAGTGTTTCCAAAAGTAGTGCGTGCACTACTTTGGAGCGATAGGGTGCGATTTGAGCCCATTCAAAATGAATGCACTTAAATCACACTGCCCTGAATCGCATGTGATTGCGCAAGATATGCGATTCATAGGCGGTTATTGTGAAACGTAGAGTGTTACTAAACCCAGGCCACTGCATTCACTATATCTGGTCTCCCACAATATACAGAAAATGGAAATGCAATTATTTTAGTAAATATAAACTGATAAATACCTTTCATCAGCAGTATATAGCAGTCTTGTGATTTTTATCAGTTCCTGGTCAAGCTTGTAGGAGGAGTTTTCATACTGCACTGAGCTGTCCTATGAGACTGCAGGGCTCCTAACTCTCTGTCTGGACATGTCTGGACAGTGCTGATTGGGCCTGTGCTGATCACATTCACTCTCCCAAGAAAAAAAAACTCTCTAGCAATACACACCAAACTGAGCATGTACAGCCTGACTCCAAAGGCTCTGTCTTATCCAGACTTGTCCAGGGGGACAGTGCAGGAAGGGGAGGATCAGTGTATAAAAGATCAAGCAGCCTTTTTACATAATGCGGAGGATTAACCCCTTAGGTTCCACAGTGAGTATAACAAGCATGCTTTACTGCATATACAGACTGATTTAACTCTTGTGGGTTTAGTAACACTTTAATGTAACATCCTAAAATAACTTGGTGTCAATTTTTTTGAGTCTCAAAATGTTACTACATATCTCACAAGCCGTATTTTATTTTATGTTGCACTGCCAGCAAAAACAGAAGCTACTCACAGCCACCAACCAAGTTATTTATGAGCAGTAAGAACCATGATACACATATTTGTCAAAGAAAATTACCATAGAGATTTTGGATGGCAAAGATATCATCAAAATTCAGCACATATTCTCTGCCTAATTTTTTGTAGTATGGAGACATGAGGGCATTTTTGAACGGTGAATGAGGAAGCCCAAGCGTGTGCCCAATTTCATGTGCCAAGACAACAAACAGATTTCTGCCCTTCCCATTCAATGACCAGTGTTCAGCATTGTCAAAGTGAGCTTCTCCTCTTCTTGGAAAAAAAGCATGAGCCAAAGCACCACCTGCCAGAAGACATAAGTCAGTTAGTGCAAAGAATGTGTCCTGACAATAAGCTATGCTAGATCATCAAACATACCTTTCATTTATAGACTATAGGGTATGATTGCCACCTGTCCAGGATTCATCTGCACAGTCCAGGTTTGGAATCATGTGTCTGGGTTTCAGTCTGCCTGAACACCGGACACAATATTCAGACTGGGCTGTGGCTCCCCAAACAACTGAGATGGCTTTACACAAAAATATGTTGCTGTCTGGGAGCTGGGGGCCGCTGTCTGGGGGCAGGTTTGGCATCACTGGGGGGGGGGGGGGGGCGTGAGTCGGCAATGAGGTCAACAAGAGCAGTTTGGCCAATGTGCTGCATTACCACTCTTCTTGGGGCACCCAAAGGTGTTCCAGGTCTTTTATAATCTTATAGTGTATACTACTAAAGCAAAAATATGCCCTGTGCTGCTAAAGTGTTCGGGTTTGGCTTGAAGAAAATGTGGCAACCCTAATATAGGGTTAGGAAGCTTTGTGAAAATATTTAAAAGGAGTTTAAAGGACAACTTAAAAGGTCTTTTAGTGCATTTGTCTGTTAATGAATCCCCCACTCCCCAGGTGCAGTGCCAGGTAAAATACTTCCCTTCATCCACAATTCAGCAATCTACACTGTGCAGTGTTATCCAGTGCCACACAGTCTTTCCCACAAGAACCTGTTCCTCTTCTTACAGTGCTTATGCATTCTCTCCTATGGATAAGCTGTATTGTGCTGGACAGCTGGAGGCCACAAAGCAAAGATCTCCGAAACAGGTAGGAAGAAAGGTGAGCATATTACCAGGCAGGCTGCAATCAGAAGAAGTGGGGAGAATAATTGAAAGATAACTGTACTTAAAGTACAGGGGTCAGCTCTTTTCTTAGTTTTTTTCTTATGTAAGGGTTAGAACCTCTGTTAGGTTTTTTAAAATTCTGCCCCAGTCCGGGTGGCTTTCCCTTAATTTCTATGCCTTGACAACACAGAAAAGCGAGAAGAATAATCCCCCCTTCCCCAGGACACATAATTAAAAAAAAATCTAGCAGAGGTTATAAAAAGACTTGATGTTTGTGTTCTGCTTGCTATAAATCCAAGTAACAAAATAGGAAGAGGGAGGAATATACTTGAAAGAGAACAATACAGCAATTAAAAGTGAATGTATGGACCCTTTAACACTATTTGGTGACAACGTTCCGTGTGAATTTTTTATGCTGGCTTTTAGGTTTTTAAAGAGGAGTTATATTCACCTTCGCTCCAGCGATACAATATTCCGGAGCTGCCTGCTGCCCACTGACATCTTAGGTGATCAACTTCTAGTTATCAATCGCCAGCTGCTTTCATTGGCCAGGTAGAGAGGACGTCACTCCCGCGTATGTGCGGAAGTTTAGTCATTTCGGCATTGCCAAACTTGTACAATGCGCTGTATATGCGCAGCTCACTGTGCACGGACAGACAGACAGATAATTGATAATCTCATCAATGAGCTCACAGAACTCTCACCTTAATTTCTTGAATTATCAGCATGTATTTCTGTAAGAAAATCTGTTCCGCTATTCCGACATCTACCACCAGGGGGTCTTCCGTTCCAGCTTATGTTGTGCTCGTGTGGAAACTCTAAACCCACGTTTTCGTAATGCTCTCGCACTCCCAGAGGGGGGGGGAGAAGGGGAAGGGGTGGGAGAAAGAGAGAACTCCAATAGTGTAGTATGTCCAAAATATACAATTACTTTTATTAGGTAAACAGACTGGACTCTTACATTGATAAAAAATACAAAAAGCTTAAAAACTTAATCGTGTGGCGTTTGGACGCCGTTCTCATGTCACTTCCGGTATTTACTCGACTTCCACTTCCGGTCACTTCCTACGCGTTACGTCATCACGTGACTTCATCAGATCCCCTGATTGTATATTTTGGACATACTATACTATTGGAGTTCTCTCTTTCTCTCTTTCTGCCACCCTTTCCCCTTCTCCCCCCCCCCCCCCCCCCGGGAGTGCGAGAGCATTACGAAGACGTGGGTTTAGAGTTTCCACACGAGCACAACATAAGCTGGAACGGAGGACCCCCTGGTGGTAGATGTCGGAATAGCGGAACAGATTTTCTTACAGAAATACATGCTGATAATTCAAGAAAGAAAGGTGAGAGTTCTGTGACCTCATTGATGAGATTATACACCTCTCACCTTTAATATGTGCGGTTAATTTAACCTATGAGAAGCATTTTGGACCGTAATCAGAAAGATGCCTGAATAGAAGATGATTCTCTAATCACCACATTGACTTTTGTCATTTTTTACTTTGGATGTCCCTGGATCAATGTATTAGTTTATTAATTAATTCTTTACACTAATTTACAATATTTATTTGTCACGTTTTACACCTTATTTATCTTTATTGCTGTAGCGCGGGATCATTATTGATTTATTTAGGAGTGTGATGTGAACGCTATTAGACCCTGCTGCAGACAGTTCTTTATTGTATTTGATTGCACCTTAATTGCACATAACGCACTTTTGATTATTTTACCACATTTCTGTGGTGGTTCTTCTTTTATTATTTTTTTAAGTCATATCATTTAGCATATTAGTCAATTTTTGAACACATCACAGTAGTGTGAAGACTCTCCATTTTAATATCAAATGGCTGGTGCCATAACTGATCACATGTGCAGCATCATGGCAGTTAAAGATCAAACAGAGGCCAATATGGCAGCTTCCTTTGCTGAAAGCAAAAAGGAGAGTTTAGTTCCGCTTTAATGCAAAAGAAACATAGCATGTCTCTTTTGAATTAAAAATGCTGTCCGTTTGCCCTGTCCCTAGCCCTTGTCTGTTTAAGTATTGGAGTGTAATTTTAATAAAAGATATTGCTGTACTATTGGAGCATTTTTTACTTTTATTACTTTTAATATCTAGCATTGACTATCATTTTGAACCACTTCACCTAGCATCTCAACCGCTTGAAATTCTAAGTGCATACTGACCTCTATGAATGCAGTGAGGTCCTACATTTTGGTGAGTGGCTATCTGGATTCCTTGGTGATGGTGGTGGCCTTACACAACTGAGGCACAGTGGATACACTAAGATGCATACATGATATAGGCTTATTTGACCTAATTTGTATTTTGAGGGCAGCACATCTAGTGAGTCGTGGCACTTTATGTATATTGAAGTTGAATTACTATAAGATTTTATGCAGCGCACCACACTGCGGTGTGCACCATAGCAGGCCAGACTGATGTGAATGGACCCCAAATGGGAATGCAAAAGAAGTTTGATGTGGCTTAAAAGGTTAAAGGACAAGGAAGTCAGAAAAAGGTCAAATGCAGGTCTGAAGCACTTTTAATAATAAACCAATTGCCTTAATTTTGCATGTGTTATTGGAATTAAAGCCCCTTGAGCCCTTTGGGAAAGGGAGCCTTGACTGATGGAAGCATGCCTCAGTAAGCATGCTTTCACACTGGGGCGGTAGGGGGCGTCGGCGGTAAAACAGCGCTATTTTTAGCGCTGTTTTACCGCCGTATTCGGCCGCTAGCGGTGCGGTTTTAACCCCCCACTAGCTGCCGAAAAAGGGTTAAAACCACTCGTACAGCGCAGCTATAGCCGCGGTATAGCCACGCTGTCCCATTAATTTCAATGGGCAAGAGCGGTTTAGGAGCGGTGAATACACCGCTCCTTCACCGCTCCAAAGATGCGGCTTGCAGGAGATTTTTTCTTCTCCTGCCAGCGCACCGCTTCAGTGTGAAAGCCCTCGGGCTTTCACACTGAACAAACAGCGGAGGCTGTTTAGGGGCGGTTTGCAGGCGGTATTTTTAGCGCAATAACGCCTGCAAACCGCCCCAGTGTGCAAGGGGCCTTAGCGTGTGAGTGTTGACACTGGTGGCAAAAAGGTAAAGTAGCTCCAAAGTGGCTGGCTTCTTAGGCACGGGGGTGATGAGGCAGGGTCTGAACTCAATTAAAATGTTACATTAAGACAAACACTGCTGACTTGAAAAATGTTACATTCAAAGAAGGTTTAAAAGAGTTGCCCACCTGTCCCATTTTAGAGATGATTTTCAGAGCTTTTTGGGCGGTTTGACCTTGCCAGTGATTGATGTTGCTTTAATAGTTTAAGTGTAAGTTGGGTCAGTCTAATGCCTGGCTGGCACTCATGGCAAGGACAGGCCTTTTGGACTACTTCAAGTAACTGGCAATAAATTATTAGGTAATATATATATGTGTGTGTATAATGGTACACCAATATATACTCCTGCGCTAAAGGATAAGTGAAAATTAATAAATATATGTGCAAAAAATGTATTTACCAGCATATAAACACACACTTTTTTTCCCCCTTAAAATCAGGGGAAAATTGTGGGTGTGTGTTATATGCTGAACCGCTGCCTCAGAGGGGAAGGAGGGAATGAGCGCCGCCGAAATAGACAGAGCTGAGTGTACTGTGTACTCGGCTAGGCTCGGCTCCGCTCGCAGTCACACCTAGTCCTGCCTCCTAGCATTTACATCCCGCCATTGGACCGGTGTTGTGTCCATCATAGGAGCTGGGCCAAGATGCGGGCCTGGGCGGGACTGCGAGAGGAGCCAAGTACAGAGGACATCCGGCGGCGGTAACAATTTAAAACCGATCATGCTGCAATTTTGGGCAAGGCTGCAGATGGACACTGTTGGGCAAGGTTGCAGATGGACACTGTTGGGCAAGGCTGCAGATGGACACTGATCATTCTGCAATAATGGGCAAGACTGCAGATGAACACTGATCATTCTGCAATGATGGGCAAGACTGAAGATGGACACTGATAAGGCTGCATTGATGAGAATTTAAAATGTAAGTTGTTTTCCTAAACTTGGGGTGCGTGTTATACGCCGGCACGTGTTATACGCCGATAAATACGGTAAATAGTGTAAAAACTAAAATTGATGGGTTGCTGCTCTTACGTGACTGTGCCTTTAAATGTGAAAATCAATGTAAGAGCGCTACCCAACCTTAACTAAAACAGCTAGCATTGTGTAACCAAATTCCAACTAATAAATCAAATACAATTCAATAAATAACAATAATGCATTAAATAGAGTCCACATAAAGTTCATATGTTTCCACAAAAAGTGCAGATTCTCATTGTGTAATATTAAAGTTCCAAGTGATGACAGAAATTAGTACATGCTGGTCAGAAGTGGCCATCATCCAAAATGGCTTAATGGCAAAAGGGACAAATAATGCGCATCGGAAGAAACTGATTCAGTACAGGATTTCAACAGAATTACTGATGGAAAGATTTGAAGAAAAAGGGTACAAAAAACAAAACCTTAGTTAAAGTGAAAGAGCAGGTTCAAAATCTGAATAGAGAGGAACTTTTATAGACTAAAAACAGAGAATAAAATAAATATGAGATTCATTTCAGTACAGTGTTTAATAAACCATTTAAACAGATCGAGAAAACCATGAAAAAACACTGGCCTATACTTAAAAGGGACCCTATCCTATCAAAAATTGTATCTGTAAAACCACAAAATGTTTATAGGAGACCACCTACCCTTAGAAATAAGTTAGTGAGAAATGTACCTGACCCCCTCCCAAAAAAAAAAAAAAAGACAGTCACTTTTTTGGATATAGATTTTTTTTTCCAGCTGCGGCAGGTGTTTGACATGTAGAACATTGTTTATCAATAGGAAAAGGAAAACCACCCAATTTCAGTCTAATAGCACAGGAAAAACTTATAATATCAAGACTTTCATTTCTTGTGACAGTACAGGTACCTCTTGGAATGTAGCTGTGGTCTACAGTACATCGGAAGAAGCATGACACAACTAAAAATTAGACTAAGAGAACACATTAACAATATAAAAAAGGTATTCCGCCACCATAGCTTGTCCAACCATTTCAGACTACATCACACTAAGGACCCCAAATAACTCAAATTTTGTGAGATAGATAGAGTTAGTAGACATTGGAGGGGGCACATATGAGAACGGCCATTTCCCAAAATGAATCAAGATGGATTTAAAAGATGGACACATTGATGCCTAAGGGGTCAAATGTAGAGATGGATGTTAATTGTTTTATCTCTAATTTTTTTTAAAATTTGATGTAACAGGACTAACTCCAAGAACACCTGACTCAATGTGGAGATATGGGCCTACCAGGGTTGTTATAAGAAAAGTGGGGTAGACCTAAATTATTACTGATACAAGTGCCTAGCTTCCCATATAAAATACATATTCCTAATCAATGTTCATGTTAATTTTTAATTTACATTTATGTAAAAATTAATTGTCCATGTAGCTATATGACAACAGACAACCTAAGAATTTAGACTATGGGTAGATTTCTTATCTAGTCACTAGATGGTGCTATTAACATGGGTTTGTTTTAGAAAGATATATTAAAGGGTAACTCCACTTTCATGGGGAAAAAAATAGCAAAGAAAGAAAAAATATTATAGCGCATATAATTACAACACTAATCATTTTTTGTAATTGAATGGTATTAAAAATTACCTTTCCTTTTCAATTTGCAGCCAATGTAATTTTTGGAGAATACATTGTAATATGGCTACCTGGAGTACTGTGTGTACTGACCACTCCCCAGATACATAATTTCCTGCTTATGTGATTGGCTCACCAATTTTTCCTGAAGTCTGCTTAAGATCAAGTCAGATTTCAGGCATCCCTTGCAACAAAAATTTCATTTTTTGAGAGATACTTTTAATAGGAACATGTCTAAAGGAATGCAGGCTCGGCAGATTTCCTCATTAGTGTTCAGTAGCTCCACACCTGACAGTTAATTATGAAACCACACCCATTACACCTACTCAGAACAGAGGCACAGAGAAATACACATTGCTTTTTTTCAGAATAACAAAAGGTAGGAATCTGCAACAAAGTTTGTTATAATCCTTGCAATGTACATTGATCTGATTTTTTTCAGAATAACAAAAAGGTAGGAATCTGCAACAAAGTTTGTTATAATCCTTGCAATGTACATTGATCACCCAGAGGGGAATGTTTTTTTCTCAACAAAAGTGGAGTTACGTTTTACTTAAAACTTGAATTATACTGACTAGATCCCTTATATAGCCACTAGATGGTGCTAATAACAAGGGTTCATTGAGAAAGACATATTAACTAAAACTTGAATCATAATTTAAGTTATTTAATTTATTCATTAGTTTATTACCTCTTTAAGTTTAAAGAATTTTTCATTTAATATAATTCAGCTTCCTTACACATTTATTAATCACCAAATTTATGAGAAGCCTAGAGACCAGGGTGTTCCAAGATGGAGGGTTATAGGTGAGATGAGCTTTGGTACACCTTTAGGATTAGATACAGGAAGAGGATATTGTGATGGGAGTCCATACCATCTGGTGAGTGAGAGGGCACACAGGAGGGGAGCACGGATTGCACGGAACAAACTGTTTCATCACTTGGCACTTTAATTTTACACAATGGAGAATCTGCAGTATGAAGATTGTGGAAACATATGAACTTTATGTGGACTTTATTTAATGCAGTATTGTTATTTATTGAACTGTATTTGATTTATTAGTTGGAATTTGGTTACACAATGCTAGCTATGTCAAGTTACTGTTCATATATGCTCAGATTATAACTGTGACTGGCACCGGTTAAAGTGGAACTTAACTGAATCTGAGCACCACAAAACGCTATTTAATTCATTTTTAATATTTACAGCAAACTCACCCATCTGTCCATGTCTCAATGCTTTATTTTGTAGAGAAATCACTTTAAAAACATCCCCCTAGCATGTCAAGCCATGGCCATCTTAAGTAAGGGCATATGATTCATGTAATATTTACTACTGGAATCTATCTGCCCTTAGCTCAGGCATGCATGCAGGGGTTGTGTTTAGCTGAGAAAGCTCCTCCTCCCCTCCTCCAGATGAAAGAAAAAATGGCCAAGACAATTTCTGGGATGCATGACATTATTTTAGCCTAGGCCAGAAACCAGGAAGTAACTAAATGATTGTTAAAAAAAAAAGGTTAAAGAAAGTAAAAATAATGTATTTCCTATCTTTTTATTAAGGGTAGTAGCATAAGGATTAAAAACAGTTCATGTAGATCTGTTTTAAATTATGTTGGAACTTTCAATAAAGCTGTGGCCTTGCCCTTTCCATCTTAATCTGTCTGTGTCATCTTTGGGCAAGGGTACTCATTAAACACAGTTATGGCTTCAGGCCTATGCTTCTCAGCAGTCAAGATCTACACAGTTAGCTTTTATGAGTTTGTTCATATTGTTAAAGTCAACAAAATACATCCAGTCTGCGTGTAGAGGAAATGTGAATGTAGGAAGGCAGCCATTCCTCGGTCTAATAGTGGCCATATATGCGCTTCAAATTTTATTATCTGAACGATGTGCAATTTGATCAAAATTATTTAATCTGCAAAAATCAAATAGTCACTCCCTTCTGATCAATTTAAAACAGATTTGATCAAACGGAGTTGAATGGCAAGGGCATAAAATGATTGATAATTTTGCATCAATTGTCAACATGGAGATAAATCCGATTGTATTTCAGATTATGAGATTGCATGGTGGAAACAGACACGCAATCACCAAGTTAGGATTAGATCTTCCAAATATCGATTCAAATCCGTTTTCGAATGTGTGGCATATCAATTGAATGGGTCATACACTATGAAATATTCCTATCAGGACATTGATCGGAAAAGAAATCTATTTTTATTGAAGCCTGGATGGCCACAATTAAAGACAGGATCAACCTGCACTGAAATCCCGTGTACTTGAAGTAGGGAGTCTGGGTCGTCTGTATTGTGAACTAGTTTCTAGATTAATATATCCCTGTGCGTTTCAATAACAAAGCATACAAGAGTGAATGGTTTAGCACCTGGTCCATCAAATGCATGCCTAGCTCCATCATTGTGCTCTCCATCGAAGAAAGCCAGACGAATGTTTGCTGGGCCTCTTGTAACCTCAGAGAAGGTCAGCGAGGAGACATTACTCCACAATTCAAACGCTGCTTTAACTGCCTGCCTCACCTGATGCTGAGACAGGTACCATGGCCAGTTCACAATCTGATAGGTCAGCTGATGTTTGTACCATTTACCTGGAACAAGAAACACAAACACATTTATACTCTATTTTTCTGTAAATGGGGTATACAGATCAGAAATGATAATTGCATTGACATTTTATGGAAAAAAAAAATATACATGAAAATGGCAAATTTATTTCATGGCAGCATTGATTTAAAAAAAAAATGAAGTAAAATGTACTTTTAATGACCATAGCAACCAGTTTTCTAACCTGCATGAGAAAATAATCCAAGCATGTGATGGGCCGCTATGTATAATATACTTAATTTATGTCACAAACCTATTGCACAACTCCCTTTAGATCTAAACTCAAGATATACACACATACTTTATATATATATATATATATATATATATATATATATATATATATATATATATATATATATATATATATATATATATATATATATATATACATATATACATATATGTATACACACACATACATACATATACATGCATGCATACATACACACTATATATTATACACACTATATATTATATATATATATTATAATATAATATAATATATATATATATATATATATATATATATATATATATATATATATATATATATATATATATACACACAGGTTGAGCCCATGCCACTGCTTAAAATTGCGGTCTAGGCCAGATTTTGCAGGAAACAGGCACACTAATGATGCAGGTGTGCGCTGGGTTTGTTAGAGGTCAGTGGCCCCACCCTTTCGAGGGGGTCAGTGTGTGAAAGGAGCTGTTGGGTGCACATCACACCATACCGTCAAGGTAAGGACAAAAGCCCCAGGCTGTGAGGATGTAGCAGCTGGGAGCTGCAGGAGAAACAGTCAAGCTGATAAAAGGTACAGTGTTTTGTGTACGAGCACTGGGACTGTGTTTGACGGCCTGGAGGACCAAGGAAGGAGGTCTGAGCAGTGAAGCTGCAAAGAGAGCCACAAGGCTGAATTCTTTGTTTTTTTTGCATTGATGGTGAGAACCCCCTGCATGGGAAATTATTCAAGTGTGAACTTTTTGGTTTGTTTTAAATAAAAGTGGGCAGAATAATCCCCGAAATGTACTTCTGGCGTGGAGTAAACTCACTGTTTGGTGCCACAAATTCCACAACTTGTAAACACACACACACATACAGTGGGGCAAAAAAGTAAACACACACACACACATACAGTGGGGCAAAAAAGTATTTAGTCAGCCACCAAATGTGCAAGTTCTCCCACTTAAAAAGATGAGAGAGGCCTGTAATTGTCATCATAGGTATACCGCAACTATGAGAGACAAAATGTGGAAACAAATCCAGACAATCACATTGTCTGATTTTTGAAAGAATTTATTTGCAAATTATGGTGGAAAATAAGTATTTGGTCAAAATCAAAAGTTCATCTCAATACTTTGTTATATATCCTTTGTTGGCAAAGACAGAGGTCAATCGTTTTCTGTAATGCCGCGTACACACGAGCGGACTTTACGACGGACTTTCTGAATGAACGGACTTGCCTACACACAAGCCACCAAAGTCAGTCGAATTCGTACGTGATGATGTACGACCGAACTAAAACAAGGAAGTTCATAGCCAGTAGCCAATAGCTGCCCTAGCGTGGCTTTTTGTCCGTCGAACTAGCATATAGACGAGCGGACTTTTCGACCCGGCTCGATTTTGACGGATTGATTTAAAACATGTTTCAAATCTAAGTCCGTCCAACCTTTGAGAAAACAAAGTCCGCTGAAGCCCACACACGATCGAATTGTCCGACGAAATCCAGTCCGCCGGGCAAAGTTTGCCGTAAAGTCCGCTCGTGTGTACGCAGCATTAGTCTTCACAAGGTTGTCACACACTGTTTCTGGTAAGTTGGCCCATTCCTCCATGCAGATCTCCTCTAGAGAAGTGATGTTTTGGGGCTGTCGCTGGGCAACACGGACTTTCAACTCCCTCCAAAAGTTTTCTATGGAGTTGAGATCTGGAGGCTGGCTAGGCCACTCCAGGACCTTGAAATGCTTCTTACGGAGCCACCGCGCGGTGTGTTTGGGATCATTGTCATGCTGAAAGACCCAGCCACGTTTCATCTTCAATGCCCTTGCTGATGGAAGGAGGTTTGCACTCAAAATCTCACGATACATGGCCCCATTCATTCTTTCATGTACACGGATCAGTCATCCTGTTCCCTTTGCAGAGAAATAGCCCCAAAGCATGATGTTGCCACCCCCATGCTTCACAGTAGGTATGGTGTTCTTTGGTTGCAACTCAGCATTCTCCTCTCTCCTCCAAACACGACGAGTTGTTTTTCTACTAAACAGTTCTACGTTGGTTTCATCTGACCATATGACATTCTCCCATTCCTCTTCTGGATCATCCAAATGCTCTCTAGCAAACCCCAGAGGGGCCCGGACATGTACTGGCTTAAGCAGGGGGACACGTCTGGCACTGCAGGATCTGAGTCCCTGGCGGCCTAGTGTGTTACTGATGGTAGCCTTTGTTACGTTGGTCCCAGCTCAATGCAGGTCATTCACTAGGTCCCCCTATGTGGTTCTGGTATTTTTGCGCACCGTTCTTGTGATCATTTTGACCCCACAGGGTGAGATCTTGCATGGAGCCCCAGATCGAAGGAGATTATCAGTGGTCTTGTATGTCTTCCATTTTCTAATTATTGCTTCCACAGTTGATTTCTTCACACCAAGCTGCTTGCCTATTGCTGATTCAGTCTTCCCAGCCTGGTGCAGGTCTACAATTTAGTTTCTGGTGTCCTTTGACAGCTCTTTGGTCTTCACCATAGTGGAGTTTGGAGTGTGACTGTTTGAGTTTGTGGATAGGTGTCTTTTATACTTGCATAATTAGTGGCTGACTAAATACTTTTTTGCCCCACTGTATAGTGCTGTGAAAAACTATTTGCTCCTTCCTAATTTTGTATTTATTTGCATATTTGTCACACTTAAATGAGTCAGATCATCAAGCTAATTTTAGTATTACACAAAGTTAATCTGAGTAAATACAAAATGCAGTTTTAGATAATGATTTATTTCATTTTATTAAGGGAAAAAAAGCTTTTCAAACCTGCCTGGCCCTATGTGTAAGTAATTGCACCCCCCCCCTTGCTAAATCATGAATGAACTGTGACTAACCACATATTTTTGGTATGCCGAGTTAAATTTCACTTGCCACATCCAGGCCTGATAACTGCCAGGCCTGTTGAATCAAGAAATCACTTAAATAGAAGCGGTATGACAAAGTCAAGCACTCAAAAAGATCTAAAAAAGCAACACATCATGCCGCATTCTAAAGAAATTCACAAACAGATGAGAAACAAAGTAAATTACATGCATCGGTCTAGAAAGGGTTACAAAGGCTTTGGGACTCCAACAAACCACGGTGAGAGCCATCGTCCACAAATGGAGAAAACTTGGAACAGTGGTGAACCTTCCCAAAAGTGGCTGGCCTACCAAAACTACTCTCAAGAGCACTACGACAACTCATCAAGGAGGTCATAAAAGAACCCAGAACAACATCTAAATAACTGCAGGCCTCACTTGTATCATAAACACAGATCTTAACTGATGCAACACTAAGAAAGAGACTGGGCAAAAATGGCATCCATAGGAGAGTTCCAAAGCTAAAAAACGCTGCTGACCAAAAAACACACAAAGGCTTGTCTCACATTTGCCAAAAAACATCTTTATTATCCCCAAGAGGTTTGGGAAAATATTCTGTGGACTGATGAGACAAAAGTTTAACTTTTTGGAAGATGCGTGTCCAGTTACATAGGATAAAAAATCCTGAAGGAGAACGTCTAGCCATTAGTGCATTACCTCAAGCTCAAGCGCACTTGGGTTATGCAGCATGACAATGATCCAAAACACACCAGCAAGTCTGCCTCTGAATGGCTCCAAAAAAAAAAAAATTAAGGTTTTGGAGTGGCCTAGTCAAAGTCTGGACTTAAATCCGATTGAGATGCTGTGGCATGACCTTTAACAGGCCATCCATGCTCAAAAACCCACCAGTGTGGCTGAAATAAAACAATCCTGCAAAGAAGAGTGGGGCCAAATTCCTCAACAGCAATGTGAAATGCTCATTGCTAGTTATCGCAAACACTTGATTGCAGTTGTTGCCGCCAAGGGTGGCACAACCAGTTATTAGGTTTAAGGGGGGTTATTACTTTTTCACATAGGGCCAGTGCCAGGGAAATGGCCGTAGGAGAACTGGCAATAGTGCCAGTACTGGTAATGGACACTTCTGGCACATTGTTGTTCTTGTTTCATGTGCCAGTGCTCATGAAAAATGGGCATAGGCAGGTTCGCGATGACGCTAATGTGCAAACGCACATGCACAACGGCACTGGCTGGCAAACGTGCATGCGCAAGAGTTGCACAATATGACAGATACGGCCACTTATGGGCCTATGGAAGACTGCTGAGCCCATCACATTGCTGGATTGTTGTCAGCCTTCCCGTGTTCCTGAGCCTCTGTGCATATTCTACTTGGATTTCCTGCTGTGACCCGACTTGCTCGTGACCCGACTTGCTCCTGACCCGTCTGATCTGCTCTCCTGGTTTGACCCCCTGGTTTGCTTTACCGACTTCGCTGCTGTCTCCAGTGTCTTATCCCGGCTTGCATCATGGACTTTGCTACCATTACCTGTTCCTGGCTTGCCTTCCTGTATTTGACCTTGGCTTAACCCTGTGTTTCTATCTGCCTCTTCCTCCTGTCGGATCCACAGTGTTTGACCCCCAGCCTGGCTTGCACTACCGTCTCCTGCACACACCATTGCCAAGTGTTACCGAGGATCCCTAGAGACTTTGCTAGAGACTTTGGCCCAGCTGTGTATCCTGCATTATCAAATATACTTCAGGTGACCACCGGCTCTACCCTCCTGTACTCATCTGGCAACCTGTGCTTCTTTGGGCACTACACCTTCTGTACCATCTTCAGGGGTGTACTGCACTTAGCCACAAGGGAAGCCCTCTCTGCACTTTGGCCTCCGACCAGGTACGTGACAGCCAGGCAGGTTTGGACAGCTTTTTTCCCTTAATAAATGAAATCATCATTTTTTACAACTGCATTTTGCATTTACTCGGGTTATTTTTGTGTAATATTAAAATTTGCTTGATAATCTGAATCATTTAAGTATGACAAATATGCAAAAAAATAAAAATAAAAAAAATTAGGAAGGACAAAAATACTTTTCTTGTTCATACATCACGGGACACAGAGGCTTGGTAATTACTTAGTGGGTTAGATAGTACCTTCAGGCGATTGGACACTGGTAACCCTAATTACAAGGCGAGTTCCTCCCCTATATAACCCCTCCCATATGGAGAGTACCTCAGTTTTTTCACCAGTGTTTAAGGTGGTTGGAAGATGTGCTAAGAAGAAAGCTCTGTTTGATGGTCTCTGGGAGGACCTAAGAGCTATACAACCAAATCCATACCTCGAGCCAATACTAAAACACCTAAGATGGATGGTACCCGGGCCTTGTGATAAGAAGAAACAAGGTTTTGCCTGTAAGGTCTCTCCTTGGAGGTCTGGGCTCTGGGATCCAGGCTTTGGTGTACTAATATAACAGTGGCACGAAAAGTTTCTGGCAGAGTCTTCTACAGGTCCAGGGAAGAGGTTCCTGTGAGTAGGAACCCAGAACGCTACTCGCCGTGATGGGTGAAGGCTGGAATCTGTCTGTTCTCAGCAGTTCCTGCAGCGGGGATAAGGTAAGTGAAGACAATCCTAAAGTTTACACATTATGGATTATCTTCTGTGAGTAGTTTGTATGTCTTACCTGGTTTCCGCCACTAGAGGGAGTAAGAGACATACTTGGTGTATACTTGCATGCCTTCCAGGATACACTTTCAGTGAAGCTGGTCTGTGAAGCCACTCACCTCCTCCGCTGCAGGCTCTGCCACATAAACTGAAAGGGGGGATCCCACGCAGTCCTCAGGGGGTCTCCTTTCTCCATGAGTAAAAGAAAAGTTTTTGTGTTATTCATATTAACTGAAAAATGGCCAAGAAATCATAAATTCTGCCAGGGTATGTAAACTTATGAGCACAACTGTATATGCCACAGCTGTGACATTGTCCAACTGGATCCTGCCCAGTCCAGTGCAACAGAGCGAGATGGACAGTTGGAAGCTCCAGGATGTTGATGGGTAATAGCTTTTCCTTAAGAGACCAAGGGACTCCAGAACAGCTTCCCATCCTGTCAGACTGACATCTGTTGTCAACTTGTCAGCATCTTCCAGGCAAATAGGAAGAAACAAACAATCTTCTTGCCTCCAACTTTCAAGGAGCCATCCACCAACTCAATACTTGGCGTGTATCGGGACGTAGAGACATCAGACGATCCATCAACTGAATCTTCTTCAATTCTGACAGGATATTTCTCTGTAATGGCCTAGAATGAACTGAACGAATGAAACCTCGCCTCAAAACGTGGCAACCATCTTCCCCAGCAGTCTTATACAGAGACAAATAGAGTACACGTGCAATTACTGAGTATAGACACTTGATTTCTCAGACAAAGGCACTTTTCTGGAGGCAGAAACACCTTCACTTGGACAGTGTCCAGGGTGAGACCCAGATTCCCCAGAGTCGGCACTGGTTCCAATGCCGATTTCTGCATATTGGAGAACCCAACCAAAACTTTCCAAAATATGGACCATGAAAGACACTTTGGCTCAATTAATGAGCCAACTGTTCTCTAAGCAACAGATCATCCAGGTACCCCAGAATGGACATTCCTTGAGTCTTTAACAGACCCAGAACTGGAGCCAGTACTTATGTGAATACTTGGGAGGCTGTAGCCAACCCGAAAGACAGAGCCACAAACTGAAAGGGCTGGTCCTGTATCACAAATCGCAAGAACCCCTGATGTGTGAGAAATATCAGGATATGAAGATAGGCATCTCTTATGTCCACAAACACCAGTTGTTTCCCTCGTCACCACTGAACAAACCGATTCCATGCAAAAAAACTGAACCCTAGGAAACTTGTGAGGTCCAAGCTGAATATTGCTATTTAGCTTTGTTAACAGATTGAAGTAAACACTGAGGGACATTTCTGTCTCTGTGTGCCTGAAAATGAACACCTGAAGAGGATTTGCTGAAACAGTCGATCTCAAACCACAGAGGAGGAAACTCCAGAAACTCCAATCTGTACCCCAGGTGACCATAGACGGACACAACTATCTGAAATCACCTTTTGCCAGGCTTCCGAAAAAGCAACAGTGAAAAAATAGGCTTCTGAAAAAGCAAGCAACCTCTTCTCTGCCAAACGAGTGGAGCGCCCCTTCATTGCAAAGAGGACTTGGACTCCAGTTTCGCTGACTTGGCTGACCGGGCCCTTTTTTGTCCCTGGGCCCTTAACAGCCGAAAGGACTGTCTAGATCACGTGTCAAACATAAGGCCTGCGGGCCGAATGCAGCACACCAGGCCATTTCATGTGGCCCTTGCGCCTCTCCTGTGGCACCCACCCCTCATCTCTCAACATAGTGTAATATTTATTACACCTTAATTTAATAAAAATTATTGTACTTACATGGTTTATACTTGCAAGAAAGCATGAAAAAAACACCAGAAATGAAGACAAATCCTCCTCCAGTAACCAAAATGGCCGAAGCTCGGCTGAGCATGCGCAGTAGCGTGTGTATGTGGCTTCATTTATTTACTATGATGGTCGCCAGCTTCACCCCGTAACATGTTCCCGCCACTACCGCGGCAGCAAAGAAAACATTACTTTAACTGAAAACCCCCCCAAAAAACTAGGGCAAAACACAAGGAAATCACACAGCCACCGAATCTCTCCAGCTCCTGGAGATTGCAGGACAAGAAAATGCACACCACTGCCCCTAGTGGGAGAAATCGGGAGACACGCCAGGCACTCTAAAAATTGTTATCCCCACTTAAAGGGCCCATAATGCAATACACACCATTTCTTGCCGCAGGAGCCTGTCCACCAAACAAGGACCCAATTTTCACCCATCACAGCAGACTCTGGACCCTCAGGTATTCGATCCCCCCCATTTTTTGGGCTTCACTGCCCTGGACCTGTACAGCACCCTACCGTAGACACCTTGGTCAGTAATAACTGCACAGGGTTCCGTATCCGCAGGGTCCACCTCCGACCAGCAACATTACAGACAATCCCCCAAAAACATCCAATCCCATTGTAGAGGGGCCTGAGTACCAGCTTCCTGAGTACAGGTGGTTATTTAGAGGGACTTCCTGTCATTTTTTTCTGCCAGTGTCCATTCACCTATAAGTGGAAAGTAACTCAGTCATGATTTATAGCCTGCTCTGTGTCCCGTGATGTATAAAAAAAAAAAAAGTTTTGCCTTTAGTTCTACTTTAAACACATCATGGAGGTGCATTTTAGGTATCAACTGGATTCGCAGAGATGATCCCTGTTTTCACTATTTAAAATTTTAGGCCTCAAGTGATAAAATGAAGTGATAGAGGTCCCAATCAATAAGGCAGTTAGTGAAATCTTCATATACTTCACAAGATAATCCAATGAAGCTGATATTAAAAAAAAAAAAAAAAAGAGGTTTTGTCTATAGCAACTAACAAGATTCTTACATTTGTTTTCAAACCAGGTTATTTTTTATATGAAAAAACCTCCAGGTTTTTTTTCTGTTTTGGAGTAATGCTGAAGATTCCGGATAACTATCACTATGGCAGACCTAAATATACAATACGTTTCTCCTGTAAAAAGTTAATCTTATCTTATTTTAAATTGTAAAAGGGGTTATTATGCTGTAGTAAGGTTACCAGATTTTCAAAATGAAATCCAAAGACACCCTACTGACCACATCCAATTTTAACCACACACCCCAAAATCATTACCTCGTTTGTGGCCACACCCACAGATGCATGTCCCCATTTTTAACTCCCTCAAGCAATTAGGAACAAGAAGCAGATATTCAAGATATAAAGACAAACAGATTTCTAATAAGAGGTACCAAGATGTGCAAACATAGTTAGGAGGGTCACCTTGAAGATACTAAGAAAAATCATAAAGGGCTCCAGTGACTCCATTTTGGGTTGATGTCTGCACAGTGCAACTGATGAGTTGGCCTTTTCACAGTACAATGTGTACACTACATTGCCCAGGTGGTTGGGGACAGTGCCAAGGATGCAGGCTCTGTTTGAACAGACACCTCAAAACGGGGACTGCACTTGGGAATTGGTGACATATTATAACCAAATGCTGTAGGGATGTTATGGATCTCTTGCAATTATTATTTTGTTAATTAAGTTGACTCTATTTATTACCCTGTCTTCACTAAAAATATTAAACTTAAAAATACACGTTTTTTTTATTGCTCAATAAAAAAGCTCTGTATTTTATTCAACTGTCTAGCTGACAGCCACAGGATGTCCTTATGGGTTGAAATGCAGGTTATAAACACATAGGCATGACAAGTCACGCAGTTTAGATCTGAATCTGTTGGTTATGCTAGCACTGCTCGAACCCTTATTTATCTTAATCATAATCACCATCACTGCACTGATGAAGTGAAATTAACACCCTAGTGTGTAACTTCAAAGAGACACAAAACTGAAGCCATGAAAAAGATTTGAGAAGACTGATAATTACAAGTGGTGAGATAATTTGGCAGGGGAGGGTCAATAAGGAACATCCTAAATAAATGGGTCATCTACATGTTGCTTGAGGAAACCAACCGAAAGCCTGCCTAGAAGCAAAGTGTGCTAAGACAGGTGTGTTCTACCACAGAACAAAAGTTGCATCAGAAGGCTCAGTGACTCACTATCATATTGAGACAGTTTGTCACCCCTCATCTGATGTATCATTACCTGCAGACAGTTATAGTCTGCATTCTTCACCAGCCAAACCCTACATACGCCAAGCAACAGAGGAAATGCGTGTCCTGTTAATGATTTGTTAAATTGTTATGTATAACTTGCAGGACAGAATATTACCTGAATTTCGATATTCGTTCCAGCTTACACTTTAAAACTAAATAAAATAAAACTAAATAAACTAACAATTCTGCCACTTATGACCAGGCCAATTTTTCTATTTGTCTATTTTTCACAATTACCTGTACAATATGAATATATCAATAGAATCTTCAGAATGTACTGTAAGCATCAAGATGCAATGAAATCATGGGCACAGATAGTATTGCTGGTCTAATCATTTACAGGTTAGCAGTGTCACACTAAAGACTAAAACAACAATTTTATCAATTTGTTAATATATAGTAACTGTAGTGCAAAACAAAAGAAGACCCTGAAGCTTCCTAAACCCACTCTGGAAACATTTGTTTTGGAAAGATCCATATGCAAAATGAGTAAACTTCCCCATGGTTCCAATATGCACTGATCCTGAACTGTGCCTTCCCATTTTATGTTTACAACTATATGCATCAAAAACATTCTGCCCTAATTCTAAGGCTGGACATACATTATCAAATTTTCTTATTCAATTTCCTTTAGATTTACCTTCAACCATGTAGTGAAAGGCTCTGCCCAATTGCATACAAATTGAAAGCGTTTAGGTCTGACCTCATATTATATGGTATTGGTAAATCTAAAGGAAAGTTGTACAAGAGAGCTGTATAATGTATGGCCGGCCTTAGGCTGGGTTCATGCTATTGCGAATTGGATGTGCGTTTCCCCACATCCAATTTGCATAGCAGGAGATTGTGACCGGCTCTCTATGGATCCGGTTCACACATCTCTAGAGCAGCTCCGGTGCGTATAGCACAGGATTCCTGTGCGTCTTTTGGTCCGTTTCAGGTCCGAATTCAACCCAAAATTCAGGTTGAAATCTGACCTGATACAGTGAATGGAGATGCACCGGACTCCTGCTGTGAGCTGCTACGCATTCTACTGTGAACCCAGCCATAGTCTGGCTGTAAAGCACACAGAGCAGGGGTCAGAACTGCAGCACACTTCACATGACCCAGGAATACTGACTACCCACCTGCTAATTTCTGCTGTACTGCTGAGATGTGGTCCTTGCATTTTTTGCCCATCTCATCATGAAGGTAAATATGTGTTATTCTACATGTAATGTGTGCAGATCATGATAAAATCAAATGGGCATCTACCCCTGTCTGCAAACTGACACATAAAGTATATCACATGGCTGAAGCTTCTGAGTGGTGTTTGCCAGCTGGTAATTAGGCATGTAGTACACATCCTGTCTTGTGAGAAGTATATAGTGAGGTGCTGCTAGAGAAGGCAAGGTAACTGCAATGGTAAAATGAAAATTTTTTGGCCACAATTAGACACGGTAGACCTGTACCTTTGGTACATTAGGGGAGCTGGTCGTTCTAAGGTGACATTATATGACTGATTATTAGTGCAGCTCCAACAGCGCCCAGCAGTGATGCCAATCAGTGCCCATAAGTGCCACCTATTCGTTTTGATAGGTTCCCTGCTCACACTTTTGCTCAGATCATCTAGGCGATCTAAGAGGAAGTTTGGTCCCCCCTCCCCTCTCTTTGCCTGCACCCTTCTAGACATGTCACTGGTCCAAGAAGGCTATGGGACCATTTCCAAATCGCAGTGCAGCTTGTGCGAGCCCAGTGTGAAGCCAGAAGGAGTCACAGCCAGCTCACTGTACAAAACATGCCCGCGCCGGGGACCCAAAATATTTGTAGCTACTTTTTAGGATGAAGAACCTCTAACGTTCCATATTAAATCCTGGGGATGCTGTGTTCACTGCAATCATCCACCTATAGGTAAGTGAAAATTTTTTACTCCTTTAGTAAACCAACCCGACTATGTACTTCAATGTAGTTCTGTGTGCAAGTGACAATGTTGTACAACAGCCTGGAAAGAACATCAAGATTGTCAAGAAACACAATAGAAGTTCATGCTATGTGTTTACCTATTAAATACTCTAACATAGCATTAGGCTGAGTAATCTCAGACTAGGAGTGTGCAACCTCTGAATCCCTTTGCACACACCAACAATTAGTACCCATTAATCACTCAAACCCCTGCAATCCTTTCAGCTCTTCAGATAAAATTCCCAGCATTTTTTGAGTGTTCTCAGCCTAAGCCTTGGGGTTTGCTCTGTTCAGGTTTGGACAAGATGTTTCTGTGATGAAAGCAGGTTGTTGAAAGCCAGTGTAGCATAATCAGCTGACTTACAAACCTCAAATGCTTCAACTTGTTATTAAACTGTTGAAGTTGCAAAAAAATTAAACAAAGTAAAGTATGTTGCTATGGAGTTGAAATTAACTAATACACCTAAGAAATTTAAAATTCCTAGCAACCTTGTTCACTAGTTGTAGGGGTGTATAGGGAGTAGCTAATCTTGAGATCAAGGGGCCCAAACATAATTGCTCCTCTACCTACTTAAAAGCTAATTGATTTTTGCCTATTCTTATCTGCTGTTTTAACCTTAGTAGGGTTTTAGGTTTCTCAGCAAGCAAGTATTTATACACCACTTCATTAAAGCTCAACACTAGGCAGAAATAAAAAAACATACCTTAATGCATTCTTATTACATCTTTAAAGAGGGGTTCCACCCAGGGGCTCCATTAAAAAAAAAAAAAAATAAAAGTCAGCAGCTACAAATACTGCAGCTGCTGACATTTCAACTGTGGGCGCCGGGCTGTGGCTTCACAGCCTGGCACCCACAGCGCATGCGCGAGCGGCACCGCGCGCCGTGATTGCCCTCTCAATCACCTGGGACCTGTAATGGGTCCCAGATGATTGACAGGAGGGAGGGAGCAGAGCCGAGCCCTTCCTGTGCCGAGGGGGAAGTGATGTCACCAGCCCAGGCAAAGGAAGAGGCAGACTACAAGGGACCACCTAGCAACAGGCATTTAGAGGTAAGTTAAAAAAAAAAAAATATCCAAATGTTTTTTTGGGGTTTTTTTTAGAATTTTTCAGGTATTTTTGTTTTTTTGGGTGGAACCCCACTTTAAAGCGGAGCTCCATCCAATAGGGGAAGTTCCATTTTAAGCCCCCTCCCCTCCTCTTTCAGTAATGGCATTTTTGAGGAGGGGGGGAGCTTGTCAGGTAGCTGCACCCACTTCTGCTCCAGTCACCTAGGCGATCAGAAACTGAAGTTCTTCTCCCCCCGAGCAGTCTTCTGGGATATGTGACAGGTCCCAGAAGACTACGGAACCATTCACAATGAGCAGCGTGACTCGCGCATCAATCACTCGCTGCAATCTGTCACAGCCAGGCGCCCACAAAAGGGGAAGTTCTGCTTTAAGCACTCCTCCCCCCTCCTATGGCACATTTCGCATGACATTTTTTGTGGGGGGAGCAGGTACCTAGTTTTGAGAGGTGCCAGGTTCCGCTTCCGCTCAAATTGTCTAGGCGATCCGAGAGGAAGTTATCCTCTCCCCCTCCTTCCTCCCTACAATCTTCTGGGAAACGTCACAGGTCCCAGAAGATTACCCGACCATTCAGAAGGTGCAGCGCGACTCGTGCATGCACAGTGCGTACCCAGCTGTGAAGCCGCAAGCTCTCGCAGCCGGGTGCACACAGTTGTAATGCCAGTGCTGGCAAGAGGAGAGGGAGAGAATCGAGGGTTTGGGCAGCCACGTTGCTGAATCCTGAGAAAGGTGAGTGTGTGTTTATTAAAAGTCAGCAGCTACACTTTTTGTAGCTGCTGACTTTTAATAAACACAAAAACCATTGGAGCGCCACTTTAAGATGCCCATGCAGAAGACAAAAGATGAGATGTCAGACGGCTGGGGTGAGCCCATCGCTGGACCATGGGACAAGTGAATGTATGTTTAGTAAAAGTCAGCAGCTACACTTTTTGTACCTGCCGACCTTTTTTGTTTTACACAGGAGACTGGAGCTACTCTTTAAATGTATTTTTAAATGTAAACATTGTAGATGAATTTGAATTTGTGTCAGCCTCTGGCAGTACATGGACTAGAGAAAGGAGAAACAGCTGAGGGAGCCAATTCGTTGTAAAAAGGAAGGAGGAATATTCCTGCGCTGCCCGTGTTAACAGGAATAAGAATCCTAGTTGCAGCAAACAGGTCAAGCAAAACCCAAAAAATAAATAGAATAAAAATCAAATGAGTAATGTTGTGCTCTAGGTATTGGTATTGGCAGGAACCCGGACTATCTTGGTCATCTGTATACTTTCTCAACGGCGGTAAGGTAAGGGACCCCCTTACACAGAGGTGTAATTACACTGAAGAATTTCATCGCCGAGTCACCAAATCATTAATAATATTTTTCTTTGGATCTGCACAAAGTGTCATTTAGAGCAGAACGTCACTACTCCAGTTTACTCTTATATGGACTTGCTTTAGCACTAGCACTTTAATATTCATTTTGAAGAATTACCTATGTGGAATTTTCCATCATCCTAATATTAGTTTCCACAAAGTTTTTGTCACTACTGTCACTTGTATCACGTGCACTTTATATTTATCTAGTATTGGCTATTTTCTAGTACTGTACGATTACCACTTAGGATTCTATTCCATATGTGCTTCATCATGTATTCACTATTATTATTTTAACCAATACCTAGAGCGCAACATCGCTCATTGATTTTTAGCCAATCAGTTGTGTTGCAGTGCAAGGAGCATGCCTATAGAAGGAAAGAACAGAGCGACAGACAGATGAGCATATTTATCAGTCTGTAGCCTCTCCGTTATCTTTCCAGTCACAGGCTAGGGAAAGGAGAACACCTGTAAGTACTACGTAAAGCTTAATGTAAACATTCTCCCTTGTCGTGGGGCTGCACCTGTACTGCATGGATTTACCTGCTTGTTTATGTCTAGGGGCCTTATAAAGTACTGCCCCTGCAGGCTCCCCTGTGCTGCTAGTGTCCCCATAGCCTCTTCTCCCCTGCACTCTGATTTCTAAGGGACCATAGCAATGCTTTGGACATGAGAATGCTGAGGAATGGTCCACTGCTGTACCATGTAAGTAAAGCTGCTTTTCTGTCCCCTAGACATAAAGCATTTAAAGTATAACAAAAAAAAAGTTTTGCCTTTAAAGTTTTGGTGAGGGATTTGGAGAGGGATTTGGAGAGGGATTAGAACACCTGATGGATTTTTATTGTGGTATGTGTACCCCTTAGGGAAACTCACCCTCTCCATTTGTCCTGCTTACTGTAATCACTAAAAGCGAAAGAAAATAGGATTTTTATAACAGCTTACCTGTAAAATCCTTTTCTTGGAGTACATCACGGGACATAGAGCCATGGTAATAATTATATGGGTATATAGGCCACCTTTAGGTAATGGACACTGGCACGCCCTAAGACGGGAAGTTCACTCCCTATATAACCCCTCCCATTACTGGGAGTACCTTAGTTTTGTAGCCAAGCAATACACATGTAACCAGAGAGGGGAGGGACCTCTGTGTCCCGTGATGTACTCCAAGAAAAAGATTTTACAGGTAAGCGGTTATAGAAATCATATTTTCTTTATCGTACATCACAGGACACAGAGCCATGGTAATAACTATATGGGATGTCCCAGAGCCATCAGACTTGAGGACCTATAATGCAGCCTGCAGCACACTGTGCCCAAAGGCAATATCCTCATGCTTTTTACCTCCACCTGATAGAATCTAGTGAATGTATGGACTGAAGACCAAGTTGCGGCCTTACAGATTTGAGCCATGGAGACATGGTGATGCACTGCCCACGAAGCACTAACAGCCCTGTTAAAGTGCGCTTTGATTTGAAAAGGTGGAATCTTCCTCTTCAAACCATAAGCTTGAACAATTACTTGCCGAATCCACTAATAAATAGTAGACTTCACTGCTGCCTGTCCTTTCCTAGGACCTTCAGGCAGCAAAAACAAAACATTCGTTTTTCTAATCTGAGCAGTCGCTTTCAAGTAGACTTTCACGGCTCTCACTTCATTCAGCGACTTTTCCTCCGTAGAACAGGGTTCTGGAAAAATTGAAGGTAGAACAATATCCTGGTTTAGATGAAAACCTGACACTACCTTCTGTAGAAAGTTAGGATGAGGACGCAATACTACCTTATCCTTGTGAATAATTAAATATGGCTCTTTACAAGAAAGAGCAGCCAACTCTGATACCATTCTTGCAGAAGATATGGCTACCAAGGAGCCATATCAAGGACCAAGGAAATATGTCGTATCAGCTCAAAAGGCTGTTTCTGTAATACCGACAGAACTAAATTCAAGTCCCAAGGGTCCGGAAGTGGCTTAACCGGTGGATTAAGCCGCGTTACCCCCTGTAAAAAGTTACGGACCAAAGAATGCGAAGCAAGTGGTCATTGAAACAAAACCGATAAGGCCGAGACCTGGCCTTTGATAGTACTCAAGGCCAGCTTCATCTATAACCCTATTTGCAGAAAGGCAAGGATTCTACCTATGACATACTTTCTGGGATACCAACCCCTGGATTCACACCAGGAAACATATGCCTTCCAGATTCTATAATATATTACTCTGGAGGCTGGCTTTCTTGCATTAATAAAAGTAGATCCAACTGATCCTGACAGCCCACGCTTCCTCAGAATGTGAGTTTCAATAGCCAAACCGTTAAATCTAGCACTTGTAAGGTAGGATGGAGAGCAGGTCCGGGTGTGGTGGAAGGGTCCATGGGTCCCCTACCGCCATCTTTACGATCTTCGCATACCAAGATCTTCTGGGCCACAAGAACCACCAACTTCCTTTCCTGGTTGATCCTGTCAATAAGTCGTGGAAGCAGTAGAATAGGAGGGAATGCATAAATCAGTGAAAACTGATCTCACGGGGTCATCAAGGCATCTGTCCCGCATGCTATAGGATCCCTTTTTCTTGACACAAAGTTGTCAATCTTTTTGTTGAACCTGGATGCGAATAGGTCTACGTCCAGGATCCCCCATCTCTGGCATATTGCCAGGAAGATATCGGGGTGAAGGGACCATTCCCCCGGGAACAACTGCTGGGGACTCCAGTAGTCCCCCTGCCAATTTTCCATTCCTGGAATGAAGACTGCTGATAGGCAAGGAACATGATTTTCTGCCCAAGCTAGGATATGGTTTACCTCTCTCGGGGCCGCAAGACTTCTTGTGCCCCCCTGGTGTATGATATAGGCCACTGCCGTGGTATTTTCTGATTGGATCCTGACAGGACAATTCTGTAATCTGAATGTCCAGGCCCTCAGGGCCAAGCGGGCTGCCTGAATCTCTAGAATATTGATGGGCAAGGTCCTTTCGGATCTGGACAACTTTCCCTGGGCAGTCGCCCCCTCCAGGACTGCTCCCCAACCCAAAAGGCTGGCATCTGTTACCACTTTCCATGTGACTGGTAAGAAGGATTTTCCCCTCTGCAGATTCTTGGTTAACCACCGCTAACTGAGGCTCTGGCTCACCCTTGGAGATAGATGCAATGGGAGGTCTAAGGTTTGGACATTTTTGTTCCAAGCGGATAGGATACTGTGTTGCAGCAGTCTCAAATGAAACTGAGCATAGGGAACGGCTTCGAACGAAGCCATCATCTTCCCCAACAACCTCATGCAAAGGCGAATAGGAGGGTCCTTCTTTGCTCTGACGACCCGGATGAGCTCCTTTATGGCGCTGATCTTTGCTTGTGGCCAAAATACTCTTTTCTGGTCTGTATCTATGATCAGACCCAAGTATTCTAGGCTTCTTAATGGTTTTAGGGAAGATTTCTCTAGGTTGATAAGAGAACCTAGGCTTTCCAGGTAGTTGACTGTGGTGACCACGCTTTGGTCTAAGCGGGCTATTGACCTGTCTATCAAGAGCGGGTTGTCTAGGTATGCAATAACTGTTATACCTTGAGCCCTTAGTCTGGCCAGAGGAGGGGCCAGAACTTTTGTGAACACCCGGGATGCAGTGGCTAGACCGAAAGGAAAAGCTACAAACTGAAAATTGAGTTTTTCTACCTCGAAACGTATACATTTCTGATGAGCAGGGAAAATGGGCACACGCAGGTATGCATCCTTGATGTCAATTGATGCCAGAAGCTCTCCTCCTTGCAGGATGGAGACTACTGACCTGATTGATTCCATGCGAAACGAGCGGATATTTAGGAATCGGTTCAGATCCTTGAGATCTAGAATGGGTCCGATATCCCCATTTGGTTTTGGCACCATGAAGAGGTTTGAATGAAACCCCAATCCATGCTCTTCCATGGGAACCTCCATGATCATTCTTTGAGAAAAAAGCCGGTCTAATGCTTGAAAGAGAGACTTGTTTTTCTCTGGATCTTTGGGGGCATTTGACCTCAGAAAACGAGGAGACGGAAACTCCTTGAACTCTAGTTTGTAACCCAGAGCTACTGTGGAGAGCACTCATCTGTCCCGAAATTCTTCCTGCCAAAACCTTGAGAACTGCAGAAGTCTTCCCCCCTACTCGCGCGAGCGGGGGCACCCCTTCATAAAGAGGCCTTAGCATTCTGCTTTGTAGGTTTCCTTCCCCAGGACTTCTTCTGTCCCTGGGGTTGACCCTGAGGTTTACCCCTTGAACCTGATGGCAGAGGCCGTTGCCCGTTCACCGTGAAAAGGAAAACCAGCCAGGAGTTTTTTACATGGCTCTTCGGCTGACCACTTTTTTAACCATAAGATCCTACGCATATGCACAAGTACAAGCATCAGGCGTGAAACCAGAAGGATAGAATCTCTAATAGCGTCAATAGCAAAACATAATGCCCCTGGTAGCTCAGCTAAATCCCATGCCTGTTGATCAGGGATGAACTTGAGCACCTGTCTCAACTGGTACTTCAAGGATTGACATACACCTATTGCTGCCACAGCAGGTTGAGTTACTGTTCCTGCCAAAGAAAATTAGCTTTTTAACAGAGGAAATAGCCGCATCAATTGCTGGTATATTCCACATTTTGGGGATTTTTCCTCCATAGGATAAAGTGTAGAGAACTTTTTAGGAGGGAGAAAATGCTTATCTGGGTGATCCCACTCAGAATACATAAGCTGTTCCAGCAAAGGGTGGACAGGAAAAGCATGCATAGCTTGGGGAGGCTTTAGGGAACTCAAAGAATAAGTGGGTTTTTCAGCTGACTCATTTAAGGGTAGCTTAAATGTGGAGCGATCCATTTCTGTCAGCGATTGTACCAGCAATTTTTCAGATTGTGAAGCTGAAAAAAGGCTCTTCCACAATTGATTCCTCGGAAGGGGAGTCAGAATCTCATGGTCCCCTGATCCTCCCCTGCCCACCGATCCTCTGCTTGAGGGTCCGGGGCAGTAGCAGGGGACCTATCGAGTTTTATCCCATGCTGGGAAGATGCGATTAAAGCAGTCAATCTTTCCTCCAGCCCCACCAAAGCTGAGGAGAAAACATCCTCAGTAATGTAGACAGGGGCTGAAGTGTTGGAAACAGTTGCAACACTTAACAAACCCGATGGTTCACCCTGATCAGCTACCTCTGGATCTTCAGGGGGGGGGTGGCCTTGCTGGGGTGAGACTAGGATCCTCAGAGCCTTAAGGCGATACCTTTGGTCCTCTCTGAGGATTTTGTACGTCCCCTTCTGGAATGCATAGCCCTAAGCACAAATGCAGAGGTACTTTACAAGAAAAAAACGCATCCACTGCTGAGCAATAGTTCAGTAATTGTTATTGCTATTATGCCCTTGGTCTGATGCGGAGTAAATGTGCCTTGGGGAATGCCTGTGTGCCACACTCACATGCCCAGGTCTGCTTCTGTGTCCCTCCAGTCCAAATGAGACTGTCAATGGAGCTTTTTAATAAGCTAATCTGCCCTGCACTGTGACGCCCGCGCCAATGCCATGCTAAGCCACACCCCCTTACTTCCTCACTACGCACCTCTTCTTTTTTTTTTTTTTGATTCCTGCACGCGGGCCTCCGATCGGATCGGCGTGTGGGGGGGCGGGTGGAGGAGGAGAGCACGGGGAAAGAGGAGAGCCACCGCTGCTGAGGGCGGTGGGGGGGGGGAGCAGAGTGGCAAACCACCAGATCATACAGCACCCCCCCGCCTGCTCCTGGAGAGGGGAGAAAAATGCATTCCCGGATGGAGAAATTTCAGCCAAATCCCCCCCTCCAACCTCTTACCGGTGGCCAGGACGGATAGCTGGAGAAAGCCATGCAGCTTCTGCTGACACAGAGCGAGATCTGAAAGCATGGAAACCGGTACGTGCTCTTTACAGCCCCCAGTGGTGACTTTAGGCATGACAACATTCACTGTATAGGAGAAATCCAAAGGAATTTTTTTTTTTTTCAAATTCCTTAGAAATCTCCACTTACCTCAAATCTCCACTTACCACAACCAAACAGACCCAATCTTCGGCCATCACGGTGGGCTCCATTAAAAAACCTTCAAGGACAGGGGTCCCTTTTTATCAGGGTTCCACTGCCCTGGACCTGTATAGCACCCTGTCAGTAAGCTTTATGGCACTGAAATCTGACCAAAGCACTGAATGCCAGGGTCCAGTTCTCAAAAGAGAAGCGGTACAGGCAAAACCTTGTTTCCTCCGCCACGAGGCCCGGGTACCAACCACCTTGGCCTCAATGGCACTTTGGATGGATCCGGTTGCAAAGGCTTGCTCCAGCAAGTAATACTCCAGTGGAGCCTCTGCATAGCACATCTTTACTCCTGACCAACACCTAAGACACTGGCGAAAACTGAGGTACTCCCAATAATGGGAGGGGTTATATAGGGAGTGAACTTCCTGTCTTAGGGCATGCCAGTGTCCATCAACTAAAGGTGGCCTATATACCCATATAGTTATTACCATGGCTCTGTCCAGTAATGTATGATAAAGAAAATCCCAAATTTTGGGTTGTCACCAGAACAGGAATAGAGGGTAAGTCTTTCAATGGGGACTCATCATGGTGGTCCTGGTGACAACCAGGGATTCCCTCAAATTGGAGAGATTTCCTCTCACTTTGGACAGATGGGATAGGAAGTAAATGAAATCTACCCAATGGGAGTGCATATGATAAAATAACCCTCCTATACTCAATCCAAAATGAAAAAAAAAAAAGTTTTGCCTTTAGTTCTACTTCAGCCCTTACAGTGTAGGTACAGTCCCACTGCAAGGAATGGCTTCAGGTTTCCTGGAGTTAGGCTTTAAATATGGCATAGAAAAACACAGGCCTCCTGTCCTGGTAGACAAGAATGTGTCATGGGGCAGAGCTTTGTAAATCTTAGGACTGGAAGGAGAGAAATATAAATGCTTTGGCAGGTAAAACAGTCTACATATGTGTATTTCATCTGTGTATTTAGAGGTTTGCCTGGAGTTCCACTTTAAAGCAAGCAACTCAAGGTCTAAATGAAGGTTTCTGTAAGACATAGGAATCTGCCCCAGGTACATTTTACATCAGGACCCTGTAGCATTTATTTATGCCTCACCATTACAAGGAACCTGTAGGAACAGAAATAAGTTACTGGTTCAGAGCAAACTTGAGGAATAGGCTACATTCATATGGTAGTTTATGTGTAGCCTGGGGTGGCAACGGGCAATTAGTATATTCTAGTTATAAACGCTGTTGTACACACTGGGTACAAACAGCTGCAGCTGTCAGTGACGGCCGTTATATTTGTACTCTGTACAAATCATTGGCAGGCACCTGCTGCTGTTTGCATGTAATCGCTCATCCGAGAGGTTCCATGTGAATATTGACCCTTGACACAACCAGTGTATGTCCAGGGTCAACGCTTCTGCTGCTTTTGGTCACACACAAACTGGCTGCAAGTAATTGGCCAGATTGTATGCGGCACACCTCTATTAGATACAACCAACAATAGAGTATTTCAGGGTGCTTAAATTCCAACCAGAGTGTATCAATCTGTTTGTACAATAGATTTAAATATATAAAACTCCTGCCTAACTTACCAGCTGAGCACATGTTCCATATATACACAATGGCTGCTGCTACTAGCAGCTATCCCCCCCCCCCCCCGGCTTGCCAACCACAGTATGGTGGACCATGGGCCAACCAGCTTCACATAAGGCACAGCTTAGATTTCGACACTTCAACAAGCTATTCTTTGGTAGCTACTTCCTACAAACTTCCCACTTAATATGCATTATATTTACCACACTACACGCATCTTCTTTTTTGCAGTGCTCAGTCAAGCTAGGTTACACCCTGCCCTCATGCAATCTTGCCCTATCTGAAGCTGATTTGCACATGGTCCAGCCATACTGTGATTGGCTTGGGAGCAGGGTGGAATATCACTCCCGAAATAGGAACCAGAAGTGATATCACATATAACCAGCCAGGGGGAGTTGCTGCTAGAAGCAGCCATTGTATATACTGTATGAAACGCAGCTGGTAAGCTAGAAAGGAGGTTCTTGAGTAAGGGGATTCTTTCACCCCCCTAAATGTTGGGTTTTCTTCCTGCTCTCGTTTTTCACCAGGGTCTGGTTCAGCTATGCTTCTCATTATTCCATTTTGGGTACTCAGTTCCTGTATGTATTTCTGAACATCAGCCGCTTTAGGACTTAAGTCGTACTCATTATACCTACTGTATATACAATGCATTTTTTTTGTTGGTTGTTATTAACAGTGGAGCAAATACCTATGCTGTATCATGCTTGATGTGATACGACATACTTGAATATTTGGGTGGGTCGCTCCATATTCTGCAATCTTATTATACTATATTGTATCATTACGTTTTGGTATATGAAGATTCTTTATGTATATGTCTCCCTTTTAGAATTGAACCTCCTCTAAATCATACTCCTGAAGAAGCGGTTCCCCGCGAAACATGTAGGAGCTCGTTACTGAGAAGAGATCAATGTCAAATCCCCCAAGGGTGTTGATATACCTATCTCTCTCCAGTTCACTTCAGAGGAATGTATTTGTCTAGGGTGGTCTCCTGTTATGGGTTACCCTATGTATGTTATATGTTTCCCCTTGTGGAGGCTTTTTAATTGAATTCTTTTCAATAATTTTGTATATTTTTAACAAATTGTTTGAGCATTGTAATTCTATACCGTATCATAAAAGTCCAAGATTGCCTCAAATTTCCTAGAGGTTATTGTATACTTGAATATTTATACATATTGTATAATTCTATGTATATGGCTAATACAATGTTATTGCTAAAGCATATTTGTTATGTAGTATACTTACTCTATATATTTAAACATATTGTACTAACAGACTGTATGCTGCATCCAGCCACCTCTTAATGCAGCAAACTATCTGCACACAAAATCTGAGTGAATATAGCTTTAAAAAAGTCAGAGTAAATTAGTTTTTCTTCATTAAAAATGGTAAAAAACTCCCCACTACCTATCCTATTCCCACCCCTTCCCCATCCCTAAACACTTACCCGATTCCTTCACCAATCCAGTGCTGTCCTAGGTGCAGCACCGCTCCCCTCTCCTCCTGGTTTCACAGAAGACAGTGAAAGCAGCGGGAGTCATAGGCCTTTGCTGCTGTCAGTCAAATTTGAGGGAGCAGAAGCAGGGCTTTCCGGGTGTTTTGTGTTTCTAATTATGCACTCAGACCAGATCCGGAGCGCGTGCACAGGTTCCCCCATAGCACCCAGCATGCTAAGAAGGCACTCAGAGGAAGGAGCAGACAGCGCTGTCAGAAAAAACACCAAAAAAGAGCAGCAGGACTGCCTTTAAATCCTAAATAGCACCTTAAAGCTACTGGATCAGAATGACCACCAGTAACGAGCATTTCCAGGAGAAGAGGTTAACAGGGCTAACACTATGGAGTTGATTTACTAAAGGCAAATTCACTTTGCACTATTTTTTTATCATCCAATCATGTACAAGAAAAAATGCTGTTTTTTATTTTCCTTGCATGTCCCCCTCAGATCTACAGCAACTGCACTTCCAAGTGCACTTGTAGTGCAAAGTGGATTTGCCTTTAGTAATTAAACCCCAGTATTCTCTGAATGCTTTTTTTTTTTTTTTTAAGGAAACTGAAGGAGTATCGATTCTCCCCTTTTCTGCTCATAAAAGTTCGTAATAGATTGTATATGCTCTCTTTATATTTTTTTGGCGTTATGTGGCTGTCTATGGAAATTGCTGCTACATCGGTATATAGCAAGGGAAAAAGAAAAAAAAAAACAGGCATAGGGACCACCATATTGCGAGAGCTCTGACAAAATCGTGGCTGCTGTTGGGAAGTATCATCACCTGGGCAAGTGGCTGCATTCTGGGTGCACTACCCAGCCTTGTCCGGCAGCTGTCAGCATCTCATTGAGTTTGACTGGCTGCTGGCAGTGGGTCTGGGTGGCACATATGTGCCCTCCTCCCATGGTTAAACGCCGGAGCCCCATTCATTGGGGCCAAATGCCCAGTGTGAATGGGACCTTCCGTTTGGTTAAATCATTTACACCAGGAGATGTGGGTGGGTCAGTTTCTCTAACCAAAGCCCCAGATATCAGAAAAATCCCAACAGGAATTCCAGTACTTTATTTAAAAAGAAAGATTATAAAATACATTTTTGTAGGACAAAACACTAACTTTTCACTTTTCCTAAAATCTAAATTAGTATTAGATGTTCAGAGTATGAGTCAAGCAGGTATCAAAGAAAGAAAAAACACTTTCCATGAACTCAATTTATGCTCTAATAGGTGTATGCTTAGATCGACACTTTTTGCTCCAGTCTAGCATGGAGCACACATACAATATACTTTATTTTGCTGGCAAACATAACGTAAAGCGACGCTGTCACTCTGTCCATCCAGTTTTAATTGTTCATTGTTTTTTATAGCCCCAAGTAGCAGGATTGTTCATGCCTAATGTGCAGCAACATGTTGTAACCATCTGAATATTGGGCTACATCTGGAGGATAGATAGAAACAACTATTTGAAGCTACCCATTAATTAATGATTGCTTTGACATTTGATCCTTGGGTCGCTAAGAGTCACCCTATAACAACAGCTCATTCGGTTTAAAGCCGTGAACTGCCCATGGGACAGTTTTAAACCAATCTGTTTCCTGGTATGGACTGTAGGTGACCTATAGAATTTTTTTGCCTTTAAATTGCCCTTTATAACTTCCAGCTGCCCAGATTACAAATGTTAATATACCAGTTAAGGTTCTATTACTTTGCTGCATCATATTGTGAAAGATAATAACATTTTATGCTAAAGCATTTTAAGAGTATAAGAATTGGCATGTCATGAATACTGGTTTACCAGTTGGTAAACTATTGACTCAGTAAAACTGGAATTATAATTCAGAACATTGGAGTGTTGCCTAGTAGATTATGTCTGCAGTTGGCACATTTCTATTAAGGATAGATAAGTAAAGCACTTACGCTAGTTCATACCTCAATGCTCATTATAAAGCTTGTGACAGAAAATCACTGTATATTTGTGTTACACTGCGTTGCTATTCATTGTCAATTGCACCCCAACTCACATCTACAGTACAGTGCAATGCATCTGCACTATAATGCAGTGCAATACACAGGTGCCCATTTTCATTGCATTACTGTGCACTGAGAGAAAGTTAGAACTAGAACAGACGGAATCTGGAGCAACTGTTCATGGCAAATAATCAGCTTCTATCTTTGAGCCCTCGATTACTGTGGGGGGGGTTTGAAATCTTGCGAGTTCAGCTGAACTCACACGATTTCAAATCCACATTTCAGTGCGAGTTCGGGGGGGTGATTTGAAAGACATCTGTGCGGGTTCATGCACGGATATCTATTGGAGTCGCCCCCAAAGTCACCAAAAGTAGCGCAGAAACAACTTTTGGGAATCGGTGCCGCACCGCAAAGGCAATGACGCACAAATTCAGACAGTGTTGTTGCCGGCAATAGGCTGCGATTTGACATGTCAAATCGCATGTGGCCTGATGTGAACGGGAGTTATTTTCAAACTGAAGATGGTAGCCGATTGGTTATCCTACACAGTAGCTCCAGGTTCTGTCTGCTCCAGTTTTAATAAATTCCCCCACTGCAGTTTAAAAAAAAATTGTGTAGGCCTTGATTAAAAATGAATGGGCTACCTAAGGAAACCCGTTTCAATGCAAAGAAACTTGGTTTGAATGTCCAATTACTTGATAAAAGAAAAAACAACACTTAATACATAAGCATCTCATCAGATATCATAGCGCACCTCTGTTCTTTACAATGTGATGTGCTTTGCACATTTGTTGTGTTCTTTGAGCATCACAGCCTAGATGCATCTTAAAAAGTACATGCAGATGCACCAGACATTAGATGGGTCTGTAAAGATGCATACATAAGGAAACACGGCAGTGATACCCACTCAATAACCAGAGTAAACAGGAATATACTGTAAATTGCTGCTAAATGCAAATAAAAATAATAATAAAAAAAATATATATATATTTATATATATGTTTGGCTGAAGAGGGTGTGAGATATCATTGCAAAGGAAATGGTATGTTGTTCCCTACTGTGAAAGATCCCTATGCATAAGAGTATGCCCTGATCCATCAAATTCCCTAAGGACACGGTTGGAATGCAACCCATGACCCAGAAGCTTCCTATAAGTATTCTCATATACCTAAATATATTTATATATATATATATATATATATATATATATATATATATATATATATATATATAGATAGATAGATAGATAGATAGATAGATAGATAGATAGATAGATAGATAGATAGAGAGAGAGAGAGAGAGAGAGAGAGAGATATCTATATATATCTATATATCTATATCTATATCTATATCTATATCTATATATCTATATATCTATATCTATATCTATATCTATATCTATATCTATATCTATCTATATCTCTATATCTATATCTATATCTATATATATATTCAAAAACAACTTGGCATACTAAACAAGGAGAACAATTTTGTGGGCGAGTAGTGCTCATCTACAGAGTGCTCTTTTGACATGACATTGATCAAAAAATATGCAGAGAGCTCAAAGTAACTAGCTATTGTAGAAAAATAAAAAAAATTGCGCATACACTATATTTAGCCCTAGGTCTGTTAAAAAAGGCAATGTTCCATTAATTATAACATGATATTTTCAAAAAAGTTAGTCATTTTCTAATTTTTACAATGAAACATTTTTTAAATTCACAGAATTTCATTTAAAAAATCCATTGGAACCTGTAATTATATCTTGTATTTAACATTTTAATGAGAAAAAATAAAATAAATGCAGTTTAAAACTCATTTAACTTTGGGACTTTCCCAATAGTAAAATTAACAGAAATAAACTTTGGGGCTTGGATGTCAATCCAATGAGAGATACTGCACGTCTGACATGAGTTACTATCATTTTAGACCAATTCTTAATTCCTATGAACATTTATAGGATATCTCAGAGGAAACTTTGTGTAGGCTCTTATGTTCTGGAGAAGACTGGTGAATTAATTAGCGCTGTGTTTTTCAGCATACTGGAATGTGATGTAAACTTGGCTGGAAAGGTCAGAATGTCACCATGTCTGAATTTGGGATTTTCTGCTTCTCATTTTTCATTACACAAATGGTGAAATGGAAAAAAGGGAAGAATTGTTGAAACCGGCAAAAAGGTCACTGAAAATAGGAATGCTGATTTTTTTTTTAATCTAGTCCATGAAGGTCATTTTAATCAGACATGCTTCAGGGACAATGGCCACATAGAACGCCAGTAGGGTAGTGTCTCAGTTGTGGTTCTTGGAATTGAAGTCTGGAGTTGCATATTTTTAAACCATTGTAAAAGACATATTGTTAAATGTTTTTACAAGACAGAACATGGAGACTGAAAGCATAATTTGTCAGAGAACTCTTTCATGGCCAGTAGCTATATTGTCTATATCCCTGTACACACAGTTGAATATCGGGCGGTACTGACCGGTTCCATAGAAACCGGCCTACATTCAGCCCATGTGCACGGCAGCCAGTTGGACAGAAGCCGGCTGAACAAAAAATGAAGTTTTATTACATTAGGTACATTATCTATATCAGTGATCGGTAACTTGTGATCTGCCTGAATTTTTCTGCTCATCAGCTATCCTTATTGGTGGCATATTTTATGTGTGGCCCAAGACAATTCCTCTTCTTTCAATTCGGCCCAGGAAAGTCAAATGGTTGGACACTCCTGATGTACACTGATATTCTGTATTCTTGTCCCATATTGTGTTAATTATATATAGGTATATAATAACTCACTTTTTGTTGCATAGCGTTTTCTGCGATGGTTTACATAACGTGGTCTATTAAACAGCCATTTTGTTTCATTGTCATCTTTCATTCCACATCGTGGTACGTGCATCTGATGTACTGTAGCTTCATCCAAGTTTCCAGTGACTGGAAGGTGAGATGATCGCTGGAAGTCTCTGTAACATATCAATGCAATTAACTTAAAATGAACAAGTAACTACGTAGTCTATATATACACACACGCAGTATCTCACGAAAAGCGAGTACACCCCCCACATTTTTGTAAATATTTTATTACATCTGTTCATGTGACAACACTGAAGAAATGACACTTTGCTACAATGTAAAGTAGTGAGTGAACAGCTTGTATAACAGTGTAAATTTGCTGTACCCTCAAAATACCGCAACAAGGCCATTAATGTCTAAACCACTGGCAATAAAAACGAGTACATCCCTAGAAGAATATGTCCAAATTGGGCCCAATTAGCCATTTTCCCTCCCCGGTGTCATGTGACTCGTTAGTGTTACAAGGTCTCAGGTGTGAATGGGGAGCAGGTGTGTTAAATTTGGTGTTAACACTCTCACTCTCTCATACTGGTCACTGGAAGTTCAACATGGCACCTCATGGCAAAGAACTCTTTGGGGATCTGAAAAAAAGAATTGTTGCTCCACATAAAGATGGGCTAGGCTATAAGAAGATTGCCAAGACCCTGAAACTGAGCTGCAGCACGGTGGCCAAGACCATACAGCTGTTTAACAGGACAGGTTCCACTTAAAACAGGCCTTGCCATTGTTGACCAAAGAAGTTGAGTGTACGTGCTCAACGTCATATCCAGAGGTTGTATTTGGGAAATAGACATATTGCTGCAGAGGTTGAAGGGGTGGGGGGTGGGGGGTATCAGCCTGTCAGTGCTCAGACCATATGCATCAAATTAGTCTGCATGGCTGTCATCCCAGAAGGAAGCCTCTTCTAAAGATGATGCAAAAGAAAGCCTGCAAACAGTTTGCTAAAAGACAAGCAGACTAAGGACATGGATTACTGGAACCATGTTCTGTGGTCTAATGAGACCAAGATAAACTTACTTGGTTCAGATGGTGTCAAGGATGTGTGGCTGCAACCAGGTGAGGAGTACAAAGACAAGTGTGTCTTGCCTACAGTCAATCATGGTGGTGGGAGTGTCATGGTCTGGGACTGCATGAGTGCTGCTGACACTGGGAGGCTACAGTTCATTGAGGGAACCATGAATGCCAACATGTATTGTGACATACTAAAGCAGAGCATGATCTTCTTCCTTCGCAGACTGGGCCACAGGGCAGTATTCCAACATGATAACAACCCCAAACGCACCTCCAGGAGGACCACTACCTTGCTAAAGAAGCTGAGGGTAAAGATGATGGACTAGCCAAGCATGTCTCCAGACCTAAACCCTATTGAGCATCTGTGGGGCATCCTCAAATGGAAGGTGGAGGAGCGCAAGTTCTCTAACATCCACCAGCTCCGTGATGTCGTCATGGAGGAGTGGAAGAGGACTCCAGTGGCCACCTGTGAAGCTCTGGTGAACTCCATGGCCAAGAGGGTTAAGGCAGTGCTGGAAAATAATGGTGGTCACACAAAATATTGACACTTTGGGCCCAATTTGGACATTTTCACTTAGGGGTGTACTCACTTTTGTTGCCAGTGGTTTAGACATTAATGGCTGTGTGTTGAGTTATTTTGAGGGGACAGGAAATTTACACTGTTATACAAACTGTACACTCACTATGTACTCACTGTGTAATAATATAATTCTTTTTTTTTCAGTGCTGGGTTTACACATAAAAAAAAAGATACCTTCTTTTAAAAAAAATGAATAATATATTAAATTATGTAGTACATTGGGCATATCTTGTATCATGCTTATGAATCTCAATGCCACACTCACAATCAGAAACTACTATACATTTTGAGCTCCTACCAATTTTGGTAGGTTAAGTTAACCAAGATCATTAGAGACAGTGAAAAAGTTTTACATACACCATATGGTCTACAGTTTGCGGAAACTTGGCCATCACACCTATATGAGCATAACACCGTCCGCTCTTCTGTTTTGGCTTTCCACAAGATACTAGAATGATTCTGAAAATGTGTGCTGGTTGACCCAAAAGAGCTTTTGTAAGGCCCAGTACCAATTTTGAATGAGAAAGCATGGCTCACAATTGGCATTTTAAATCATCCCAAAGTTGTTCAAGGATCTGTGCAGACCACTCAAGCTCCTCCATACACACTCATCAAATCATCATCAGGTCTTAAAGCACTTGAACAGAAAAGGGTCACCTTCAAGCTGCTGTCACAAGCTGGAAACACAAAATTGTCTACAATGTCTTAGTATTCTGTAGCATTAACAGCACCATTCAAGAGAAATACTCCATTTGGTGGAGTGTCTACAAACATCAACAGTCTACAATCTTTTGGCCACAAGACTTTTCATCTTAGAATGCATTAGAAGAGTGTACGTAGTCAAAAGCATGCTAAAATTATACTATTGTAATGTTCGGGGTTGTTTAGCTCAGGCTAGTGCTCACCAGTGAGTAGAGTCCACGCCAGTTGTGCTGTTTAAAGGGCCGTTTAAAGGGCTTGTTGGCCCACTTTTATTAAAGAAAAAATATCCTCCATTACCCACGCAGGGGTTTCCACCACCAAAATGTAAAGCAAAGTAAGATAGTCACCTGGCTCTCATTAGCAGCACCACTGCTCAGGCTTTGTGCCTAGGTCCTCCTGACCATATAACAGTGTCCCTGGATTCACGTACAACCACTGTACCTTTGTTAACACTTTCTTTCCCAGCTTCCCTGCTGCTCCAGCCTCTGTCTGCTCTATCACAGACTGCACCATGCAGACATGCATGCTTGTGGCTCCTCCCTTGCACCCACATGGACTCCGCAGGAGGATGGAGCCCAGAACCCTGTTCCTGACTCTACAAGAAGACACACACACACACACACAGACACACACACACACACACACACACTGGCACACTCTCCTGGCTTTTCCAAAAACCTGGTCTCAGGATTGGGGATTTCCTGGCACCCAGGTCACTATGAAACCTCCGGGCTCCAGGTCCCAAACAGGATTTTACCAATCGAGGAAACTTAAAAAACTGTTTCCTCCAATATAAACAATCATCCTGGAGCCCCTCAACCTGTCTAGTTGAAAATCCTGGGGGACATATACTGGCACAGCTAACTGCACGTTCACACCATCTATGCAATTATAACAGTTTTGGGTTTAAAGTGGTTGTAAACCCTTACAGACCACTTTAACCTACATGGTTAAGAAGATATTTTCCTAAAAACGGGCACCAATGTCTACGGCGCATGCGCGCCATGGACAACGGCGCAGGCGCACTGAGCGTGCCGTTAGTGAAGGCGATCATGCCGTCACAGGCGGCTCCCGCGCATATGCTCCGGCCAGTCACAGCACCGGAGCGGCGATACCCAGAAGGAAGATGGACGCTTCGTGGAAGAGGGGACAGCGGTGACATCGCAGGCTCCTGTGTCAGGTAAGTGACACATAATGGGCTACCTTTGCAGGGAAGCAGGGTTTACTTCCTCTTTAAATGTTAACAGCCTAGCCAACACACTACATCTGCAACCTCTACCGAGACCAAAATTCAGGTTTCCCTACTCCCTCTAATCAAATCTTAAATCGGGTTGCTGCACCAACAGCAAGTATGCCCAGGGTATCCTTTAGTTTTTTTTTCTATGCTATTTCTCATTGTGGAAGGATTTCTGTCTCACTGTGTTATTTTTGTCTATCAGTGCAGTGGAATAAAATTTCCTGAAGACATTCTAATTTGGGGCCTAACAGGCAGTAAAGGTGTCACAATAGTTTTCTTGACAGCAGTAAACATAAAATTTCCCCATCTGGTTAAAGCTGTCACATGGACATCATTTCTCTTCAGTTTATTTTCACTATATACATGTAGGAGACAGATGGAGGGGCATAATGGCCTGTGAACACCCATGGCTTTTTATCCTATAAGAAACAGCATCTTGCCACCAATAGGCTGAAATAGCTGGGCAGTACCACATCAAGCCGATAAAATTAGGATGGTCAATCTGTTGGTCAAGCTCTGTTGAAGGGTTCACCAAGCATCTTCAGATGTGAAAATTTAGTAGAATTGCCCATTTAGAGCTGCTGCAATTGGGGGGGGGGGGGGGGGGGGGGGATCAGGGTATGTATCGTTCCTTCCCAGAAGATATAACCAGGAAAAATGTTTTCCTCACATGGGCTATATAAGACTCTGTGTTCCAAAGGCATCTTGTGTGTCTAACAAGGGCAAAAAAAAAAGTTTTTAACTTAAAAAAAGAAAATGCTAGTATTCCCAGGATACTGAGATCAGAAGGGTGTGTGCATTGATAATTTCATATAATTTTTGTGTTGAGCAAAATAGAAGTGTAGTAAACAAGTCTGCGAGCCACAGAAATACATCTTTCCTCCTACATCCCTTGGCAGTTATCACATCTTCATGTGGCCGAGTCTCTTCCCTCGCACACAGCTGGTCAAAGAATGCCCCTTTATTGTGCCAAATTAATGGCAGCTGTTCTTTGCCCTAGGCTAAACTCTATATATACACAGTGCAAAATATTCAATAAAATAAATGCACACATTAGGACCAGCACATGATCTTCCCTTTAGAAACAGATTCCAAATTTAATGAACGATGAGTATACTGTATGTACAGTTAGAAACATTAGTTCTTGTATTTCTAGAATAAATCTGCCATCTTTTGCCTAGGGATTATGGTCATAAAGGTAATAAAGGAAAACACAAATTTGCATTAGTGTTACTTGTTCCCTCAGGCTGAGACTTTTCCAAGATGTTGGATGGATCAATATGTTTAATGACCACCTGTGCAGCTAATCTGAAGTATTTATTTTCAAGTCCTTAGTTGCTACATATCACAACCCTGCCTCTTGTTACACACAGATAAAATACCAAGAACTAGAAAAATCGTCAAGGGGCATCAGAACAGCAAGAAGAGAAATTTCCTTAATTGTATCTATAGTGTAAGCTCTTTTGTTTATTTTAGGACAGGGTAGGGTACAGTTTGAAACCCTGTCTGATTTCTGATAAAGGGTTTATTGAAAAAAAATCTTTAAAATTAATACTGCCTGTATCCCCACTGAGAAAATTTCCCCTAACTTCCTGTCCCTGTGTTTCAGTGTGCAACTAAAGGGGCACGGAAGTAAGGGAAAATGTCTCCAATGGGGGCACAAGTGGCAAATAAATTCATGAACAGTTACTAATCCTTCCTCATTCCATTAAAATATGTTTTGCCTGGAGCTGGGATTTAACAGGAAAAATAAGAGCCCTATTTTTAATCCTTATTGGGTAGTGTTGCTTGCTGGTTACTGTTTAAACAAGCAAGAGCTGGTCTAGCTGTTACACATGCACAAGATTGCTGAAAGTGGAGAAATCGTAGTGAATAGGGAAATTCCAAATCACTAGATAGTTTATTAATAAGATTATAAAAGATTAGGTTAGTAATAACACCACCACTGCAGACCTTAACACGGCTTAACTAAGAGTCCTGAGCAAGAAAATAAAGTGCAGATGCAAGTTTTCTACAGGGTAGGTGGAATGTGGACAAGTAGTAGGAGTGATTGGCAGAGATCAAGCACAGGTGAAAAATTGCAGCAGTGACATGTTAAATAATGTATAGACTAAGAAAAAAAAAAAAAGAGCGAAATACAGATGCAGCACTGAATCTTAGATTCAACACTGATTACTATAAACAATGTGTACTCCCTTTTTACGAGCTTCCAGTAAAGGCATTTGATGGCATCAAATATCAGGAAATAACCAAATGTATATCATTTTGACATATGTAAAGAATATATTTTAAATGTATATTAACAAACAGGTCATGCTGAATATCTTTTTTTATCTTTTCACCCTAAAAAGGAAAAAGTTAGGGGATGATATTGAATGTAACCACAGTACCATAACAAGACACAGTATTTCAAAAAAGACATGGGACCAGAACTGAATGCACCCATATTCTAGCAATCACAGAATGGAACATTTTAGACTTCATTAAAGTGAT